>OX419638.1:10753509-11953509 GCA_948473465.1 Lithophane ornitopus | reverse complement strand
AAAGAAACCTCCAGTGGAACCTATGTTAAGTGCTATTAATATTATTATATACAAGGAGCAGAATGTTTTCAATGCGGGCCATAGACGTTCAAGTAATTTGATCAAACTGGCTGGTTCAAACAGTTTTATCAAACTGCCATGAATGTGTGTGGGAAAATTTGATCAAAATTAGTTGTCAAATGGCATGAAGAAATATAATTTTTTGTATTTCTATTTGATCGAACTGTTTGAACCAGCCTGTTTATTCAAATTATTTGAACGTCTATGGCCCGCGGGACATAGACAAGAGGCGAGAGGCACGGGTGAGCTGACGGTGCACTACCACAAACACATGAATATGAATACCGATGGTTCACTTCCCATTTTAGGTATGAAGCTACAAGCACGCGGCGGGCTTGACTTGTCGAATTCAGTGGGCGTAGCGTAATCAGAAGATATAATAGTTACGCGATAGAAACAGATACAACATCTAGGTGAATATAATTAGGTAGGTAATTAGCGCTGTGCGACCTAAATTGCACTTTATTGTGTAGTAGCAAGAGACGCTTTTTATTTAAATGATTTTGCAGAGTGAACCATCTGAATTCATCTGTGTCACTACTAAAAGAACGGGCTTTGTAGCCACAGGCTCGTTAGCCCATCCGAAACCCAACCGCAACAGTGTAACTTAACCCCACCCATCAATTGAAACACGCGCCAACTAATTAGAAGCAAGCTTTAAAAACTATATTGACAGCTCATTCCAAAATAGAACTCGTTGAACCAAGGTCGAACCAATAAGAGAAGCCAGTTTCAGTACTTACAACATTTTGCATCTGTATCAATATCATTTCAGAGGTTAGGTGAACCTTTATCAACCGGGAGCGTTGCAAATATGTGACGGAATTCGTGGACAGAAGTCGTGTGATAATGTTATTAAAAGTAGTGTGAAAATGGGAAGCTCAAAGACATGGATTACGCCATTTATGAAGCAGGTTCGTATATTGTTTTTTATCTGTTGGTAATCCTGTATGGGCCATGATAATCTGTGTTCGAAAAGCAGAACTAACGCACCACATTCCACCGCACCGCAGTGCGCGCTAGCCCTTAGGCTCGACATTCAGATAGATCCACGAAGACGCGCCCCACTCCTCTCCGCTCCGTGCTAAAGTACAGCTCACAGTAGTACAGTAATCGCGGAGTGGGGCGCGGCTTCGTGGATGGCACTATCTATTCCTACATATTTTCCTTCCATTACTTATCTTATCTCTATTTGCCGTCATCACAATGCTTAGATGCTTCTTAGCCATACTACCCTTTTTCACATTATTACCATAATCTACTATTTCCATAATCATCACGGTTTCTTTTAATTGATAATCTCGAAGTTCAATGACGTTAACTGGCAGAGCTTTTTTTTGAACATTCCAGTGCTTTGTGACGTCAGGCGTGTCCCTGAACATGGCTGGGTCTGGCCTGGTGGTGGGATTCGCCACGTCCTTGCTGGCGCAGCTCAAAAAACCAGGGTCTATCATACCCATTGATGACACATCTGGATCTTGGATAGGTTGGAAACATTATAACACAATATTATAGCGAAATAAAACATCTTCTTCGCTACATACGTATATCGAATTGGTAAAAAACCAACGGGTAAAAAGATTTAAAATAATATAAAAAATATATGGTCGGTAGAACTTGCCGAGTTATTGAGTTGAGAGCCGGTGGTAAAGAGATCACGAGGTAAATTTAAGGGGCATCAGATAGGGAATAGTTAATCGCGCATTTGGGTTATGATGCCTGGGCCTGATTGCAATCAACTACGCTTCGCGACCGCTAATAACGTACACAACGTGAAAATCGGCTCGTTAACATGAACTTAAGTCTCCTCGGTCAAAATAGACCTGCTTCAACAAGCAGCTTCAGTAAGCTAACGCTACGGTACACTACAGTGAAAAATAATGATTATGAATAAGAAGAGGCTTGGCGCATGACTGGCTGAAAAGTTATTTATCGAGTCGACAGCAAAGAACAGTAGTATCAAAAATTGACAATAACACAAAAAAAAACATATAGTTCAGAGTTAAAAATAAATAATTGTGGTGTTCCTCAGGGAAGCGTATTGGGGCCTCCATTGTTCATAATATATATAAATGACCTTTGCAAGAGCCTAAAACATAATTGTACACTATTTGCTGATGACACTACTCTTAATAGCAGAAGCCCTAATAAAAAGAACTTGCACCTAGACAGAGACTACATTTGTATAGCCGGAATTCCAATTGCATGGCAATTAAAATTTTTAACAATTTACCCCCACGCCTACGAGTGTTGCCCATTAATAAATTCAGGAAAACAATGCTTTTAGCATGGCTTTTAGCTTTGCATGGCTTTTAGACAACTGTTTCTATTCAGTTACCGAATTTTTAAATTATAAATGACATTTTTTTTTTTTTTTCAATACTTTGTTTGTGTATATTGACTTTTTAGTTTATTACTAAATTTTGGCATTTCATTCACAAATAATAATAATAAATAAATCAAACAATAATTATTTAAATGACAAATGTAATAAATTTTTCTTATTCTTTGTTTTTTGTGGCTAAGTAATAGAATTATGTAAGTAATTAATACATTTCATAAATAATCTAATATTATATTCTTTAAATTAACGAATAATACTCTAAATAATTATAAAAGATATTTGCACACCTGTGTAGGTAGGATATGGTTAAAGAACTTTGTTGTATGTATCACCTCATGTAACCATATTCAAGCAAATAAATGATTTGATTTGATTTGATTTGAAGATAGTGAGCATTTACTTATCCTAACACAAAAAATATCAAATCAAAATCAGTCAACTTGGGACACCAACGGTCCTGAGGAACTTCTCTTGGATGAGGCGATACGTGTCGGATAAGCCGCGGACGCTGAATCCATGTCGGATCCTAAATGCATGTCCTAGAACAAGGAATTCAAAGTCATGACTGTGACATCTACCAACTCAACAGGGCTGGCTGGATTACGGCCCACTCTCTCTCATCGAGGGGAGGCCTATCTCCCAGCAGTGGGAACATTATAGGTTGATTATGCTATTTATTTCATAATAATCTTCTATTTTGTTTCCAGCGGCAATCCCCGGCATCTCTTTGCTTTTCGGCAACTGCTTAGCTCCACCCATCATGTCCAAATATGGCAGAAGGATTGCCAACCTTGTGTCCATCGTGCCTCTGATCATCGGCTGGGCTGCCATCTACTTTGCCAAAAGCATCACCATCCTCCTGCTGACCAGATTCCTTCAAGGATTATGTATGGGCATGTGTACTTCACTAGGGTCCCTTTTAATAGGAGAATATACCAGCCCGAAGAACAGAGGAGCTTTTTTAATGACTATATCAGTCTCCATATCTCTTGCAGTGATGACTGTCCATTCTTTAGGATCCTACCTCACTTGGCAAATCACTGCCTTAGTGTGCGGTTTTATATCATTAATTAATATGATCATAGTCATATATTCACCTGAATCCCCCAGCTGGTTGGCGGCAAAAGGAAGGTATGACGCTTGCAAACAATCTTTTAGATGGTTACGTGGAGATAGTGAAGAGGAAGAGCTAAGGAAAATCATTGAAGCGAGTAATAAGCTGAAGGAAGCAAAATCAGAAATGAGGCAAACAAAATCTTGGATAAAGAAATTAAAAAATAAAATACAGGACTTCAAGATAACTATGAAGAAAAAGGAGTTTTCGAAACCAATCATTATAATGATACACATATACATTTTGGCCCAATGGAGTGGGGTAAACATGCTCGTAGTATACCCTATAGATTTATTCCACAAAATTGTCGGAGAAGACTGCAACATACCATTATTAGTACTTACTTTAGATGTACATAGATTAGTAGCTAATACAACGGCTTTATATGTGATACAGAAAGTGAAAAGACGAACTATATTAGGTGTAACAGTGTGTATAAACATTTTTGCTTTATTAGCAAGTGCTTCATATTCCTATTCAAAAGAAAATCGGTTTATTTCTCCAGATGAATTTACTTTAGGTTTTTCTATAGTACACATTCATATGTTTTCAGTAGCTACTGGTTCTTTACCGTTATGTTTTATAATAGCTGGTGAGATATTTCCTTTGGAGTATCGTAGCTTAGCTGGCGGTATTAGTGTATTATTTTTTTCCACGAATTTTTTTGTTACTGTTAAAACTGAACCATTTCTTTTTAGTACCATAGGTTTGTATAGATTGTATATATTTTATGCATCTATTATGGTGTATAGTTTCGTTGTGGTATGGTATTTATTGCCTGAGACAAAGGATAGGACACTACAGGATATTGAAGATGAGTTTAGAGGTAGACCGTTGTCACCTGAGGAGTTAAAATCGGCGCAGTCTTCGGCATCCTTGAAAGCTCACAGAAGATTTAGTCATCCACTTGTTGTATGAACCAAACATCACGTCCGTATTCCCCACAGGGGTAGGCACTTCAAATTTCTCTAGCGGTAAACGAATTTCAACCGTACCTAAAAAGCACGTAGTTTGAATTTCAATTGTTATTGCATTAGTAGGTTTATCGCTACGGTTAATATTTGCATTGTTATAACATTGACCATGACTAATAACATTAGTTACTGCGATAGTCTGGTTTGTGGACACAATATGGGTGATGTTTGACATAGTTGTGTGTCCGATTTCATTCCCCATCGGCAATTCGTATCGAACTTTCATACAAAATATTATCATCACCTATTTAACCCCTTTGGGCGTTGAATTTTCAAAAACCACTTTCACCCCCGATCAATTTCGTTATTAGACCTACTAGCGTTTTGGGCTGTGCGTTGTCTGTCAGTGAATCTATTTTTATAAGTACACTAGCTGATGTCCGCGACTTCGCCCGCGTGGATGTCGGTTATTATTTATACTAAAATTTACCTCGAGAACCACTCTATCCATTGGTGCAAACAGCATGAAAATCAGTGCAATAGTTTTTGAGTTTATCGCGAACAGACAGACAGACGCGGCGGAGGACTTTGTTTTATAATATGTAAGGATTTGCTAAATTTTTTTTGTAAAATATTGTAAAAAAAATAACAAAATATTATGTTGCCTATCATTGCCATTGTAAGTGTGCTACGCAATTATCCGGCAATGTTAGAGAAGACCACTAGACCAGTACCTACAGAGATTGAACATGTAAGAAAATGTCCCTAAGGGACCTCGCGCACTACGCGGTCACGACCACGACTTGTCGCGCGTCTGGCAGCAATATTGGTCGCAGAAGCTTCAAAGAAGAAGAATGTTTGGCCACACGACCAGTCGCCCGACCAGTTATGGTCAAAGTTTCTTTATGGTTGCGGGCGGTCGTGGTAGCGGCCGCAAAGTGCGCGAGATCCATAAAACCAGTTAATAAATAGGTATTTAGAGGTATTAGAAACAGGGTGTAAAGTTCACTCATCCTCTACAGAAAAGCTGCGCAAAAATTGATGATGGAATCTTGTATAATTATTATTATTCGTGGCTAAGTAATAACAGCCACACGGGTCGATCCATCAGGTTAAGCTACGCTTGCCGGAGTTGGTCCGTAGACCATCTTTACATACCGAGACTCCTCCGTGCCTCGGAGAGCACGATAAGCCGTTGGTCCCGGCTGCCATTCATGGATCTTTGACAGTCGTTACGGGTCATCAGAAGCCCGAAAGTCTGACAACCAAGGGATATCGTAACGCATTACCCCGTTACTGGGTTGTGGCGGTCAGATAGGCAGTCGCTCCATGTAAAATACTGGTATTCAGCTGCATCCGGTTAGACTGGAAGCCGACCCTAACATAGTTGGGAAAAGGCTAGGCAGTTGATCTTGTATATTATTATGTTGATCGCGCGGTAAACTCTCATTACGCGATGCAGGATTTTTGTGTGACGTGATGATTTTGTGTGACGTCAGGTCTTTGATGCGTAGTTCGCATGTGGCGATGTAAAAATAATCAGTTGTGCCATACATTTGGGTCGAGTAAGTGTTGAAATTTTGTATGGGAGAAGTGATTATTTTTTCGCAATTACGATGTTGTCCCATAGAGAAAATGTTTCAGTTTTGTGGTCTGTCTGTACCACACCCCTAAATATGACCACACATGTGCTGATACACGCTGTAGGTATACTGTGTAAAGAGATTGTAAATATAATGTATTGTTAGGTTAATTAGTTATAATTAGCTCTAAGATTTAATTAATATAGTTGACATTATTACAGGAGAAATACAGGACAAACTGAAATCTAAATAATTATTTTTATTTATCAACCTAACCCAGACTTCTCAAAGCTTAATCAAGCCTTAGGGCCGTGGGCCGAGAGCTCATCGAGTAGTAGTTGACTCTTCAGAGGGCTAGCCGATTTTTAGGTCGGTTTTTTGGTCGTTGGATTATGAAAAAAAAATCAGCTGTAGGGAACAGCAGATATTTTTTCTTGATGTAGGGAACATTTTCTTTTTTTGCTGTACCTACATTGGGAACGTTTATGTTCGCATAACTCCTCAAAATGTAGGAACAGCAGATCTTTTTTTCGCCATTTTCTGGTTTGGTCGCATAGTAAAAGTAGTTCGTAAAGTCACGTGTTTATGTATCGGTCGCCAATTTTATTACCAGTCACCCTATACAACGTGCCACTATAATGGCGACATTAATTTAACACACGGGTATGGCTAGTGGCCAGTAATCATAAAAATTATAATAAAATAAAATAATTGGTCAATTGAAATTTTTAATTTTCAAACAAACTAAATAATAAAAACATAGGTAACCAAAATTAAGATCACTCATTGTAAAAGATTCATTCATGAAGCTACCTACCAGCTGGCTTACGTTATAACGGTCTTATTCTTTGTCGGCATAATTTCTAAGAAATTGCGCGGCTTTCCTTCTATTTGCCTACATATGATCCGTGACCCCAGCAAATGACCTCTTCGCTTTCGTTATTTAAGTACAGGTTTCTCCAGGATGGTAATAATAAATAATAATTCTATGTACAATTATAAATATTTTTTTCTCTAATGTATTATTAACTTTAGGAACTTTATAATGGTATGTAAACATATTTTCATTTTTTACATTTTCTTGGAAAAACTGATGACTGTTTCTACGCTAATATTAAAATAAAAGCATGTCAGACATGTATAAGTTACCTTTTTATACTCAGGAAAGAAGAAAACAGTAAAAAAAATAGAATTTAACCGAAGTCCTGCCGCTGAACATGTTTTATGACAACGTAGAATTATGTTATTGTTTGCAAACGGATATTTTAAACATCCTAAGATCGACCCGTGGATATAAAAAATACATTTTTATTTAAGCATGAGCCTCAGCTTAATTATGTAGGTATCTAACTAATTAGTAATATTTAATAATCATCACAGCTTTATTCAGACTGATCTTATTACTATTAACTCCCGCCGTGAATGAAGTTATGTCAGACACGCGTTCGCACGGAGTGGCGCGCATTTTAAAACACCGTACAAAACGATACGTATTACTTATCCGCATCTACGACACATATTCGTTGTAAATATAATACTTGTTCTTATAGGTATACGATTTGTAAATGACGTAAATACGTAATATTCAAAAAAAAAAAATATACAGGTACCTATGTGCATATGGAAAATGTAAACCCAATTGTGCAATAAAAAAATAAAAAAATTTGACATGTCTTTATGCACGTAGGGACCGTCGAAATAATAACGTATAATGAAATTCAAAAAACGAATACGCGAAATCGTATATATGTTAAATTAATGTCACCATTAAAGCGGCACGCTGTATACATGATACAAACAATATGTAAAGAAGGTTTTTCTTTATGATATATTGATAAACAAAATGTAATTTAAAAAAAAAATTGGTATGATTGAAAATATAAAAGTTATTGCTATTTAAATTTCACGTTTGTATAGTACTTACCTAAATTATCCCAATTTCATTATAAATTAGCAAATCTACAGAGGTCATCGTATGTTATGACTTGTACACACCCGCTAGGCGACTACCGCCCGCGCCCCATGTGATAACCCGTTAAACATCTCCATTAAAAAAAAGTGCGGCTATTATTTTTTATTTTTTCAATAAAAAAAACAAGTAGACTCTCAGTATAATTCTTAACAACACCTTCACGAATCGAACAGGGTTTTTTTTTACACGCTGTATAGGTACTTACTTACATACCTATGTCAAAATCATACAGAGACATGACTGGTTTAAAGAAGAGACGCTGAAAGAAATCGTTGTATATAAACCTCCACTGGAACCTATGGTAAATGCTATTGCTATTATTTTATACAAGGAGCAGTATCAGTATGTTTTCTCTAAGGTTTAGCGCCTATTAAATACTTCTTAGTTCTAAAGTCATGATTGGAAGATAGTCACAACATTGATATCAGATTTTTAATTGGCGTTATTACAAAATATTTATCTTTGCACGTAAATTAGAGCTTTACTTCTATTAATTTACTTTAATCAGCCTATAATGTTCCTACTGCTGGGACACAGGCCATCTCTCTTCGGGAGGGAGTGGGCTGTAATCTACCACGCGGACCCAGTGCGGATTTGTAGATGTCACATGTTTCCTCACGATGTTTTCCTTCAACGTTTCGAGAGCAGTGGTGATGAAATTATTAAGACGAAGTAAAGCGCCTGTCTGGGTTCGAACCCACGTCCTTCAACTTGTAAGTCGGGGCCGTTACCACTGGACCACCACTGCTCTCTCTATTAATTTAAAATATTCTTTATTTAATTTAGATAATGTACCTACTACAAAATTAGGTAATTAATTAACTAAGTATTGTCTTTTTAATCAGTATAAACAATGAGTAAAAATATAAGTACCTACCTATAAGTACTTTACCAGCTGTCTGGAGCTTTAACAAAAAGCTAAATAAAGACTAAAATAACGGGCTTTTTCTCCACAAGCTCGCTAACCGAAACCCAACCACGACAGTGTAACTTAACCCCACCCATCAATTGAAACACGCGCCAACCAATTAGAAGCAAGCTTTAAAAACGATTGACAGCTCATTCTAAAATAGAACTCATTGAACCAAGGTCGAACCAATGAGAGAAGCCAATAATTCAGTACTTACAACATTTTGCATCTGTATCAATATCATTTCAGAGGTTAGGTGAACCTTATCAACCGGGAGCGTTGCAAATATGTGACGGCATTCGTGGACAGAAGTCGTGTGATAATGTTATTAAAAATAGTGTGAAAATGGGAAGCTCAAAGACATGGATTACGCCGTTTATGAAGCAGGTTCGTGTGTTGTTTTTTATCTGTTGGTAATCCTGCATGGGCCATGATGAGCTGTGTTCGGATTGGCAGGTTAAGTTCTATTTTGGTCGAAGCTTTGGTAAATAAATAATACACGTTGCAGCCTACCATGTGACTGCATGCAATCTGGCATCGATTTATAGATTTATCAAAGCATGCAACCAGTAAACGGCTTTATTTAATTATCTATACATATAATATTGTGAAATAGAATAAAAAGCTTATTTTTTGTGAAAAAAATAGATTTAGATTTTTTTTGTATGTTTCTATGTTTGTTTGTTACGCTTTCACGCTAAAACGGCTGAACAGATATGAATGAAATTTAGCGCATGGGTAGACCATGACCTGGGTTACCTATCTTATGTTCTACATAAGATAGGTTTTACCCCGATATTCCTACGGGATCGAGACTTATACGGGTGAAACCGCGGGGCGCAGCTAGTATCTTATAATTAGCTGGTACTTTCAGCATGAAAACTTAAAACATATTGACAAGACTTTCGCTGAACTTAATTATTATTTATTTTTATTTTATTTTATTTGGGAAAACAAACGGTTACACATTACATAATACAAATAGAAATTTAAAACTAAGGTAGAAATATAAATGTATAACCAACCGCATTTTCCACATAATATAAAAAAGTTAAATATAAACGTAAACGTCGTGCGATTCAAATTACATTGAATAATAGTGAAAAGTAAAACTTAAAAAAAAGAGAAAAAAAAAAAAATAACAAACTTAAACTTATACAAGAAAAAAAAAAAAGAAAAATAAAGAAAGAGGTAAAAGGTAATGATGTTATTTTTATGGTTGTGTGCTGAGTCCTGCTATAACTTTAAGCGCAATACTTTTAAATTTACCAGCAGAAATAGCAAAGAACTCAGTGCTTTGAAATATATCATTATACTGCTTAGTAATGCGCCGTAGGGGTGCTCGCGAGCCTGCGTTTGACCGACAAGAAGTTACAGCAAACAGTGGTCGTGCGCGCACTCCTCGACATATTGTTGTTCTGGGCACTACATAACTTATTCTATTGCTTATATCTATACAGTCGTATGAATTATTACACAAATCAAACAGAAACATAGATTCCAACATTATACGTCTAGACTTAAGGTTTTGAAGTTTATACCTATTTAGTAAGTCGCTGTAAGATGCATAAGTACGAAAACAACGGAAATGCATGGCCTTCAAAAATTTGCGCTGAACTTTTTCTATCATGTTAGAATATTTTTCATAGAAGGGATTATTAGGTAGGGAAATCTATTAAAATAGGTAGGACTAGTTACAAAAAGCTATCTACCTAATTTATTGAAATAACTAGTGCCTTAATTCTCATGTAGGTCCTACTAAGATAATTACAAAACCATTAATGTTAAATTAGTTAAATACCTTATACTGGGTCAAATTAAGTTCGCTAGCGAAACTCCGCAGAGGTGATATCTAAACACGACAAAAAAAAGACAGTACGGAGTACAGAGAGATTCGTGCAAAAACTACTGAACCGATTGTGATGAAACTTGGTATGTAGATAGCTGGAGACCAAAACACATATACTTATATATAAAATGTATGATATATGGCCGCTAGGGGGCGTCGATAAAGTGCTTACCTAGGGCGCGGGCGCTCTGGACATCTAATCCTGGTAGGTAATTGCGTTTAGGAAGAACAGTAGGGCGCGTATTTATGGATGAAACTATCTATAAAAATGTTGTTACTGCAAGGGTAAGATGAGAAATCTGTTATTTTTTGTTGCTTTATCGTGTTTAGGTATTCATACCCATCGCGTCTGCGCAGTTTTGCTACCTAATTAATTTAATAGGACCCTGTATAAAGTGCTTACAGGAAAGTGCTTACTGGTGTAGAGTTCTAGAATGGCTTAATAATAGCCTTATCATTAAACTATTCGAATGCCTAAGCACTAAGTGACCCTGAAAATCTTCCATTGCCTAATTAATTTAATAGGACCCTGTATAAAGTGCTTACTGGTGTAGAGTTCTCGAATGGTTTAATAATAGCCTTATCATAAACTATTCGAGTGCTTAAGCACTAATTGACCCTGAAAATCTTCCATTGCTAATAAATCCAAAGCAAATTAAATTACGAAATATAGGTATTTATACTCCAGAACATTAGCTTTGAGCAATCTGTATCATACTCCGTTCCTATTAATCAGGCTCAACATTTTACCTACGTATTTTTCTTCCATTATTTAGTCTTAGCCATACCGTCTCTCACATAATTACCATCAAATATCCATTTCAATAATCATCACAATTTTTTTAAATTGATAATCTCGAAGTTCGATGACGTTTTATGCGCGTTATAGCGCCCTTTGAATGAAACTCGGTCCAGAATAGACTTGTATTTAATATCAGCCAACAAAAGTATCCAAGCGACAGCGGAACAAACGTATTTGTAAACACAGGATAATGTTGTAACATAACAGGTATAATAGATTCCAAATCCTAAAACTAATTGAACCATAGACAACCTCCTAGACCAACCAGTGTTTTCTGGTTATCTACTGGTGGGAACCACAGATAATTAGTTGGTTCGCCACAACGTTAACTGGCAGAGATGCTGCCATCTCTTGCTCGGACCTAATCAATTAGTTGGGTTTTAACTCAGCACAAGATGGAGACCACATCCACCATCAAACCCGTTAGAGTATGCAGAAACTAATATAGGAATAGTAACTCAATGAGAGCAGTGGTGGCCCAGTGATAACGGCCGCAACTTACGAGTTGTAGGTCGTAGGTTCGAACCCTGACAGGCTCTTTACTTTGTGTAAATTATTTCAACACCATTGCTCTCAAAATGGTGAAGGAAAACATCGTGAGGAAACCGGCATGTCCTAGAACCAAAAATTCGAAGACATATGACATCTACCAACCCGCACTAGGTCCGCGTGGTGGATTACGTCCCACTCCATCTCACAGAGAGGTCTGTGTCCCAGCAGTGGGAACATTATAGGCCGATTATGTAGAAATTCAATGTCAATTTACGACTTGGCACCCGGTCGACCGAGCTCTACTCAGGTGAAAAGAGATAAACATATCGTCCAGGTATACCAACGTTGAGGCTGTGAAAATTGAGAAAGCTAACTTTCCCAGATATAAGACCTAGCTAGATCGATTTTTCACTCCCGTAAACCCCTATATTGCAACTATCATCGAAATCGTCAGAGCCGTTTTCGAGAACGTTATTACAAATATTTTAAATTATTGTTATTAGATATTTATATTCAAATACAGGCGGAAAAACTGGTCTGATGTTACTTATATTATTATACAAATATTGCTCATTTAATAATATAGGATAACAGCACAGTACCTAATCATACAAATGGAAATGACTAGAAGGAAACACGTTAAATTAAACCGTTATGTAGCCCCAATAATTCCGTGCTAGCCGTGCTAGGTATACTGATCACTACCTATACCTAACATGCACTCATTGTTCTCGTGAGAAAGAGATAAAGCTATATGTAAGTACAACCAGCGGGACAAATTATACAATCATTTTTCCGTAACGGAAACATGGTGGTGTACCGTAGAACAGTCAGCTAAATTAAGCTATGTAGGACCCTAGGAGCTATATAAATCCCTTACTAGCTCTCAAATGTTAATTCCCTTGCGGGAAAGTCCGAAAGGGATACCGGGACCTTGGCAACAGGCAACTGAAGGAACACGGATGGGTTTTAGTCAGTAGAAGTCTGACACGCCCTTCCGCTCTGCCCAGAGCGGGAGAAGTCACATGATGATTTCCAAGCCTCAAAAAAAAAAAGTGTTAATTCCCTTGAGCTCTGCTAACCCTTCGGCGAATATAGGCGTAATGTTATGTTCTTTCATACTTCTTGTGCCCCGGGGCGAGATATTTATGAGTAACAACATTAGATTTCAAGTAATCAAGGTGTTGGCGGAGCTGGCTGCCCCGGATGCGCCGGCACGGCGCCGGCAGTATAAAAACACCGCTAGTGAAAGCTATTAGGTATGCTAATGGACCACTTCTTTGCTTCTAATTACGATTTTTTTCTAAACATTCCAGTGCTTCGTGACGTCAGGCGTGTCCCTGAACATGGCTGGGTCTGGCCTGGTGATGGGATTCACCACGACCTTGCTGCAGCAGCTCAGAAGCCCAGAGTCTATCATACCCATTGATGACACATCTGGATCTTGGATAGGTTGGTTACCTAACGTACCTACGTATATACAGGGTGTAAGGATAAGACACTGTTGTCACTCAAACCACCCATGGTTTGAGAGACAACGGTTGACTTAAATATAAATATAAATGACCGAGTAACTATAAAAAAAACGTTATTTTCATTAAAAGATTTTTAAAAGTTTCTATCCGACACCGTGCTCGCTAGCGAAACAGCTGACTGACTGAAGGAGGTCAGGTCACGTCCCGCGCCACCCACCCGTGTTGAGACGCAAGTTTCATTGCCCTAGCGCCCTAGGGTGAAAAGGTGAAATACTCTTGTGGTAAAATGCAGATTTCTTAAAAAAAAAAAAAGTTTGTTATTATCCATTGATTTTACGTTCTATAAATGAAACCTAACACTTGGTTTCAAGGATAACGGTGTTTACCCTAACACCCTGTATACATTTAGTATGCTGCCTGTTACTACACCACTGCCACTGTAGAGCAGAGCAGATGCCTTTCATAAAAAGAAAGAAATAAAGAAAAATGCGTTTATTGGCAAAGAAGGAACAAGAATTGATGAATTGCCTGATAGCGATTTTTTTTTGCCAATCTTCTGCTTCGTATCGATGTTTCATTCTGTACGTTTTATATAAGCTTCGACTAGAATTCGGCTACATCGACAACGTTATCGATGTCCATCCATAGTGCTGTCTCACGATATTTTTTACCGACTTCTTCAAAAAGGAGGAGGTTCTCAATTCGTCTGTATGTTTTTTTTTTTTTGTGTGTTTGTTGCGCGATTACTCCGCCAATTCTCTCCGACAATTATGAATCGATTTTGATGATTCTTTTGTTTGGTAGGTCATGCTTCAGAGGTGGTCCCATATAAATTTTATTAACTTTGCTTGCGTAGTTTTTGAGTTAGCTTCAATAATTATGTATTTTCCCACTTAGTGTATGTAGACGATATATTGTTTGACTCCGTCACTGTTATTTACATAGCAGGTAGTGGTACTCGAATTTGTGTGGGGTAGGTACCACAACTAAAAAGTGAAAATAAAAACTTATTACAAAAAAAAAAACAACCGACATCCAAAAAAACACTAAAACGTGAAAAATATCTTTAATTTCGGAAGTCGGTGTCTTTGCTTTTCAATTTGCGTTTTTTGTCTCCGACTTCCGAAATTAAAGTTATTTTTCACTTCAATCAATGTCAATGAACCAATCGCCAAAGCGAAACTCTGAGAAAATGCGTCTGGTCAGGGCATCCTGTTTCATGTCGCAGATGGCACTATATAATTAGGTATCTCTTGTAAAACTACCTCAATAACAACTGCTACAAACGAACAATTAATTCACTCTTTTTATAATGACTTGAACCCTGGTTTGTTATTGTTCCACTGCAAAGAAGGTAAGGAAAGTTATCCCGGTCTGTTCTGTTATCTCACCATGAAAACTTATGTGAAGTGACAGTGAGGTTGACGTGCGCTGTCATTTCGCTTGATGCTAGACATTGACACTATTGACAGCTCACTTCAGCTAAGTTTTCACGGTGAGATTTTTACAGAATAAATTGGATGAACTTTTAAGTTTTGCGAACATACACGTGTCATTCGCCCCGCCTGTTTAGGTGCAAACATGTAAACTAAACATGTATTGCCAAACACGGAAGTCATAATAACCATGACAAATAAGTAATTTGCAATAGTCATTAAGAGGTCCGTGTGAAATTACAATGAATAACATAATAGCATAAAGCTGATTGGACAGCAGACGGTTTGTCATCTTAGTTTTTACAACCAGATAAGAGAACAATAGGTCTGGGCATGTTTTCCGTAGTCCAATGCTGTGGTCAAAAATAACTACTATGTATACTAAGTACTATGTGAACGCAGACAGCGGTATACCTCGAGATAGACCACGTAAAAGTGGCGGGAACACTAACCAGCAATAGTCTACGTTTAGCTATTACTCGAAATAACTGGAAGTCAAGGTAGCCTCTGCCCAATAGTTGGATGTTACAGGCCGTCAATACTACCTTTACCAAGACTACACCTCTTGACATAATATTTAATTCAATTCACCTCTAGCATATTACGAAGAGGAGCCGGTTTTGCCTGGGGAATCACACACACCCGAAGTAAAATATGAATATTGATTGAACAAAAAACTGTCATCATTTACAATTCAAATACTGGAATTAGTACCTATTTACAATCCTTAGCCGGTTCTAGCAATGACCAATCAGAAATCACAAAAAACCGGCCAAGTGCGTGTCGAACCACGCACAATGAAGGGTTCCGTAGTTGGGATGAATTTATCAAACAAAGTTAACATTGTAGTTGAAAAACTTGTTCTCCCATACAGAATGTATCGGAGAACATGTTTTTGCAGCTGCAAATGTAAGTTGGTCAATTATTACTCGGTGGAGCGTACTGAGATGTGATAGTTTTTTTTTTTTTTTTAAATGGCATCTCTTAGTTTATTTTTGATGAAAATCGTAACTATTTAACCGGACTTTCCTGTGGCTGCCTTAAGCTACTACACTCAAAGCCTCCAGCCAAGGGCATATAACTATTCTAAATGAATACTAAGTGAGCGCTCGCTAAGGGCACCCCCTGTGTGTGGGGTACGGACCTCGGCTTAGGGCGTCACTGACGGGAGGGCGGCAAGGCGGGACGGGCTGGATCAAAATAGGATCATTATTATTATTAATCGGGGAATTTAAAGCTACGTGCTCAGCTTCGGCGCGGGCTGGCACTTCATCGGACAAGGGACGGGGGGACGAATTTAATCGGGGTCGCGGACGCGCTGGACCTCGGCGGCGAGATCGGAATGACGGGAAGCGTCTGTTTTTGTAAACTGTACTGGTGGCCCTACTGCTTTCCTGGAGGAGGGTCGTGGGGTCATCGGGTTCTACGAGAACGTGCCTCGGACGGCGGACTTTGCTAATCCTAGAGGGGACATAGTTGGCGGCCTCGACAACCAGAGGGTTGCGATGTTTGGCGGCGGAATCGAAGTAACGCTTTGAAAGGCGTTTGAGAAACTGACTGATGGTGGGAATCTTTAAGTCGAGATGCTGTGATAGTTTTCCTTTTAATTTCGTTATATATACTACTGCCGTGAATTTTTTCACATATCCAAACCCAACCATTTAGCTGGCAGGGGGGGGGGGGACACTTGGCTCTAACAAAAATTAGCACTTTAAAGCTTAATATTCCGCAAACGGATCCCGGAATCCAAAAATGGTTTCCACAAACTCACATTATTTTTAAACGACCTTTCCAACGATACCCCATACCATGGGATTGACGAGAAAAAAAAAACCATCCCCACTTTAGGTGTAGGGAAAGTACCTAAAAAAATTGATTTTCATGATTTTTTTTACCACTTTTTCAGCGTGATTTATATCCCGCCGACAAAATGGTAACCTGGACACCTACCCATACTACCGAATCGCAGCTTTCTAGTACCAACAGTCTCTTAGCTAAGCCGCAGACAGACGGACGGACAGACAGACAGAGAGACTGACGGACATGGCGAAACTATAAGGGTTCCTTGTTGACTATACTGGATATACCACCCGGACATTAGATATAATTCAGTTAATTGTTTTTAAATAAGGCGTATATTAGTACTTATACTACTTTATCAGATTGCAGTTAAAACTAGCTAGCTGTAGTTTACGTTTTCAATATCTTTACGTGCTCCTTGACCTCTTATCTTTGACGGACGGTGTGTTTGAGTTTTATAAGCCATAAGAAGCCAAAATGAATAATTATCATTAAAATAGCATTTATTTTAGAGTAATTCTATTCATCATTATTGATCTCATCATTTACAGTAGCAGTACTTTCTAAATCAGCACGCTCATCGCATCTCAGTATGTCCACAATATAACATTTAAAAAATCTGCCTGCATCTTCATGTAAATGTATTATTATCTTCTATTTTGTTTCCAGCGGCAATCCCCGGAATCTCCCTGGTATTCGGCAACTTCATAGCACCAACCACCATGTCCAGATATGGCAGGAGGATTTCCAACCTTATGTCCATCGTGCCACTAATCTTCGGCTGGGCTGCCATCTACTTCGCCAACAGCATCACCATCCTCCTGCTGGCCAGATTCCTTCAAGGACTATGTATGGGCATGTGTACTTCACTGGGTTCGCTGTTAATAGGAGAATATAGCAGCCCGAAGAACAGAGGAGCTTTTTTAATGACTATATCAGTCTCCATAGCTTCTGCAGTGCTGACCGTCCATTGCTTAGGATCCTACCTCACTTGGCACATCACTGCCTTAGTCTGCGGTTGTGTATCAGTCGTTGATCTGTTCATAGTAATATATTCACCTGAATCCCCCAGCTGGTTGGCAGAAAAAGGAAGGTATGACGCTTGCAAACAATCTTTTAGATGGTTACGTGGAGATACTGAAGAGGATGAGCTAAGGAAAATCATTGAGGCGAGTATTATGCTGAAGGAAGCAAAAGCAGAAATGAGGCAAACAAAATCTTGGATAAAGAAATTCAGAAATACAGTAGAGGACTTTAAGATAACGGTGAAGAAAAAGGAGTTTTTGAAACCAATCATTATAATGATACACATATACATTTTGGGCCAATGGAGTGGGATAAACATTCTCGTACCATACCCTATAGATTTATTCCACAAAATTGTCGGAGAAGACTGCAACATACCATTATTAGTACTTACTTTAGATGTACATAGAATAGTAGCTAATACAACGGCTTTGTATGTGATACAGAAAGTGAAAAGACGAACTATATTAGGTGTAACAGTGTGTATAAACATTTTTGCTTACTTAGCAAATGCTTCATATTTCTATGCAAAAGACACTGGGTTTATTTCTCCAGATGAATTTAGTTTAGGTGTCTCTTTAGTACACATTCATATGTTTGCAGTAGCCACTGGAGCTTTACCGTTATGTTTTATAATAGCTGGTGAGATATTTCCATTGGAGTATCGTAGCTTAGCTGGCGGTATTAGTGTATTATTTTATTCAACGAATATGTTTGTTACTATTAAAACTGTGCCATTTCTATTGAGTAGGATAGATTGGTATGGATTGTATATATTTTATGCATCTATTATGGTGTATAGTTTCGTTGTGGTATGGTATTTATTGCCTGAGACAAAGGATAGGACACTACAAGATATTGAAGATGAGTTTAGAGGTAGACCGTTGTCTCCTGAGGAGTTAAAGTCGGTTCAGTCTTTGGCATCTTTGAGAGCGTTTACCACTGACAGGAGATGTAGTAATCCAATTGTTCTATGAACCAAACATCACGTCTGTATTCCCTGCAAGGGTAGGCAGAGGTACCTATGGTTAACTTTAACGACAGTGACAGTGATATTGAAATTCCAACGTTGTACTTAGGGGTTAAGCATATTTAAAATAGATTGTCATAATTTACATTGGCATAACGAAATTCAGCATAATGATCATTACGCATAATATTATTAGGCATAAATGTTTTGCCATAATGTTAATTGCCATAAATACTGTTGGCATAATAATAATGCAGCATAATGTTATAAAGCGTAATGTTATAAACGCATAATGGTATTTAGGTACACATAATGTTCATTGGAATAAAAATAATAAATCCAAATATAACTCACTCCTTTGGTTTTGTATTTTTGGTTTATGCCACCAACTTTCGAAATTTAAGTTATTTTACACAATGTAGTGTTTTTATTTCTCGCTCTTTAGTGTGTCAGTTCGTCATTAACTCAGTTAAAATAGCATTACAAAATATTGCATTTTCCGATGCAGGGACGTTAATCGTTGAGGAGTTCTCCCAGTACTTCACCATCAGCTCCACTTTACCATATCCATTGTGACGAGCAAAAATTACTTGGCAACCATAAAGCAATCGAATCGCCACCCGTGAAATACTTATTATTGAGTAGTTCCAGTGGCAATCTGTGGTCTTCATCAACAGTTCCACTTCACCAAATGGTGCTTTATGAGAGTAACTGCACGAGTTATTATAAAAAATTGAATTTGCAAATTCGTTTATATACGACGTATGCTCGAACAAACATAAAATAAAAACCTCCAAATTGATAACCTCTTTCTTTTAGAAGTCGGTTTAAAAAGAAACATGTTCGCGGCATGCCCGCCGCACCTTAACCTAACCCAATAGAGTAATTCCCAAATTATAATAAATAATGTTAATATTTATGGCTTACAATTAAAAGACGAATAAATAAATTATGCCTTAAAAAATTATAGCAACTCCAAATTATGCTAAAACAAACTAGACCAAATGACAGTTATTATTATGCCAAGGTATTATTATGCCACAGTATTATTATGCTAAAAAAAGTTATGAGAAAACGTTATGCCAAACAATATTATGGCTAAAAAATGTATGCCAAGAGGGGGATTCCCGTACTTAGCGAGGCAAGCATATATACTAGACATATGACATAATTATAAATCGGACAGTAAACTGGATTTTCTGTCTGAATCCGAACTGCTAGGCTAGTAAACATTTCCTAATGGAGAAACGTTACTCCAATGACTTTGCAAACTCGGGGATCAAACCCAAAACAACAAGCCAGGAAAACGATGTCTATGATAACACAGTAGGTAGTAGGTGGTAGGTAGGTATGTGCCTTATCTTTAAGGTCAGCACAGGCAATTGAAGTGCCAACAATATAAAATCACGCGGCTCTTAAAATTTCTCTATCGGTAAACGAATTTCAACCGTATCTAAAGGGTACGTAGTTTGAATTTCAATTGTTATTGCATTAGTAGGTTCGTCGCTACGGTTAATATTTGCATTGTTATAACATTGACCATGACTAATAACATTAGTTTCTGCGATAGTCTGCATTGCGGACACAATACGGGTCATGTTTGACATTTTTAAACATTTATTCATAGATGTAAGAGCCGTGTGTGGATTTCCCATCGGCAATTAATGAAGAAATTCCATACAAAATATCATCACCTATTTAACCCCTTTAGTGGATGAATTTTCAAAAACCTAAGTGCTCACTTTCGTTATTAGACCCAGCGGTAGGCTGTGCGTTGTCTGTCGGTCTGGATCAGCATATACCTACTAAACTTTTTATTATATATCTAAAGAAAGAAAGAAAATTTACATGGTAACTTATATTAAAATACTTTAAAACGCCATAAATACTTAAATAGAGAGGGGTGAAAAGAATGTTATTATTATTATTCCTTTATTTCTTTTTAAATACATACCTAACCTTAAATTTTTTAATATTTTTATAAAAAAACATTTAAAATAGTAGCCCATCGGCATCAGGATCAGGGTCCAAGCTGCCGGTGGTCAGGGCTCTAGAGAGAGAAACCTCCTCACAATGCGTGCCGTGTCCAGGAGTACTGCTTACTGAATCAAGCCTTTGACCCAGACGCGCAATGAGAGCCTCCTGAGGTGTTGGTCGAGGCTCTTCGCTATTAAGCCACTGACCGTAACGATTATCGGTAGGTTCAATGATTGCAGACTCCACGTCCCACATGTCGACAACCTCGTGTGCTAAGTCAAGATACTTGATTTATTATCTTTCTCAGCTTTCACGAGATTCTCGTCATGAAGGACAGCGATATCAACAATCATTGCACGACGCTCTCGTCGATCTATCACCACAATATCAGGCTTATTGGCTACAATAGTCCTGTCAGTGATGATAGATCGATACCAGTACAATGTGGCGTGACCATTTTCGAGAACTGGGTCGGGCACATACCTGTAGTAAAGTACATATTTTTTTTTAAATTCTGATGTTATTTATTATTACGTGAATTAGTTCTAATTAGCTCTAAGATTTAATTGATATTGTAAAGTTGACCTTTTTACACGAGAAATACAGGACAAACTGAAATCTAAATAATTGTTTTTTTTATTTATCAAGCTAACGCTGATTTCTATGTTAACCTTAATCAAGCCTTTTATTTATAAATATAGATGGATAGAATACTCTTTATTATGTGCACTATATAAATTACAGACATAAATGTACCGTCAAACCTTAGGACTTATGATGATTGAACCAATCACATCAACTTCTGATGATTGAACCAATCACATCAAATTCTAATGATTGAACTAAGTAATCACTTCAAATAACAAGATAGAGAGAGAGATTGTATTTTTTTTTTACATAACAATATCACTGTATCGCACTTTAGGAAAAAAAATATAGTTATGATGAAACGTTACAACAAATAACACAACAGATCTAGATCCCGTGTCAATAAAAGAGATACATAATTATATTAAACTATTTATACACTGCCAGCAAGAACTCTCTGTCCACTTGCCCCAGCGACAAGAGCTATCAAAGAAAATACTCTCTCAGCGAAGCTCGCTTGGCGGACCGAAAACTCGCTGAGAGATTCTCGCAATTGAATGGGCCTGCGAGTGAGTGATTCTACTCTTAGCAGTTGCGCACTCGCTCATAGACCAGCGACAAAACTAGCCGAACTACAAACTCGCGAACTCTTTTATAGTTACTAGCCCTATTTGCTTCTCGATCATCGTCGGCGGTGGGAAAGGTACCCTAATCGACCTCTTTTATAGGTATCAGGAACAGGGTGTTAAGTTCACTCATCCTCTATAGAAAAGGGAGGATCCTCCGGCCACCAGACGGGTATTTTGTCTGGCCGGCAATTGCCCAACGATTGATGTTGGAATCTTGTACACTTATATGTTGATTGCACGGTAAACTCTAATTGCGCGATGCAGGATTTTTGTGTGACGTCAGGTCTTTGATGCGTAGTTCGCATATGGCGATTTAGATGCCGCCACACTCTCATTGTATGGAAAGCCACACATAAATTGCGAGCTCAGCTTATACTGGACATAGCCTGTTATTATGATTGTCGTCTAGTGAACGAAGATGACCTATCATAATCTTTGAAAACGTACGAACCGTTTTCAAAGACGGTTTTGAGTTCTGAGACGATGCAACCGTTTTACGTCCTAGGTTTAAACAGTCTTCGTTGCAAAAGCCAGTCTTCGAATTACTTGGTGCGATTTTGCATTTTACGCCTAAGAAAATACAGTCGAGAACGCAATGATTCAACTATCTACGTTCCGCGTTCATTCGTATACAAAAAAGTCCTTACAATCAAAGGTGAACTTTTTTGGCAATGAAATAAGAAGATAATGTAGGTATTACCAGTTGTCAATGCTGTCGTTCGTGAGCGACGGTCAAACCCGTCGTTGGATAAGTTCCGTCCTTTAGAAAACGGTCGTCATTCGACAACGACCCACCAGTACTAAGCAGCATAAATTTCTACCTAAAATAATTTCTAACCAATTTTACCTTAACAGAATTGATAAAAAAAACACGTATTAAAAAATAGAGTCAATGATTTATTGTCATATCACATTTTGCTATAAAATACTGTTTTAAAATTACACTTACTTATACTTAATATATAAATTATATATAATATACACAAATATAATTTAAAAAAATAATAATTTGGTGCTTGCTTTGTGTGCACTTATTTTAAAATATGTGTAATTTACTGCTGAGCTAGAAAGTAATGATAATGAAGAAAAAAGTAACTTTGTACACTGAAATGAAGCGAATACTACATTTATACCAATTTGATCGATACTTCATAGCTAATTCCATTCAATGCACAATATAATTACAAAAAAAAATTCAACATAAACATTCGAGTAGAGCAGGCAAAAGAAAGTCTGAAAGAATCACAGAATTATAAAAATAATATATTTATTAAATGTGTTAATTGTCGTTCATAATTTATTCTAAAAATCTTAAAATAATCATAATCATGTCAACTAAAAAATAATGGTAAATACTCGTAACTAAACTAAATAAAAGTCGTTTCAGGAATAATATTTTTTTTAAATTAGTGTTTCCAGTTTCAACCCAAAAATGCCGCATTTATAATTTATATTAATATTTTTTGTTAATAGTTAATGGACATTTGTGGGTTAAATAGACATAAAATAAAAATCTTAAAGAAGTACATAAGGATATAAGTACTTATATTTCCATCATGTGTAACCCGGATATGGGGTAGCATGGACCTTTATGACCCCCGTCCTGTATGGGGAGGCATAGGACAAATAATGAAAATATCATTTAAGACACGTACGTCACAAAAATATTTATCTAATATCAACCTTATACTTAAGACTATAAGGCCTCATTGTCATAATTTGTCTAGTTTTTATTAGGTAACGTAAATTTTGCACCAGATAGTAAAAGTATTACTCAGCCTATAGGTGTTTAAAAAAAAATTAAAAATGTAAGATCCAGGTTTGTGTGACGATAAGTAACATGGACACAAAGATTAAAATCGTTAGATTTGCCCTCACCGTACTTATGTCGCGCGAAAAGTGTCCATACTGAGAAGAGTGGGCTCACACATCCCGCATAATATAACGGCGTATCTGTGGCAGCATGCGACATTGTGTGTCAGAGAACTCAGAGATGTCAAAACGCGACCATCTTTTGACGCGATAGGGTAAAACTAACGATTGAAATCTTTGCATGGACGATATTAATTTTAACCATAGAATATTAATAATAAGTAACAAAAGTTTTAATAATGATGGAAACTGGCTCTTTGGGCCTTTGCCACTGGGGCTAATGCAAGCCTAAAAATGAACAGTGATACCATATAAAAGATATAACAGTTTTACATAAGTGTAAAGTAAAAACATAAATTATTTTACAGGTATTTAATCTCAATGTTTTTCTAAATAGGTGGCGACACTATGGCTGTTTGGCTGGATCCAAGTAATTGAATAACAAATTAGTAAATATTTTTGTAAGAAAATTGAAAAATATAGCAAAAAGAGCACCGTTATAAGGAGGTTCGTTATATCAAAATTATAAGAGTTTTTTTATTATCTAGTATCATTATCTTTAAGTTGTAGCACAGATGAAATACAGATCGTTCACTCCGCAAAATCATTTAAATAAAAAGCGACTCTTGTTTCGACACAATAACGTGCAATTCAGGTCGCACAGCGCTAATTACCTACAGTTATGTTCACCTAGAAGTTGGCTCTATTTCTATCGCGTAACTCTTATATATTCTGACTAAGTTACACTCACTAAATTGGCCGGACAAGACGGGCCCGCCGCGTGCTTGTAGCTTCATACCTAGTGAACTATCTGTATTCATCTGTGGTCGTAGCAGAATAAACTTAAACGTAACGTAAACTTAGTTTACCGAAACATGACTCGCCAATGGATTGCTTTTAAAGAAAGTCGGTACAACGAACTTTTGAACCGTAGAACCGGAAAGTATTTGTATTGGATTTTTTTAAACATTTTTTTTCTACTAACGAAGAATGTTTTCGGCGTAGCCTCCGTGAGGAATTCTTCGCCATATTTGTATATCTCACTTCAAGACCGAATGTGCCTGATATCTTACCTATTCAATGGATGCGCACAAAATTACGTCAAATGAACGCACGCGCAGACTGCGAAACATAAACGGTCAAATGAGCATAAAGACCGTATTGTTAACTGTTAAAATCAACATTATGCTTGAGAAAAAGAGATGTGGTATTTGTTTATCTCCCTCTATCTTGAACATACATTTTAGATAATTTGCATTTATTGCCACTGAATTAACTATCTACTTCGCAAGGTTGCAGAAAACGGTCCTGAATATTTTTTTGTTTGCCAGGAATTTAAACTTTGTCATAAATGATTATGTTGTGATCTAAGAACTTGATAATTTTCCGGGATTCTGAATTCAAATTTAGTTTAATTCACGCGCCAAAATAACCTTGTAGCTTTAGGGTCAGCACACACCAAGAGCAGTGTAGAGCAGAGCATTTTTTGAGACTAAATTAAATACACGTTGAGCGTTCAACTTGATACTCGACCATGCTCGAGCGTGCGTGTTCGTGTATTTAATTTTGCAATGTATGGAATTGTCATAAGATTCATTTTTCAGTTGACTCGGAAAATGCTCTGCTCTTAGTGTGCGCTAACGCTTATAGTTGTGTTTGCACTCTTATAAAATTGCCTATAAAATTGAGAATGTGTACAAATTGGTCCACTTGTTTAGAATCTAGATCATTTAATTTCGGCTAGAGATCTAATGATCTAATAAATACGTCACAGGTTCTCCCTTGTTATAACGCGGTCGAGGTGACGGATTTCAGCCCCCTCACGAGGATTGTAGGGGGGAGGTCCTTTGTAAATTCGTCTAGCACCTGAAAGTAATGACAACAATATTACATTGAGATGAAAATTTCATACGTTCTAGCTGTCAGATAGTCCGTGCTGGGAACCCAGTGGGGAATGAATGGCTAAGCTGGGTTAAATTGTGCTTACCTATATGAACGAATGAATGAATGACAGCTGTAGCTGACGCAAAATACTCAAGTGGCTCCCTATTCGACTTCGCAGGAATTCTCGGATATTGTGTTTGCTTTTTAACATCCTTCACAGCCCTAAAACCCCATCCTATATGCGGGAACGCTTTTCCTACGCCCGTCCTTTTGATGCACCTTGCAGGTCGCATCTTAGACACCTCCTTAAATCCCCTCCCCATTCGGCTGACTTTTACTCCTACTCTTCCACTGTGCACGCGGTTCAGTTGTGGAATTCACTTCCGCCTGACATCAGGGACTGCCAAACTGTTGCAGTATTTAAAAGAAGAGTGAAAGTGAAGTGAAGATTGAGTGATAACACTACCTATCCATTTCGTCATAGTTGCATAGTTATTTTAAATTAAGTACATTGTTATTATATACATATATTATATTATATTTTTTGTGATATTTATTTTAGGAGTATGTATGTAAGTATATTCTCATATTGTATGTTTATATTTATATGTGTGTGCATTAATAGTTAAATAAATAAGTTCTTAAGAAGGTTTCACTGTATTCGGCATATCAGCCGCGCAAATATTTAAATTACATCTTATAATAACCACCGGTTGGTGGTTTACCGCCCAAAGGCTTATGAATGACACGTATAGCTATGAATTGTTTTCTACATTGATTGATACCCATAGGGGGGTTAAGTTCTGCCAGGGTTGCGGAAAAGTCCCGAAAGGGATACTGGGACCTTGGCAATAGGCAACTGAAGGAACACGGGTGGGTTTTAGTCAGTCTAAGTCTGACACGCCCTCCCGCTCCGCCCAAAGCGGGAGAAGTAATTTGATGATTTCCAACCCTCAAAAAAAAAGGGGTGTTTAGTTAAGAAACTGTCCCGGAAACCTCTTAATGTATTTTCTTTAGTGTTCATATTTTCAAAGGCAACTGTTTGACACGTTTGTCACTGTGAACGATTCGAACACGCTGCAATACATGTACAGTCTCGGACTTTAATTGATGAGCCACCTGGCACTGTTCGTATTTTAGCCGTATAATGCAAATCGGGTTTATTCGGTTCCCGACACGGAAAGTCATAATTTCTTCGTATTAGTAGAAGAAAATTATATTTAATAACTTTACCGGTTTGCTAACCTGAGAGCCAGAACTACAAACTTGACAGCAGAGTGACTACCCAAAGTCAACCATTTGCAGGTCTAGCACCAGTAAACTAGCAACGATTGTTTAAGCGTAGCGATAGTAACGTTAGCGTACGGAGAATTAATAGTCATTTCGACAACTTTGAAATTAACGTCTCTGACATCGACATTTCAACTGTTACTGTCTTCAGATAAGTTTTCAGAATAATCGAGTTAATGAGCTCTGATTCAAAGGAGGTCAGTACCAAATAGATTGTATAAACTTAATGCAAAATTTTATTTATTTTTATCATTGAGAACTTATTAGTCAACCTCTATGGATAAGACTATTTCCGATTATAAGTAATTTATTTGTCATCTTGCTTACGAGCATGCGGTTTGAGCTCGTGTTTAATCGTGTAATCTCGTGAATGTATGAAACTGTAAAATTGAAAAGTTTGAAGGTGGCTCATCAATTAAAGTCCGTGACTGTACATGGGAAGTTACTCTTTTCGAGGCGTCATTTTTTTAAATGTTATTTTTGAATAATCCTTAAAAGACGCCCATTCATCCTATACTTAAATATTTAAATGAAACTTTAAATGTACCTTCAAGTAGTGTTCACACACGGAGTCGTCAGCAGCCGTGTTGGTCAGTTTGGGCGGCGCGGGCAGCTGCACGAATGTTACCGCGGTGGCCTCGGAACTGCGTCGCTTTATTATATTGTTTACACTGCAAGGGAGATGGAATAAAGAATAAATATCAAGCACTATTGGGTTATGGTAGTACCTAGGGCAGATAAAGGGCGACAGAAGTCAGTCTGACAACTGGTCCGACTTTATAATGTCGGTGATAGACCACAGTCTGACATTGTGCCTGTTTAATGGCAATAGGCTCGCCCTTATAACATGAGAAGTAGGTAAAAATAACTGGAGAAAGGAGAATATCAGGGTCTCCCACAAGACTCGGCCAGAACCGACAAAGATATTTCATAAAAAAGGAAAATAAATATATTATAGCATTTGATAATATAATTAGTTTTCTATCTGAAGCACACCAAAAAAAGTTAATTTTGTTTAAGTAGCCCACTTGATACTTCTGATTTTAACGTTATCACGAAATAAACTATTAACCATGATTAATTAAAATAATGACTTTTAGCATATTATCCTCAGTTTCAACAGCCAAGGTTGTCATAAATGGTAGAAAAATCAGGGTTCAGAAACACAGTAATAAACAACACAAAACTCACAAAAAAACGAAAATACTTCGTTGCTCGTGATAGCACGCGGGAGAATTCAAACTTTTTGAAATTGACAAATGCCAGATAGAGTATAACATCAAGTGTTGCAAGCACTATAATTACATTATTACTATTAGGAATAGACTATGCTAAACGTTATCGATAACGGATAAATTCAATTCAATAATAATTACGCATAATTATGACTCCCTGATATATTTTAATGAGTAAAATAATAAAAATAAACTATACCATAGTACTTACAATTATACTACATTAATAATAATAAACAATTTTTAAGCATGTAAAGAAGTAAGCAATATTAAATATACCTAATTAAATAAATAAATACATGGATAGACTTGTATATAAAATATTAATAGAATAAGTGAATGAATGGAAATATAAATACATAGGTAATAGGATATAAATAATTCTTAACTTAATATCAAGAAAAAATTGTAAAGAGCTCCTCTCTCTACCTATTTAAAAATTTGCTGTGCCCGACAATTATAATACAAAACAATTATGGACCCTCCATAATTGTTTCTATTTTTTTTTATTTACTACCTATATTTTGTACATTATGGATTGCAATAAACGATTTGATTTGATTTGAAATCGAATTGCCAATTATTTTTAATCATTACATTACTTTAAAATGTAATATACTTATTAAAACATTTAATTAAACGCTATTAATTAACATAATTACGAGTTACGATTTATGTAAGTAATAAATTCACTTACGTATCTTCATATTGAAATTATTGTAATCGATTTGCAAGTGCAATTTCGTATCGATATTATTATATTTTGGTATTGGTAACATTTCTAATTGAAAATGTAGCTCTATGAACTGTGTTGTTAAATTGAATAACTATTTAAAATTACTTTTCAACGGTGTTCTTCTACAGATTTTATTTATATTGTATAATTCTTCATATTTTTTTATTTGAATTATCATTATTATAGAAAGTCTGTCGGACACTACATACAATTCGAGCCGATTCTTGGCATTTTCTTTTAGGTGGTACACCTCTACTTAATGCTCGAATTCTAATTGAACATCGCAATGATATGAGAACCATGTAGGTATTTTCAAGTTTTCAGAGAAATCCTGTAACGTTACTTATGAGAAACAATAAGTTTACAATAGAAAGTAAATAAAATAAACTTACATTTGTAAATATCCGACAGGCACTCGTTGGTACATGGTGTTTTCATCGTCGCTAGAAAATCTGCTAGATTCATCTAATTTGGGCCACTCTGTCACCTGTAACAGATAATAATCATTTTGTTAGTTTACTAAAAACCGTAGTTTAGCTACAAAATATACCATATCCATTACATCCACATGATTAACATCTATTGGTAGTATCCAAATGATCTTGTAATGTGATCAAATCCTACGTCGATCGTGCCTAATAACTGCTATCCAGGATGAAAAGTAGCCTATGTCCTTTTCCAGGTCCCAGGCTACCCATTTGTCTAATTTCATCCAAATTCATTCAGCCGTTTTAGCTTGAAAGCGTAACAAAGAAACTCACTTTCGCTTTATATTTGTTAGGATTTAATTATTTTTGTTTAACTTACAATTAGGCAATTATCGATTGATCATTGGAAAATAGAATATTTTGTTTATTTGCATAGCATGCATTCTTCATTCATTCATTCTTCTTCATAGGCAACTTCTACACTATGGCTCGTTCTTCTCAATCAAAAGAGCCTGTAAGTGATTTAATTGAAATAAATGCGTTGAGTTCGAATTAAAAGATTATATACTTACAATATGTGTAGTAGCATTTATTCTCAGCAACTTGAGCAGTTTGTCGAGTCTCTCCTCGAGCGGCCGGCCTGCGCCCAGCGACTCCAGCGCAGAGTGTTCGCCCACCGTCACTGTACGACCCGCTTCTAGATCGAGGATATACATTATGTATTGCAATATTTCCATAGGAAGATGCAGGTCGAGCTAAAAGTAAAGTAAACTCAAATGTTGTTTTTTTTTTTATCTTTCAATTGCATTGTTATGTTAACAATATCGGTACCTAACTTACGGCAAAGTTTGCTCAATCTCTGTCTTATACCAGTGTAGCCACACTTACCATGTATAGTGTAGTCACACTCACCATGTATAGTAGTGGGATGCTGCGCCGGCACGTGCACGGCGTGCAGGCGCAGGCGCAGGTGCTGCCAGCCGCGCGCCGAGCGCACGACTGCGGCCAGCTGTAGTCACACTCACCATGTATAGTAGTGGGATGCTGCGCCGGCACGTGCACGGCGTGCAGGCGCAGGCGCAGGTGCTGCCAGCCGCGCGCCGAGCGCACGACTGCGGCCAGCTGTAGTCACACTCACCATGTATAGTAGTGGGATGCTGCGCCGGCACGTGCACGGCGTGCAGGCGCAGGCGCAGGTGCTGCCAGCCGCGCGCCGAGCGCACGACTGCGGCCAGCTGTAGTCACACTCACCATGTATAGTAGTGGGATGCTGCGCCGGCACGTGCACGGCGTGCAGGCGCAGGCGCAGGTGCTGCCAGCCGCGCGCCGAGCGCACGACTGCGGCCAGCTGTAGTCACACTCACCATGTATAGTAGTGGGATGCTGCGCCGGCACGTGCACGGCGTGCAGGCGCAGGCGCAGGTGCTGCCAGCCGCGCGCCGAGCGCACGACTGCGGCCAGCTGCAGCGCGAACAGGCCGCGCACGGTGAAGGGCTCCTCGCAGTTGGGGGACAGGACCTCCACTAGCCACACGTCTATGTATTGTAGAGACGGGGACTTTCTGCAATGAAAGATGGGTAATGTTAGCAGTCATTTATTTGTTTACAATTTTTTCCTTGACCGCTTGGTTTTATACCAATTGCCGTGCCGAAAAAACGAACATAGGTTCTCAGTCGTATTTATACGACTGAAAACCTATCTTCATTTTTTTCTTTTGGTGGTAGGTGTCACGGGCACAAACATTTGTCGCATTAATCCGACTGGGGCGGTCAATAGGTTAATAAATGTGACATTATGACACCGAGTCAAATGAAGCTTACTTGTGTCTAGCTGTTGTCGCTAAAAAGACAATTTTGAGCCAACCACTGTCGTACAATGTAGGAATTTCCAATTACTTAACTTTCAATACGCAGCAGCAACTATTTTCTCTTCATCCCATTGACCAAATTAGACTGGAATACGACCCAAGTTACTTTTTAAGACCATCTTAGCTGAAAACTCACCGCTCCACCTTGGCCATGTCCAGCAGGTGGAAGTGCCGACACAGGCCCACGTTCTTGTTGACGCACAGCACGTCGGACACGACGCGCACGTACTCGCTGCCGGACAGGCGCGGGGTGGGAGCCGCGCGGAGAGGGAAGATCGTCTCGCCTGTCTCCAGGTCGAAGAGATCAGTCTTGTAGGGGGATAGGGGGCTGTGAAGAGAGAAGAAACATGTGTTATTAATCAATTTAATATAGAGGATGAGTGAACTTTACACCCTTTGCCTCATACCTTTATAAGCACATGAAATGTCAAGAAAACGTAATCATTTTTAAATACTGTACTACAATTAAACTACTCACTCTCTGAAGAAGTCAATGGGTGTGGCAGTATCCCTGTAGCCCAACAGTACGGTATCCGGCTTCATAGCGCCTAAGCCAGCCAGTCGAGCTAACTGAGCCGCGCCCGAACGAACCGACGATGAGAGACTCAACTCTACGAATGCTTTTACCTGAAATATATAAATACAAAATCAAATCATTTATTTCAAGTAGGTAAGTCATTAAAAATGTAGTTTTGAATGTCCTTACAAGAAAATAATTTTTTATTTTAGTTGCATTTCCAGGAGCAAAATCAGCAAGAATCTATTACTACTAGTTACTCTTTTAAAATATTTTAAGTACAATATTTTAATAAGTAAATTGGGGTCAAATTAAATTGACTAGCGAAACTGCGCAGACGCAATGCGTAACGAAATCTAAACACGACAAACAAAAAGATATTTTTTGAGGGTCAAAGACCGCTGTTGTTATGAGTTAAGTAAATCTGATATTTTTTACACGACTGCCCAAATAGGAGTGTAATGTTTTCAGGGTTCACGTATGTATGTATGTGAGTTTCTTTATTCCACCATAACTTTAAAATGCCTGAACGGATTTGGATGTAAGGGCAATCGTTAGAATCCTTACATTATCCCGAGTGACATGGGCAGACAGACAGTATGGCTCCATTTTCAAATGTGCAAAAAAAATTGATTATTTACAATATGGGTATCCAATTGAAGGCCTCGATGAGCACATTCCAAAACTATATAATTTATGGGCATACATTTTACATAGGTAGGGTGCACATGCAAAAAAAATTTTATCTTTGCCTGCAAACGATTTAATCAGACTTTAGTAACACTGCAAATGAGTTAATGGTTTACTATATGATTGAGTTATTATTAGAATTCTTTCATCATCACACAGTTGGTATACTTAGGCAAATAAAAAATAAAAAATGAACATTAACACAATGCCAACTATTGCATAGCGGTAAACAAAAATGTACCTAAACTTCCAAAAGAACAAAACTTGTCACTAAAATGTATAAAATAAAAATAAATAATTAAAAAATTAAAAAACACGACTGCCCTGCTAAAAAACGAACTAAAAAGTAAAAAACAAGTTGATAAAATTGTCATTGCAGTCGGGGACCTCTTAGATTAAAAAGTGTTCCACAGAACGGTCCCCCGACTGCAATGACAACTTTATCAACTTGTTTTTTATTTTTAGTTCGTATTTTAGCAGGGCAGTCGTGTATTTTTTTTGTTTTATCTGTTTAGTTAGACAAACGTCTGTCAAGTTTACATAAAGAAAACTGATTTTTTAAACTTAACATATTATGTCATGTGTTGTATTCTCTTACCTTGAGATGATCGATCAACTTGAGCCAGTACTTGTGTTCAGCTGCCAAAGGATCCCCCGAGCCGTCCAGCTCACCCACTCGCACGTGACCCACCACGAAGAGACCACCCTGGGAAGTAAGAAGTCAATGAGTGGCGCAGACTGTTGCCGCGAGGTGATCAGTAACAACATACTGTGGTCACCAGAACTTCACGTATAGCTGGTATTTAGTTATTACCTTCTTCTGATCGTTAACAAAGTCGATGAGCGGTGCAGACTGTCGCGGTGAGGAGATCAGTAACAACATCTGTGGTCGCCAGAACTTCACGTGTTCGCGACGAGGGTCCAGCAGTAGCAGGTATTTCCGGACCTGGGAATGTTCAGGTACTTAATTATTAGTTAAGAACAAGGTTCATTTTTATGCACAAGTTATGCGAACAAAGTGAATGTTTTCTTCATAATTTGGCTACCTAGTTTTACGTCCAAGCTTGTGCGCTTCCGTTTTCTTGTTGTGTCTTTTTGTGAAGCATGCGTGTAGTGACATTGTGGAAGCGACGAAACTTTTAGAACGGCAGTCATTGTCACATTGAATAACAACAAAAGTTCGTTTTTGTGTTGTCTTTGTCACTCATACATGGGGACAGTATCAAAAGCTCGATGTATCATATTTAAGTTCGTTTAGTATATAAGCTAGACGCAAGATTAATATTCATACTAATATTATAAATTCGAAAGTAACTCTGTCTGTCTGTCTGTCTGTCTGTATGTTACCTTTTCACGCCTAAACGACTGAACGGATTTCGATAAAATTTGGCAAGGAGATAGATGGCATCCCACATCTGATAGATGGCATCCCATATCGACCACAACGTCCAGCTCATAAATCAACAAATAAATACTTGCGACAAATAGGGTCGTGGAATTGGCACAATTTTTTTTTTAAATAGTTTCTTAGTCGTATAAATACGACTTAGGCGGTACGGGCACGAATATTTGTCGTATTAATCCGACTGGGGCGGTCAATAGATTAATTAGGTTTACTCCTTCACTTATATAGGAGACCACAGCACGCACAATAAAGTTATTAAGCTGTGGACAAAAGACAAAGATAGAAGCGCACGAGTTTGGACATTTATTTTGCTTTCGGAACAATAAGCTGTTGATATTTCCTCCTTACCTGATGAAACGGTCAATAAGCTGTTGATATTTCCTCCTTACCTGATGAAATATGAGCGCCTGGCTCAGCGAGCCCCACTTGGGGTCGGCCGCGGCCGGCGACAGCAGGTGCAGCGCCACCACCAGCGAGCCCACCGCCAGCGCCGCGCCCAGCGCGTACAGCGCGCGCAGGCCGAACATGAGGCCCGCGCAGCCCAGCAGGCCCAGCAGCGACGTCAGCCACGAGAACTGCTTGAACGTGGGCCTGCGACCGTACGGGACGTGTCATGTGACGAGACAGAATGGATCGAACGGAAATGTAGAGCAAACGTGTTAGGACCCCGTTGAGTCGATAGTTTTTCTTGGAATAACCATTGACGGTAAATTACAATGGGGCCCACACATAGAAAAATTGTCAGGAAGGCTTAGTACGGCCGCCTACGCCGTTAAAAAAATTAGACAGATAACTGACGTAGATACAGCCAGAATTGTTTATTTTAGTTATTTTCATAGTCTTATGGGATTCTTCTCTGGGGAGCCTGTGCGGACATTAATGCTATCTTTGTTTTACAGAAAAGGGCTATTCGAGCCATTTACAACCTAGGTCCAAGGGATTCCCTTCGAGAAAAATTCAGAGAAATAGATATTCTGACTGTAGCCTACAATATATATTTGAAAACCTATTGTATGTACACAAAAATATATCTAATTTTAAGAAAATGTCCTATATTCATAGTTTAAATACCAGGAATAAACACAATCTTGCTGTACATCGCACTCGTCTCCACAGAGTAGGCAACTCGTTCATGGGTCAATGTATACGCTTTTATAACAAACTTCCCATTGACATTCGAAACTTACCCATTAAACGATTTAAAAGCTGCATTAAAACCAAACTTTGTAGAAAAGGGTACTATAAAATTTCAGATTATTTAGAAGACAAAAAAGCATGGGATTGAGCTGCTCGCTCTGCTAAGCATTGTAACATTTTGAATAATATGGATCAAATCATCAAAAGTATATCAACCAGTTTTATTTACAAATTGACATTATTGAATATCCTATACAAAATGACATGATTACTTTGTAAAGTATTTTATTATTGTGAATGTGAGGACTATGTGATTTTTTTTAATTTTTTTTTCGTTCTCAGTTAATTTTATCAATGGTCTGGCAATTTGAGAATTTTATGCGGCCTACCCAAATGTCCTTTCTTTGGTATTGTTCGTCGAGTTGCTGAGCTCCTTAAGTTCTGAGTTGAGCTCCGCCATTACTGACAAATGCTTGCACTGACTGGACAGGTCCACTCAAATCTGTGTGGTTATTTCCTCAAAAGACCATTTCAGACTCGAATTTACATGGTCTTCATATGGCTTGACCAAGATTATGTCTGGACTTTAAAAGAGACTATGACCTCTGAGTTTGTTTCGGCCTTTCTTCTCAGAGTAGTCAGATAGGAAACGCCGACCTCATCTAGCTTATTTTTAATATTTTTTAATATGACGTGTAAAAGTGATTCCAATATCCTATTTACAGAATAAACAATTTCATTTCATTTCATTTCATTTCATCGACAGTACACAGATCCGAGCTGAAAAATTCTGTTGGAAAATCCTAGTGCACATTACCCGACATGAAGATCGAACCTTGGGGCGCTCGTCAGTCGCGCTTGTGAGCACTAGACTAACTAGACAAAATTATATTAAAACACAACGATTATTAATTGCACGCAAAAATATTTGAGCAAACGTTTGGCAGACCAATACAATAATATTGGCTATAATTTTTAGGGTTCCGTAGTCAACAAGGAACCCTTATAGTTTCGCCATGTCCGCCTGTCCATCTGTCCGCGGCTTAGCTCAGAGACCGTTGGTACTAGAAAGCTGTAATTTGGTATGGATATACTATACATATAAACGAAGCCGACAAAGTGGTAAAAAAAATCGTAAAGTTTTTTTTTTCTTAGGTTTCCTACCCTACACGTAAAGTGGGGATGGTTTTTTTTTCTCGTCAATCCCATGGTACACACCATGGGATTGACGAGAAAAAAAAACCATCCATGGTATCGCTGGAAAGGTCGTTTAAAAATGATGTGAGTTAGTCAAAACCATTTTTGGATTCAGGTATTTGTTTGCAGAATATTAAGCTTTAAAGTGCTAATTTTTGTTAGAGCCAAGTGCCAGCTAAATGGTTGGGTTGGAATATGTGAAAAAATTCACGGCAGTAGTATATATAACGAAATTAAAAGGAAAACTATCACCGCTACGTAGGCTCCACAAGTTACCGAGTAATAATCGACCAACTTAAATTAGCAGTTGTAAAAACATGTTCTCCCATACATTCTGTATCGGAGAACAAGTTTTTCAACTACACTGTTAAGTTTGTTTTATAAATTCATCCCAATTAACGGAACCCTTCATTGTGCATGGTACGACATGCACTTGGCCGGTTTATTTCCTCAGTATAATTTTCATTGCTAACCTACCTAAAATTAAAAATGAAATCGATATTTTTGGAGGATATACAGGGTGTTAGTGTAGACACCGTTATCCTTGAAACTAGTGGTTTGGTGTCATCTATAATATACTTTTTCTATGGGACCAACTTTGAAGTCGCAAAAAAAATATCAGCTGTTCCATACATTTTGTCGATTTTTGAACACAAATGTATGGAACAGCTGATTTTTCGCGATTTCAAGGTTGGTCTCTTAGAAAAAGTATATTAAAATGACATGACACCAAACCACTAGTTTCAAGGATAACGGTGTCTACCCTAACACTCTGTATGTATACATGCCAAAGATAATCGCCACTCATATCTATTTTATGAAAATTTGAACTTACCTAAAATTAGGCGCCGAAGCCAAATCCAACCCCAAACAAGCTAAATTAATGGCGAAGTAGCTGGTCATGAAGAGCACGGAGTTGACCTGCGCGATGGCGTTGAGCGAGTCGGCCATGATGCCCACCTGCACCAGCAGCCAGGACGCCAGCACGGCCAGCACCGGGTTGCCGGAGCGGGACACCATCGGCCGCAGGAGGAACCCTGCGGGAGACGGTGGAAATAGAGATTGATATAAAAGTGTTGATTTTTTTGTCATAGCTTTTATTAGGTTATGAATTAATGACCGTCGACCTCATATTTAACAATGAGGATAGCTGCCACGGAGACACATTCAACCTAAATTTGTTACCACCGAATATTTTATACAGTATTTTCATCTCTCGAAGTGACGCGCGCTTTACTTATGGTAACCAAGTGTAAAAACACGCTGTGAATGTATGTGTTAGGGCAGGAGCTCTCGGTCCGAGACAATGGCGAGGTCGGATCGGAAGTGTGTGTGTGTGTACGTGCGTTATGTGCTGATGCTACTCGTCTTAACACACGCATTAACAGCGTATTTGAACACTTGGTTACCACAAATAAAGAGCGCGACGCTTCGTGAGATAAGAATAATATAAAGGATTATGATGCTCTCTACTGCTTCATTTTTTTTTTACAACTATTTGAAGTTACTTACCGTATATGTTATCTTTCGCTAAAGCTTCCAGTACTCTTGAAGCACCGATTAAATTGGATAGACCAGCGGAGAATGTAGCCATTAGCATACCTATAAATAAAATACAATTTTAATAAAAATCTTGTCTACTCTCTCTTTAATTAACGATGGTGGAAAGGTAAAATGGCTAAAAGCGCCAAAACGTGAAATCTCAGGAATGAATTTTAAAGTTTGTTTTTTGCGAAAAAAAATCATATACAAGGTTACAAGGTTACAGGTTATTTTCATGATTCATATTTTTTTTCCTGTAATATAAATGGTTTCTATAAAACCTTTATTTTCGGAGATAGGTGTCGCTTTAGCAAAAAAAATCGAAATTAAAAAAGTTCCAGTAAGCAAAAATTGCAAATCTCCAGAAAACTTGCGTATTACATATAATTAAATACGCTTTCTGTCAGAATTAAATTTCTTTTTAAATCTGAGATTTGCTTATGCACTTAATAATATCATAGAGTGAAAAAAAAAATTCATTTGAAACAAATTTGCTAACGGTGAAATAAAACTAGCTGAAGAGCGAATAAATTGATGGCTGTATGATTGCGAATAAATTGATGGCGGAATGAGGCATAAATTCTAAAACTCTTCTTCTTCTTTTATTTTCATTTGAAATATTGATTATTGCTACTGTACAGTTTTTGTCAATAGATTATTTAGATTATGGGGCGTTAGCATCAATCTGTAATCTCAATCAATGTGTACCTACCTACTATTAGGTCCGGAATATTAGAGGGAAGACTAATTAATTAATATTAAGCAAAAAATAAAGGAAGTTATTTTTATTAGCCAACTTGGCATCAACAAAGATAACTAGATTCGTTAATTAGATAGGTTAAGTAGAGTTACTAATTATCTACTACAATCAAAGAACCATCGTTTATCATAGTTAGTACCACTAAGTATTCAATGTAAGTAATAAGTTTAAACAAATAAATCAACATTACAATAGATAATAACTGATCATTTTTGGCTCGAAGATTCTTAAACTCAAACTAATTCTAAAATAATTCTGTGCATATTACCTTCTTCTTGTCAAAAACATCCGTGTTACAATTTAACAAAATAGTTCATAGAACACATACATATGTGAAGGATGATGCCAGGAAATGTATGGAAGCTGGTACCCGCTCCAATAGGAATAAATTATACATCATTAGAAGGGTATTAATATTGAATAATTCAGTGCAAGAATTTCTATGGCCTTTGACTTGATTCCTTGTCCGATCGGAGTAATACAGGGTGGAAGTTGTGACGACGTGTTGTAGCTACAGAAAAACGGTCTTAGGAGACTGTCCTTAACATCTAGAGTAATTGCTAACTGCATGAATAACTTTTGGATAAATGCTACATTCAGCTAGAAAATCGTTAATTCTTACACCTCATTTTTATGATGGCAATCGATGCAGTTTCGAATAAGGATTCAAAGACTCTTTTGGACCAACTGAGGTAATAGTACTTAGAAAAGTCACAAATCACTATTCCCATAATTAGTACTTACATTTCATAGTGATCGATCATCTATTCTTATCCCCGATCTTTTACAAAGTTTGCTATTTATTATTTAAAAAAAGGCGTTCATCATCTGTCTAGTATTTTCCCAACTACGTAAGGATTATCTTTGAATCTAAATGGATACAATTGAATACCAGTATTTTACATGGAGCGATTTACTATCTGACCTCTACAACACAGGCACTGGGATACCCCTTGATAAGCTGGATGTTGGACTTTCGGGCTTCTGACTACCGGGTACGACTGTCAAAGATCTACATTATGAGAGCGGGGCCAACGGCTTAACGTGCTTTCCGAAACACAACCCTTCGTCTTGGTAATTAAGACTGCCAGCTTCATTTAGTATGTACCCAAATACATATATCTTAGATAACTTGTTTATCAGTGTGATAGCTCGGGAAATCCAACTCAAACCTTATACCTAAAAGCTCTTCTGCTATTCAAACGAAACAGGTAACAATAACAAACCCCATAAGATAGCTGGGGTCAACAAGAAAGACTGAACTATCCTAACCTAACCTAACCTAACCGGAGGCGGAGTCCAGAATGCGAATAGCTAAACAGTTGCATAAGAGTAAGAAACAAAGTAAAAATATTAGTAAAAAAGAGCTATCATGGCTATTGGAGGGGTACCAAAATGGGCATCATCTTTTAAATCACAGAATGTTAACTGCTATATACTCTTAGTGCTCATATACGCGAGTAGCACCAAGTACTAGTACCAAGGACAAGGACGGAGGCAACTGCAGCCGTCTGTAGACGCGTCGACGTTGTTAGAAATCACTAATATTCTAAGTTACACGCAAGAACAAAGACTTATAATTAGATTTGCAATGCTGACAAAAAATATTTACGAAGTGCACTTACGTTAAATTAAACAAGTTTTTAGTTCTAAAATCAATACTGTCTTACATTAAAGCATATACTACTGACTAATATACAATTATAAATAATATTTGGAATCTAAAACAACGCTGAACCATCTTTCTATACGAAAATATTTACGAAAGCTGTTGCTAAAACACCAAAGTGCTAAATAAAACAGAAACGACTTTTGCTAAACTGCCACATAAGTAATAATGTTGTTCAGGTAAAACTACTAATAAGGTATTTATACATGAAATAGAGAAACGCAAAAATGCTAAAGCATTGTCAAACATGAATGTACAGTGAGCACAATCACTAAAGCGACATAAACTTCAGAATCATCAAAAAAACGTCGCTTTAAACCATGACTACATGAAAAAAGCAACAAAATTTGTACTGCTAAAGCGCCAAAAAAGTGCTTAAATCGACACGAAGGGTAGACCAATCGACGCAGAAAAATAAAACCAGTTCAGTGATATATATATAACTCAATATCGACCAAAATGGCGCTTTAGCCATTTTACCTTTCCACCATCGAAATATTTAACTGGTTAATCTTTCATTCGAATTTTTCCGAATTATTTCGAACTCGAACGGTGTTTTTTAATCATAAGTTTAACAGACAAGGCATGGCGACCTTGCTGGATCATGCAATCATGACCAAGAACTCCGTTAGAGCTCGAAATTCAGGAAAAACCTGATATAAATACGGGAATATTAATATTTGTTTTTGTCCTAATTCGTGCCGGCACGAGAAAATCACACTTACACGCACGGATCAGCATTCGCACTAATCCGTGCGTGCCAATGGATTCTCGCTCTAGTGAATGACGTCCCTATGTAGCAGAAGAAGATAGAGAGAAGGAGATAGACTCTAAACCCTAGAACTTCACTCACCGACTGCTATGAAAGGCGGCCACACGTTAATAGGCAGTAGATACACGTAGTTGTTGACGAGCAGGTCGCGCGAGCACGTCGCGGCCGTGAGCACGCTCAGCGCGAGGTACGAGACGAACGTGAACAGTAGCGCCGCCAGCGTGCCGAACGGGATGCTGCGGGATGGGTTCTTTAGTTCACCTGGGGGTAAAAGGTAGAAAATCACTACACATGAAATTAAATCACCCCTTTATGTACCCCCGTTTTTCTTTTTCATGACGGGTGGAAGGTAATCATCGAATGACTTCTCCCGCTCTGGGCGGAGCGGGAGGGCGTGTCAGACTGTTACTGACTAAAACCCACCCGTGTTCCTTCAGTTGCCTGTTTGTCAAGGGTCCCGGTATCCTTTTCGGACTTTCCCGAAATTTATGTACCCCCTAAGACACATTTGGATATGTTTTGATCTTCTAAAGTTATAGTTAAACAGTAATGTGAAAAGTATAGTAATCTTAACTAATATTATAATCGCAAAAGTTTGTAAGTATGGATGGATGGATGGATGTTTGTTGCTATTTCACGTAAAAACTACTGAATGGATTTGGATGAAATTTGGCAAACAGATAGTTTATAACCTGGATTAACACAAGGAATACTTTTTATCTCGATATTCCCACGGGATCCATCGGGAGACTTACGCGGGTGAAACCGCGGGGCGCAGCTAGTAAATAATAAAATTGTTCAACATTTCCATAACTTTAAACACTTACCACTCATATTAGCCCCCGCCATGACCCCAGTCACCCCAGTGAATAAGACCCCGAATACGGACGCAAAGTCCACCATCTGGCCATCCGTGGTGGTGTAGTCGCGGCCGTACGCGGGATACAGGTTGTCATACAGAGTGGTGGAGTTTAGACCGGTGTAGGGGAACGCTGTTACGTTCACGATGTGATTCGTATCTGGTTTATCTATCTGAAAAAAAAAATAGGTAAGTAAATTGGGTCTATTCAAAAAATGTGAAGGAAAACGTTAAAAAACCCTGTCTGCATCTAATTTGTACCGAGCAAGCATGGTGATCAATACTACTGTGATAGGTATAGTGAACCTCATAATAGGTTCACCACTTTTGACAACAATTTATTACCAGTAACTTGAAACTATCTGTCATAAAATTTATAATGGGACCCCAGCGTGGTTTGACCAAACTTGATTAGTCGAATAATTTACACTAGCCCCTAGACACTCATGTTTCATGGGGTATCATATCAAGGAGTAGACGGGGAGGCGCGGTAATGGTAGGGAAAAGCAAAAATTGACCTTGCCTTTTTGTGACGTGCAAGTGACATTCAACCTTAGGGTGAACAAATTACGAGGTCGACTATACATTATAATCAATACATATTTTAAAGGGCCCACACAAATATTTATTTCCTATTGAAACCATTTAAAAACAGACCAAGTCTCGCAGACTAAAAGGGTTCCGCACTACGGAAACCATTAGACTATGAGATAGCACGATAAACTGGTTTAAAGCTAGGCCCAAATGGACCCTCTAGGCAACCGCAAAATGCGTTAAAACTATATTTGAATTCAGAAACTCAGAAAATTATTAAGTTTTGGCAATACAAACTCAATGACATATATGATAAAGTTCAAATTCCATTGTCATCGAATTTTTTAGGGATATTTATTACAAACTGCCAATCAAAAACCAACTTAACACTATATCACGCTAAAGTAGATAGTTGATTAAGTGGCAATACATATAAATTAAAAACTTACCAAACTAGGAGGCGTCACAAAGAAGCTTAGGAAAGCGCTTCCTAAACAGATGAGCATCGTCATCCAGATAGCAAGACTGGTTCTGGCGAAGAGTGAGGCTCCGGCCAAGGACACGCCCAGTCCGATGGCGTTCAACGCTGACCGGTACAGGAAGCGGTACCACCAGCCGTCTGGGATACCTGTGTTGGATCCCACCAGGTAGCCTGCAAGAATGGGAACGGTAAAAAAAAGGTCTTATCGGTAAAAGGAGTTATTCTATTTAATAATTAAAAAACTAAATCTGCCTAGCCTTTTCCCAACTATGTTGGGGTCGGCTTCTAGTCTAACCGGATGCAGCTGAATACCAATATTTTACATGGAGCGACTGCCTATCTGACCTCTACAACCCAGTAACTGGATAATACGACACCCCTCGTTAAGACTGGTTGTCAGACCGGTTGTTACACATCGTGACTTTGCACGATGTGTGCAATCAAAGGAGAAAGTCATCGTGCAAGTCTTAACACGTGTCATGCAAACTTTCCCTTTGCGAATAGAATATAGCAAATGAAACTCACCATTTTGTCCAAAATTCTCGACTAATGCTTCAGTACAGGCAGATATACAGAGAGCGCTAGACACCACATTGGCAAAGAAGAACAATGTCCCCACAGCACCACCGAACTCCGGACCTAGCGTTCTGCTTATCATAACTGAGATATAGTTAAGGATTCATGACTAACCTATGATAAAACGAAAAGAAAGGAAATACGTGTACCCAACACAGATAGTCGAATAATTATAACAAACTTATGGAGCATCATTATGTAGGTTCATTGAGTTTTTTGAATTCTGGTGTCCATTTTGATGAACAAAAAAAGTGCACTCCGATATTGTCTGTTGTCTATGTAAGGCTTCCTAAAGGTGCAACCAGACCGCGACCGATATTTCAGACGACTAAGGGCGTAAAGAAGGGGAGGGGAGGGCAGGATATCCTGTTCTTTTCTAACCTCAATTTATATATTTCTTAACTAGAAAGCTGCATTCACAAAGAAAGTAAGTTTTATAAAGGATACAATACACTCCTCCGCCTTCGACAGCGCCATTCGTAGATATAGCACATATGGACGTGACGGTGAATATCACGATCAGGTACGCTATACCAAACTGGCCTAGTGTGACTAGCAGCCCTGCATTGCCGACTAGGTAACCTGAAATAGAAGAAAATAACGTTCACAATTTATGCGATGTCGGAAAAATAACTGTAATGCCTACACATAAAGTTTTGTTTCCAAAATAATAAAAAAAAAATGAAAAAAATTTTTTTGGAGTTAGTATTATGAAACCAACTCAATATAATATATCGCCACGTAAAGTTGATATTTGTTTGAGTGGCAGTCACGTGAGTTGGAACAAGGTTTTTAATACTTTCCTTCTTTATGGTGAGTGGATAAATGACCATAGATTTTATTAATCAAATAAATTGGGTTAACAAGTTGTCGATGTCGGCCAGATATCTATTCATGTGTCATCGGATTAGCTTCAAAGCTAATAATTAGACAAAAAAGGAAACTAAACTATAGTAACTTTGCCATACGGCTGAAATTGGATTAACAAAATATAATCACGTGGTTTTTTCTTTTTTATATCATGTTATACACTAAGCCAACAATTTGACAACAGCTTTTTAGACTCACTAAGCGGCTGATGTCTATACTGTCAATGCTGAGCGTGGATTAAACCAATTATCTAATAGAAAACGTATGTATTTGCATTAAACAACTTTATTATCTGAGCAGATTGACCTTGCACATATTGAGTCATGAACTAGATAAGGTCCGAGTTCAAAACAAAACACATATTTTTTATTATAGATGTTTACAATGAATTCATATAATCAGCCTATAATGTTCCCACAGCTGGGACACAGGCCTCCTCTCTTCGAGAAGGAGTAGGTTTTAGGTATTTACCAACCCGCATCCTTATTGCGTAAACGATCAATCAGAATCGCAATCGGTTTGAAAGAAATGTCTAATACGTTCGAAAAAAAAATCTGCTTAACAACGTAAATAACGCAATGAATGTTGTTGAACTGTCAAAATGAAACAAATTAGTCTTAATCAGTTACTAAAATAAGTTACGCAATTAGATAACCCCACTGGGCCTGGGTGGTGGAATAGGCTTGTGTCTCAGTAGTGGGAAAATCATGCTGAATACTTCAAATGCTGCTTACCCATCCGAATGAAGACCAGCGCACTGAACATAGACAGCACGACAGGACAGAACACTCCGGCGAAGGTGCCCACCTTCTTGATGCCAGGTCGCTCTGTCCTGAACTCTCCAAACTCCACATATCCTGGATAAATGCAAATAAATGGTGTCAATAAAAGAAAGAAGAGATTGTAAAAAAATATGACGTGTAAAAGTCTATAGATATCCCAGTTATATATTACATCTAAACTAATATAGAAAGAAAGAATAACATTAAGAAAGAATAACAAAAGAAATAATAATTATAATAATAGAATACTATTATTATCACTGAGGTTGATATGCTATAATTTATATATCATGCGGGCGAAGTCGCTGGCATAAATAAAAATGAAACGCTGTTTGTTGTTAAGCGCATAAATTGAGAACGGCTGGACCGATTTGGTTAACGATCTTTTTGTGAATGTTAAGAAAAATGTTAGTTACAGTCCGAATAAGGTTATCAAGTAGAAAGAAATTGAAATATTTGGAACATTGGAAAATCCGGTACGTACTACTAAGGGATGATGTCACACCTAACAGTTTTAGTAAATCTACTCACTGTCTAAAAGGGTATGATATTTTCACGTACTCACATGCCGTATTATTTAAAATCTCACGATACGATATCATAAACAATCCATGCATGTTATTATAAATATACAATCGATTTTTAAACACACTTCATTTAATTTCGCTGTTACCTAAACCATTAATCTAAACTATCCCCAACTAATATTATAAATGCGAAAGTGAGTTTGTTTGTTTGTTACGCTTTCACGCTAAAGCGGCTGAACGGATTTGGATGAAATTTGGCACATGGGTAGACCATGATCTGGAGAAGGAAATAGGTTCATCTATCGTTTCATCCTGGATCGCAGACGAAATCGCGGGCAACAACTAGTACTAATAAAAAGATTTGATTTTTTGTATGTTTGTTTTTGTTACGCTTTAACACTTAAACGGCTGAATTGTTTTGGATGAAATTTCACCTGGAGGATACTTTTCATCCCGATACTCTCACGAGATCGACACTTATACGGGTGAAAACGCGGGGCCCAGCGAGTAAAATATAAAACACAAATTCACAATATTATTATCACCTCTGGTCCACTTTTCTCCCATCTCCGACGAGTGTACTTAGTCACTGTGTCACTGTTACTGATAGCCGGTGACCAGTCGACCACATTGCTACATTATCGGCGAGTTTGCGACCTTCATTGAACAATGGACCAGGTGTCACAGTGATTTGAAAATCAACGGCTCGGAAATATGCTGCATTAATAAAATTGAAACAACATCATTACGCCTGCATTCTCTGAAGGATTAGGCAGAAGTGTTTAGTACAAGACATTACCATATAATAGGGGACGAGGTCTATTCATTAACCGGGCGCAGATACTAGGGCCGTAGCCAGGAATTCATTTCGGGGGGGGGGGGGGCAATTTTTTGTTAAGAAATAAATCATGTACCTATTTCTGATTTCAAAGAGGTTACTGTATACGGAGGTACCCTAGGGGGTCGATCGCTGGATTGAGACTCTGGTTTCTCGCATTTCAGGGGGGGGTTTGAACCCCCAAAACCTGCCTACGGCCCTGGCCAGATACAGACTACAGACTGCCTCTTTGGTCTAGTGGACGCAAGCTTTACAGCTAAATCCTGGGTTCGATTCCCAGGTCAGGCAAAGTCTTATTGGGTTTTCCATCAAGAATTTCTCAGTAGCAGTCCGAAGTCTGCATTTGTGCCCGGTTTATGGCAATAGGCTCGCCCCCTATTACATGGGACTTACAACATAACTGGAGAAATGAGGATGTACTATAGGTAAGTACACCTCTGCCTAACCCTTCGGTGATTACAGGCGTGATGTTATATTTAAGTAGATACAGACACCGCTACAAAAAAAAAAAGTTTAATTTTTTTTCCGGATTTCGTCTTTTTCCATGAGAGAAAGTCGGATAGAACTGTCAAAGTACTTATAAATGGCGATTTTCACACAAAGGAAGGACAGGAATCCGATGAAACAACGATTTGTGTTTTTTACAATAAAACAGAACTCTCTACAGACCAAGGACACGTCTTCCACATTTTGCAAGAATACTTACAACGTTTTCTTGCCAGGTCAAGGCTAATTTGGATAGCTGATGCAGACAATAGTAGTTGTAAAAATAAAAAAGTCAATATTTAATGATTGAATGCAGCTTTGAAGGGAATAATTTTTTTATTTTATTTGGGAAAATAAATAGTTACACATTACAATATTATAGCATAGAACTTAAAACTAAAATAAGAGTATAAATGTGTAGCCAACGACATTATCCACAGAATATAAAAAAGTTAAAGAAACACAAACGACGTGCGACCTAAATAACATTAAATACAGTACAATTAAATACAAAAAATAAACAAATATAAAACAAGTAAAATAATAAAAAGAGAAAGAGATAATAGATTATACAATATAGAAACCTCAGATTTTAGGATTAGTGTGTACCTAATTCTGCTGTAATTTTAAGCGCAATACTTTTAAATTCTCCAGCAGAAACAGCAAAGAACTCCCGGAAATTTTTATTGAACTGCATCGTAATATGCCGCAGGGGTGCTCGCGAACCTGCGTTTGATCGACAAGTGGTTACAGCAAACAGCGGTCGCGCGCGCACTCATCGACATACAGTTGTTCTGGGTACAACATAACTTATTCTATTGCTTATGTCTATACAATCATATAAATTGTTACATAAATCAAACAGAAACTTCGATTCCAACATTATACGTCTAGATTTAAGGTATTGAAGTTTATATTCATTCAATAAGTTGCTGTAAGATGCAAACGTACGACAACAACGGTAATGCATAGCCTTTAAAAATTTGCGTTGCACTTTTTCTATCATATTAGAATATTTTTCATAGAAGGGATTCCACTCCGGGACCGCGTACTCCAACTGAGACCTAACCAAAATAAAGGTATAAATAAGTACCAGGGCGTTTAAATTCATGAGCCGATCTCATCACAAAACCGAACATACGAAATACATTGTTCACAATTTTACTAATATGAGCATCAAGATGGAGTTTGTCATCTAACAAAACACCAAGATCACGAACCAATGTCTCTCTTTCAAGATCTGTATTGTTCAATGAATATGCTTGTTTTATTAAGTTTTTATTTTTAGTAAAACTAATACAATAGCATTTGGATATGCTCAATTTAAGTTTATTTTTAACACAATATGCAGAGAATCTATTTAAGTCTTCCTGCAAAAGTAAACAGTGACGTAAATTATTAATCGGCCTATATTTTTTTAAATCGTCTGCGTATAGTAATAATTTAGAATTTTGAAAACATGTACCTATATCATTAATGAACATAATAAACAACAGAGCACCGAGTATAGAGCCCTGGGGAACACCGGAAGTAACATTTAGGGTCTCAGAATTAAAGCCATTTATCACAACTTTCTTACGTTAAAAACGTAAGAAAACCATCTCAATAGGTCGCCACGTATGCCATTAAAGGCAATTTTACTCAAGAGCAATTGATGGTCCACTTTGTCAAAAGCCTTTTGGAAATCCGTATATATAGTATCAACTTGAATACGAGAGTCCATACTGTTAAATAAATAGTCAACAAAAGTTATCAGGTTAGTTGTAGTTGACCTTTTTTTGACGAATCCATGTTGTTGTGGTATTATGTTATTATGTAGTAGAGGATAAACTTTATTATGCACCAGTCTCTCAAAAAGCTTTGATAAAACCGATAATATCGATATAGGACGATAATTCTCGATATCCTGTTTAAGTCCCGACTTGTGAACAGGAGTTACATTTGCGAGTTTCCATGCTTGGGGAAATTCCCCTTGTGAAATGGATAAATTAAAAATAATTTGTAATGGCACACACAGATTAACGGCGGTCTGTTTAAGGAACACAACTGGACCATTTGGTCCCGGGCCTTTAGCTGGATCTAATGCTTTTAGCGCACTTAATATTTCATCGGCAGTAAACTGAATGCTACTAAGGAGAGAACAGGTTTCAGAGTAATCTCCGCACTGCGATGAAATACTGTCAATTGAAGTGGAAGGCTCCTAAACCGAGTTAAAAAAGCGAGTTAAAACAGATTAGAGATGTCTTCAGGGTTATTGGCTGAATGGTTTCTATAATGCATGATAGAAGGGAAGTTTGTGGAAGATTTGCGGGAAGAAATGAACGTCCAAAAATGCCTAACAATAGTCCGGATACCATCTTCTACAGAGGCAACGTACTTTCTGTAACAGTTTTCGCACTCAACTTGGAATCTAGAGCGGTAAATGGAAAACTGCTCGTAGTCCGAAATGTTTTGATACATCTTCCATTTTACCCAAGCTTTGGCTTTATTTTTGTAAATATGTATAAGCGATTTTGAGAACCAAACCGGAAATTTTAAAGATCTACAATACATCAATGGAACGTGTCTTTTAATAATGCAGAAAACAATGTTATAAAATGTGCTCAATGTATCGTCAATGGTTTGGTTAACTAAAACTTCCTCCCAATTAATCTCTTTCAAATCCCCATTTATGGTATCATAATTTGCCTTGTAGTAATTATATTTTTTAAACATCTTGCGGGCCATCGAATCGTATGATTCACTTAGAGATATAAAAACATTAAGTGGAGGATGGTGGCTATGAAGCCGTAGTAAATAGTCTGTGGCTCTAGAAACGTTGCAATCACCGTTACCAATAACCAAGTCCAATATTCTCCCACCTGGATTCCGAATTGTATTAAATTGATGAGAGAGAAAACGCACTCACAAACGGGGGAGCTACCTCTACAAAACTACAAATATGAGCAGATAGTGAAGTACTGTCTGTACAAGCGACCCAGTCGATTTCTGGTAGGTTAAAGTCTCCTACCACATAGAAATTATCATTCTTTGTGTCGCCAAGCAGCGATTGCATAAGTTCAAAATATTCAGTATAAGCAAATTCAGGCGTTTTTGGCGGTATATATACTGCAGTAATAATTTGGCACTTACCTCGACTTGAGCTTGGCAATTGCACTATAATGTGCTCAATGCTTGCATGAATTGCAAATTGCGGAGCCAATCTGACTGAATGCAGACCCTTCAGCATAGCCACCAGAACCCCGCCTCCGTCTTTTTTATTGGTGGCCATACGATCACGATCGTACCGATGTACCACATAACGCTCATCCCGATATCTCGGGCGTCAGCCAGGTCTCAGTCAAAATTATTATGTCATAACAATTGGCTACAATATTCATATACAAGATATTTAATTTTGTGCGGAATCCCCTACAATTCTGGTAATATATAACTAAATTATCTGTCATTGTAGCGTAAAACTGTATAGAATATAGTAAAAAATGCATGTACCGTTACTAAGGTAATTGTTACTAACAGGGCATCATTGTACAATAAAGCGTTAATAGAATACGAACAAAATACAAGAGACAAAACATAACACTTAAAAAATGGATTAACCATAAGCAACTTACAAACCATCGTATGGAGTATTCAACTAAAGATATACAAACTATTAAACACAATATACAAACTATTAAAAATGTCGAAAGCTGTGGAGATCGACTATGTAGTATATTGAAGATTGTTCGATTATCCATTGCAGAGCTATTTTTCGATGGATACAGCTCCTTGGGTTAAACGATGGTGAACCTCATCAAAATCTATCGCGTGGTTTAGAAGAACAACGCGAACATACAGACAAACATTAAAAGCGACTTTAATTTAGATATACGAGTACCTATAGGTTTAGGTCATAAGTTGCATCATCATAACCGCATTTTCTGCGGGTGCATATTTATGCGGGCGGGAGGACACCCTGGACCTAATTATTGCGGAATTAACACTTAATATTGTTACATAACATTATACTGTCATAGATTTCCGCAAGGTATCATCGGCTAGCCGCTCGGCTTCCATAACTTATGATATAAATGACTTTGACTTAGAATTTCTGCCTTACCTTCACCAGCCGGTCTGCTAACCGGGCCCCCTCTGCCCATCCTCATCCTCAGCTTCTGCATGATGCCGGAATCTGTCCGTCCTGGGCTGTTCACACTGGGAGACAGCGGGTCCAAAGTTTCAGCCATGATCGGCTTCGTCACTGTAACAAACAGTTTGTCGTGAAAATAGGCTACTACGTCTCAATCTGAGAGCGTTTCGATAGCTTTCAATTTCTACAACGACTTTCAACAGGATTGACATAAGCTTTTCGATAGCTTATGTCAGTCCTCTAGATGTTTGCCTTTTCCATCATCGTTGTCGCTGATAGAATGTCACTTTGTGTGCCTCTGAATTATAATGTAGCTTTTGCCCTCGGCTTCGCCCGCGTGGAGGTCGGAAATTATCCCACAGAAACATAGGTACTACCGGGATAAAAAGTATAATAATATCCTTACCCCCGGTGTGGTCCGCCTGTGAGCGGTGTGGCAAATTTCGGCGAGAAAAGGTTACAGACAAACAGAGTTACTTTCGCACTTGTATGTAATATCGCGGCTGTGATCCCCGAAAGGGGAAAGCAGGGGTATAGTAATCAGCAACGTCTGGGAAATCCTGGATCACAGAAAAGTATAAATAATAATTACTTATAATGATTGTAATACACTACCAAAGACTGTTATAAGAGCATTATTTAATTATACAGACTGACTCAGGTTTTAATAAAAAAAAAGAAATTACTTTTACATGCGGTAAACATGACGCAAAGAAAAAAAAAACACAAAGTGGACAAATTGGCGTCACATCCTCGCAAAACGGCCAGACAGCCACATCGCTGAACACTGAACAAATCATAACACTGAAACATTACTCACATAATTATTATAACAGTTTTATTGTTTATATATTTACCTGTATAAGCAAACTTGTCTTATTTCATACCTAATAGTTATTTTACTGGCTTTTAGGTAAGTATAAAATCATCCAATGACTAATTAGAGCTGTGTTCAGTAACAGCAAAATAATGTAATGCTCAGTGACTTTACTACATTTGTAGGTGGTTTATATTTAAACATAATTTATCATCACTCACTCCGGGAATCACTACAACAAAAAAAAAAACTGAAGGGGTCGTATTTGACTTCTATCTCACTTTCTCACTTGATGATAAGCAAAATATTTTATCATTTTATGTGAGTTGTTCCAGTATCTGTCAGTGTATAATATAATTACTAGCTTTTGCCCGTGGCTTTGTTATTATAGAAGATGGTTTTAAACTCCACTGGAACTGAGTGTGTCAAATTTTGATAAGTTGTAATGCCCCAAGAACTAACCATAATATTCATTCGAGTATGATGAAACTTTAATCATACTCAGATGAATATTATGGTAACGCACTTGGGACAAACAAAGAAACAATTCGGGCCTTACCACAAAAACTTAGACACTTGTTCAACGTGTGTTAATGTCAGTTTTAAGTCAAATTCCATACAGAAATGTCATGTTTAAAAGTGTGCAGGCTAAACAACTGATAAACCCGGTTTTGTGGTAATAAGGTACATGTTTATTTTTAAAGATATCTTGTGCTACTACAATTTGTAAGTTAAGCTTAAGAAGTGTAATCAGATTATTTGTTATTGAAGCCATTAGAGACTTATTGGATTAGGCAATAAAACAACTCTACAAAAATAAATAAATTATTTTGATTATGCTGTAGGCATTCAATCTAGTTGATTTCAACAATTTTATAAGCTGTTGTTATTGTAATATGCTGAATAACACTGAATCTTTGTTTGTTTACTAACATTTTTTGTAATGATCAAGATTGATTAGTGTTCATACATACTGCTATGCTATACAGCGTGCCGCTACAATGGTGACATTAATTTAACACACGGGTAAGGCTAGTGGCCAGTAATTATAAAAATTATAATAAAATAAAATAAATCGTAAAATGAAAAATTTACATTTTCAAACAAACTAAATAATAAAAACATAACCAATATTGAGATCACTCTGTGTAAAAGATTCATTCATGAAGCTACCTACCAGCTGGCTTACATTCTATCGTTTTGTCGGCATAATATTTCCAAGAAATTGCACGGCTTTCCTTCTATTTGCCTACATATGATCCGTGATCCCGGCAAATGACCTCTTCGCTACAGTTCTTTAAGTACAGGTTGCTCTAAGGTGGTAATTTAGAAAATTGAAAATAAATCAATAAATACTAACGTTTAATGAAATTCAAATATTTTCATAAAACGATTACACGATTTCGTATACGTGTGCTAAATTAATGTCATAATTGTAGCGGCATGTTGTATAATTAAAACATCAAAATGAACTTGATCTAAAACTAATTAGTGATAGGGGCTTGCAATTTAAGAGATTAAGGAGACAGCATCCCAACTCTTCTGGAAAGATTCATTTAATTGGAATGAGATACTTAACTGCAAAGTTATTACTGCTCCATAACCTAATAAAAACCTAGAGATATTGGACAAAGAGGAGCTTATAAAAAAAACTGATACGTTTGTAGTACCATGTACTGGTACTACAAACGTACATAGACTCACACCTTCCTCCCATGGGGGTAGGCAGAAACTACAGAATGCCCTTTTTTTTGGGCAAGTAGTATTGTAATTTTTTCAATTCATATGAAACTAAGTACATAATAATATGAATTGTAAAAGTGTATGTTTATCTTGGACATCACTGACATTGGTGAAGGCAAACATTACAAGTCTAAAATCAAGAACCCACCTTTGTGTGATTTGCACTTTGTTTTGTTCTTTAATTAATAAACAATAAAAAAAGACACTTAGCCACTGATATTTCTAGGCTATCAAGGTTGTACTGGCACATGGGAGTCTATTGTTTACCAGAAACATACAAGGAAGTTTTGCCAATCATTTTAATTAAAACAGCCTTGATAAACAAGACTGTGCATAGCCAAAAAACTGATATGAGTGCCTACTTACTGTATGTACAGGAAATAAATATTTCCGTACATTATTTTTGCTAAGTAGGTATATTTATTTAGAGATATGAAAATTCACTTCTCTTTATTAAATGAAAATGAAGTAGTTAGAATTAAGTAAAAATTATTTGCACAGCCGTACCACACAACTCTGTGTAAGGAAGTAATGTAGATTAATAGGTAAGTATATCAAATAGGATCTGTGCGTTAAATATCTGGCTTGACCTAATTATACACAGTGACATCATCAAGAACGAATTTTTGCGACTTTGTAACCTTTTTTGCAGTCTCATTAACTTCACACAGACTGTAAAGTTGTTTCCAGAAAATCATCAATTTTATACATTCTAAGCAGTTATGGGACGAGTGGGAATGAAATTAGAATAACAGATTGATTCGAAACAATCTATTGTTCGAATGAATCACAAACAAAACAAAAAAAATACTTACCGCTTATAAATCAGTCAAATGATGATCACTATTTTACTAATTCGATCTCATATGTGCTGATGTTCATAACATCGTTACGTGGCTGTGTTATTTGTTATTAAAAAACACTGAAATTGTTAAATATGCGGAAATGTTTTCACTACAATACAAATCCAATCACAATCCAAAAAGCTGGCGGTGGTGTCACTGTCAGTGTCAAGAGACAACTGTCATTGCTGTCACTGAGTTCAACGGGTGCGTTCAATTATTACACTCGCTCACTACTTTATTTATTTTTTATTTACTTTATGTTAGTTAATAATGTTTAGAACACTAATAAAAATAAATAAAAAGGAAGCAACCTGTATAGGAATCTCTTTACGTTGACTAGAACCGGTATTCTTACGAGCGGCACAGTAGCGAGCAGCCCAGACTCAAAACATTACATGTATGTACCTACTTACTGATAGATGTTTACGGCTTTAATAGTTACGTGCTTTTATTATGAATGTACCTACATTATTTGTTTATTAAAATAATTATAGGCAAATGATGAAGTAGGCATATGTATGAATGAATATCTAACATATAATTTTTATTACATACATACATTACATACATCATGAATTCAAGAAAAATCAAATAGGAAATGACAGCTTTTGATCAGTTATGAAAATAAATAAATAATTATTAAATATTAAACATTTTTAAATCTATTAATTATTTATTTAGCAGTTCCGCAGATTTATGAGTAGTATCTACCTACAATTCATTTTGAAGAGATAGACCAATCTGGTGGAAAAATTAAAAAAACAAGTTTTGCATTCAAATAAGACACAGACAATAAATCCAAACAAATTGGATCCCAAATCAAGGCGAGCGGTGAGGCAGTGGCTCTATTTGAGGCCCGTCTGTCGTCGCCATAACAAACCAAATTTTACTGTATTACGAATAATACGAAGACGCGACGCCTGGCAACCTAGGCAACGGTTGTGAGGGCGGCGCCCTGCATGCGCGGTGCCGCAGGCCCCGCGATTGCGCCGCAGCCGTCAAAAAGACAGTTCCAATGGTGACATTTTGCAAACAAGGAAAAATTTGTATTTCTCATTTATTAATTTTTGTGTTTTTGCCATAAGCGTGTGCCTCTGTATATATAGTTTTGGTTAATTTTCTTTTTAGGTAAGTTTAAGTGTTTTGTTTTTTATATGTTCAATGCCGGCCGTAGCGACGCCGGAAACTGTGCCAGTCAACCTGCCACATCGCTTGATGTCCAGCTGGTGAGGTGTCCCCATTGCTCACAGGCACGTTTTTTTAAAGGCGAACGGGGTCTGAAGATACACTATGGCAAGATCCACAAGTTTCCTAGTGTATCTTTGTGCCCCCCAGCCACATCCCTGACACCTCCGGATCAACACTTGTGGAAAACATTGGCAAAATTAAAAAAAATCTACCCCAGTTTTAAAGAGAGTTCCCCGGGGCGCGAGACGGTCTGTTGCACTGAGTTTGGCGCGATGTCTCCGTCTTGCGACCCAGGAGAACTCACAAAGTGCCTCAAGGAGCAATTACTCACCTTCCCTTACAGGATTCTGCAGATGCAAAAAAAATAAAAAAAAATAGAGGACACGTTTCAGCAAGCTCAATTTTTTTTTCTCTGATCCCCAATAATAGACCATATATTCCCAAACAGAAAACTTCTAAGAAATTCTCTGCCATAGTTAGTTATATAAATACCGTAATTCTTCCTAAGTACGCAAATGTCGACACCGACTTCACGACACTGCAGACCATAATTTACTGTGGAGCATGGACGGCAGCTACATGCAATGGAGCTAAAGTATCACACTCTACTCAAAATGAACGTCGCACATACATACACAGAAAACCAAAATGGCAAATTAGGCTAGAAAAGAAAATCGGAAATCTAAGAGCAAATATAGGTAGGCTGACACATTTTATTAATGGGTGTAGAAGTCAAAAACTCATAGCAGCAATAGAAGAAATAAAGAAAAAATATCAAATACACGCACAACACGAAGACTTAAACACACAAATAGAACACTTTCTGGACACTTTAAAACAAAAATTAAACGCTGCATCCAGTAGACTTAAAAGATATGTAACATGCACGAACCGAAAAGTGCAAAACACAAAATTTATCAACAACGAAAAAGTATTTTATAGGAACCTTGCATCAAATAACAGAGACACCACTAACCAAACCCTAGAGACACCTCCTCCCGAAGCATTACGAGAATTTTGGGCAAATATTTGGGAAAACCCAGTATATCATAATAATCACGCAGACTGGATTAAGGAGGCAACACCTCAAATCCCCGAAATGGAGTTTGATCTCATACCAATAAACTCATTTATAGACATAATCAAACGCACACAGAATTGGAAATCTCCAGGCTCAGACAATATTCACAACTACTGGTATAAGAAATTCACTAGCATCCACCCATTCATATATAACCAACTAAACACATTCATTCAATCACCACATTTGCTTCCAACATACCTATCACATGGAGTCACATACATGATACCTAAGGACATGAACGACACCACAAACCCAGCGAAATATCAACCAATCACTTGCTTACAAACTCTTTATAAAGTCCTGACAGCCTGTATAAGTGAAGTAGTATACAAACATCTATCTAAACCTAATATTCTTGCAGAGCAACAAAATGGTTGTCGTAAGAATAGCCAGGGATGTAAGGAACAACTCACTATTGACGCGATTGCTATGAACAGCGCAGTGAGAAGCAAAATAGATATTCATACCATGTTCATCGATTACCAAAAGGCCTACGATTCAGTACCGCACAGCTGGTTGTTACACGTTCTAAAGATCTACAATATCCACCCCACACTCAGATTGTTCTTAGAATCTACCATGCAAACTGTACTTAAAATAAATCAAGCCTCCTCGACCTTGTCCACTGAACCAATCCACATAAAACGTGGAATTTTTTAAGGCGATGCTCTAAGTCCTTTATGGTTTTGCATGGCACTCAACCCACTCTCACACTTACTAGATAAGACTAATACAGGATTCATAATAACAAACGATAACACACAATTCACCTTATCACACCTTATGTATATGGATGATATAAAGTTGTACGCAGCAGATAAAAAATCAATTTTTCATTTAGCAGACACCACACAAGAATTTTCGAACGATATTAGTACGCAATTCGGGGTAGACAAATGCAACATTTTGTCAATTGTAAAAGGAAAAATACAAAATAACAGATACACACTCTGATCAGGTAAATCTATTGAGCCAATGGATGAACACAGTTCTTACAAATACCTAGATTTCAAACAATCCAGAAAGATAGAACAAAAGATGATAAAACAAGAACTACTCAAAAAGTTTACACATCGCCTTAACCAAATTCTTGAAACCAACCTTAACTCGAGAAACACAAGTAAAGCTGTCAATACATTCGCAATACCCATTCTTACATACTCTTTCGGAATTATACAATGGTCCAAAACCGATATCAGACTACAGCGCACTATCAATACACTCTTTACCAAGCACAGGAAACAACACCCGAAATCATGCTAACAGCGACTTACTCTACCACGCCAAGAAGGAGGAAGAGGAATAATTGACGTACACAATTTGCACAACAAACAAATACTTTCACTCAGATCTTACTTCCATAAAAAATCATAACATTCATCACTACACAAACATGTAACAGAAACAGATAAAAAACTTACACCACTCAACTTACAAAATAGAAACACTCAAATTAATGAAAATCTCATAACCACACAACAAAAAATTGCAGCATGGTCTATGAAAGAGCTACATGGAAGACACCGAACCTTCCTGAGCCAGCCACACGTCGATAAAACTAAGTCGAACGAATGGCTCAAACGAGACGAATTGTTTCCTGAAACTGAAGGTTTCATGCTTGCGATCCAGGATCAAATAATAGCCACTCGTAACTACAGAAAGTACATAATTAAAGACCCCAATCAGCCGACAGACACATGCAGGCACTGCAACAATGCCTCTCATAACAAGGGCCTGTCAAACACTCGCACAGACAGATTATAAACACCGACATGACCAAGTTGCAGCAATCATACACCAACACTTAGCACACAAATATAAACATATAGGTGAGATGATTCCATATTATAAGTACAAACCTGAAACCATTTTAGAAAACAGGAATCAGAAAATCTATTGGGACCAAACAATAATTGCAGACAAAACTATACATTTCAATAGACCTGATATCATCGTTCCCGACAAAATAAATAAAACAGTTTACTTGATGGATATAGCTATACCTAACTCTCACAACATTCAAACTACAATATTGGAAAAACTTAGTAAGTACCAAGACCTCGCCATAGAAATAAAAACGCAATGGAAAGCACAAACCGTCCATATCGTCCCTATAGTACTCTCGTCTACCGGTGTAGTGCCAAAGGCTCTTACACAAAGTCTTAACACTCTACACATGCCTTCTCACACACTTTACATGCTCCAAAAAGCCACCATCCTTAACACCTGTCGCATTACCCGAAAGTTCCTGACTTCTTCTACATTATCATCATCCACCTTTTCAATTTAAACCTTACACACTTGGTTCCGGCCCGTGTGTAAGATCGTAGGTAAACTCTCTCAAAAGAGAAGAAAAATAAAGAACATACATATAATAATAATAATATTTCATTCGAGTTTCATTGACGACGTATTTTATTTCGTATGTTTTTTTTTTATTGTTACGTATTCTGTCAATTTCTACTGGGAAGCTGAAGTTGGAATAGAATTATACAATTCGCTTTTTTATGATTTACCTACTTAATATTTGTTAGTTATTATACATTATTTAAAAAAAATGTGTTATTGCAAAAAGCGTGAGGGTAGCCCGCGAAATTCAAATCTTACGTTTTTTTGCAATGTACAGGTATCATGTTGTATTTGGTCTAAATTATGATTCGTGACTGTACAAATATTTATTTATAGAATAAGTAGCGGCATCCCGCGGTTTCACCCGCATAAATTTTCGATACTGTGGGAATATTAGGATAAAAGTACCTATGTCCTAATCCAAGTCATGGTCTACACATGTGCCAAACATGCAAATCTTTTTATCCATTTTATCGTGAAAGCGGTACAAACAAACTCACTTTCGCATTTATAATATTAAGTTAAAATATTTAGGATTAGGTTAATCATAAAAATCATTAATACAACTGTCTTAGAAAATAATCTGACAGAAAAACCTACTGGTTTATCAAGTTGTCTTGTAATACCCAATATATGTGCATTTATTTTAATCTCTGTTAGATAAAGGAATATCTATACTAATATTGAGTGACCTACGCGGGTGAAAACGCGGGGCACAGCTAGTAAATAAATAAAACGCTTTGTTATAAAATCCTCCTGATTTATTCAACAAATAAAGTCAAAGTCAAAGTCAAATAAGTATTTCTATTTTCCTTAACTTAACCATTTATCTAGCAACAGATTGTCTTTTTTCCTTTTTGCTTCAGTTTCTTCAGGCCACACGACGCTCTCGATCCAGGGCACGTAGTGCGACACCCTGGTGTACATGCCAGCTGACCCAAGGATGCCGCAGTCCTTGCCGTATGATGTCACACCAGCTATGGTGTACTGGCATTTGAACTCATTCGTTTGTAATGGTCCACCACTGTCACCCTGAGGAAAACAGTATCATTAACTGCACATACATACGTACATGCTCACTTTGCACAAACTACAGAACGCCATCTGCTACGATCCCTATATGTATAGTCCTTTTCCTTCGTTTACGTTCATACGTCATAAACTCATGGTTGCGAGTACCTATTACGCACCTCACCTTTCTGAAGAACATCACAAAGAGTAAGTCCTGTCCTTCGAGGGAGGACCCCTCCCGGTTTATCGTTAACTATCAGGTAGATTTCCATCAAAGCTACGCATGAAAGAAGGTACTCAACTAGCTAAATTTAAAATAAGGATGAACATTGAACATCTATGATGGATGTAATGGGGGTGAGCATGGAATTGATGAAACTTCTGTGCAATGTTAGTTTACCTCACAGGTGTCGATAATTTCATGATGGCTGCCGTAGCACATCTGTGTCTTATGATCGTATCCATTTTTCAAAAGTCTGTGTGGTTGATATATTGTCGAGCATTCTGTTTCATTGTATTCTATTAGCTCAACCTGAAAGAAGAATTGATTGAGATTTTCTGTAGACCAAATATTAAACCTATCTACAACCTACACGGGTCAGGATAAAATTAAATATTTGCACGCACACCATATATGACATGTAATGGTATAATAATAATTATTTATTTCATAAGCCTAATACATAAGGAGAGGAAAAGGGGTTAACAATGAATTTCTTAAAGTAGCTTAGATCCTTATAATAATTAGACTAACTTAATGCTAGAAGCTTCGTGAAGGTCCCGACACCCAAACTAGGACATTTCCTGTATATTAGGTGTTATGGTAGATTGTAAAAAATCAAATCAAAATATTTTATTTCACATAAACCTACATGGGCACTTATGAAACGTCAGAAGCTAGGTGCACGGTTCCAATTGGTCGTTTCCTATGGAGAAGAGCCGGCAAGAAACTCCCCGGTTACTCTTTTAAAAATAATTAGCTTTTACAATATTTTTAAATTACAGTGTTAGTAGGCATGGGAGGACAATGTAGGCCTTTCAACAAGTAACTACCAGGTACTTAACAAAATAGATGTTCAGCAAATCTACAGTTCAATAAGCCTACAAAGTTCTCACATTCACAAAATAGAAAATAATCTATATAAAAGACAAACAATAAAAATAAAAATAAACCTATTTCAGCCAAATGACGTGATTGCTATTACAACTGTAACAAATTGAATAATTATCATGTCCACAAAAGCCACTAGGAGTTGAAATTAAATTGGAGGTATCTATAATAATAGGAATAATGTCAAATACAATGATTATGTCAAGGATGAATGTAAAGAAAATAAACATGGTAATTTGGGAGCAGTTAATAGACTCTTACATAATTATGCCGTTTATAAATAAGGTACCAGGGAAGCCACATGTGCAGAAGGAATTATTGCCAAACTTCCTTGTCATCAACGTAGTCTTTAATCTTATAATATGCTTTTTTGATAAGGACACGTTTGATATGGGTTTTAAATTTTCCATCGCTAAGTTCTGTAACCGACTTTGACAACTTGTTATAAAAGCGGATACTGTTTATAAGAAATTACTTGCTTGTTTTAGTTAATCTAAATTTGGGTATGACAATTTCGTGTCTACTACGTGTATTTATATTATGGAAATCGCTTCTTATTTTGAAAAGTCCTAAGTTTTTGCGAACATACAAAATACTTTCAAAGATATAGAGTGAAGACAGGGTCAGTATATCAATTTCTTTGAATTTGTTTCTAAGGGACTCGCGAGGACTCATCGCGCGGATTGCCCTCTTCTGTAAAATGAAAATTGAATCTACTTCAGCTGCCGATCCCCACAGCAGAACGCCATAAGACATAATATTGTGGAAATAAGCAAAGTATACTAACCTAGCTGTGGCTATATCAGTCAACTGCCTTATTTTTCTTACTGCATATGCAGCTGAACTTAGTCTACCTGAAAGAGTTCTGATGTGGGCGCCCCATTGTAATTTTGAATCTAAAGTAATTCCTAAAAATATAGTTTCTGTAATTGCATCTAGTTTCTTGCCATCAAGTTTTAGATTTAGACCCACTTGAGGTACATTTGGTAATGAGAACCTAATACATTTAGTTTTGTTCGCATTAAGTAAAAGATTATTAGCTGCGAACCATTCCGAAAGAGTAGCCAGACTATCGTTGACATGTGAGACATCTGTATCTTTCCTATCTATTTTAAAAATAAGAGAAGTGTCGTCAGCGAATAGTATTATATCCGACAAGTTGGCCATCATGTAAGGAAGGTCATTTATATAAACTAGAAATAAGAAAGGGCCGAGTATTGAACCTTGAGGCACGCCCATTTTAACTAGAGACCCCGAGGACGTTGCCCCGTTAACATTTACTTTTTGCTGCCTGTTTGATAGGTAAGAAAGAACAAGATCAGCAGCTTGTCCACGAATTCCGTAGTGGTGTAATTTACAGATCAGTGTATTGTGGTCGACGCAGTCAAATGCTTTTGAGAGGTCACAGAAAATGCCAATTGCATCCTGGGACTTCTCCCAGGATTCTAAAATGTGACTGATGAGTTTTACTCCCGCGTCTGTCGTCGACCTACCTTTCGTGAAACCAAACTGGTGACTATGTAAAATCCTATTTGAGTTCAAATGTGACAGCATCTGGTCTAGCATGATTTTTTCATAGATTTTGCTCAATGCTGGTAATACAGATATTGGTCTATAGTTAGAGGGATCGCTTTTACTACCCGATTTGAAAATTGGTACAACTTTACTATGTTTCATTAAATCAGGAAACGTACCAGTGTCCAAACATTGATTAAATATGCCTGTTAGGACAGGGGCAATAGTTTCAATGATATCTCCCAGAACCTTAACAGAGATGCCCCATAAATCTTCAGTGTTTTTTGAGTTAAGACTTATGAATGCTTTTTTAATTGTGGCAATAGAAATAGGCTTGAACGCAAAACTTGGAATGACTTTAGTAAAGTTTTCTTTGATAAGAGAATCTGCTAATAAAGATGAAGAGGGGAGAGATTTCGTAACCTCTATTGGGATGTTGGTAAAGAGGCCATTATAGTTTTAAGATCATACATTATACACCTACATTCTCGCAAATGAATGGATTTGATTTGAGAAATGGGGCCGTTAGAGGCCGTTAAACATAGATATTATAGTTTTTAAGTATGAACTTACAACTTGCAATGTGTCGGCCAGATCTTGTTTGTGACCTACACGGCCCCAGCCGGACGCCTCAGCTATAGGCTTCCCATCGGTGCCTACATCCAAACAAGCAGGTAAGAGGTCTCTGCCAAAATTGATCCTGAAATTATAGTAATTGACTATGTAACTTATTACCCAGGGATTGCCACCATACATGATGTTCGAGTAATATCTCAGCATTATAACATTATCTTATCTTTTTTATAATTTGTTTAAAAAGTAACTAAATATACCTCCTTCTAAAAATAATGCAACAATCACCCCTCTTTGCAAGCGATTACAATATTGTTATAAAATAAACAAATGTAGCCAGCCAATCCTAAATATTTTTCGGCATAATATTATTATTCTGGAAACGCGACTGGTCTACTGTATTTGGTTGACTATGCATTATATTGGTTAGACGAGTTATGGACCCAGAATAGTTCCTTGTGGGACACCAAAACTAACGGCTCAAATGTAAGTCTGGCAATACTTAATAAGTATCACTTTAATGTATTGCAGTCATTATTTTTCCCTAACATATAAAAATAACTGTACAGCTCTTCTTTATTTATATTATCAACATAATATTATCATTAACTGTATCACATGCTTTGGTCATGTTTAATTAAGTTTGCTAATCTGTGCTATTTTAGTCAACTTGATTTTGAGCTTAAAATTAAATAGTAATGAAATCAAAACGGTACATTAAATCATTTTGAAAAAAAGTAATTGCTATGATGTGCGGGAACGAATTTGGTACTTACAGAAAAAAAAATTGTATGTTTGTCTGTTTGTATGTTCCAGATTGGCGCAAAAACGACTAAACGGATTTAGATGAAATTTGGCACACACAGTTTATAGCCTGAACCCTTAAGCTAAGTCCTGAGTCAACGCGCACCGCGCAGGCGGATTGCGGAGCGGATTTATCCGACGGCGCGTCCTGACTGACGCCGTTGTACTGTGGCCCTAGTGAAAAGGGATCTAAGTCCAAAAATGCAACTTTACAGGAGACGCAAAAAACGCTCTGCGCGCTTCAAATTGCGTGTTTGACCTCGTGTGACATATAAACTGCTATCAAATGAAATACATGGTGATGTTTTTTATTGGTAGATAAACAATTTATGCTCTTTATTATTATTGAGTTATTTTTTATGTAAAGTTATTAGTTTTTAAGATAGCGAATTATACTAACCACAAAGTGAATTCCTTGAGAGTATTAAATAAGTTATACCCCTTCTTCCATATGTTAAATGTTAATTCACACAAGTGAACATGGAAACGCATTTGGAATGATTAATACTAATCTCAACAGAGTAATTTTTGATTTTTCCCTTTATTTTGGTGATAACGGATTTATGTCTAATAATAATTCATTACTCACTAAACGATTTTTAAGAACCAGGTGATGTTGTATTGGTAACCACCAATAAAATGAAAACGTGGGTAATTTATGTTAATTTAGATTAAAAAACACATTTTTTTTCCGTTTAAAGTAATACAAAAGTTCTTGAAAACGACCTTTGTAGTTTTTTTTTTTGGTGTCAGTTGGAGCCTTATAAAGAAGTTAACTTCTTTATTTTTACACATAGCTCAGATCCGTTTACACCAAACGATAGAGCATTTTTTTTCTGATCACTTCTGTACACTTAACTCATTTTCCACAAAATCGGACTTATACCCCTTTCATTAGGGCCACAGGTTTGTTGCCATGACACTACCGTCGCCATAGCAACGAACCGAAAGACATGACATTGTAATAACGTCCTGTCAGAATATTAATCATTTTGAGTGCATTTTTCCAATATAAAGTGAAACTTGGTGCTTTCGAATGATACTCATTGTTATAGTGCATCGATAACATAGTAATTCATGAGGATTATGAATTTGATTTTACGATCTCATACGTATACATTCATACAAAGTTATTGCGTCATGTAGGTATAATGAGAAACGTCAAATGCGCGCGCCCGCTCGCACTCCGGACAAGTGCGAACATCTCGAACATTTGTTTTATCCGCCGTCCATTCCGCCTGCGCGGTGCGCGTTCCCTCAGGACTCAGCCTAAATGCGTAACACTTAATCAATCACAATCTGTTTCATTTTGACAGTTCAACAACATTAACACTTTACGTTGTTGAACAGAATTTTTTTTCTTATCTCATTCACACTCGCCTCTTATCAATATTTGGTTCCTAAAATGATACTGCACAGCCATCTGCGCCAAGTTCGGAACTGCCAAGTTATATCGGCCGTATTGTACACGCGGGCAAAAGCCATTTTGCAATATTATTTTGATAAAATAAGTACCTTACTATTATTACCTTGCTACTAATGTATGTTAACTTACTCATTTTCTGTCTCCAAGAGCGCAATATCATGATATTTGGAGGGAGGCTTGTATTCAGGATGAATTATAATCCTCTTGATGTTATGAATCTTCCAGTATTTCTTCGGATCGGTTCGTTTCAACAGCCCAAGAGCAGCAAATGTTATGTTACCACTTTAAATTAAATAAAATTGTAATATAGCATAGGTAAATATCACTCAGCATGTAGAGCTCGTGGCTAAGAAATAACAACCGCGCGGGTCGATCGATCAGGTTAAGCTACGCTTGCCGGGGTTGGTCAGTGGATGGGTGACCATATTTACATACCGAGACTCCTCCATTCTCGAAATGCACGTTAAGGCGTTGGTCTCGGCTGTCATTCGTGAATCTTTGACAGTCGTAACGTGACTTACGAGTCGTCAGAAGCCCGAAAGTCTGACAACTAATACGAACTAAGTACTACTACTAACCTAACCAAGGGGTATTGTTAAACAATAAATAATAAAAATAATAAAATTGTTTATTTGGTCTCAAACGATTACATTTTCGAAATTTTTAATGAAACAACCCCAGTAAGTTATTAATAATACTTGTGTTGGGGTTATCTCGCTCCTTCCCAGGATGTTAGACAAAATTGAGACTATATAAAACAAAACAAAAATTTAGAAATATAAAATTAAAGTACTAATTTAAACAGAACAAAAAGAAACAATGACTTAGAAAAATACTTAACTATTAGCTCTGCGTAGTATGTAATTGTATGTGCAAGTGTGAAATAAAATTGTGTAAATGTGGGATTTTGTGTGTGTGTGTGTGTTTATTTTTGTGTGAGCGTGTGTGCGTTAGTGTGTATTTATGTGTCGAGTTTACTTGTTTTCTGATTGTCCCATTATAATAGAAGTTTAAGGTAACATTAGGTAAACACAGGGTGTTACATTATGGTAAAGAATCCAAGTATGCTCGCATTATACAATTCTGACTAAAAGTTGCTCTGCCTCCTGATAAGTTAGAGTGTTTAGCCAATCGGTTATAACTTTTTTGCATTGATGCGAGACCTCATGGTGGAACTGTAGTTTTGAGTTAACTTTATTGTATAGGTAAGCTGATTGACAAACATACTGACATCTCGCAAAAGCCGTGCGTACCCCCGGAGAGTAAGCCACAATATCATTTCTTCTCCTAGCCTGTCTCTCGTGGTTAACTGGAAGGTATTTATGCAAAAATATAATAATGTTTAAAAGGTAAAGTTTCCTGACCGATAGTAGGCCACAAATTTTGTATCTAAGATCAATTGTGGGGTATCTATATGGCTTGAGGTACATTACTTTTAAAAGTGACCTTTGGGCTCTTTCTAACTCCAGAAACTTAGTTTTTGTAGCGCCACCCCAAACAGGTATGCAGTATGTGATTACTGACTGCGCGAGTGCTATGTAAATGTTGTTGAGCGTCTTTTGAGGCATCACATGTCGTATTTAAAAAAAAATCCAAATAAATTTTCTAACACGCGACATAATAACCTCGACATGCGAGTGCCACGTTAGACACTCGTCAACTATAACTCCCAAGTATCTTACAGACGGTAATTGTTTGATGGGTTTGCAGTCACAAGCCTGATCCAAGCTGTTTGCACACATATGTATGCGAATGTTGAGATCATTACATGCTTTAGACCTTGCACTTGGAGAGAAACAGGTGTAGTTTGTTTTAGAAATATTAAGGGTTAACAAGTTTTCTTTGAGCCACCTATGGTTTCCATATAACATGGAAACAGTTTAAATAGGTAAATACAGTACTTGGTTAAATAAATTCTATAGAAATGAGGTGGACTTACAGCGCACGAGTTGATGTGCAGTGTCCTGCTGTGAGTATGAATCTCTCGCTGATCACAGAGCCTCCGCACAGCCACTGCGCAGACTCCACGTTGTCTCCATAACCAATTAAAGCCTGAAACATAAGGCCAGTCTAACATCAACAAACCATAATTGCAATATAGTTTGTCAACTCAATCATTCAATCATTTTAATCAATTGTAAATCAATCACACTATACCTATCGATTGACCGGATTTGGATGGGCAAGTGTTTACCGTGACCAGTGCTATTCTGTAATAACCTCATTGTGAAAACTTAGGCGAAGTGAGCATGAAGTGAACTGTCACTCCCTAGGGATTGACAGCTCACTTCACCAACGTTTTCACGGTGTTGTGTTTACAGAATAGACCGGCTGGATTAAGACATTTTTGTCTCTGTAGTACGTTTCCGTGAGTTAATTTCCGAATTTCGCGCGAACTAGGCATTTGATATTTGACGTACCACGTGAGGAAATTCCCATCTTTGTGCTTCTCGCCCACCTACGGCTAGGGCAGATCCGAAACTGTATACATGGCATTTCAAGTCTTCCTTCCAAGTTTTCTCGACTTTGATATTGCCCCCACCACGGCAGGGGTACGGGAGGCGTCCGAAGTGTTCGAAACATTCTGTAAGCATAGTTTATTTATATGCACAATTTTATTACACATTACTGCCGCTGACTTTTGGCTTTGATTGATGGTCTGAAACACAGGTTTTCATAAACCTAGATCAGGCAGGTCTATATTACAGTTAGAGTTAAAGTTTCCTCGTTTGTAATTAATGTAAATCATAATTTTACTTTACTTTTTTAAGTTGAATAAATTTTATATTTATTTATTTTGACTTGTTCCTATTATAGCATGAACAACAACGAACGGCTAATATCGCACCAGTGAACATTTTCTGATTGAAATGATGATGATGCGTGTAAGGCATCTTTGTCACAGGTTGTCATATTTGTGTGACCCTCCCCTGGTGTGACGTCACATATTTTCAGACACTTTTAAAAATACCTATTGATAGAGAGAGTCGGTAATATTTTAAAGTTTTTCCTTAGTGTTGAAGTTTAGAATTGAGAACATCCATGCATGTTATGCTAATACCTTGTGACGTCACGATGCTTATGATTCGCTCCCCCTTGTCACACAATGTAACACTTGGTTGACCCCTAACTCCCTCCCCCTTAAGAAATCGATCACTATAATGTCCTCGTTAATTAAATGATAGATACTTACTGCGCGATGCAACTGATCCATCAGTTTCGGTAATGGACCCTAAGGGTCCTATGGCGTATTCGCGGAACCTGAAATGACGACGCAGAGATGACCTTTCTTGCAGAAAAGCTGTAGGACTCCTTGTTAAAAGGTTCTTCCCGTAGTCACTGGACTTTTACCAAGCCTTCCATATTCTATACTCTCTATGCAGCGGTTGACTACATAACAACTTGTTTAGTCTAGCCAACTGGCTTTAAAAAGGTATAAGTGGAAACTAATCTTAAAATTAAGTGGAAAAAGCCAGTACCTGAGACTGTTAGCGATTCGGGGAATAAACCCAGAACTAAACCACCTGCGACCACTCAACCAACGAGGTAGCTATAGGGTAAGTGAATCATACAAGGGGAATAAACTTATCCACCGAAAAAAATACCAACAAATATAATCGATGGTTCAGCACAGTTTTATGTAGGTAACTTAATGATGGTAAAAAAATAAACAGTTAAAAGCTTATAAAGTGTGGTATCAGCTCGGAGTCAGTAAGTTGGTGGTGCGATACCCTGATACCTCGGAAAGCACGTAAAGCAATGGCTTCACGCCTGGGTACAGATCAGGCGCAGGACCAATGGGTTCGGCGCCTGATCTGATCCCGGATAACGTGAGTAAAGGAAGAGAGAGTGTGTCTGCGAACAAAACCACAGTCATTGCTGCGAACACTTGTGCGCTATAATATCTCCTGCGTACCTACGTGGCTAGAGTTTCAGTTGAGATTGGCCACAGTGAACGAAACTTGATCGGGAGGACAATATGGTCAAAAAACGTTCCCCTAACGAGCTCCTTCCCCTTTACTACGTAAGCCTACTTCACGACTTCACGAGTGTAAGAGATAGAAACTTACGGTTCTTTCTGGGTGGTATTACAATCAGTGCAACAGACAACTGGCTCATTGTTCTTATAGGAACAGATGTCTGGTAGGTCTGGAAGCTTGTACTCCTTCATATCGTAACCTGCATTAGCCTGCCAAAGAACAATACGTTGAAATCAAAAGACAAACAGGATATAGGGTCGGTCCCCTCTCCATACAAACTCTCTCGCCTGTTTGATCACTGGTTTATGACCTTAGAGCAATGATTTTTTACACTAAAATAAATATCAACTAGTTCTATGCCCCTATGTTTCCGTTTTAATGATACATTATCTGCAGCACTAACAAAGGTAATTGCACAAAAGGGGCTAAGCAGAAATCCTTGAAATTATTTCATCAAAATATACAAGGTTTTTCTTCCAAACAATTGGAAATTGAATTGTTTTTAGAAAAAACAACGTTTGACATTATTTGTTTAACTGAGCATTGGTTAAAAGACTATGAAATGTTAATTAATTATGAAAATTATAGTGTGGCCAGTTGTTTTAACCGAAAATCAATGCTGCGTGGTGGTTCACTAATCTTAATTAAAAGTTGTATTAAATCAAAAACCCGTAACGACATAGTTGAACTATCGGTTGAACATAGCATTGAGCTGTCTTGTGTTGAGCTAGATAAGCATGTTATAGTGTGCGTTTACATACCCCCAAATTATCAAAACTACTCTTTATTTGAGTGAGTAATGGAAGATGTTTTGTCAAAACTTGCAACTGGGAATAAATCGGTAATTATCTGCGGGGACTTTAATATTAACATTTTAGAAAATAATTCTAATACCAGTAGATTATTAAATTTGTTTAAATCCTTCAACTTGTCAAATGTGTTTGTAGAGCCAACCCGAATAACTATGACTGCTGCTACATGTATTGATAATGTGTTTTGTTCCTGCGACTATTTAGATAAAGCCATCGTTAATTATCTCCCTTCTGATCACAGTGGGCAAACAGTAACTTTTGAATCCAACTTACCCATTAAAAAAGTGCAGATACAATTCAGACCAGTTACCGCTGTTAATTTAAATAAATTTAATAGCACTTTAGTTTGTAAATTAAGTAATCAGGACCTTTCAATAAACAATGTCAATATTCTGTATAAAGAATTCTTTTCGGTAGTCCAAACCGAGTTCAATAATTCCTTTAAGAAAAACACTAAAACTATCAGCCCTAAGTTTTTATTTAGTGATTGGGCAACTAAAGGACTCAGGAAAAGTAGGGAAAGACTTTTCGAACTGTATGGCCTTAAGCCTTATATTAACACGGAAAGTTTTAATAAGTATGTTCATACTTATTCTAGAACTTTTAAGAGCACTTGTAAGGCAGCTAAAGCCTTATACATTAGCAACAAAGTTAAATCAGCGGACAATAAAATACAGACGGTTTGGAAAATTATCAATAATGAAACGAATAGGAGCAAAAAGCATAATTCCGATTACACACTGGAGACGTCAAGTGGTGGTCTCATTTGCGATAGCAAAGAAGTGGCTCAAGAATTTGTACATTTCATTACCAGTATCCCACTTAAAACTACTGAAACCTTAAACTCCTCGCCATCGCTCTCTTTTGATTTAGTAAGGGCGAACGTTCCAGCCTGCCTGATTGATTTTAACTTTAAGCATATTAACCCCGTTACAGTAATAAAAGCTTTTAAGCAAATCAAGATCAAATTGACCGAGGATCTTTGGGGAATGTCCATTAAAGTCTGTACCTCCATAATTGAGACCATATCGCCTTACTTAGCCTTAATATTTAATTTGTGTGTGGATCAAGGAGTCTTCCCGGATTTAATGAAATACAGTAAGGTAATACCACTTTTCAAATCCGGGGACAGTAAAGACTCCAATAATTATAGGCCCGTATCCGTGCTACCGGTTTTCAGCAAGGTGTTTGAAAAGGTAATGCTGAATCAAATGCTCAATAATTTTAACACAAATAAAATCCTTCACGTCCAACAGTACGGTTTCACCAAAGGACGTTGTACGACTGACGCCGGTGTATCCTTATTAAGACACATTTTTAACGCGTGGGAAGAAGCCCAAGACCCCATAGGAATCTTTTGTGACCTCTCCAAGGCATTTGATTGCGTCGATCACGAAACCTTACTCTTGAAACTTGAGCATTACGGACTAGGTAAACTTGCGCTCAGTTTAGTAAAATCTTATTTAAATGATAGACAACAGCAAGTTCAAATAAACGGTATCAACTCACTAGGTTTAAAAGTAAAAATGGGTGTTCCACAAGGCTCGATTTTGGGTCCTTTCCTCTTTTTAGTGTACATTAATGATCTACTCCATTTATTAAAAAATCTGCCACACATGGTGTTATTTGCTGACGATACTTCCTTAATTTTTAAGGTAGATAGACGTGCTACAAATTTTGACGAAGTAAATAACGCCCTACTGCAGGTCCAAAATTGGTTCACTGCTAATAATTTAGTATTAAATGGAGAAAAGACTAAGTGCATAAAATTTTCTTTACCAAATGTCAAAAGTAGGGATTGTGAGATTATATTGAATCAAGAGAAACTAGAATTCGTCGATAAAACTGTTTTCCTGGGGATCACGCTTGACTCAAGGCTACAATGGGGTCCTCATTTAACATCTCTTGCAGGACGGCTGAGTTCAGCAGCATATGCTGTCAGAAAAATCCGTAAATTTACTGATGTAGATACCGCGAGGCTAGTCTATTTTAGTTACTTTCATAGTATAATGTCTTACGGTATTTTACTATGGGGACGGGCTGCAGACATCGAGTCTATCTTTATTCTGCAGAAAAGAGCGATCAGAGCCATTTATAATCTACGCAGGCGCGATTCTTTAAGGGAACTGTTTAAGGATATTAACATCATGACGGTACCTTGTCAATATAATAGGTCTTTACCTATGAAATTGCCGTTTTGTATGAAAAAATTTAAACGAATTTTTTTCATGATTTTTTTATTTGTATTAATCGAAGTAATCACCCATGCAATCAATGCATCTTTGCCATCGCAGTGGCAGTTTATTGATGCCCTTCTTAAAGAAATCAGCTGGACGGGAGGCAACAAATTCTTCAAAGGCATTTTGTACTGCCTCTCGGGTATTGAATTTTTTTCCCGCCAAGAAGTTATCCAAATTCTGGAAAAAGTAGTAGTCTGTAGGCGCAAGGTCTGGTGAGTAGGGTGGATGACGGAGAGCTTCCAACCCCAGTTATTGCAACTTGGAGACCGTCTGCTGTGCAGTATGAGGTCGCGCGTTGTCGTGCAGGAGCAGCGGAGACGAGCGATTGACCAATGCTGGTTGGAGATGCGCCAGCTTCTCCATCATTGTGTTCAGTTCTTCACAGTACACATCTGCAGTAATGCTCACCCCGTTTGGTAAGAAGCTGTGATGAATCACACCGGCGCTAGACCACCAAACAGTGACCATCACTTTTCTAGGGGTAAGTTTTCGTTTAGGGCATTGTTTAGGTGCTGAACCAGGATCCAACCAACTTGCTGAGCGCTTGCGGTTATCAAACAGAATCCATTTTTCATGGCAGGTAACAATGCGGTTCAAAATTCCTTCATTTGTGTGTCTGTTGAGCAGTGCAAGGCACGTCTCGACGCGTACTTCGCGCTGGCGATCATTGAGTTCGTGGGGCACCCATTTGTCAAGCTTTTTTACCTTGCCAATTTGACGCAAATGGACCAATATTGTTTTGACGCTAACGTCGAAAGCTGCTGCTAATTCAGCCGTAGATTGTGTATCATCAGCTTCCACAATCGCCTTTAATTCGTCATTGTCGACCAAAGTCTTCGGACGACCGCGAGGTTCATTTTTCAGGTCGAAATTTCCAGAACGGAAGCGAGCAAACCAATAACAGGTGGTGCGTTGGTTTGTAGTGTTAGCTCCGTAAACGTCGTTGATGTTGCGTGCCGCTTGTGCCGCGTTGCTGCCACGACGGTACTCATATTCCATAATTACTCGAATTTTTAACGTATCCATGATGACGAAAAAGATTGAAATGCGATGAAAATGTAACACTAATCAATAAAGAAATGACTACTTTTGGAAAAAAAAAACCATGTTTTTAAAATAAAATTAATTTAAATTTGAATTCTTAGCCAAACAAAAATTATTTTGATTTGAAATGGCCAGTACTGCAGAACGGCAATTTCATAGGTAAAGACCTAATATATATGAAAACATCTTGCACGTAAGAAAAAATTTACATCTTTTTAGTAAAAGAGGCGATAGACATAATTATAGTACTAGAAATAGGGACTTATTAGTTCAACCAGGTTTCAGACTGGCTAAAGTAGATTCATCTTTCATGGGGTACTGTTTAAAATGTTTCAATAAAATCCCTCCCCAAATACTTCAACTGAATGAGACGAAATTCAAAACATGTATAAAACGCACACTATGTAGGCAGGCATATTATAAGTTGGAGGATTACATCTCTGATAAAAATGCTTGGCTTAATGCTGGTCCTGCTCCATAACCACAACTAACTAATTAACATTCGAAAATGCTGTTGGAGCTGCTGAAGATTGTAAGACTATCTTTGCATTGTATAAACTCAATCTCTCCTTTGTATTATATAATTGCACAGGTGTGAGTACTATGTACTATAGAGCTACCATTTACCGGGTATTTTGTCTTTCATTGACTTCTATGTGCCCTGGCGGCTGGGAATGTCATGCTCACTCAAATGTCTCGCTAATGGTGGCGTATGTGTTGGATCATTTAGCTCCCTTCAAAATGGTTGAGCTGAATGGTGCTGATCCATGCGTCATGTTCGTGAACGGGCGCCGTCAGTTGTGACTGGTCATTTCTTAGCTGCCATGGCTTATTTTAATTTTTGAATTGTGCTTATTTTATAATTGCGGACGCTTTTAACGTGCTTTCTACATTGTTCTCACATGTATAATTTCAACATGAATAATGTAACCATTATATTGTCACAATATTTTGATTTAAAAGAGTGTCCATGGAGTTTCTTGCCCGTTCTTCTCCATAGGTACCTACTACGCTTTGGAATGGGCAACTAGCTTCATATTTCTGACTGACTGACTCCTTGACAATTCAAAAGTGCCTGTAAATGGTTTAATTGAAATAAATGCTTTGAGTTTGAGTTTGAGTTTGAGTAGAAGCGCTAGAACCCTCAGAAAATGCTCAAAATTGCCTGTTTAGACCGCTGTCATCAGAGGCCTATTGTACAAATTTTACAACTATTAATGAAAAAAGAAAAACATAAGGGTACAGTAAATATCCCAATCATCAATTTATACAATATCTTTCAAATTGGTCCAATATTGGAGGTGGAAATAGACGAGAGCCGAACCTCGATTTATGACTTTTTGTATGGAGAACAGACCGACCCTATTTCCTCTTAAGGCCCAGATACCTAAAGATTATAATTATGTACTCATGACGTCCAAAGACTTTTACTTAAAGAAAGGCATGTATTACCTGAACTTAAAGAACGGCATGAACCTCTAAAAATTATTTTGCGATCCTAGGTAAAATTATTAATGAACACTCTAATAATTTTATAATGATTGCGCCTCTTTTTGTGAACCTGAAATTATTCTTATTTTAGAATTTCAAAAATACTAAAAAGCCAAGTAGGTAAGAACCTAACTGTGACCAACTTGGATGTAACGCTCGCTCGGTTCGCGCGCGGTTGGTCACAGTTCTATTTCTAACCTACCCATTTGGTCGGGTTGTAGCTTAGTTACTGCGCCTAACTGTGAGAAAAAAATATCATAGAATACAAAGTAGGTACCTACCTAATTGATAGACAGTATGTTTATAAAATGCGTTTGCGTGTGCTTGCAGAAAGGATCTCATGAAAATCCAAATCAAACAGAGAACAAAGAATCTTTCGTCATACATTGAATGAAAAATACCCACTGTGAAGGTTTTAAGAACTTACGTAAAGGTAGGTGAGAGACGCTGACGCGCACCGAAATATTCCGACACATGTGCCGTTCAAACCTTTAGTTATACAGGGCTCATCTGAAACAATAATTTTGTATGGAAACACACGTCATTCAATTATACAGAAGGGTACCCATGGGTAGTTGACTTAAATATGAAAATAAAACTTTTGTGTTTCGTGCTGCCGTTCATTTACTAAAAGGCTGTTTTAAGTGACATTTTGTCCAAATTATAAGTTTATCGTCCTTCTAATAAACAGACGACAGCGTGTGTTTGTGCTATATGAACAAACTGGAAGCATTTATTTTAACCAAACGTTTACATTAGGTACACAAGATTTTGAAATTCTAAACTTTAGGCAGCCCTGAAGACCGTTTTTTTGAAAAACTATTTTGAATTCTAGGACGACTTGAATTTATAAATATCTAGGTATACTCTTTCGCAAAGCTTATCTAGGCCAAATTGAAGGTAAGATATTTTATAGAAAAATAATTATTAGATTTAAAAATGATCGTTTTCGCTGCTGGGGTAATAAATAAGTATAAGGAAAACTCTGGAGGCGAGGTTCTACATACTTCTAATTAGAACAAGCATTTAAAAACTCACCTTCGTTTAGATTAAGCTCGCACAACACACTACACAAAAAGTTAAGCATTAAACACACGAATATTATGTATTTATTAACCGCCATGTCATACGCACACGTCGATCGGAGCGACTAAAGACGAATAAAGCTCTTATTTGCACATAAAACAAGTTTAAAAACCAAATAACATAGGCATGGTATACGTCGTATCGCGGAAAAAATGGCCGTGTGCCGTAGCCTTCCGCGGCATGCCGGCTGCACCATCCCGCAGTATGCCCGAGTCCCCATAAATTGATAACAATGAAATGCGAGTGCTATTTACCAAAATACTTCAAAGCCAAAAGGAAGGGTTAAGATTTAACAGTCTTTATATGTATGTACCTGTATTCTTGTATTTACGTTCCACCGTAGCGCCTAAACTACGGAACCGATGTTTTTGGGTATGAACATAACATTCAAAATCATTTCCGCTTACGAATATCCTTTGCCACGCCACGATAGTGATACCTACACTGCCGCTTGCGGAGTACTCTATACACTTCCTAATTTATTTCAATTAGGCACATAAAGGCACTTTTGAACGTCAACATTTACAAAAGAATTAAATTGATTCAAGTCGCCCCTTATAAATGTAGTTTTCGTATGGAGAAGAATGGGCAAGAAATTCCACCGTTACTTTTTTTAAATGTTTCACTTACATTATTTTGTATACAATTTTATTTGAAGACTAATAAAATTACTATACACTAAGTAAGTTTATATATTTGTATAAATATGGTGTACATACATTACATGCAAGATATTAAATACAGAAAATAATGTTCTATCATGTTCAGCCGCGTATCGTGGCGTACAAATTGGTAGGAAGAGATGGTGCACAAACCGCGACTATATTTATCTAAATTAAATTATATAAAATTACTTATTAAATCATAATTACTTATTATACGATGATATTATAACAATTCAATGTCCATACTTATTATTAATGAAGTCATTGCAAAATTCCATCAACAATAAAAAGCAATACATTATACAATGGAGTGATCTTATTACACAGTGGCAAATAACATGAAATAAAATACAACATCATCATTTAAAAGTAAATACGTAAAAAGAATTAATAAAAATGAAGCAATGACAGATAAATTAATTATGACGTAAACCTACAAAAATTATTAATAATAATAGGTACATAAATTTTATGGTTTAAGTTGGTCATATTAGGTACTTCTGCCGTATAACGAATCTGCCCACACCAGAATCTGTCCTAAACCGAATAATCCATTTTAACAAGTAATACTAATCAGTGTGTGAGTTAAAGTAATCACAGAGCGTAAAATCAATGTCATAAAATACTAAATTAGTTATACAATTAAATTAGCAACCAGTCAGTTGGGTTTTGTCTAGACTCTAGATTGACCTATGTAGCCAAATAAGTTGTAGAACCAGATGATTGTTGTCTCAGTTAATGGCTGTAGGTATTTTAGAAAGATGCGCATTCCGGTTTGAAGACACTTTTAAGTTTTATCTCAAAGTTTATTATAATAATTAAGCGTCTCCAGACCGGTCATGGCGGTAGTTAAATCTCAACGGAGACTACCCAACGACGCAGAAGAGAAATTTTTACAAAAAAAAACACAAAAAAAGTGAAAAATGACTTTAATTTCGGAAGTCGGTGTCGTTACTTTTCAATTTTCGTTTTTGCCACTTTTTAGTTGTGGTACCTGCCGCACACAAATTCGAATACTTACCACTACCTTTTTTTTTTTTGTTTGGGTGGGAAATCATCATATGGCTTCTCCCGCTCTGGGTGGAGCGGAAGGGCGTGTCAGACTCTTACTGACTAAAACCCACCCGTGTTCCTTCAGTTGCCTGTTGCCTGGGTCCCGGTATCCCTTTCGGACTATTCCGCAACCCTGGCAGGATACTTACCACTAAACTAAAATAGAATATCATCTACATAGACTAAGGTCCGTATTACAGAAGGAAACTCAAGTATTGATATCTGTTTAAAACTAGTTTTAAGTCCGGTTTTAATTTTAGAACGTTGCTCAAGCATAGATTCATTGATCTTAGTTCAACTGAGTTTGGCTTTATTTTAGATCGCTACTCAGTTACTCAATCGAACCCAAGCAGTGATCAAATCTGTAATCACCCAAGTGTGGTCGAGACCGCGCTTGAGCATAGATTGTCTAACAAATTGTCAATATTTCTTCTGTTCAACTAGGCGAACTATTAAATTTCTCCGCAATACGGATCTAAGCAGCCTTTTTGGTTACTGTGCTGTCATTATCAGTTTTTTTATTTTCTATTACCTATATGTTTAAAGTCTTTTAAAATTTCTATTAGTAGTTTTTTTTCCAAAGTACTAAAATTTTTCTTCCGTCCTGCCATTTTAAAAGTGTTAAGTATTAGGAATAAAATCAGCTGAACAATAATAGTTTAGGCTTCCGTAGTCAACAAGGAACCCTTATAGTTTCGCCATGTCCGTCTGTCTGTGTGTTTAAAATATACAAACAACAAACTAATGTTTTTCACACTGATGTTTTGACATACTGACATTTTAAATAGCATACTTATTTAAGGCCACAAATACAAGTCTTTTAAGCTTGACAATTTTGCTTACAAAATTAATATACTTCACTTCAAAGAGCTTTACTTCAATAAATGGGGCATTTTACTATTCAGGAATGAAATAATAACGCTGATTTCCTAAATAACTGGGCTTCTATGGTATATTTTAATATTTCTAATCTAGTGAAGATCTGATCAAAGTCGGTTATTATAATAAATCGTAAACGAAAACAGGCTGATGCATAGACAATAAATAAGTATGCTATTTAAAATGTCAGTATGTCCAAGCATCAGCGTGAAAAACATTAGTTTGTTTTAAGTTTGTTGTTTGTCAACTTTAATTATTTGTTTAACTGATTTTATTTATATTACTTAACACTTTTAAAATGGCAGGTCGGAAGAAAAATTTTAGTACTTTGGAAAAAAAACCTACTAATAGAAATTTATTTTCAAATATATCCATTTTGATTATGATTTTGATAGTAGGTACCTAATATTTAAAAATATCAACAGAACTCGACAATGCACTATTTGAACAGAAGAAATATTGACAATTTGACATGACAATCTATGCTCAAGCGCGGTCTCGACCACACTTGGGTGATTACAGATTTGATCACTGCTTGGGTTCGATTGAGTAACTGAGTAGCGATCTAAAATAAAGCCAAACTCAGTTGAACTAAGATCAATGAATCTATGCTTGAGCAACGTTCTAAAATTAAAAGCGGACTTAAAACTAGTTTTAAACAGAGATCAATACTTGAGTTACCTTCTGTAATACGTACCTAAGTGTGAAAAATACGTAATTATTGAAGCTAACTCAAAAACTACGCAAGCAAAGTTAATAAAATTATATGGGACCTCACGGGAAGCACTATCTTTCAAATAAAAAAAGAATCATCAAAATCAGTTCACCCAGTCGAAAGTTCAGAGGTAACAAACATTTAAAAAAAATACAGTAGAATTGATAACCTCCTCCTTTTTTTGACGTCGGTTAAAAATACGAGACACGGTGTCACATCACCAACTTAACTCCGGGCTGCCACTGCGAAATTCCTAATAATAAGACCCAATTTAACCCTTGGCTCGACCTGGGAAACGAATCCTGGACCCACGATCAGTAGTCGCGCTTGAAACTACGAGACAAACGGGCGCAACGGAGCTTCAAGAATTGTGCATATCCAACACACTACTTTTGTACGTAAAAATCTTTTAAGACATTTAAAATGTCATTTATGTATGTGTCACAGCACAGGCACAATAAACGCTATGTTAACTAAAAATAACAACTTTCCGTATCAATTAAAAAAAAATTGTGAATCTATACTATAAAAAATTAAATTAAAAAAACGTTTTTTTCTTTTTTTTCACGTTAACGGGAACGCACTTCGATAGAACATACTAGGCTGTATATTGTGGCAAAGGTTACAGACACAGCTACAACTCGGCCAGGGCTACCACGTAGTCTTTTGGGTGTGTTGTAGGTCTGTATGTTTTTCGAAGTTTTCGAGGGTCAGTGACAACTGGGCCCGTGTCAACTCAACCCGAATAATAATACCAGATACTACATCGTCAAAACGCCAAAAAAAGTGGTGTACCGTCGGCATGAAAAGTATCGACCTCTTAAAATATTGAGGATTTATTTATATTTATGAATAGAATGATCTAGTAATCAGGGTCGCAAAAATCGCCTTCTTGACTTTTATGTTCTGCTAGACTATTATGATGTGCAAGAGTGTTGTAATCAGATCCGACGTGTCATTATCTTAGCAATACTTATATAGGTACTTATCATAATTCAATCACTATAATGTCTCGCTGATGCTGGCGTGTGTGTTGGATCATTAAGTTCCCTTCAAAATGGTTGAGCTGAATGGTGCTGATCCATGCGCCATGTTAGTGAACGGGCGCAATCAGTAGGGACTGGTCATCTCTTAGCTGCCACGGCTTATTTTAATTTTTGAATTGTTTTGTTTCTTTTTTATCGTTTAATTAGGGACGCTTTTAACGTGCACGTTTTTCTACATTGTACTCACATCTATAATTTCAATATAAATTATGTAACCAATATATTGGAACAATATTCTGATTTAAAAGACTGTCCGTAGATTTTCTTGCCCGTTCTTCTCCATAGGAACCTACTACGCTTTGGAATGGGCAACCAGCTTCATCTTTCTGACCGACCGACCCCTTGACAATTCAAAAGTGCCTATAATTGGTTTATTTGAAATAAATGCTTTGAGTTTGAATTGAAATAAGCGTTGTAGATGAGTATGTTTTCCTTATTGTTTTATATGTGAATAAAAAAACAAAATCTTCGGACAATAAAATTAAATTCGTAATGACTTATTTCATCATATCAATTTTTCTGGCCGTACAAATCACCATAATCGGGAGTAAAATATCTGCTATTATTATTCGGGATAAGTTGACTCGGGCCCAGTTGTCACTGACCCGAATAATCAAAGATAAATAATAAAAATTCTTCAATTTTTTTATTTATTTTTTATATTTATTTATTTATTTCTCTAAATGGGGTATAAATCTAAACACTAACTCTAACAAAACTAACTATTACTAATATTAATTAAAACTAACTATACATTTATTAGATAAAAAACCGACTTCCAAAAAAGACTACAATGTGAAAAATAACGTTAACGTTTAACGTTTTTTGCCACCGACTTCCGAAATTAAAGTTATTTTTCACTTTGTAATGTGTTTTTGAAAGTTGGTTGTATTTTTTTTTACATAAAAAAATAGCTTGTGAGGTGAAAAGAATTTTGCAAATCCGTCTTTAAATGACGGAGTTATGCTGGAACAAAACATAAAAAAAAATATAAACATCCGAATTGATATGCTTTTAGAAGTCGGTTAGAAATCACGTAAATCAGCAAAACCGTTTTTATTTTCTTACTTTATTCTTTGGGATCTATGTATGATTGAAAGGACAGGACAACGTTTATGTCGGGCCAGCTAGTCATAAATAAAGGAGAAGATTAGAACTATGTCCTCAAACCTGAGTAAAATGAAAAAATAATTTTCAAGTATCGGTTTATTTTCAGTGTATTGATGTGTTTATGGAATACAAAGACATGTTGTTAACCACCCCAGCAGTTCTTAATTCTAAGGTAGGTATCTACGAGACCCGGCTCCTTATAATTATACTAAGGCCTGAATCCCTTTACGCTGAACACGCCGCGGATGGCAGCGTCGCAGTAATGGTGCTTTATATAACACAATTCACGCGTGACAGACGTACGCGACCGACATCATCGTAAGAGGAATTCAGGCCTTACAGGCAACAGGCAACTGAAGGAACATGGGTGGGTTTTAGTCAGTAAAAGTCTGACACGCCCTCCCGCTCCGCCCAGAGCGGGACAAGTCATATGATGATTTCACACCTTCAAAAAAAAAAAGGCCTTACAGTGCAGAACACTTTTATTTTGGAAGTCCGACTCGCTCTTGGCCAGTTTTCTCCAAAAAAAAACAAACAACATGACGTGAAGGTATTTCAATAATTCACAATCGTGTAGTTGTTCTTGATCAGTACTAGTGGAAGGTTGACAAAATGTAAGTAAAAAAAAAAAAGTTTATTTTAAAAGATGTAAATTTTAATTAATAACTGAAAAGAGATCATTGTGCTCATCATTATGAACAACATTTTCCACAGGACAATAACAGACTTAAATCGCGATAAACATAACTCGACAAGATGTAACTTACTTGTACTTATCACTTTTTTACCCAACATTTTAAAACATAACATTTTATTTTTACACGATATGTCCTGCACACTGGTGTGCGCGCCGGCTTAAGGCTTATTTGACTTCGCTAAAGACCAAATTATCATAAACTAACGTGTAATAGAATAGCGAGCAGTGGTGATGGCTCAGGAGAGAGCAGTGGTGGTGGCCCAAGAGAGAGCAGTGATGGCCGAAGAGAGAGCAGTGGTGGCCTCTAAGAGAGAGCAGTGGTGGCCTCTAAAAGAGAGCAGTGGTTGCCTCTAAGAGATAGCAGTGGTGGCCCAGGAGAGAGCAGTGGTGGCCTCTAAGAGAGAGCAGTGGTGGCCCAGGAGAGAGCAGTGGTGGCCTCTAAGAGAGAGCAGTGGTGGCCCAGGAGAGAGCAGTGGTGGCCTCTAAGAGAGAGCAGTGGTGGCCCAGGAGAGAGCAGTGGTGGCCTCTAAGAGAGAGCAGTGGTGGTCTCTAAGAGAGAGCAGTGGTGGCCCAGGAGAGAGCAGTGGTGGCCTCTAAGAGAGAGCAGTGGTGGCCCAGGAGAGAGCAGTGGTGGCCTCTAAGAGAGAGCAGTGGTGGCCCAGGAAAGAGCAGTGGTGGCCTCTAAGAGAGAGCAGTGGTGGCCCAGGAAAGAGCAGTGGTGGCCTCTAAGAGAGAGCAGTGGTGGCCCAGGAGAGAGCAGTGGTGGCCTCTAAGAGAGAGCAGTGGTGGCCCAGGAAAGAGCAGTGGTGGCCTCTAAGAGAGAGCAGTGGTGGCCTCTAAGAGAGAGCAGTGGTGGCCCAGGAAAGAGCAGTGGTGGCCTCTAAGAGAGAGCAGTGGTGGCCCAGGAAAGAGCAGTGGTGGCCTCTAAGAGAGAGCAGTGGTGGCCCAGGGGTAACGGCCGCGACGCCCGCAACGTACGGTCGTGGGTCGGAAGCCAGCCAGGCGTTTTACTTTGTGTAAATTATTTCGTCAACTTTTAGCCCTCAAAACGGTGAAGAAAAACATCGTGAGGAAACCGGCATGTCCTAGAACCGAAAATTCGAAGACATGTGACATCTCCCTCTCACCGTGGGGAGGCATGTGTTCCACGAGTGGGAATATAATAGGCTGATTATGTTACGCAAAATTGTAATCATATTCAGCAAGTAAGCCTCCTAAAAAGTCGAAAGAATACCATAGAATGAACCTCTTTTTCATGAAATCAGCTGTTCCCTACTTTTATGTTCGCATAGCTCGTCAAAATGTAGGGAACAGCTGATTCCTTTTTCGCGATGTTGGTCCCATAGAGAAAGTTTACCCCTTAAGAGATTTCGTGTATAAAAAGATATACTATATATATCCTGCACTCTCACAGCCTGTATCTTGTATAGGTACACCATATAACCATCACCACCACCGTCAACACATCACATTATGTAACCTAATTAGAAAAAAGAAAGCTCGTGATACGTTCATTTCTGTCGTACTTCAATCTGTACACGGATTCTGTGTAGTAAATATGTACGGAAGCTTTCTAAATATCTGTCAAAATTATCTTAAAAATACGCATTCAGGCAAGACGAAAGAGCCTCTAAGGATCGGCGGCTCTCTATGAGCCGTCAATCGACACACAAAAGCATTTATCTTTTTTATTATTTTTGTGTGAACTGACGGACCGAACTGGGAATCGCAAAAACAAAGTCCTATGATTAAATAGTAGAACGAATCTGGGAATATGTAAATCAATATAATAAAAACCCTTAAAGTGTAGTCCCTCAGTTCTCACTGTATTTCTACTATATCTATACATATAATAAATCTGTAGACGAGGCGTTTCTGTACAATGAAAAAAAAAAAAAAAAAACGTAGGTGGAGTGTCCAAGAATAACCAACAGATGCCATTTCTACCATTTTTGGAATTTTTGTCTGTTTGTCTGTTTGTCTGTTTGTCTGTTCGTTTGTTTGATTGTTCCAGTATCACGTAAAAAGTACGAAATCAATATGGTTAACTTATACACTCAAATATTGTGTGTAACTCGATGTTTCATTTAGTCTTTGTTTCATCGCAATCGCTTCAAAATATCAAAAGATATAAGAGTTTAAAGTATTCAAGAAGAAATTTTCATTAGGTACGTAATGTAGATACACGTAACGACATCTATTGTCGTAAAATGACACTAGCGTAAAATCAGGTAGGTTTGTGAGAACGTGTGTAACACACGATCATAATCATCATATGTTCACATACTTCGCGCGGAAACATAACGCGTTACGCGATACATTGTGAATTCACCCAATCTAAAGTTTGGTTAATTCAAGTTTTCCAAATCGATTGTTTGGTAGTAGTGCCATAGGTGGCGCTATCTATCTTTTAAATCATGATACAAATATTAATCATGAAAAAATGGTGACAAATATTAATTTCTTAAAAATTGTAGATTCTTACATCGAGCAAAAAGTGAGTAATTAAGGCACGAATGCGCTTACTAAATAAACACGAGTAATCTACTTTTCTTTCAACTACCAATGTACCTGCTGCGATAAAATATACCTGCTCAAGGTTAACTCAACTCAATCCAAATCAAGTTAGGTCAAGTTCAGGTCAAGTCAGGTCAAGTCAGGTCAAGTCAAGTCAAGTCAAGTCAAGTCAAGTCAAGTCAAGTCAGTCATGGAACCCTACGTCTTTTCTACATAGCTTACAGAGTGTTCGAACGTTTTCCCATATATTTTGACAGTATCACTTCGTGCTCGATAGATGGCGTTGTTCATTTAACGTCATTTTCTGAATCGCGGTGTTAAGAGTCTCCGTAGAAGAATGACTTTCGCCGAATTCATAATTATCGAACATTTGGCTCATTTTGAATTGAACACATAATCCATACTAATCGATGCTTAAAAGTACAAATTCGATAGTAACTCTTAAATTTTAGATAAATAAAAAAAAATTAAAAAGTTAAAAAATTTGGAGAGATAGATGGCATCCCGGCGAAGAACATAGGCAATTATTTTCTCAAAAACAAATTTAAGGGGGGGGGGGGCATATAGGGGATGAAAGTTTTTATGGGAAACCTATCATTTTTAGAGTTCCGTAGTCAACAAGGAAGCTTTATAGTTTCGCCATGTCCGTCTGTCTGTCTGTCTGTCCGCGACTTAGCTCAAAAACTTTTAATCGACCAACTTACATGTGCAGTTGCAAAAACCCAAACATTCTGTATGCGAGAACAAGTTTTTTAACACTTTGAGGGACAGTAAACGCCCATAGACGTAATAACAATAAAACTTTGCGAAAGTTTGTTTGATAAAATAATTCATCCCAACTACGGAACCCTTCATTGTGCATGTTTCGACACGCACTTGGCCGGTTTTTTTTTAAGTTAGGGCTGTGAAAATTTATGCTTTTTGTAACTAACAAAGAGTTACGTTTTTCTAAAATCATCCCTCATGATGGTAAAAACCCTTCTTTACCCTCTTGATTTTAAAATTCACATGTAAATACTTATTATTGACATTTTTGCGGGACTCTCTTCAAGAGCTATTTTGAGAATCTGTCCACTCAATCAAAAGTTATTACTACTTGGCTCTTGGCTTGGAACGAAGAGTTTGAGTTTACCAGTGAGTACTTACTCGATAGATGGCGTTGTGCAAATGATGCGATTTTCAGGGGCCATGTAGATTAGAGTCTGAAATGGTCTTTTGAGGAATGAACCACACAGATTTGAGTGAACCTGTCCTGTCACTGCAAGCATTTGTCAGTAATAGTGGAGCTCAGCTCAGAACTTAAGGAGCTCAACGACTCGACGAACAATACCAAAGAAAGGACATTTGGGTAGGCCGCATAAAATTCTCAAATTGCCAGACCATTGTTAAAACTAACTGAGAACGAAAAAATATAAGAATAAAAACAAAATAAACATCCACATAGTCCTCACATTCACAATAATACAATACTTTACAAAGCAATCATGTCATTTTGTCAATATCCTACATATAATATTCAATAATGTGAATTTGTATATAAAACTGGTAGGTATATTTTGATGATTTTCACTTATTCAAAATGTCACAATGCCAAAATGACAAAATGTTAGCAGAGCGAGCAGCTCAATCCCATGCTTTTTGTCTTCTAAATAATCTGAAATTGTATAGTACCCTTTTTTACAAAGTTTGGTTTTAATACAGCTTTTAAATCGTTTAATGGGTAAGTTTCGAATGTCAATATGATTAAAATATGATTCGCGATCGTAGCAAATAGTAGCTTTACAGAATAATAACCATTAGATACAGGAATACAACTCCTGCCATATTAGTTAGATTAGATAAATAAATATTTGAAACAACTGCGACTCATTATTTAGATCAACATAAAACTTGATACTGACCTGTAAAAAGCAAAATCATAAGAAAATTTGAATATCGCAGGCTCCCCCAAAGCTTTCGCCTTAGTTTCCATCGTCCATACAATATGCCATAGTTTTTTCATTAATCTTTATACAAGATTTTTTCATTAATCTTTCCGACAGTTCCATACTGCTGTCCATACTATCCACACTATCACCACAATATAGATATGAACTACCACTAATATATAAAGTTACTGGCTGTCTCATGTCTGTTACTTTTACGCCGTAACGCCTAGGTCGCCTAGACAGACCACGTGGGTTATGGGACATAGGATACTTTTATCCCGGTAGCACGTTCCCGTGGGATAATTTCTGACATCCACGCGGGCGAAGCCGCGGGCAAAAGCTAGTTCTCTATCTATATTTCTACACAGTAGTTCTACATTAAAGTATAACGACAAACTTAAGATACTTTCTGAGATCTGGCTGATGGTCCGTGAGAACTAAGGGACGGCTGTAGTTTTTAATATATTAATTTACAAATTCCCAGATTTATTCTACAATTGTTTAAGACTACTACTAAGTACTAAATACTAGGACTTTTTTTGTGATTCCCAGTTTGGTCCCTCAGTTCACACGCACGTTTTTTTATTTTAATTACATAATTTTCAACCAAGACAGGGATTAGGCCTCGTACACGTACAGTCGCCACATAACCTGCACGCCCAAGCCTACAATTATTTAACTTTTACTGCACCTTTATGTCTTAGCTATAAGAGCGTAGTCGTAGTTCACGTGTTGCCATTGGTTTACGGTTGACTGTACTCGAGCGAGAGTGAGCGCCCACACTTTACGCGTCAACGTCCTACCTAAATACGCAATTTACACACATCAGCATTATAAACTTGTTTGTTACAGGAGGACCCCTGCCCGTTTGTTGGTGATGTTTGTATTGTTTAACCTTTTCCGCTACTCTCGGGCGTTTAGACTGATTCAAGACATGAACTGGGAGACGGATCCCTCACAAGCGTGGTCTATCAAATACACGCAACGACTTGCAATACTTCTTCTAAATATACCAAACTACTTGGACAACGACTTAGAAAAGATATTTATTGCGACAGGGGTGTTTCTAGACAATAGTCGTATTCTAACATCCTATAATCCTTTTAGGCATTTGATAAGTTCTTCCAATCTTACCGACAACATTTTAGCGCTGTTCGTTACAGGTATGGTCAGCGGCGTACCGAATGTGGGTATAACAAACATAGTCTGCGGTCGTCAAATAGTATATGTGCACGAAGATGATGACAATTATGTTTGGCGCTCTTCTGTTCACGACCTCATGGTAATAAGAATGGATGAAGAAATTGGAATCGCCATGTCTTCGACAAAGCATTCGCATTCCCCTTTAACCAATTATTATTGGTATGGCGAACTTAGCCCTTATAATAACGTTTTAATAACTTTCCCTGCTGGCCCCGCTGATGAAATAGATCCAACTAATGTGCGGATTATATCCTTAGGATGTAGAAATAAAGCTGAAATGCTGCAGTATGATACAATATTTCAGACTGATTACGAAGAAGACTATATCCTGGAGGACTGCGAGGAGTGGTTGCCGCGGCAATGGGGTTTTTTCATATGTATTAGAAATGTTGACAACTGGCCTGCTCTAGGGTCTGGTGCAACGTTATATTCTCATGGTAAACTATTTGGGATTGGCAGCTTTGTCCTGTTTAGGAACGATACAAGTGTTCTAATATTCACCGATGTACGATATTACGAAGAACTAATAATGAAAACGTGCGGGGATGAGGAGTTCCCCAAGTAGACTGTAGAGTAGAGGTATAGTCAGAGGCGGATTAAATGTCGAGAGCGCCCTAGGCAAGCACTTCATCGACGCCCCCTAGCGGCCATATATCATACATTTTATATACTTATAAGTATTTTTTTTTTGTTTCCCGCTATCTACAAGCAAGTTTCATCACTATATGTCGGTGCAGTAGTTTGTCCGTAAACGATTTTGTTTTTGTATCCTATTTTGTATGTAGTTAGTTACTTATTGATTTTTTACCTAGAATACATAGTTAGTTTAGTAGTTTATTATACTTATAGGTAGTTTCCCTATTTATTGTATAAATACAGAGAAGTACCTACCTACGTTATATTTTTTTCAAACAACTTTTTAATTCAAAAGTTTTTGTTTAAAACTTACGTAAACATATAACGGTAAATTGGTGTAGGCCCAGCTCGCCCCTTGGCTCTTGCCCCTAATTACCTAAGTGTACCCACTCGCCCCTTTGAATATTAGATGGCCCCAGTCGCTCCCGATGGTTAGTAGGTTAAAAGTACAGTCAGCACTTTAAGTTTTTAAATATTACAATAAATATTTTTTACGACTTCTTGAATTCGTAAAACTTCAAAACTTCTTCCGCAACTCAACAACAACAACAAAAACTTCAAGATAGTATTACAATCATTAGTATTATCCCAATATTAAGATTTGGATGAAAGGGACATAAATAGTTTATAACTAACTAGCTGCTCGCCCCGGCTTCGCACGGGTAGCACTAAGTAATAAGTACTTAGTACTACCCGTGCGAAGCCGGGGCGAGCACCCTATGGCGCACCTACCCTACCGACCTACCTACCCACCTACCTCTACCCTACCTACCTACCTACCCTACCCTACTTACCTACCTACCTACCTACCCTACCTCCCCACCTACCTACCTACCCTACCTACCTACACACCTACCTGTCTACCGTACTTATGGTGCTGCCTAATAGCTAGCCGAGCAGGGTGAGCGGCTACCACGCAACATTTTTCTAATACTCACATTTTTAAACTCGTGATATCTTTCGAATAGAATATCCGAATTGAATAATTCAAAAAGTTATATAAAGGTATTGAAGCAATTTTGAATATGAAGTAATTCATTTTGATAAAAATTAATACCAAGATACAAATAATGATGTGTTCTGCAAAGTCGTAGTACATTATTTTATTCTATCATCAATAATAGTTTTCGCAGCGCACGCGCTGTCAAGAATATTTTAGGTATTTTTTTTACACCTTGGGTTACATTATTGGAGTTTTAGTAAGGATCCCTTATTTAAAAAAAATAATAAGATAGCCTTTGTTACCCGGGGATAGTGTAGCTTCCCAACAGTGAAAGAATTTTCAAAACGGTTCATTAGTTTCAGAGCCTATTCAACGCAAACAATCAAATCTTTCCTCTTTATAATATTAGTATAGACAAAAAGTACTAGGCTTGCATTAATTCAGGATAGTATTACAATCCTCATTAGTATTATCCCACTGTTCACTCCGGCTGGCGGGTTCGAATCGCAACCGGAGTTTGAGTGTGCGAACATCGGTGGCAAAAATGAAAATGCTGATGACTTCTCCTTATATCTTGATATATTTTGAACAATAAGCTTTGATGAGTGATTCCACAACTGAATATAATTAATTCTACACTGATTTTAAGAGCTCCGTTGATTGAAGCACGGTTTCTTCTCTCTGACCATCGAGTGAATTCCATAGATTATTACAAATTCATATTATAACGTATCCACATACACTATTGACCGTACTTGAACATTAGTTTTTGAATAATGCCGAATTTTACATGAAATTGGATACTTGAACCAGGAGTTGACTTGAGGGCTCATGTCTCTCTGACAGTGTTACCAACTCTGTCTTAGTGTTGCAAGTTTTTGAATGAACGTTTTGATACAGATTAAATATGATTAGTTAAATAGAAAAAACATGTTAATTTGCTTTAACCCCACCCGCTAATAAGATTTGGATGAAAAGGCACACAAATAGTTTATAACTAACAAAATAGTACTAGGCTTGCATAAATTCACGTTTAGTTACACTTGGAGATAAGTAATAAACTAATTAGCGAATATCGCAAAACGCATACCTTCCATATAAAGAGAAAGCATTAATATTTATACGACTCTCATACGACTCTCTCAACGGGTAACATATTTTACCAAACGTTTTGTTTATTGGACCTATAAAAAAGGTTCCTTTTGTTATTATAGGTAAGCCAGGTAGCAAAAACTATCACAAGTGTCACGAGTTGGTGAGATTACAGATAGTGTTATTAAAGTAATCAAATATAGCGTTATTCATAATGTGTGTATTTTTCTGTCTGACTGTACCTTTTTTTGTAAAATTCAAAGAAAATGCCGCAAGGGGCAATCGGTACATCAAAATAATTATTTAAATCACAATTTTCCACTCGCCCCTTCGTCAGGGGCGAATCAGTACACCAAAATAATAAAAAAAGGGGCGAGTGGAACATTTTAATCAAAGGGGCAAGATCCAAGGAGCGAGCGGGTCCTACACCCATACCTACATAAATTTATATGCATAAATCTTTAGGTGTACCTACGAAATAGGGTTTGCACCTCAAGCTTTATGAAAACATTAAAATTCTCTATGTGAGTAAGGTTTATTTAGAATTATTCACCAAATTAAAAGCGTTTAAAAAAATCATTTTAACATTATGTTTTATTTTGTACTAGCCCGTGGTTTCATCCGCATGTGTCAATAGGAATATTGGGATAAAAAAGTACCCTACGACCTATTCCAGGTCATGATACCCTGTGCCAAATCCTATCATAATATAAATGCGAAAGTGAGTTTGTTTCTTTGTTTGTTGCAACCGCGAGCGTTTGTAAACGGACGGCGCCGTTTGTAAAATGGCGAATCATACAATCTGCCTGTGACATAAGTTTTTTTTATTCAGGTCAAACTGCTGCTTTGATACCATTAAAAGATATAAGTACATTTAACCTGAAAACGTCGCTGCTTGGAAGTGAACATACAACACTACAAACATTGTAAATAAAACAAAAGACAATCCAATTAAGTGCGAACTAATAAATAATGCAAGTAAACAAATCACAAACAAAACTACAGATAAAACACAGACAATGATAAGCGTAAAGGTTTCTCAAACATGAATATTCACAGATATCAACATGAATGGGTGCCCTGAGAAATCATAGGAGATCAGAGTGTGGCGGTATCTACATCGCTACATGCGAACTACGCATCAAAGACCTGACGTCAGACAGACTCATTTCATCGCGCAATTAAAGTTTACCGTGCAGTGGACATATATACAAAAACCCAACATCAATCGTTGGGCAGTTGCCCGCCAGACACAACACTCGTCTGGTCGGAGGATCCTCCCTTTTCTATGGAGTATGAGTGAACTTTACACCCTGTTCCTCATACTCCTTAATTGGTGACCCCGAATATGAACGTTAGCGCAGCCTTCGTGCAACTACTCCAGCGTGACGTCACCAGCATCACTCCCGCAAGCTTTCAGTGAGGCGAGTCACACAGCCAAACCAACACCCGAGGCTTCAACGGGTATCTTGACCACCAGCATGCAGCAAACGCGCATTCCTGGTCATCATCTTCAGCCTCTTCACCCCGACCCACTGGGGAATCACCTCAATCACCTCATCACCCCTTATCCACTGGGGAATGACAGCAATCACCTCAATCACCTCATCACCCCGACCCACTGGGGAATCACCGCAATCACCTCAATCACCACAACCGCCGCTAACAGTTACGACCCACCGCGAACAATGCGGCACCCGGTTCCGACTCACTGGAACCACAACTGGTACTGGCAAGCATCGCAAGATACAAGACTCAGCCTACTATCGACCTCCGGTCTCCGGAGGGGAGTGATGTGGCGGTATCTACATCGCCACATGCGAACTACGCATCAAAGACCTGACGTCAGACAGACGTCACATAAATCCTGCATTGCGCAATTAAAGTTTACCGCGCAGTGGACAAGAACCCAACATCAATCGTTGGGAAGTTGCCCGCCAGACACAACACCCGTCTGGTCGGAGGATCCTCCCTTTTCTATGGAGTATGAGTGAACTTTACACCCTGTTCCTCATACTCCTAAATCAGATAACGGGCGCAAGTCGTGCTACTGTTGCCATCCATAGACAGCATAAGGCGTGTGTACATAGTTAAGACACCCTTGCAATAGACAAACATACTCTTGCGACAACTATGGACTGACTTGAAACAGGAACATCATTCACTGTTCTGGAGTTTCATTGCGTTTTCAAAATAATAAAATCAATTCATCCTTGATGCATGCAAATAATCCTTCTCTGGAGCTAGGTGTTTAATAAAAATCGCATTTTAGGACGTATGTTTCAGCCATTTTAAGTTCATTTGCTCTACTAACTGCTTTTATTCCCGTTTATTTTGAGGATCATCCATACCTACACGATCCATCAGAGCGTAATGAACGTAGCATAAGAAAAGTCTTCGACGTGCCAATTCCAGATAGTAGTAATTGAAGTCCCGAAGTCAGGGCCACGTCAACGACTTGTCCTGTACTATCAATGAGAAGTAATGCCAATATAATAATGAAGCAATTAGCGCATGCCAGACAAATTATTTTCAAAATCCTTGTTATGCACAGTGACGCATGTAAAACATTATCGCTGGTCGTATCGCTGAACACATAAATTACAAAATTATTTCGAAACTGTAGTCAATTTGCCGTTATTCCTTATATTCTGGCTAAGCAGAATTACTGGCAACCTTAAATCAATATCATTTTATTTCGAAGTACAAACACAAACCTATACAAGATTCTTTATTTGTGGAAACTTGAATGAGTACTTATACAATAAAGAGAGATGTCCTGACTGATTCATCAACGCAGTACAGAAACCTCTGAAGCTGGAAAGATGAAATTCTACTCCGAACTGGTTTGGAACTTGGGAAGGCTTCCGCCCAGTAGAAGAACTTCGGGGATTACAGGCGTGATGTTATGTTTAGTTATTATTCATCAAACACTAATAAAAAGGGTATAATAAAGTATCAATACAAATAGTTATTTGTGCAACAAGAGAGCAAAGTTGTTTTTGGTGCGAGTGGTGATTTTGAATCCCGAGTAAGCGAAGGATTCTATAATTGAATCACGAGCGTTGCGAGTGATTCTCAAACTCAAACTCAAAGCATTTATTTCAATTAAACCATTTACAGGCACTTTTGAATTGTCAAGGAGTCAGTCAGTCAGAAATATGAAGCTAGTTGCCCATTCCAAAGCGTAGTAGGTACCTATGGAAAAGAACGGGCAAGAAACTCCATGGACACTCTTTTAAATCAAAATATTGTTACAATATAATGGTTACATCATTCATGTTGAAATTATACATGTGAGAACAATGTAGAAAGCACGTTAAAAGCGTCCGCAATTATAAAATAAGCACAATTCAAAAATTAAAATAAGCCATGGCAGCTAAAAAATGCCCAGTCACAACTGACGGTGCCCGTTCACGAACATGACGCATGGATCAGCACCATTCAGTTCAACCATTTTGAAGGGATCTAAATGATCCAACACATACGCCACCATCAGCGAGACATTTGAGTGAGCATGACATTCCCAGCCGCCAGGGCACATTCAAGTCAATGAAAGACAAAATACCCGGTAAATGGTAGCTCTATAGTACATAGTATTCACACCTGTGCAATTATATAATACAAAGGAGAGATTGAGTTTATACAATGCAAAGATAGTCTTACAATCTTCAGCAGCTCGAACAGCATTTTCGAATGTTAATTAGTTAGTTGTGGTTGTGGAGCAGGACCAGCATTAAGCCAAGCATTTTTATCAGAGATGTAATCCTCCAACTTATAATATGCCTGCCTACATAGTGTGCGTTTTATACAAGTTTTGAATTTTGTCTCATTCAGTTGAAGTATGTGGGGAGGGATTTTATTGTAACATTTTAAACAGTACCCCACGAAAGATGAGTCTACTTTAACCAGTCTGAAACCTGATTGAACTAATAAGTCCCTATTTCTAGTACTATAATTATGTCTATCGCCTCTTTTACTAAAAAGATGTAAATTTTTTCTTACGTGCAAGATGTTTTCATATATATATATATTGACAAGGTACCGTCATGATGTTAATATCCTTAAACAGTTCCCTTAAAGAATCGCGCCTTCGTAGATTATAAATGGCTCTGATCGCTCTTTTCTGCAGCATAAAGATAGACTTGATGTCTGCAGCCCGTCCCCATAGTAAAATACCGTAAGACATTATGCTATGAAAGTAACTAAAATAGACTAGCCTCGCGGTATCTACATCAGTAAATTGACGGATTTTTCTGACAGCATATGCTGCTGAACTCAGCCGTCCTGCAAGAGATGTTAATTGAGGACCCCATTGTAGCCTTGAGTCGAGCGTGATCCCCAGGAAAACAGTTTTTCTAGTTTCTCTTGATTCAATATAATCTCACAATCCCTACTTTTGACATTTAGTAAAGAAAATTTTATGCACTTAGTCTTTTTTCCATTTAATACTAAATTATTAGCAGTGAACCAATTTTGGACCTGCAGTAGGGCGTTATTTACTTCGTCAAAATTTGTAGCACGTCTATCTACCTTAAAAATTAAGGAAGTATCGTCAGCAAATAACACCATGTGTGGCTGATTTTTTTATAAATGGAGTAGATCATTAATGTACACTAAAAAGAGGAAAGGACCCAAAATCGAGCCTTGTGGAACACCCATTTTTACTTTTAAACCTAGTGAGTTGATACCGTTTATTTGAACTAGCTGTTGTCTATCATTTAAATAAGATTTTACTAAAGTGAGCGCAAGTTTACCTAGTCCGTAATGCTCAAGTTTCAAGAGTAAGGTTTCGTGATCGACGCAATCAAAAGCCTTGGAGAGGTCACAAAAGATTCCTATGGCGTCTTGGGCTTCTTCCCATGCGTTAAAAATGTGTCTTAATAAAGTTACACCGGCGTCAGTCGTACAACGTCCTTTGGTGAAACCGTACTGTTGGTCGTGAAGGATTTTATTTGTGTTAAAATTATTGAGCATTTGATTCAGCATTACCTTTTCAAACACCTTGCTGAAAACCGGCAGCACGGATACGGGCCTATAATTATTGGAGTCTTTACTGTCCCCGGATTCGAAAAGTGGTATTAACTTACAGTATTTCATTAAATCCGGGAAGACTCCTTGATCCACACACAAATTAAATATTAAGGCTAAGTAAGGCGCTATGGTCTCAATTATGGAGGAGGACTTTAATGGACATTCCCCAAAGATCCTCGGTCAATTTGATCTTGATTTGCTTAAAAGCTTGTAACGGGGTTAATATACTTAAACTTAAAATCAATCGGGCAGGCTGGAACGTTCGCCCTTACTAAATCAAAAGAGAGCGATGGCGAGGAGTTTAAGGTTTCAGTAGTTTTAAGTGGGATACTGGTAAAGAAATGTACAAATTCTTGAGCCACTTCTTTGTTATCGCAAATGAGACCACCACTTGACGTCTCCAGTGTGTAATCGGAATTATGCTTTTTGCTCCTATTCGTTTCATTATTGATAATTTTCCAAACCGTCTGTATTTTATTGTCCGCTGATTTAACTTTGTTGCTAATGTATAAGGCTTTAGCTGCCTTACAAGTGCTCTTAAAAGTTATAAGTTATAATAAGTAGCAACATACTTATTAAAACTTTCCGTGTTAATATAAGGCTTAAGGCCATACAGTTCGAAAAGTCTTTCCCTACTTTTCCTGAGTCCTTTAGTTGCCCAATCACTAAATAAAAAATTAGGGCTGATAGTTTTAGTGTTTTTCTTAAAAGTATTATTGAACTCGGTTTTGGACTACCGAAAAGAATTCTTTATACAGAATATTGACATTGTTTATTGAAAGGTCCTGATTACTTAATTTACAAACTAAAGTGCTATTAAATTTATTTAAATTAACAGCGGTAACTGGTCTGAATTGTATCTGCACTTTTTTTATGGGTAAGTTGGATTCAAAAGTTACTGTTTGCCTACTGTGATCAGAAGGGAGATAATTAACGATGGCTTTATCTAAATAGTCGCAGGAACAAAACACATTATCAATACATATAGCAGTAGTCGTAGTTATTCGGGTTGGCTCTACAAACACATTTGACAAATTGAAGGATTTAAACAAATTTAATAATCTACTGGTATTACAATTATTTTCTATAATGTTAATATTAAAGTCCCCGCAGATAATTACCGATTTATTCCCAGTTGCGAGTTTTGACAAAACATCTTCCATTACTGACTCAAATAAAGAGTAGTTTTGATAATTTGGGGGTCTGTAAACGCACACTATAACATGCTTATCTAGCTCAACACAAGACAGCTCAATGCTATGTTCAACCGATAGTTCAACTATGTCGTTACGGCTTTTTGATTTAATACAACTTTTAATAAGATTAGTGAACCACCACGCAGCATTGATTTTCGGTTAAAACAACTGGCCGCACTATAATTCTCATAATTAATTAACATTTCATAGTCTTTTAACCAATGCTCAGTTAAACAAATAATGAAGATTCTAGGTTAGAATCCTGAGCACAGTGAGGGATTCAAAGGCACGAGATACAAATAACTTTGGTCTCGTGTAACACATACAACTTTTCACCTCAGCAGCGAGAACATATGAGATATTAGAACATATTAGGGGAACATATTAGGGGTTTAAATATGAATTTGCCGTTTTGTACTGAAGAACGGAAACCATTTTTTTTTCTGAGGTAAAATATATTTATATGAATGTATTTTCCCCATTGTCTACACATTTCTGCCATCTCCTGGGAAGATCATTTATGCCTGTGCGGTAGAACTCTGGGGACCTGGACTCAACAAACTGAGTGAAGGCATTTTGTATTGAAACCAGCATTTCTGTACAAGTTCAACAAGGTAGGTAAGGCAAGCTTCAACACGCGGTTCTCTCTGCAGATTAGTCAAATCATGGGGCACCTATTTTGCAAGCTTTTTGTCTCACCGATTGATGCAAATTGGTCATTATTTTGGATATGCAGCTAACACCAAACCGTGCCGCTAGTTCCTTGGTAGTGTGATATGGAGCGGCCTCTACCATCACTTCTAATTCATCGTTATTTACCTTAGAGACTGGTCTTACTCGGGGTTCATTCTTCAAATCGAAGTTTCCAATACGAAAGCGATTAAACCAAAACGTACGGTGCGTTCATTAGCCGTATCCTCTCCAAACAACATTGATATTGCGAGCTGTTTCCGCTGCGTTAGTTCCACGTCGGAACTCGTATTCAAAAATGACTCTAATTTTCAATATAAGTACAGTACGACACAACTCACATGTAGCATCGGCAAAATTCGTAAAACCGATCACAATCCGACCTGAATGCGCCTTCAAAATCACCAATCTTTATTACTGCTTTAGGTGAAAATAATCTTTACGCAAACGCAATAACTTGTAAAGTTATATAACCAAATACATCCGTAAAATTGAAATTAATTAATGCAAACTTTCACATTTATGCTACATCTAAGTTGTGTCGTACTGTAGTTATCTTTACTGTTAAAAGCTGAATGCAAAAACAAAAATCGAATCTTGTGAAAAACGTTTCACTCTGGAATCTCACACCGTGATGCAAGTTTAATTTTAATTCAAAGTGGCCAGTACGTTTAAACGGCAATTTCATATTTAAACCCATATTATTGGCTAAAGGTAAAAAATACAACATGGTAAACGTAAACCACATGGTAAACAAACCACATATATATTTTTAAAACGAACAATATTTAAAAAAAAAGTTAATTTCTTATTACATTTAAAACCTGTATGTGTATCCGAACGTTTTATTGTTTGTTTTTTTTTTGGGCCTACTAGATATCGAAATTAAAATCGAACTTCGAATCGACTTGTTTATATCTCTCGCTTTTTTCGTATCGAAGAAAAAGTGACAGAACAAAGTGAAATTCAAATATTTCGAATTTTGTGAGTAGTCAGAAAAAAAATAATTAAAAAGGTACTTTGTCTCACGCTCGCACCATAATTAAATTTTGCACACTGTCTGTAGACAGCAAAACCTGCTTGTTTGAGGTGCTGAGGTGAAAAATATATTTTATGTGAATCGGTTTTTCATGCTTTGACTCGAATCGATGAATTTTATATTTTATGAAAAAGATTGCTACCATTTGTATTGTGCCCTTGGTCCCACCACTAATATCAGATGCATTGTCAAAGAAATAACACTCCTTTAATTCGTCAAGCACATTCTAATTAGTTAAGGTAAGTTTGGGCACGCGCGCGGCCCGTCTGGATAACCTGTAGTCGTGTATTGTAATAGAAAAGTGGGCCGCGCGTCTGTGGTAACCCACTTTTCCCCCTAAGGGGGATTTTCAAGGGGAATTTGTGGAATAAGCCTAACGAAACTAGTGTAAAAAAAATAAAAAATAAAAATTTATTCCAGACTAAAATTGTCCATATAATGTCAGTAACAAAGGTCTTAAAAACTATGTTAGTATTGTAATATTCTAGAATTCACTTATATATAATATAAATAAAAATTAAATCCAAATAATATCAAAATTAATACCACCAAAAACATTTTCAAAGTTAAATGTTGCCAAGACGAGACCATAAGACTCGCACTGTCAAAAAGTTATCAGATCTCATGTAGAGCTAACTCTACACGCCCTAACTTCACAAACTCTGCACCTTAGTCAAAATATGTGGCTTGGCCATTTCCGGCCCGATCGCATCTACATGTTCTTTTAAATTCAACTAGCTTCATCTTTCTGACTGACCGACCCCTTGACAATTCAAAAGTACCTGTAATTGGTTTATTTGAAATAAATGTTTTGAGTTTGAGTTTGATTCACTTCTATATAAAAATACAAATCCAATTTATGTCAAAAATAATATAGATAAAAACAAAAATAAAAACATTGCGTTATCTCACGTGAAGTAGTTTATGCTGGCCTCTTATTCTTATTAAACTTCGTACTACGGTAAGACACCTCAAGCTCAAGTGTTACCACTGACATGCGATCTACTGTACTTCTCTTTTCTTAACTTAACCATTTATCAAGCCACAGATTGTCTTTTTTCCTTCTTGCTTCAGTTTCTTCAGGCCACACAACGCTCTCGATCCAGGGCACGTAGTGCGACACCCTGGTGTACATGCCGGCTGAACCGAGGATGCCGCAGTCCTTGCCGTATGATGTCACTCCCACGATGTGGTACAGGCATTTAGAATTGCTAACTTGGAGAGGACCGCCGCTATCACCCTGTGGGATAACAAAATAATTTTCTCGAATAATTGTTCCATTTTTTCTTTAGCTTCTATATTCTGGTTCATTTCAGTCCGGTATTTGTTAAGATTTTGGTAAAAATCATCTATTGTGGCAATATCTGTAGCAAGGGCCTTTCTGAACAATACGTACGTACATAATATATTTCCTTAGAAGCTTTTCTATGAGTTTCTTACCTCGCAAGTGTCCACTACTTCATAATGTGATCCGTAACACATCTGCTTGTCATGGTCGTAGCCGTGGCTGAGGTGTCTGTGTGGTCTGTATATCACCGAGCATTCTGTTTCGTTAAACTCTTCCAGATTCACCTGGAAAATAAAAAAAATATATTTTATTTGGGGTCCACACAGAAAATACAAACAGAAAAAATACTGATATTAACTCTTTTTTTTTCGAAAATTAACAGTACCTATTTGTTTTGACAACAAATAAAAAATACCCATGCAAGTTCAAAAAGGTAACCAAAATGTACCAAAAATACATATTATATGTATTTTTGTGTTTAAGTGAAATTGTGCGCAACTCAAACTCAAAGCATTTATTTCAAATAAACCAATTAATTACAGGCACTTTTGTCAAGGGGTTGGTCAGTTCGAAAGATGAAGCTATTTGGCCATTCTAAAACGTAGTAGGTTCCGAGAATAACGGGAAAGAAACTCCACGGAATCAGAATATTGGTTACATCATTCACATTGAAATTATACATGGAAGCAAGTTGTAACAAAACCAAATAATTTAAAATAAATTGAAATAAGCCGTGGCAGCTAAGAGATGAGCAGGCCTTCACGAACATGACGCATGGATCAGCACCATTCAGCTCAATCATTTTGAACGACAACCAAAGCAACGAAAAAAAATAGACAGATATAAGGATAATCAGCCTATAATGTTCCCACTGCTGGGTCACAGGCCACCTCTCTGTGAGAGGGAGCGGGCCGTAATCCACCACGCAGGCCCACTACGGGTTGGTAGATGTCACATGTCTTCGAATTTTTTGGTTCTAGGACATGCCGGTTTCCTCACGATGTTTTCCTTCACCGTTTTGAGAGCAGTGGCGATGAAATAATTTACACAAAGTAAAGCGCCTGTCGGGGTTTGAACCTATGACTTACAACTCGTAAGTCGTGGCCGTTACCACTGGGCCACCACTGCTCAAGAAAGGTATGATTTGACATTATTTTAAATTAGTCATAATATTATTGGAAAAAAAGATTAGTTTTTACGGTCACAATAAATAACGAATATTAATTTAAGAAACAGTGATAATATGCATTAATTAAAATATAGGTACTTAGTTATGTTTTTTTTTAACTCTGCACTTACTACTTGCAGTACATCTGCTAATGCTTGTCTGTGTCCGAGACGACCCCAGCCGGATGCACCAGCGGACTTCTTCCATTCTACCCCTACATCCAAACACGCAGGCAGTAAGCCTCTGCCGAAAGCTATCCTGAAATCGTCATCAGAGAAAAAAATATGAGTGTTCACCTAATTCCACTGTATGATTTATATGGGAATGGTAAGAACTAAAAAGGACCAAATATGTTGCCCTGAGGAACACCGGTAAAAACTAAAAATGTTATACACTTACTCGGTTTCTGTCTCCAGGAGTGCTATGTCATGATACTTGGAAGGTGCCTTGTATTCAGGGTGAATGATGATCTTCTTGATTTTGTATATCTTCCAGGATTCCAGGGGGTCGGATCGTTTCAGAAGCCCCAGCGCGGCATATGATATGGTTCCCCTACAACATATTTTATTTTATAAAAGCCTCAGTGGAACTTATATGCAAGCTCTAGTGGAACTTATATACATGACGACTGAAACTTACAGCACTCGAGTAGATGTGCAGTGTGCTGCAGTGAGTATGAATCTCTCGCTGATCACCGAGCCTCCACACAGCCACTGTGCGGACTCGACGTCATCTCCATAACCGAGTAAAGCCTGGGAAGAGTAGTTATTATTGAGCAATGATTTAAATCGTAGGATTAGCCCTCACCGTACTTATATCGCGCGAAAACTGTCAATACTGAAAGAGTGAGCTCACACATGCCATATGCCATGCCATGCATTTCCATTGCGACAGCAATATTATGTGTTTTAAAGGTATCAAAACGAAACAGAAACCTGATCAGTCTTTTGATACATAACTTGCTACCGATTTCTATATACAAACATAAGAAGAGGGCAACTAGTGCAAAGAGGAACTCACATCTTTCGGCATTTCGTCCGCCTGCACCAGAAACCACCGCATAAGTAATAAATAAAGATTTTCTTTATTTTTGAAAAAGGGACAACATTTTTACAGACATTACATTTACAACATACAGAAAAGAAAAGTGTCTTAACCATAGGTTGGCTCCCAAACTAGGTTTGTATACCTGTGACTTGGAAGTCAGTGTTCCTCCATTTTATCAAAAGTATGATTATGACACTACCTTTCTTCAAACCAATCCTTTTCCATACAACATGTAACAAAAACCCTGTCTGATCCGAGAGCCGCCCTAGGGGCCTAGGGGCCGAGGTACCGCAATAATATTACAAAAAGTTTTTTTTTTTTTGTTTATATAGGAAACTTCCTACCTACTATTTAAAACTTACGTTTTTAGTACCTAAATTACCCCAATTTCATTATAAATTAGTAAATTTTCTGCTGAGGTTATGTTATGAATTTTAGACACCCGCTAAAAACGCCCGCGCAAAACTTTCGTTTTTTTTTGTTTTTTCCATAAAAAAAAAACATAAATAAACTCTCAGTATGATTTTTAACAACACCCTCACGGATCGGACAGGGTCTTTTTTCACCCTGTTTATAAGCGTTCAGGGAATCGACACGAAAACGGCAGACTTTAGAAATATTCAAAGGATTCTGAAAACGAAACACAAAAATCAATAGTACAAAATAATATACCACATGCGGGAACTCCCATTTCTCTGCGTTTCGTCCCCCTACGGCGAAACCCACCGGGTTGTGTTTTAAAGAATGGTTATGGCATTTCCTGTCTTCAAGCCAAATCTTATCGATTATGAAGTTTCCAGGGAATCGACACGAGAATGGTAGACCTTGGAAGTAATCAAAGCATTCTGAAAAACAAAACCAATGATTTATCTGGTCTTTGAAAATATGTAAGTGGTTTATTTCCATCAGACTTGTGAGCTACTTGGAAAACAATAATCTTATCGCACCAGCGCAGTTTTTGTTTCGCTCAGGCAAATCTACCTCTGGCGCGGTCCATGAGCTACTATGTGGTCACGAATATGGATAGTGGGGATAAAGTTATGGCCATATTTCTAGATCTTGCTAAGGCTTTCGACACGGTTTCTGTCCCAATTCTTTTACGTAAGTTGGAAAGCCTAGGAATCAGAGGACTTCAACTGGACCTCTTTAAAGACTATCTGAGTGAGCGTACCGAGAGTAAAGATAGATGAATTCATCAGTGACGAACAAATAATCAACTACGGCACGCCTCAAGGTAGTGTCCTTGGACCTTCACTATTCCTCATTTATATCAACGATCTGGGTATGCTCACTATCCCTAATGGCAAAATTATTAGCTTTGCTGATGACACTGCCCTCTTGTTCAGCGCGAGCTCGTGGGAGGATGTCTATGAGCGTGCACAACTAGGCTTTAATACGGTATCCAACTGGTTACGTGACAATTTGTTGACCCTTAATACAACAAAAACCAATTACATAGCATTTTCCATAAAAAACAATGAATCCTCCCAAACATTACCTAATACTATTGTAGCTCAGTCTTGCACAAACCCACTCACCAATAGTTGTAGCTGCGAACCACTCACCAAGGCTGAGAATGTAAAATACCTGGGAATAACAATCGATAAAAACCTAAGATTTCAAGATCACATAACCACTTTTAGTAACAGATTACGAAAACTAATATATGTGTTCAAAACGCTGAGACATGTAGTCGATAAAAACATTATGAAATTAGTGTACTATAACCTTCCTCAATCTATAATATGCTACTGCATCACTTCTTGGGGTGGAGCTCCAAAAACTACCTTAATAGAAATTGAAAGAACCCAAAGAGCTATACTGAAAGTGTCGTCTTTTCGACCGTATCGCTACCCCACTGAACAGTTATACCAAGAAAACGAAGTCCTGACAGTGCGCCAACTGTTTATATTGCATATTCTACTGAAACAGCATACTCTCTTGGTTTATAATCCAACGCTGTCCAGGGGGAAAAGACGATATGACCCAGTGGAGCGCCATCATCTACGTCACAAAACTATTTTTGCAAGGCGTTTCTTTTGCTATCTGGGTGGCTACTTATACAATAAAACTCATAAGGTGCTAAATATCTTTAGCCTCACAAAGAATAAATGCAAAAAGAGGCTAACTGACTGGCTACTAAAATTAAACTATAATGATACTGAAAACATCCTTATAATGACCTAAACACACACTCAAGCCCTCTCACACACCCGCACACTCACACATCCACACATTCACACACCCACACAATCACCCATACTACACATCTACTAACATTCGTCTCGGATACTTTAATAGATTACCCTACATTTTAATCTTAATAAATAAATTATAAAATGTCGTATAATTCCTTACATTCTGTCAGCGCGCCTAGTACATAATTTATAAAATGAAAATGTAAAGGGGTGGGATCCTGGTGTCCTGAAACACAGGCCACGAGCCTAGCTTAGGAACCAGTCTCTCACAATATATACTTACCTAAATTGTATATCATTGTCGAATCTGACCAATGTAAAATAATTTTTGTATATTGTGGTGAGAAAATAAAGTTGATTGATTGATTGATTGATTGACTGTGGCGGCGTCTACATCGCCACATGCGAACTACGTAATCACGTCGGTGTCACCAATTTCAGGGTATGAGGAACAGGGTGGAAAGTTCACTCATCCTCTATAGAAAAGGGAGGATCCTCCGACCAGACGGGTGTTGTGTCTGGCGGGCAACTGCCGAACGATTGATGTCGGGTTCTTTTAGATATGTCCCTCACGCGGTAAACTCTAATTGCATGATGCAGGATTTTGTGTGACGTCAGGTCTTTGATGCGTAGTTTGCATGTGGCGATGTAGATCCGCCACACATCACAGATAAAACTTACTCTGTCTAGCGACTGGGCCCTCTTTATTCACTAGGTATCCATAAGGTCCTATAGCTGTGTTGCGGTATCTGAGAAAAAATAAACTAGATTAGGACGGTGACGTTAGGACGGTGCGGTCCCTGGGAGGATCATTTTGGATCACACCAATAAATAGGTTTGAAGTCGATTGACGAGCTTATTAATATTATGTCTTCAGGGTCAAATAACTTCTCAAAATCACTAGGTTCGTGTGCTTAGGCGAATATTATTCAAACAAGTTCTTATTTGCTTACTTCTCTTCACCTATATCACAATCAGTGCAGCAAACAACAGGCTGATTGTCTTTATAGGAACAGATATCTGGTAAGTCTGGAATCCTGTACTCTACTGGATCGAAGCCTGCATTAGCCTGGAAAAAGTGGAGACTACAGTATAGTTTTCTAAAAATATTGAGAGGGATGGCGGTATTCGTCCCATTGCCGTGGGAACCACCTACCGTCGTATGGCAGCCAAGATTTGTTGTAAATTTTATTGTGAGGAGGTTTCGAAAAAATTTCAGCCCCTACAGCTAGGTTACGGCTCCAAAGGGGGCTTTGAGGCTGCTGTACACGCATTGTCGACCTATCTAAATTCCGAGAAAGGAGAGGTTATCCTGAAGGTTGACATAAAGAATGCCTTTAATTCTGTTAATAGGGACACCTTGCTGAAGGAAAATAAAAAAGAGATACCTCAAATTTATAGTTTCCTTTGGCAATGTTACAGACACCCCTCTAAATTACTGTTTCGGGACAACCTTCTGGAATCTGCTGTTGGCTGTCAACAAGGTGACCCCCTCGGGCCAGTGATTTTTAGTTTAGCCATTCACCCAATTATTCGGCAGCTAAATTCCAAATTTAATGTTTGGTACCTCGATGATGGAACCTTGGGAGGCGACGTAGAAACTGTTATAAATGACCTCCGATTCCTAAAAAATGAACTTCATTCCATTGGTCTTGATCTCAACCTTTCAAAATGTGAACTATACTTAGCGGACAGTACTGACAGACATCTGACACTTCCCAAATTTAACGCAATAGCCCCAGAAATCAAAATTATTGAAAAAAGCTCTCTTCGTCTCCTTGGGTCTCCAATCTTTGAGGATTCCTTTCCCATTTTCATTGACGAAAAAATACAAAATTTCAATGACGTTTCGGAAAGATTGTTCCAAATTAACATGCATTCGGCCATAACCCTAATCCGTTACTGCTGTTTCGGCCCTAAATTAACATATTTCCTTCGCGCTTCGCATTTATGGAAGCACACTAATCTTTTAGACAAAATGGACCAAATTATCCGTCATACATTAACTTTGATCCTAAATGTGGCCATGGACGACCGAGCTTGGGCACAAGCTACTCTTCCCATCCGTATGGGAGGCCTCGGCGTCCGCAAAATTTCTAGTATTAGTTTACCGGCATTCATATCCTCGGTCCACGGTACTGAGAAATTAATCAGGAAAATCCTAGCCTCCACACTGATTAATTTTGACGTGCCGTGCCTCACCGAGGCTATGGATGCTTGGAGACTCGCTTGCCCGAATTCAGATCCGCCCGACAATCCATCTCCCCAGAGACGGTGGGATGAGCCAGTCTGCAGAGTAGTACAGAACAACTTGCTTGACACGTCTGCTACTACTGCGGAGCGCGCGCACCTGCTGGCTGTGGGTAAGTGGGAGTCGGGTCTGTGGCTTCATGCACTACCGTCATCGAACCTAGGAACTTTGTTCGACGACACTACGTTCCGCATCGCTGCTTCCCTGCGCCTAGGAGCCCCATGTTGTACTCCTCATCACTGTCACTGTGGCGAAGTTGTCAACAGCCTCGGACACCACGGCCTGTCTTGCAGCCGAAGTGCGGGTCGCTTAGCGCGGCACGCTAATATTAATGACATCATCCGACGAGCTCTCGTCACCGTCGACGTTCCAGCTGTATTAGAACCCAATGGCTTGGCACGCGACGATGGCAAAAGACCGGACGGCATGTCCTTATTCCCATGGAAGATGGGTAGGCCTTTAGTGTGGGACGCAACGTGTGTCGATACTCTTGCGCCATCCCATCTTCCTGGCTCGGCGTGCTGTGCTGGCGCTGCCGCTGCGGCTGCGGAAAACCTCAAGCGGCGAAAGTATAATAGCCTTATAGGCAATTATATTTTCGAGCCGTTTGGGGTTGAAACCCTAGGGCCGTGGGGTCCGAGTGCTCATAGTCTGTTCAGTGAAATCTCCAAACGGCTGATTGACACTTCCCGTGACCCAAGGGCTGGCTTTTACCTTGGTCAGAGCCTAAGCATTGCCATTCAACGTGGCAATGCCGCCAGTCTCTTGGGTACATTACCAGCCGACAGCGATGCGGAGGAATTTTTCGACGCCTTACTTTAGTTATAGTTAGTTAGTTCTTTAAGTTTTAGTGTTTTATGTAAATAGTTAGTTGTGTTATGTATATATTATCTAAAAATAATAAAAAAATATTTGATTCTATTTTCGATTATTTAAGCGATGCGGACAAATTTTTTATATCCTTTTTTTATATACGTGTACATAATTATCATTATTTTAATACCCTAAGCTTTTAAATTATGTTTATTATCTTCAATAATTGTTTCTAAAAAAATAAGTACATAATTAAATTTTTTTGTTTGCCTGATTATGGTTTAGTTGAATTTATAGTTGATTTGACTTGCACGATTAAAAAAATACTTACATATAAATACGTCAGTGCAGCCGAATTACATTTGAATATGTTCACACAAGTACCTTGCAAGCCTTGTGTCACACACGGAGAGCCTGAAATAGAAAAAGTCGACTTTGTGAGAATATCTAAGTTATAATACCACAAAAATTATGCTCACGAAACAGAGTTCTAATGTCGTGAACTCTTGGTTCATGAGCACTTTTTGGCCATTAATGGGTGCCCAAAAAGCCTCCATAAAAATGAGACAGACATACGTTCGTTAAACTCATGAAATATAAATTCTAAGGAAATGAAGAAGAATGGATTTAGTTGTGTTTTGTAGGTAAGTGGCGACAAAAGTCGTCCGAAATGAAAGCTTGAGATGGGTAATGTATTTCGAAGTAAATCTTATACATCACTGAGTTGGTAAAGGTACCTAAACATAACGAAACCTAGACTCGAAAAGTGTGAAATCATGAACTTGCAATAAGAAAACCTATCTTTATCTTTACCACTTCATCACCACTGCTCTCATAAACGGTAAAGGTAAACATCGTGTGGAAACCGGCATGTCCTAGAACCAAAACTTTGAAGACAATACGTGACGTCTACCCACCCGCACTGGGTCCGCGTGGTAGTTTACAGCCCACTCCCTCTCGATGGGAGGAGGCCTATGTCCTAGCAGTGGGAACATTACTGGCTGATTTAGCATAATCAGCCAGTAATGTTCTGATTTGTTTATGTATTTGTTTATAGATTTTGACAGACATAATTGTAACAATTATTTTTCTAATAAGCTTATGACAGCGAAACAAACTAATGCAAATGTCTTCACTGTTATGAAAAGGTCTTTGCTGTGCAATGAAACAATTATGTGAAAACATGCAATAGCAGAATTATAAAATTAATGAAAACAACATCATTGATTATTGATTTTATTGAAAACTGGTCACAAACCAGTAAAACTTGTATTTTGAGTTCATCAGATCGTAATGTGTCGTACGACCGTGCTCCAATGTCATTGCTTAAAACTTATGATGTGTCGATTACGACCAACATAAAGTCAAGCCTTTACCCATGGAGGTAAGCAGATTCGAAACTATAGGACCTATCATATACTACACTGTGGAGACGATAATACAACAATAAATGAAAACACTGGCAATACTAATGCTTATGAGTATTTTGGAACTATCAAATAAATCCTAACATGGAAATTAAAAAAGTATTTTTTTCAAACAAACTAAATACTCAATACTCAATACTCAATATCTTTATTGCTTTACCATAATGTGTACTTAGGTGGTAACTATATATTTAGATCATTATGGACCCTGTAGGGCACAGCAAAAGGGTAGGAGAGAGGAAGCCCTGTTTAAGGAGATCATGCAAGTTTTAACTTACATTTATTCAAAGGCAGGAGATCGCAAATAGGATCTATCATTTCGTTTATCTATTGTTTATGTATTGTTTTATCTGTAAAAGTGTACTTAAATATTTTAGATTATTTCGATATGTACGTACATATCTATTATAATTCTGTTTATTAATTTATATAAATTGTTTATCTTCGAATAATTATTATTGCTATATTGTTTAATTTATTATAATTGCTAATTTATTTAATTATTATTTTTCCGTATCATTAATATATAATTATTATTATTTTTTCATATTTTGTGTATCATTTAAATATTCATCTAAGGAGTAATAGCATTTGTTTATCAGTAATTTTTTAAGTTTATTAATAAATATATTCAACTTTTCTTCTTTTTTTAATATGTCAGGTAGTTTGTTATATATTTTTATAGACATTACGTAGGGACTTGTAGAATGCATTTTTAATTTGGATGTTGGTATGTTTAGTCTAGATCGGTGCCTAAGTGTATACTGTGATTGGATGTCTTCGCGTTTTGTGTAGAAATCTTGATGCTTACGGACAAATTTACATATTTCTAGAATGTAGATACAGGGGAGGGTTAGAATATTATATTTTAGAAAATAGGGTTTGCAGCTGTCAGTTTGATCAATGTTTACCAAGATTCTAAGTAATTTCTTTTGTAGGGTAAATAGTGTCGGTGCATCTGTACTATTTCCCCAGAGAGTTATGCCATAGCTAAGCCATGCATTGGCATACGCATAATAGGTGGTGAGGGCCGTTTGTAGACTGGTTGTCTTTTTAATTTCGCGGAGAGCGTACGAAAATTTTGAAATTTTTGAACGGGTTTTTTGTATTTGTGTTTTCCAGTTAATATGTTTATCTAATGTAAGTCCAAGTAGTGTAAATTCATCAACAGTTTCCAATTTTGAGCCGTTGAAGTTAAAATTTAAGTGAAGAGGAGCTTTTTGATATGGGTGGAAAGTCATTAATTTAGTTTTAGTATAATTAATTTCTAAATTATGTGAGGTCATCCAGTTACATGTTTTTGTGAGTGTGGAACTGAGTTTTTCTTCTATGTTTGTGTTGTTTTTACATGAGACTAATAAAGATATGTCATCCGCGAATAAAACACATGGTCCGTCTATAGTTTTCGGTAAGTCGTTAATGTAAACGAGGAATAATAGGCAACCTATAACACTTCCTTGGGGGATGGAAGCGTTAGTTATTTTGCTTTTAGATCGGATTTTTTCTATTTCTCTACTATTGTGGTTAAAGTATTCAATTTCAACTATTTGTTCTCTATTTTTTAAATATGACGTAAGCCATTCATGAGCTTTCCCGCGGATTCCCATTCCATACAGTTTATTAAGCAGTATTTTAAATTGTACCTTATCGTATGCTTTGGTCATGTCCAGTAATATCCCTACGGCGTATTCCTTGTTATTTATAATATTAAGAGCTTCCTGAATATATTTATAGACAGCTAATGTGGTGGAACGATTTTTTCGGAAACCGTTTTGACAATCGCTCAAAATGTTAAATTTTTCGCAAAAGGTATAGATTCGATCACACATAGCTTTTTCGAAAATCTTGGAGGCTGAGGGCAAGAGAGCTATTGGGCGGTAATTATTAGGATCATTTTTATTGTTCTTTTTATGGATTGGTTTAATTAATGACTTTTTTAGCAATTCGGGGAAAGTGCCTTCTGTAAAAGACTGATTTAGTAAAAGATAAAACGGTAAGGTGAGTTCATTCGCGCATTCTTTCAATAACGTAGGTGGAATTTCGTCTAAACCGAAACTTTGTTTATTTTTTAGGTTTTTAATTAATTTGTTTACTTCCCAAGCTTCTACTGGGCTAAGGAACATGGTGTTCTCCGTGGTATTTTGTGTTGGTATGTCACCCAGTGCACTGCCAGATGGATTGTTGCTGTTTTCTCCAATAGATGCAAAGAAGTCATTAAAAATATTTGCAATTAGTTTGGGTTCGGATATAAAAGTATTATTGTGTTGTAATTGTATGCTGCATTTTTCCTTTTTTGGTTTTTTATTTGTTCTCTCATTTATAATGCTCCACATCGCTTTTACCTTGTTGTCTGATTTCTTTATTTTGTTTATAAATTGTAATTTTTTTGCAGCGGTAACTAAACTTTTTAATATTTTTTCATATTTTTTGTAATGTTGTGTAATTATTTGGTTTTTGGTTTTTATGGAAAATAATTTTAACAATCTTTTGTTTTTGCAGGAAATTCTAATGCCTGTAGTTAGCCAGTATTTTTTATAATTAGTTTTAAGTTTCATTTTACGTTTAGGAATACATTGATTTAAAGTTTTTATTAAGACGGTGTTGAAAGAATTATAATTTTCATTTATATTATTGTTTGTTTGTATAATTTCATGCCAGTTTTGTGTACTTAATACAGATTTAAATTTTTTTATGTTCGCTATGTTAAATAATCTTTTATTTGTGTACCAGGTAATGTTTTTCGCTGGTTGAGGTATGCTTAGATTTATAATTGTTCCACTGTGGTCCGAAAGTCCGAAATTTTCGACGGTTGTAAACATATTTTTGTCGCTGAAATTAGTAAATATTAGATCAAGACATGTCGAGGAAGTTTCTGTAATACGCGTAGGTCCTTTTATTTGTTGAGTGAATTTGTATTCTAGCATGAGATCCAGAAACTGGTGAGTTTTTAAGTTTTTGCCTAAAATATTAATGTTAAAATCTCCACCTATAATAATTTTAAATTTATTATACTTTGTATTTAAATAGTTTAGAATTTGTTTTAATGTATCAATAAATATATCTTCCTCTCTTCTATTCCAGTACATAGTAATTAATAAAAGGTTTTGTGTAGGTAACTCAGTAGCGCACACTTCCAGTACATATTCTATAGACATGTTTGAGATATCATTTTTCTCTGTATACACAATTTTTTCTTGTAAGAGAATGCATACGCCGCCTCCTCCTCGAGTTTTCCGGCAGTATGACGATGCAATATTATAGCCACTAATTTGTATAAGGGAAATTTTGTCTTCGGATAGCCAGGACTCAGATATGCATATAGCTTGATAGATAGGGTTTTCTGTTAAAAATGCTTCTATAATGTGCTGCTTGTTGTATAGGCTTTGCATGTTTTGGAAGAGAATTTTACAAGGTAGGTCTATGCTTTCGAAAGGAGTGATTCTTAATGTGTTCTTTGGTAGTAGGTAGGTCGCATATTCGGTCTACATTGTAATTGTATGCGGTTCCCTTCGAGTCATTGTTTTGTGCCGTTTTGTATGTTTCGTTTTTTTGGTTAACTTTCTGTCCTTCAATAAACAATTGATTGTTTTTGATGATTGCAAATAATCCGTTTCTTCGAGCCTGAAGCATTTCTTCTCGCATTAATTGCCTTTCCCTTCGCGCGTTGGTATCTAGGAACTCTGAGATAAATAACCTGGTACCCTGAAGGTATTGGGCATTACTTATTACGTACTTAGCCATTCTTTTGCTAATTAATTCGATGACAAGTGGTCTATTGTTGTTGTTATTGTATCTACCCAGTCTATATGTCTCTTCTATATATCCCGTCAGGTCTACGTTAATCGTGCTGTAGAATAGTTCAATGATTCTATCGTGTAGGTCGAATTCCGGTTCTTTGTAATTTTCAGTAAATCCGTAGAGAACTATTTTCTTTGTATTAGTTTCAGTGCAAATAGCGGGTGGGGTATCTTTTCTGTTTTTTATATCTAAAATTTCGTGTTTTAGTTTCTCATTTTCTTTTGAAAGGTTTTCAATTTTTAAGTTTACTTTTTCTATTTCTTCCTTTCTTAATTCGTTCTGTTTATTTAAGGCGTCTGTTTTATGTTGGATATCTACCTTTAACTTAGTGATGGCTTTATTTATCTCGGTCTGAATTGTATTTTTAATTTCAGCTATAATGGATTTATTATTTTCCTTAAGTCGCAGTACTATAATTTCGCTTAGATTTTGTAGCGTTAGTTCGGTTTGAATGTCTTTTTCCTTTTCCTCCGTGTTCAGTGTGTCGCCTAGTATAGTTAGGTCTTCAGAGTTATAAGTGTAGTTGTTTGTGTTTGTTTTCCCTCTTCTAATGGTGACATTACTTTCTACAGAAGACGATTTTGTCTGTTGTGGTAGCTCACGGTCTTGTAGGCGTATAGGGGTATTTGTATTACCGACTTTAGGGGTTTTGCAGTAGCAAGCTTGACATTGCCAATTTATTTTTTGCTCAAAAGTCATCAATTTTGTAAAACGATGAATTGAAACATTAGCACATTTTAAGTCATATGTGTCTTTGCAATGCGCACAGGTAAGGTGTTCTGCTTCTAGTATTTGTAGTTTGCTTTCAAATAGTAGTGATGGGCCGAGTATATGTTGTTTGCCGATCTTTGACTAGCTATCGTAGCTAAACTATTGGATATATTTGATTAAATTGTATGTAGGCCGAGAACGTCATTAGATATACGGAGTTTTATTTTTTGTCGTATTGTCGTCTCCACCTTGTATAAATAAAACTGGCCAACTGTCCGTAGTTGGGATGCATTTATCCCTAGAACAAAGTTAGTTAACATTGTAGTTGAAAAAAATGTTCTCCCATACGGAAAGTAGGTATGGGAGAACCTGTTTTTGCAACTGCAAATGTTACATTTGCAGTTGGTCGATTAGTAGTTTAGGGGTATGAGGAACGTGTCCTCGTGGAGGCGATTGGCGGCACTGACCTCTCGCGTCCGGCCCTGGTCCAGGCCATGGTATGGAGCGAGAGGGCATGGGAGGCGGTCACCTCCTTCTGCGAAGCAGTGATGCTCGTGAAGGAGGAGGCGGAACGCGTGAGGGAGAGGCAAAGCTTGCGCCCTCACGCCCCTAACCGCCGCCGCTGGAGACACCCTGGACGTCGGGGATCCCAGGCGGATTCCCGGCCACCATAGGCGCGGGCTTGCGGACGGCGAGCAATGGGTAGGTCGCCGTCCGATAAGGACCAGGCCCGGGTCGATCGCGCGTCGTGCTCCACGCGCGCCTCAAGAGATGTCTGCACACCTGACGGGGTCCATTAGGACCGATGCCTGCCAGGGTTGCGGAATAGTCCGAAAGGGATACCGGGACGCTGGCAACAGGCAACTGAAGGAACACGGGTGGGTTTTAGTCAGTAAGAGTCTGACACGCCCTTCCGCTCCGCCCAGTCGGTGGCAAAAAACGAAAATTGAAAAGCAAAGACACCGACTTCCGAAAGTTATTTTTCAGTTTTGAGTGTTTTTTTTGGAAGTCGATTGTTTTTTTTGGAAGTCGATTGTTTTTTTTGTAAAAAGTTTTTATAATTTCTTTATTTTTTATTAAATCCAATACTAACCATAAGCTGGCAAAATTGACTCTAACAAAAATTTGCACTTTGAATGTTCCAAGGCAATCCTTGGAAGCTTCAAAGTACTAATTTTTGTAAATTTTGTTAACTAAACAAAATTTCTCAAAAATAAAAAATGTCTCTCTCCTTAGGCCGTTTCCTGTAGCTACAACGATTATGTTACCTACCCTTATTGCCACATCTCAAAAATCCACCAACAACCAACCATCAAATGGGGCTATCAACTGGGATCAAATCCAGACTCTGGGCTTGCTCAGAATATTGTCCCAACCTGGGAAACTGGGAATCAAACCTAGAACCTTAAGCTCAGCAATTTTGCTTGCGACCACTAAACTAACGAGGCAATCTAATGTAAAGAAGAATAAACAACAGAAAGAAAGAAAATATGTTTATCTGCGGCGAATTCATCATCTGCCTCGCCTTTTCCCAACTATGTTGGAGTCAGCTTCCAATCTAACCGGATGCAGCTGAATACCAGAATTTTACATGGAGCGACTGCCTATCTGACCTCCACAACCCAATAACTGGGTAATACGATAACTCTTGGTAAGACTGATTGTCAGACTTTCGGGCTTCTGACGACCCGTAACGACTGTCAAAGATCCACAAATAACAGCTGGGACCAACGGCTCAACGTGCTTTCCGAGGCACGGAGGAGTCTCGGTATGTAAACATGGTCACCCACCCACGTAGCTTAACCTATTGGATAGAACCGGGCGGCTGTTATTACGTAACACGAGTTTTTATTTGCGGCAAACAACACGAAAATAACAAATGTCAAAAGTCTATTTATTCTATCGATACACTCTGTAATGATTATTGTTAGAAAACGGTCACTTTAGCAGAATCATAATATGAAAATACTATAGAATCATCGTAAAATGTCACAAACTGACAATTCATAATAATATGATCTGCGTGTAATACGAAATAATTCATCTGTTTGACAGTTTTCTATGGAGATTCGTAAAAGGGTCCACACATTATGAATTGCTTTTGTGTCAAATTAGAGGAATTGCTCATGACAGCTGGGAATTCAGGATTAGAGAATTGCTAATGTGGCCGGTATAGGCCCCCAGTTGTAGTATACCTCCGCTCGCCCCTTGGATCTTGCCCCTAATTACCTAAGTGTACCCACTCGCCCCTTTGAATATTAGATGGTCCCACGCACCCCCGATTGTTAGTAGGTTAAAAGTACAGTCAGCACTCTAAGTTTTTAAATATTAAAATAAATATTGTTTTCTTAAAACTTCAATCAAAACCTAACAAAAAGTACTAGGCTTGCATGAATTCAAGATAGAATTACAATTTCGTTTATTTATTTTCTTTCTTATTTATTAATATTTTTATAAAAACATTATATAAAACATTTAAAAATATAAAGAATAGAGGTCCGCCGGTGTCGGGAGCAGGGTCCAAGCTACCGGTGGTTAGTTAGGGTTGCAGAGACAGCTCACAATGCGACGAATGCCGTATCAAGGAGCCTTCTGAATCAGGCCCTTGATCCAACCGCCTAACGAGAGCCTCGAGAGATGTTGGTCGAGGCTTTCGCCCATAAGCCGTTACGACAATCGGCACAATGACAGCCGAGCTCATGTTCCACATGTCGACAACCTCGTCTGCTAAGTACAGATATTTTATTTGTTTCTCTTTCTCAGCTTTCACGAGGTTCTCGTCATGCGGGACAGTATTACAATCATCATTAGTATTATCCCACTGATAAGATTTGGATGAAAGGCACACAAATAGTTTATAACTAACAAAAAAGTACTAGGCTTGCATATATGCACGTTTAGTTACACTTGGAGATAAGTGATAAACTAATTAGCAAATATAGCAAAACGCATACCTTCCACATTATTATACGAACATAGAAAGAGAAAGCATTCATAATATATTTGACTCTAATCCGATTTTCTCAACGGGTAACATATTTTACCATACGTTTTGTTTAATGGACCTATTAAAAAGGTTCCTTTTGTTATTACTTATAGGTAAGCCAGGTAGCAAAAACTATCATAAGTGTCATGAGATGGTGAGATTACAGATAGTGTTATTAAAGTAATCAAACATAGCGTTATTCATAATGTGTGCATTTTTCTGTCTCACTGTACCTTTTTTGGTTAAATTTCAAAGGAAATGCCGCAAGGGGCGAATCGGTACATCAAAATAATTATTTAAATGATAATTTCCCACTCGTCCCTTAGTAAGGGGCGAGCCAGTACAACAAAATTATTAAGCGAGTGGGACATTTTAATGAAAGGGGCAAGATTCAAGGGGCGAGCGGGGCCTACACCAACTGTACGTAGTAGAGGCTAAAATGTTATCTGAAACTCACTTACCTTCACTAAGATTAAGCTCACAGGTCACAAAACACAAAAAACTAATACTACACAATAATATTAAATATTTATCTCCTGCCATTTTCACGCGTAGTTACAAACGCCCGCCAAAGCACCCTAATTGAATAAAACTGACATAACCTTACGTGTAGGTACCAAAGTTTAAGGTACAGTCAAAACACTTAACCGGTTAAAACCACTTTTGATTATACAGGTTGACTTTGAGTTAAATCGAATTCGCAAGTGCGTGTCGGACCACGCACAATGAAGGGTTCCGTAGTTGGGATGAATTTATCCTAAGAAAAAACTTTTGAAAAACCGGTCAAGTGCGAGTCGGACTCGCGCACGAAGGTTTCCGTACCATTATCTATAAAAACGGCAAAAAAATCACGTCTGTTGTATGGGAGCCTCCTTCAATATTTAGTTTTTTTTTTTTTTTGTATTTGTTGTTATAGCGGCAACACAAATACATCATCTGTGAAAATTTCAACTGTCTAGCTATCACGGTTCATGAGATACAGCCTGGTGACAGACGGACAGACAGACAGACAGTGGAGCCTTAGTAATAGGGTCCCGTTTTACCCTAGGGTACGGAACCCTAAAAAAGTTCTCCCATACATTCCAACTGCAAATATAAGTTTTAACGCACAATTTTGAGAGTTTTACTAGTTATTTTAAGACCATAGACTTCTTATAGGTTTTCCTGTAATCTATAAGTGAGAACCATTCTCTGTAGGATGTATACTCTAAACGATGGTGAAAACCCCATCAAAAACTGTTGTATAGTTTAGAAGAACCACGCGAACATACAGAGAAACACTTAAATCTTCTTTCAGGTTCATTTATTATAGTGAAAATATGGATGCTTGTTTTCAATTTTTCGTCGCAACAAACCGATAAAACAGTAATTGCCGACTTAATGTAATCCTTACTAATATTATAAATGCGAAAGTAACTCTGTCTGTCGGTCTGTCGCGCTTTCACGCCAAAACTACTGAACAGATTTAAATGACATTGTACACAGATAGTCTAGAGTCTGAGAAAGGACATAGGCTACTTTTTATCGAGATACCACGCGGCGAAGTCACGGACGGAAGCTAGTATGAAACATAAAACAACAAAACATCACGCCTGAATTCCACCAAGGAGTAGTAGAAGAGTGTGGAACATCCATCCATGGAGCATTTCGCAATTTATATTATACTAGCTGTTGCCCGCAACATCGTCTACGATCCAGGATTAAAAGTAGCCTATGTCCTTCTCCAAGGTCTATCCCTATGCCAAATTTAATCCAAATCCGTTCAGCCGTTTTAAAAGCGAAAGCGTAAATAAACAACCAAAATCACTTTCACATTTATAATATTAGTTTGGATTAGGATAAATGTTTATATACATACATACATATATATATACATACATATTAATGTATAGGTATATATATTTGTACGGGGGCAAAAAGTCGATCTAGTTAGGTCTCATATCTGTGAAAATTCGTTTTCTCTATTATTACAGTTTCGGGATGATGATGTTAAAACGTTGGTATACCTACGATATGTTTATCTATTTACGACCAAGCAGAGCTCGGTCAACCGAGTATTAAGTATGTAAAGTAGGTAGGTACCTTAAATTAAAACCAATACCATTTTCACTATATGATAATCAAAAATTTTTTTTTGTTAAACTCTCTATTTGTACTAGTATCATTAACCAGGAAGAAAATTGTGGAATACGTTATGGAATGAACGCGAATAACCACGTGACGATTCCTCTTGAAAGTGTCAAATCTTCAAACCGTAATGCGAGTCTTTCTAAAATACCTACAGACATGAACCGAGACAACAACATCATCTGGTTTTACAACTTATTAAGTTAACAATCAATGCAATTTATAAGGAAAATCTGCTCAAAAATATATCTTACTTAGCATACAGTCATAACATGTTGACCTTGAACTGACATAAGCGTAGTATGGAGTATCAATATAACTAAAGGCCACCATTTACTGGTTTTGTTACCACAGACCTGCAACCTACTGTACCTACATTACAATAGAACCTAGGTTTAGGTACCTATGCAATAGGTATGCATAATTATACAGAGTAAAGGCTGGCGCTCACCAGGCGGCTAGGCACGGCATGGCATGGCAACGGAAAGATAAGGAAATGATTTTGAATCTTATTTTTATATCGTTAGCACTCACATTTAATTGATGTCGTTACAAACGGACTTGCATACCGCGGGATGCTGCGGCATGCTGCGGAAGGCTGAGGCATAAGGCCATACAAAAGTTAATATATTCCTGCGACATTGGCACCAAAGGAACGCTTGCCTTTGAGTACTTGTTGTTTTGTTTTAACCTTTGGTATGCCGGAACGTAGATCTCGTTGAGAAACAATGGATTTTTAATTGTGTCTGTAATTACAGCATATGACGGGTTAAACTTGTTTTTTTGCACCTGACAGCTTTTATCCATGCTTTGTCGCTCCGATCGGCGTGTGCGCAAGACATGGCGGTTAATAAGTACATACTCGTGTGTTTAACGCTTAACTCTTTGTGTAATGTGTTGTGCGATCTAAATCTAAACGAAGGTGAGTTTTTTTATGAATGTCTTCATTAGCAGTTTAAAGAACCTTGAATCCTTTTATGGAGGTCGACAGATGCCAAGTCAAAACCAGTCAATCATGTTATTGAGTCAGTTGCAGCCCATCCTCTTTAGGTGTCCAAAACCTAGTCTGCCTACTTAAGTAATCCAATAACGCCTGCAAGCTTCGAAATGTTCGCGAATAAGCCATGATCAGGGTTTTTTGGACCACCTATAAAGCTGGTCATTAATTCCTAAAACGAACGAACTTTTCTCTGAACTAAGTCGAGAAGCTTGGGTCTAATGTGATGAGGTAACAGACACCGCTTACGCGGGTTAGCCTAAGTTGATAAGCCTATAGGTCTAACGATATTCTGATTTAAAAGAGTGTCGACGGATTTTCTTGCCCGTTTCTCTCCATATGAACTTTCTACGCGTTGGAATGAGCATACAGCTTCACCTTTATGACTGACCGACTCCTTAACGAGACTCAAAAGTGCCTGTATAGGTACAATTCCGAACGTGACGATGACGACCACGACCTGCTGCTGCTGCCTACAGTCGGCTACGGAATTGTACCTTATTTAGTTTATTTGAAATGATCTGTGCTACAGTGACTGTAGCACAAATGACGTGCGTTGTATGTGTCCCTACATATTGTTTCAGATGAGCCCTGTATAACTAAAGGTTTGAACGGCACATGTGTCGGAATATTTCGGTGCACATCAGCGTCTTTGACCTACCTTTACGTAAGTTCTACCTTTTCTATTTATTTTTCTTATGTATGATGAAAGAGCACTATTATTAGCGATATGACTTTGTTCCCTGTTTGATCGTCACAAGGTTTTGAATTGTGAGATCCTTTCTGAAAGCACACGCGATCGTGCATTTTTACCCGACTACGGCGAAGAAAAAAGGAGGGTTATGATTTTGACCGGTATGTATGTATGTATGTTCATCTGTTCCCTCATATCTTCTAAACGACTCGTCACAATTTGACAAATGAGGTATCGTTGGAAGCGTCTTGATCGTCCGCTGGTTATAGGCTATGTGACGTCAAATTAAAAATGGCTCCCTCTAGAGGACATAAAGTCATGAACTAAAAAAAAAAATTGTTTAATCGTACCATGTTGGGTATCAAATGAAAGGGCTTAATGAGCACATTTCAAAAATATAAATATTATAACCCCGTTAACGTTATCTGTTCGATTTATGCCCTAACACTTGTGACTCCGGATTTTTAATTTGTCTGTCTGTGGTGTCTTGTTTATATCTTTTTAGTCGTAGTTGGGTTTTAGTTTTTATTACTTTATTTTTTTTTAGATTTGTGATATTTAAGCCTCCACTGTCCGTCCGTCTGTCCGTCAGCGGTAATATGTAGACAGTTAACATTTTCACAGATTGTGTATTTCTTTTGTCGCAATAACAATAAATAAAGTTAATAAATAAAGGAGGTTCCCATACTAAAAACGTGTTTTTTTTCTGCGTTTTGCGCACGTCTCCTTGTTTTTGTTTACAACATCTACCAATTACTTAGATTTTATGTCCAAGCCTTTAAAGTCGAAATGATGAGTATTCATTATTTTATATAATTTCTGTTTGTCTTTTGATTTCTGTTCTTTTACAGGCTAATGCAGGTTTTGATGTGAAGGAACACGACCTTCCAGAGTTACCACACATCTGTTCATATAAAAACAATGAGCCTGTTGTCTGCTGCACTGATTGCAAAATCAGCCAGGAAGAGGAGTAAGTATCCATCTCTTACACTGGGAATCCTCGTGACTTAGGTAATAGAGATCTGTGTGAAGGAGCTTTTGGAGAGAACTGTTTCTACCATAATATCCTCCCGATCAAGTGTCCATCGGCCAATCACAACGGAGACTAGCCATGCACCCAGGAAATATTATAGTGCACAGGTGTGCGCAGACAACGGTACACTCTATCTTCCTTTACTCTCGAAATGACGGCACCGTCGGACGGCAATCCAACACGGCCGATGAGAAGTCAAGCGCAGGCTTTACGTGCTTTCCGATCCACGGGGGTATCGTACCCCCAACTTCCTGACTCCGGGCTGCTGAGAAATTACTAGCGGAAAAACCCAACAACATTTTTCCCCACCTGGGGATCGTACCCAGGACTCCAGCAGTTGCGCTTACCACCACTAGACTAACGAGGCAGTCCACTAACCACCACCACAGAACACCACATCTAATCACACACCATACGTTCTATGCTTATTGCTGTTTATTGTTTTACCATCATGAAGTTACATAAAAACTGTGGTGAACCATCGCTTATATTTGTTGGGTTGATAAGTTTATTTACCTCGTATGATTTACTTCCCACATAGTTACCTGGTTGGTTAAGTGGTCGCAGGTGGTTTAGTTCTGAGTTTGGACCACGAATCGGGGACAGTCTCAGGTACCTACTGGTTTTTTTCATTTAAGTACCTATACCTTTTTAATTGAAACGCAGATGGATAGACTAAACCAGCTGTTATGTGGTCAATCACTATAGAGTATAGAATATGGAAGGCTTGTAAAAAGTCCAGTGACTACGGGAAGAACCTATTAACAAGGAGCCTTGTAACAGCTACTTCTGCAAGAAAGTTCATATCTGTGTCGTCATTTCAGGTTCCGTGAATACGCCGTAGGACCCTTAGGGGTCATTATCAAAAATGATGGGCCAGTTGCTTCGCGCAGTGAGTATCTCCTTTAATTAACGAGGACATAAAGCTCGTAGTGTTCGATCTCTTACGGGCATCATTATCGTTATCTCAGTCATAAGACGTACACTGGTGGATACAAGCCCCCCATCTGCTGCTGGGGAGTTTGTTGAACGACTTCTTCTCCCCAGCTAAAGTACTAGGACGTGGTGAAGGTTTTGGGGGACTGTCTTATGTAATTTTGACGTTGAAAAAGTGCTGATTCTCAGCTTAGTTTAAATCAATCAAAAAGTGGAGGTCGCGGGAAGCCGCTAGATTTGGGCGAGACCTGTCGATGTTTTTGATGCTTATGAGGGAGGTTATCAGAGAAACCACCTTTTAAGTAAAGAGTTTATTTGAGCATCAACACTATTTAACAGGTTAACACAGTAAAACAAAACATTGGGAAAAACCCTAAATTATAATAAGTTCGCGTAACAATGGCGGTACAAGGGAGGCACGTACGGAAAATACGCGTATACGCAGCAAGCGTGTGGGCGGTGGACTGACGCGAATGATGAAGCGCCTTCCTCGCAACGGCCAGGCGAGAGAAAGAGATAGACGTTATTCTTTGTCTCGTGCGCGACCGCCTGACGCTCGCACTGGAATACATTGTGCATGTGTGTGGTTTGCTACCTGCTCTATTATGTACATATTTCACTTAATAAAATAGTGCAATAAATTATGCTTACAGAATGTTCGAACACTTCGGACTCCTACCGTACCCCTGCCGTGGTGTGGGCAATATCCAAGTCAAGAAGATTTGGAAGGAAGACTTGAAATGCCATCAATACAATTTAGCAATAGCCCTGGCCGTAGGTGGGCGAGATGCTCAAAGATGGGAATTTCCTCATGTGGTACGTCAAATCCATATTTAATATTATAAATTCGAAAGTAACTCTGTCTGTCTGTATCCGTCCTTTTAACGACTAAACCACAGAACGGATTTCGAAAAATAACATTTGTTTGTTTAACCTACTATTTTGTTTAAGTAATTATTTAAATGTAATGGCACTTAAAACAGTTGATTATAAAAAAAAATAAAGTAATAAAAACTAAAACCCAACTACGACTAAAAAAGCTACCTATAAACAAGACGCCACAGAAAATACAATAGACGTAGATATATTTAGTAACCTATTCGGCTTATCTATTCTTCAAGAGTCCTAAAAAACCCTATAAGAAATCGACACGTGTTTCACCTCTCAACGAGGCATCCTCAGGATGACGATTGACCAATTGTAAACCAGAACGCGTAGGGAACACACTGGGCATAAATGGAACAGATTACGTGTGACTCCGGATTTTTAATTTGTCTGTATGTGGTGTCTTGTTTATACCTTTTTTAGTCGTAGTTGGGTTTTAGGTTTTATTACTTTAAAAAAAAATTGTTTTGGGGTTATAATATAATTATATTTTTGAAATGTGCTACGATTAAACATTTTTTTTTAGTTCCTTACTTTATGTCCTCTAGAAGGCGGTTTTGCAGCGATTCGTTTCTGTCACAATGTAGCACAACATAATATTGGCTTTTTGGATACGAAACAATGTGTGGTGAAAATATGGCAAATAATTTATTGGGCAAATGAAAAAAGCAAAAGTTCAAAAGAGGCTGCGGTCAATAGCAAAAAGTTATTTTGTAAATCGGCGAAATATAGTTCGGTAAAATAATACCTATGACACATGATACTTCGATGATCAAAAAAATATTTCAAATAATGAATAATATAGCAAAAAAGATTCGGAAAAGTGTTCGGTTTCCGTTAATGATAGACTGCTTTACGTTTCAGGCTCTAATAGGATATGGAGACACCGTGGATTCTGCGCAGTGGCTGTGTGGAGGCTCTGTGATCAGCGAGAGATTCATACTCACAGCAGGACACTGCACATCAACTCGTGCGCTGTAAGACCACTTCATTTCTAAAGAATTTATTTAACGAAAAATTAAGAACTTTCCATGATAAGTTGCAATTTATATTTTAGTAGCGGTGGAAGTAATGATCCAAACCGTTTATGTATTCCTTTAATTTATTTATGTATGTTTCTAATATGGTTTTCCTTATTTTTTTTATTTTTGGTACCCGAACTTGTGCAAAAAACAAAAACTAGTATTATACGAGTGAAGTGAGAACACTGGATTTTAATATAAGTTGCATCGACAGAATTTGTCATTAAATATTTTTTATTTGAAGTGGTAACATATCATTTGCTGCTCTTGGACTGTTGAAACGAACCGATCCGAAGAAATACTGGAAGATACATAACATCAAGAGGATTATAATTCATCCTGAGTACAAGCCTCCCTCCAAATATCATGATATTGCGCTCTTGGAGACAGAAACTGAGTAAGTAAACATACTTTAGTAGCAAGGTAATATTACCAAGGGCGGGTGCATTTGTGTGTGCCGCCACTACAAGCCGCGCGCTCGGACCAACCTTTTCAGGGAGGCGCCGATGACGCGTGCACTGCGTACGTAAAACCTCAGAGCGACTGAGACGGACATCATCTATTGTTCTCTGAGTGAATTCACAAGGAATGCATTGTTTATAATTACCTAATACTCCATTTGAAATACGATTAGACATTTAAACAAAGAGTTAGAGAGACATTTGAGCAGTGGTGGCCCAGTGGTAACGGCCACGACTTAGGAGTCGTAGGTCGTAGGTCAAACCCTGACAGGCGCTTTACTTTGTGTAAATTATTTTCATCGCCACTACTCTCAAAACGGTGAAGGAAAACATCGTGAGGAAACCGGTATGTGACATCTACCAACCCGCACTGGGCCCGCGTGGTAGATTACGGCCCGCTCCCTCTCACAGAGAGGAGGCCTGTGTCCCAGGCAGTGGGAACATTATAGGCTGATTATGCTATTTAAACAACCTTTTTACAGTCCGTTCAACCGATTTTGACTTCTATACCGTAGGATGGCATTAAAAGCAAAAAAAGGTTACACAATACCAACTCTCTACTGCAGCTACCATTTGTCATGCCACCAACGCAATAGAAGTCAAAATCGGTTGAACGGACTGTAAAAAAGGCTTATTTAAATGTCTAATCTTATTTCAAATGGAGTATAGTTGATGATCGATACCATCGATAACGTTAGGATAGGCGCATTCATCGCACTGGGGTAAAAAAAATCTGTAATAGTAAATATAAATATATAAATAAATAAATAAAATAACAGGTTATTTGATCGAATACCTATGACAAATTGTTCTACTAAAATCATCCTAATTTACACATAACCAAAGCATTTGATACAGTTAATGTTTATATTAATGAGTTGATAATTTAAATAAAGAAGAAAAATACAGGTATTGTAATGAGTTAAGTAAAAGTTGTGATTTTAGAACATTAAAGTAGAACTTAGTATATGTATTACCAGACCTATAAACGAGCCGTTAGTGTTGGTGTTCCACAAGGAACTATTTTGGATTCATAACTGCTTAATGCAATATACCTGCCATGCAATCAACCAACCAATAAAATATAGAGTTGACCAATTGCGTTTCCATAATAATTAAATATGCCATAAAAATTAAAGGCTATATTTACTTATTTTATAACATTATTATAATCGCTTGCAAAGAGTGGTGATTGCTGCATTATTTTTAAATAATATATCACAAAAAAGATCAAATAATGCTGAAATATTACTGGAAAAATAACTTGCATGGTGGCAATCTATCGACAATAAGCTAAATATTAAATTACGATAATTTCAGGATAAATTTTGGCAGAGACCTTTTACCTGCGTGTTTGGCTGTAGACACCAAGAACACGTATGCGGGCTCTACGGCTGAGGCGTCCGGCTGGGGCCGTCTAGGTCACAAACAAACTCTGGCCGACACATTGCAAGTTGTAAGTTCAGGCTTAAAAACGAACGTTTAACTTATTAGTTAGACGTTGTAAGAAACTCCAGAAAGGTTTTGAAGAATATTATTTTATCTTTCATCGTATAGATGAAAGTCAGAGAAATTGTCTAGAGTTAGACTGGAAGCAGACTCCAACAAAGTTGGGAAAAGGCTAGGCAGATTGATTGACGGTCAGCGAAATTAATTGCTAACCAAATGACACACAGTCAATTCAAACTGTCAAAGAATGACATGAAATGATTTGTGGTGTTGATTATACATACTCGGACACATAAGTTGGTAGTCCATTTGCATAATAATTGATTTCCTAACTTTACATTGCAAAATAATGTTGGTTTTGTTTTAGAAATCTACAGTAAATCTGAATTCATCTTTTCAGGTTTACCTGAATCAATACAGTGATACGGAATGCTCGACAATATACCAACCGCACAGACTTCTACAAAATGGATACGATAATGAGACACAGATGTGCTACGGCAGCCATGATGAAATTATCGATACTTGTGAGGTAAAAGTAACATTTGCTAAAAAGGTTCACCACAACATATTATTATGTTGTTTTTCATCCTTATTTTATGTTGTGAAATTTCACACTTATCCTTGATAGAAATCTACCAGAAAGACATACCCAAACTGACTTTATTGGTGATGTTCTTCAGAAAGGTCAGGTGCTTAGTACTCGCAACTGGCGTGCGCGTATGACCCAGCATCCTAAGGCTGAGTCCTGAGTAACGGCGCACCGCGCAGGCGGATAATTAATGGAATGAACGGCGGATAAAACAAATGTTCGAGATGATCGAACTTGTCCAGAGTGCGAGCGGACGCGCGCATTTCACGGCGCATTTGACGTTTCTCATTATACATACCGCGATAACTTTGTATGAACGTATACGTAAGAGATCGAAAAACCAAATTCATAATCCTGCCTTAATTAGGTACTATGTTATCCATAGACTATAAAAATGAGTATCATTCGAAAGCACCAAGCTTCACTTTATATTGAAAAAATGCACTCAAAAACACGAATAAATCGTTGATTAATATTTTAACAGGACGTAATTACAATGTCATGTCTTTCGGTTCGTTGCTATGGCAACGGTAGTGCCATAGCAACAAGCAACGGCGGTGCGCCGTTACTCAGGACGCCCCGTTTGATAAATCCGCTCCGCAATCCGCCTGCGCGGTGCGCCGTCACTCAGGACTCAGCCTTATTGCGTAAGGAACGATAAATCACAATTGGTTTCATTTTGACAGTTCATCAACATTCATTGCGTTATTTATGTTGTTGAGCAGATAAATTCGAACGTAATATGAAGCAATGGATTAGCAATATCCTTCAAAATTATTCAGAGTGTGTTACGCGTGTGTTATGCAATTAGGGTGCTGATGTATGAGCGTTAACGAAGCACAAGGAGTAGGAATGTAAGATCTTATTAGGTGAGGTTATGTAGTTTGTGGAAAATGGTGTTAGTTTACGTATGTATGTGTAGTTAATGATACTGTCTTTCCTCAGGGTGACAGCGGTGGACCATTACAAACGAATGAGTACAAATGCCTGTACACCATAGCTGGAGTGACGTCATACGGCAAGGACTGCGGCATCCTCGGCTCAGCCGGCATGTACACCAGGGTGTCGCACTACGTGCCCTGGATCGAAAGCGTCGTGTGGCCTGAAGAAACTGAAGCAAGAAGGAAAAAAGACAATCTATGGCTCGATAAATGGTTAAGTTAAGGAAAATAGATGATAATGCAATAATGTTCACTAGAAATAAACGTTTAATAAATCAGGGGTTTAAAACTTTGTCTTTTTGTTTGTTTACCAGTGTTGTTGAGCAAATACTTAAAGGGACGTCAGGACGGTCCACAATATCATTTGGATCCATGGTCGAATTTACTAGGACGTGGGTAATCGGGCGAGGAGAATCAATACGACGTGTTTCACACAAAGTATAAACAGGATCTTATTACAATGATTAATTATTAGGAACACTAAATCACTAGACACTCCACCAAAAACGTAGCGCGTATTCGTGGTGCGAACAGGTCGCCTCTCGGATTCGAACTGACTTGTCGCCCCGTTCGTTCTCCCCACACTAGCTCTTGGTGTTGCGTCAGAGCGAATGACAACCGATTACTTCGACAGATGGCGTTGGCTATATCCGGTTGACATTCACTCTTAAATAATCAAACGCGCCGTCACGGCCAGACTGACATTAGCACGTCCTCGTGCTTCTCAGTTTCTTTCAGCGCTGAGTTACTCTGTAACAATAGAAAAATAAAACCCGCTGGGATTACCACTTTCATTTTGCTCATCCTATCCTGACATGACAGGTACACTGTCTCTATCTTTGGACATTTAGGGATCCACACACAAGCACACATAAACGCAAGGGATTACGTTTGACCTCATGCAAGCCAACTCTGGCCAAGGCGTCCCTTCGACCAGCCATCATCTCATATGATAACGTGGACCGGACAACCTAGCTCTCAACCCAAGCTGTCATCTCATATGACCACACTTAACCCAGAGAGTGACAGCGTCCCTTCGACCAGTCATCATCTCATATGACAACGTGGACCGGACAACTGGCTCTCTACCTGTCATCTCATATGACCACGCTTAGACATTCTAGTGGCAGTGATTAATTCTCATAAAACTGACATTACTAACCTTGAAGTTCCTCACGCTCTGACGCCGAGAGGGTTACCGAGCTTGCGGTTTCAGTATGACCGCTGGACACCGATAGTGTGTCACTATCATCATCTAATGTTAGTGTCCCATCGATCTGGCCCTGCTCCGCCGTCTCGGCCTCCTCCTCATCATCGTTCATCAATGAGGTAGCTATCTCTACCAAACCGTCATGGCCCCCGGGTACTGAACGCAGATTTTCGTGTGCATATTTGTAAGTTCGATTAGACCCATCAATGTTTTTCAGCTCATACCTATCATTTTCTAACACCTTGGTAATTAAAAATGGATCTTTGAATTTTTTGTGAAGTTTTGTCTGATTACGCTCGTTGTTCCTTATAAAAACATACTCGCCTATAGAGAACGGCTTTACGATTGCCTTGCCTCGATTGAATCTTTCTACTTCTGCTGAAGCTGCTTTCGCAATGTTATCAGAGGCGTTCCGTCTGATGGTGTCTAAGTCTGATCGGGGTTGGGGTTCGGAACCAAATACAATTTTTGACATACCTAACGATTGAGCTTTAATTCCAAACATTAGTTCAGTGGGTGAAAATCCAGTTACCCTAGATCGCGTACTATTTATAGCTAACTGCACATCTAGAAGTTCATCTCGCCAAGTTTTGTTCGGGTCGTTCTCAATTATAGTGAGAATGCTTTTCAGGGTGCGCATTACGCGTTCCACCTGTCCGTTTGCTCTACTAGATCCCGTTGCGATGAGATGAAGGTCTATGGAATGGTCCCTACAAAATTCTCTAAATTCGGCGCTTATATAGCATCTGCCTTGGTCAGCTATAACACGTTTAGGTGCTCCAAAAAGGCAAACCGCTTTTTTTAGTGCTTTAATAGCACTTGCTGAATCTAACGAGGGGGTATATTCAAGGAGAACATATTTAGTAAAGGAATCGATAATTACCGATGAATATTCTTTGTGATCGCTTTTTCCACTGAGTTTACCCGTGATATCAATGTGTATGGTATGCCACGGAGTAGAAACTTTAGGAATCGGATGAAGTCTTATCTGGGTAGCACCCGACGGACCCTTCGAAGCTTTGCACACTATACAAGAATCTACAAATTTGCGCACTAACTTTGACATTTGTGGGAACCAGTACTGCTCGTATAGTTTGTCTAGCGTCTTTTCAGCGCCGAGGTGCTTAATCTCTACATGGACATGGTTGATTAAAGTCCAAGTGAGGGAGCGTGGTACAACGGGGAGCCAATAGCTACTTTTGTTACGCTCAATTTTCCTATAAAGTATCCCTTTTCGAACATAGGTAGGTATGGGCAATGGCTTCAGGGAGTTCTTTGTTGTTGTGCTTGCTAATTAAGTCCTGTATTTCACTATCTCTCTTTTGTTCAACTGTCAGCCAACCCTGATGAAGTTCAACGAATTGGACAGACTTGTTTCTCTTGGACAGATCGGTATCGGGCTGGTTGGCAGTAAGTTCGTTCAATGGATTTCTGGAGAGGAAATCGGCCTGTTCCATGCTACCCCTTGCTTGTGGACAATATCAAAGTCATAGGCCTGGAGAAAGGCCCACCACCGATGGACTCGGGGTGTAAGATCGGTTTTAGACTTTGATGCTTTAAGAGAATTACAGTCCGTGAAAACTGTGAAGTGCTGTCCATACAGATAATGTCTGAAATGCTCGACCGCTCGGACCACCGCCAAGGTTTCAAGTTCGTAAGAATGGTAACGAGATTCCGTGTCGGCCGTCCGACGGCTAAAGTAGGATATTACATGTGGTAGATTATTACGTCGCTGAATAAGGATTGCACCATACCCTTCTGAGCTCGCGTCTGTATGAAGCTCTACTGGAGATTTAGGGTCAAAGATCGTCAAGACCGGCTCTGATGTCAATATGTTAACTATTGTTTTGTGGATCTCACTATGTTGGCTCGTCCAGGTTATCGGACCTTTTAGTTTTGTTAGGGGGTATAAAGGACCTACTAAGCGGGTATAATTTGGAATAAAACGCCGAAAATAAGATGCGAGACCTAAAAATTGACGAACTTGACTGGCTGTTCGCGGAGCAGGTACATCAGTTAGTGCTTGTACCTTCCTAGGATTAGGAGTTACTTGACCTGATCTAACGACATAACCGAGGAAATCTACTTCATTTTTCATGAATTTACATTTATGAACATTTAGAGAAAAACCCGCTTCAGATAGCGCTTTAAGTGTGAGGTCTAAACGTTCAAGGCCGCGCGTGACGTCATCAGAGTAGCAGAGGACGTCATCCATATAAGCCAATGCCACCGTATCCTTAAGCGTACCTAGAGCTCTGTTAATACACCTTTGATACACCGACGCTGCATTTCGTAACCCAAAGGGCATGGCAAGGAACTCATATTGACCCTCCGGGGTCACGAAAGATGTACGAGCCGTGCTGTCGCCCTCAGGATCTATCAAAATTTGGTGGTAACCTGATGCCATGTCCAATGAGGAAAAATAACATGCACCATGAAGACGATCTATCTGCTCATCAATTATTGGTAACGGGTAATGTTCTGGCTTGGTATTAGCGTTAAGCTCGCGATAGTCTACACACATTCTATCAGAGTTGTCTTTCTTTTTAACGAGTAATATCGGACTGGCAAAGGGTGACGTGCTCTCGCGAATAACCCCCGCTTCTAAAAGATGCCTTATTTTATCCCTAACTATTTCCTTTTCTACCGGTGACAACCTATAAGGACGCCGCTGCACAGTTTTGTTTGGGTCAATTAACTCTATTCGCATGAAACCTGTAGAGACGCGACGTGTCGGTATGCCTTCTATGAAGAACGCGCGGTATTTTTGTAATAATCTGATGAGGGCTACTCTATGCTCACCTTGTAAATCTGAATCTATGTTAGTAAAATCACACTGACTCGATTTCTCTACAATGCTAACCTCCTTACGTAACGAGAATTGAATGCGCTCATTGCTAATTTCGACATTAACACACTTGTCTAAAATATCCCTGCCTAAAATAACTGGTTCGCTAATAGCAGCGTTGGGAACTACATGAAACAATACGTCTAATTGAATGCCTTCAACATTGATGGGGCTAAGTATCTGCAAGTCACACTTCACAACATTATTATATCTGTAAGGTGCGGTGTTGATGGTAAATGAAACGAGTGAAGACCAGAATAAGACTGAGTTATATTTCATACAAGAGTGCATATAAATGGTTACAAAGGTGCATAGATTATAATAATATAGATCTTAAAGTAGGTAACTAATACAATCCTCACATCACCGAACTAATAGAAAAAAAAAAAAATGATTACATTTTATTTTATTTTTATTTATACGTTAGCTTAAATTAAGATACATAGTATGGTTTTGTCCGATTTTTATGAAAAATGTCCTTTTTTCCAAATTGATTAATTATTTCTACGTTTGGTGGTATGTCTTTTACAACTTTAAAAGGGCCTGAATACAAGTTGTCTAATTTCTTACAGGATGTGTCATTCTTTACTAAAATTAAATCATTTTCTATATAGTTTACAGGATTAACATTTTTATCGTATTCTATCTTTCTATTAAACTTACTTTTTAATAGATTTTCTCTTGCCTCTGTTTGTGAAAGTTGCAATCGGTATTTTAATTCATGAGGATAGCTGTCGTAATTATATAATGGATCTAAATTTGTTGTCAGATTGCTAGGTAGGGAACATTTCTTACCAAAAACTAACTCGTATGGAGTGAATCCTGTTTCTGTATGTACGCCCGTGTTATAAGAAAAACACCAAAATGGAATCCACTTACTCCACATCTCTGGATGGTTCTCTGTTTGGATACGCAAAAATGCATTTAAATGTTTGTGAGTGTTTTCTAATGCTCCTATGGTTTGGTGATGGTATGCTGTAGAATTAAGTTGTTTTATGTTTAATAATTTACATACCTGTTGAAATATTTCTGAGAGAAACTCCTTTCCCCTGTCTGTTGCAATTGCTTTCGGCACACCGTATCTGAGAATGAAGTTGTTGACAAAACTTCTCGCCACTTCATCTGTTTTCTTAGAAATTAAGGGATAACCTTCTACATATTTTGTGAGTTCGCATTGTAATGTTAGCACATACGAAAAGTTTTCATTGTCTGTTTCCAAAGGACCAACCAAATCTAGATATACTTTTTCAAATGCAGTATTAGCTGTACTAGTAATCACCATGGGTTCCTTCTTGGGTATTGAATACTTTTGCCGCTGACATTTGTCACACCGCCTTACAAACTCCCGAACATCATTATCAATACCAGGCCAATAATAGTATTTCTTTATGTTATTTGACATTCGTCTCATACCAGCATGGCCACTACTAGGTAAGAGATGAAAGTCATTTAAAATAACTTTTTTATCATCCGTATTCTCTATCCTTTTTACATCACATAAAATGCATATGCGCGGTCCGGACCTACTTTTATTATTTGTTATTGTTGTTACTAGCTTTTTTATAAAGTCCTCATTGTCTTTATTTTTTAATATGTATATTTCTTTTAATTTTAATAAATTGCAAAATTCATCTAACTCTCTCACAAACTCGTCTCGCGTCATTTGCGATTGAGAACTTAGGAATTTCACGTATATTGTTGATTTATTTTCTGCATAACAGAATATTTTATTTTCTTTTGTTATACCTCCTATTTTATTTAAAATTCCTAATTCTTTAACTCCTATAAATGTTAATTCGACCGATTCTTTAGGTCTGATATGAGTACTTACGACTTTTGGTTGATCAGGCCTCAAGTCTGAAATATTCATATCCACCGTTGAGTTTGTTTTATTTAAATTTCTCGCTTGTGCTCTTGTCATGACGTTCAATAAACTTTCATGCATTTCCTTCAAGTCTTTTAAAGTAATTCTAGACAGTGCATCAGCAGCTGCATTGTCAGAACCTTTTATATATTTTACTTCAAAATTGTATTCCTCTAAAGTCATTCTAAATTTCATAAGTGTGCTTGATGGGTCTTTCATGTTGAACAAATATACTAGTGGCTTATGGTCCGTAAATATCATAAAAGGTCGACCATACAAATATGGACGAAAGTATTTGACAGCCCATACAATTGCAAGTAATTCTTTTTCTATGGTAGGGTAATTCTTTTCAGCTTTATTCAAGCTTCTGCTAGCGAAAGCTACCGGTCGTCCATTATTATTTGATAAAATTGCTCCTATAGCATTGTTTGATGCGTCAGTTTGAACAATAAAACGATTTTGTTCTGAAAAGTCAGGATATTGTAACACTGGTGGATGAGTTAAACTTTGCTTTAATGTTTCAAATGCTTGTTGACATGCCTCACTCCATTCGAATAGTACACCTTTTCTAGTCAATGAATTTAAAGGATGCGCTATTTCAGCAAATTTCGGTATAAATTTTCTGTAATAATTAGTGAATGCTACAAATCTTTTTACTTCTTCTATGCTTGCTAGACATGGATAATTTTGAACTACAGTTATTTTTGCAGGGTCAGGCATTATACCGTCACTTGAAATAACGTGTCCCAAGTACAAAATTTGTTTCCTAAGAAAATCACACTTGGCGGGGTTTAGTTTTAAATTAACGGTCCGCAATCTTTCAAAAATATCTTGCAAATTTTTATTATGAGAGTCTAAGTTACGTCCAAACACTATTAAGTCATCTAAATATATCAAACATTTTTCATAATTTAAACCGGCCATTGCTATTGTTATCATTCTCGAAAACGAACTGGGGCTGGTTTTTAATCCCATGGGCATACGTGTCATCTGGTACTGTCCCGAATGAAAAGCTGTGAACCTCCTACTATTTTCCTCTAAATTGACGTTATAATAGCCTTGGTGCAAGTCAAGATGTGTAAAATAAATGCTACCCGATAATGATTCTAATATTTCTGTAATATCCGGTAATGGGTATTTATCGTCCTCTATGCAATTATTCAGTTTTCTGTAATCAACTACTAGTCTCCATTTATTATCTCCAGTTGAGTCTGATTTCTTCGGAACCAATAATATTGGACTAGACCAGTCGCTTTTACTGGGCTCTATAATACCTTCCTCTAGCATTTTATTAATCTGAAGTTTCATTTCACTTTTATGTGAATGTGGCAAACGGTATTGTTTTGAAAATACTGGTGTCGTATTTGGTTTTACGGATATAGTATGACTGTATACATTTGTAGTACTTAATTTGTCTTTAGGAAGATAAAATATATCTGAATATTTCGCACAAATATCTTCAATGGTTTTTTGTTCTTCATTATTTAAATGTTGTAATTTTAATTGAGAAAATAACTTTTTAACTCTGTCTGCGTCATTTCGCGTTTTTTCATTATTACAGACGTCAAATTCACTAAGTTTTTTAATATTAGGTACTATTTCCTTTAGCGATATATCTTCTTCCGTAACGTTTAATATTTTAATAGGTATTAGTCCGTGTTTAGGAGTACCTATAGAACTTGCTAAAAACACACCATTTGTTAGTTCTTTAGAATATACTACACAATCCTCATTAAAGTTCGTTTGTAAGTAGTGTATAGACTCGCTCCGAGCAGGTACATTGTAAGTATCAGTATATTTACTTACGAGTGGAAAACAAATAGTTGTCCTATCCGTAGATACAGTTAAATTATTTTTATTAAAATCTAACTGAGCCTTATTTTTATTTAAAAAGTCACGACCTAAAATTCCATCTCCCTTAATAGGTAAGTTATGAAATACATAAAACTTCTGACTAATTATTTCATCATTTAAATTGAATTGTAAATACAAGTATCCTATTGCTTGAACTCTGCCGCCTAAACCGTTTATGGCTACATTCTCGTTATGGATTGGAATGCCGCATTCGAGAGCATGTTTATATGTGCATGCTGACACCGATGCTCCAGAATCTACTAGAAAATAATGCTTCTTAATATTACGTTTATGTAATGAGGAAAATAAAGAAATATAACAATTACTGTCACTAGCTAAAATACATTTATTATTATTATTAGTCACGAAAAAACTGATTGGATGTTAATCGTGATTCCGAGTTTTGTTCCGAGTTATTAAAAACATTGACGTCACGCTCCTTAGGTATCCCTTGATTTCTACTATGAGAATAATTATTAAAGTTACCTCTTTGCCATCTGCGACTGCTAGTTCCTCCTCGTGTCGGCTGCCCTCGTGAAGTAGAACGGTATGGTTGGTGCTGCCCTCGCGCTTGACCTCTGTATGCATAGAAGTTTCTACCTCCACCACGTTGGCTTCTATACTTATGTGAACGGCTTCTGTTGTTATAGAAATTATTATAGGGCCTTTTATACATACCCATAATTTCTCCATGAGAAGTTGCTGTCGATACCTCCTCGTCTTGAGCAGCTTGGACTGCGTCCTTCAATGAGCTGTAATTTCTTGCAGAAATGATCGTACTTAATCTACGATTTCGCAAACCATCGGCAAATTGTTTGATAGCAATGTTTTCATTAATTGGTTTTAATATATGGGTGAATATCCCGGGGGAAAATTATACGTGTCCACGTTGAGAATCGAGGTGTTAAATGATAGGATATTGCTTATTTTTTTTTATAGTGTTCTACATAACTTGCTTCAATTAGGGCCACATTTTTTTTTAATATAATTGTATGTAAATAATAAGGGGAAAAAAAATCGCCTTAAAATTCAAGTTGGGTGGCTTGTCCCAGCTCCATTTTTTGATATAATTGCGTTCATAAAATTATCAATTTAAGAGAAAATAAAAAATAAACAATTTCGTTAGTATATGCATAAGACACATTATCTAAAAACAATTAAACCATATTAGAAAATCTAATTTAAAAGCACAGGATACTTGATCAAAGTTTGTCCAAGTAAAAATCAAAATTTTGGTGGCACTTTTTCAACTTACTATAACATAAAGTTTCGTGCGTGTGTGTTCAATCGCGTTTTATTATTTCGCATGTCTCAGTCGTGCGCTTGCACTTGCGCGTAACAGGTGCGTGATTAGTCCTATGATTTCCTGCCAAAAAGGTAAGTATCATCTTGGGTGGCACGGGGGGACAAGAATTGTTCAATTTTTGGTGGATCGATTTGCTGTTGATTTTAAAGTGTTTTAATAGTAAGCTACACGTTAAAGGTAGTGATTTGGGTTACGCATAAATCAGTAATATTAATTTAATTGTAACTTAAAACCCCTATTTTTAAAGATTTTTTTTTATGCCAGGTTCCAATTTTGGTGGGTCAATGTTGGTGGCTTTGGTGGCGGTTTCACGCCACCAAAATTGAAAACCAGCCACCAAATTTTAAATATGTACTGTTTATGTATTGTTTGTAGATATATAGCCAGTTTTTACGTTGCAAGACAGTTTGATTAGCAAACTCAATGATATGTAGGTACTTGGCAGTAAGTAAGACCTATTAATAATTTATAATAAGGGTGGCATACTAATGATCAAGTTTCTTATTCATACATTTTTGATTTGTTGCTTTTTAGAATGCCAAAACAGACCAGCGAAGAGAGGCTGCTTAAAAAGAGAATAGCAGAAAGAAGAAGAATAGCAATATAACACATTAAATGTAACAACTAACTGTAACTAGAGCGTTGGTGAAATAGTCATGATTAGCAATTCCTCTAAAAGCAGTTCATTTTCTGAATCCCAGCTATCATAAGAAATTCCTCTAAATTGACACAAGAGCAATTCATAATTTGTGGACCAATTTACGAATCTCCATAGAAAACTGTCAAACAGATGAATTACTTCGTAATATGAAATAGACGCATATCATATTATGAATTGTCATTGAATTGTAATGTCACCAATGGCATTACACGATGTATCATAATATTTTCATATTATGATTCTGCTAAAGTGACCGTTTTAAGCCACCTGGATATGAACTGCTTTTAGAGGAATTGCTAATGTGGCCGGTTACGGCCCCCTGTTTGCTATTTCACTGTTTCTCCACCTTGGATTTAATATTGTATTTAATTGTTATTGTTTTTTTAAATCATATTTTATTTAAGGGTTAATTATGTTTTATTTATTAGTTTTGTTTGGGAAACTTTCGTTGTTAGCAAGTAATTTTTCATCTCCCAAGCTCGGAAAGATTCTGTTTATCATTTGAATTCTGAGTGCAAAAGTGCATTTTATCCGCTAGCGTGTAAAGTGTTTTAAAATTCGAACCTTTCCATTCAATAATTTTCTATACCGCCGAGTCCACTGATAATGCATTAATAATTATTTCATGTCAGTGCGCCAACCTCATTTTTAGAATAATCGCACTGGCCAGCACAAAAAAGAATCGCACAACGTGCCTAAAGAATTTTTCACTTCAAAAAACTTTATAATATTATTTTCATCTGTTTAATCAATTTACTTTCAGAAATCAGAAATATTTATTTGTGATACATAGGTAGGTACAGTGGTTGGACATGTTTTAGGTTAATGAGCGCTATGATCAACCTATTAAAGGCATACAAAAAGAATTAATTACAATTATCACATGCAAATAAAGAGCTTACTCGTTCTAAACTACAAGTCAACTACATAAATGACTGTATTATTTTAATAAAGGAACAAAAGTCAAAATAATTTGTTAGGTAAATGTCAAAAATAATTCAGATTTAAACTTCAGACTTTCCATCATTTGGAGTTGTTTAGCATTGCAGACTTAGTGCAAACGGTACATAATGCCGAATTGAGCTTTCTTCGGGAGAAATTACGCAAAAAGTACATAGAAGCGTACAATATTTGTTCAATGCATGGAGACACCTAGCATTTTTCTCGCTGTAGTGAGGTGAAAAGTTGTGTGTTTCGCTCGGCAGCAAAGTTATTCTGCGTCTCGTACCTTTGAAACCCTCGCAAAGTTCAGGATTCAATATAGGTACTCGCGCCAAAAAACAACTTTACAGCCTTGCATAACAAATAACTAATGTTAACAACAAAAATATTTAGGTTTTTTTGATTTCGTGTTTTGTGTCATAAACTCATCATTATCATTATGAGTTGATCAGATAAATAATAATAAATATTTTTTAACAATAGAGAGTTTTATTAACCTATGAAAGTTATTGATAAATCCCGAGAATGTGTGAGATTGGCTACATTAAGCTTTATTAATTAGTGAGATTTAGGTTTGTGACAGAGAAATTCAATTTTGGTGCCACTGATTTTCAATTTTGGTGGGCCGTTTCGATTTTGGTGGGCAATTTTCAATTTTGGTGGCCACACTAGACTTTGAAATAAAATATCTCAAAAAGTTATCGAGATATTCTCAGACCTCTTGAAGATCCTTCTAGCTTGGACTTTACACTCTTATACCAGTTCCTTATTTTTCACGAAAACAGAAGAAAAAATTTCGCCACCAAAATTTAAGAAAAATACACTTTGTTGATATTGACCCATATTATAGTTCTGTTCATTATCGTTAGCTTGCGTAATCGTTAGATCCACAAATAATTCGGTGATTTCTTTCCCGTAATTAGCAATCGTCAACTCATTTTGTCTCATTTTTAATAATTTATTTTGTATTGCCGTTGCCGCTTTCTTAGACAATAACACTTTTTTCATGTCACCAATTAAGCTATTAACAGTATCATACTTTGCATTTAACTTTATCTTAGCTTCCTGTGAAAGTCTACTTTTCAATACGAAATTGATTAAATTTTGTTTACAAGCGGTATCCTTCAGTAGAGAGTTATAGTATTCTATGTTATCAATTAGCTGTTTTATGCTAACTTCCTCGTTTGTCATTATCGGTAAAAGGGTCAAGGCCGTTTTCAAATCAAATGTATTCATTTTTGATGATGTCTCTAATATATCACTCTCACGCAACAATAAAATATCCTCACGTAAATCTATAAATTGACGACAACAATTTTCTATTAATACAATATCTTGGGCACTGTAATATTTTCTCTTAACTTTTTCTTTAAAATCAATCAACCAAGTTTCATACTGGTCATAAATTGCATCAACCTCATTTAATTTATTTTCTAATACTTTTTCTGTTCTTCTTTTGGGTCCTAACTTTATTAAGTAAACTCTTATCTTCTTTAAATCATTATATAAATTTAATATAGTATCCATACCTTATTTCCACCATAACGTAGAGCAATTATAATGTTTTTGTTATACATTTTTAAACATTAGTATAAGTATTATAATTAAACATCGCACGCAACTTACTCCTAAGTCCAAAGTTCAATCACCGCATCGTCCTTATTTGGTAAGAGATGATATTGTTTTGGAATGTTAACCCGATTATTAAATGATTATTTTTATACACTTGATTATTATTATAGTGAAGCACTTACGAAACGCACTTTTATTATATTTTATTTTAACCACTTTTTTAAGCACTTTTTTTTTTTTTTTTACACCATGTCTTCCTCGTAATTTTTTGAAGATGGCTCCGTGGCCCCCAACCGCATGCGTCGACGGAAAAGAGATCTCCTCATAGTCGTCCTATTTATCTCATTGGTGATCCATTTTTTATGGCACCTTTTATACAGCCGATACATAAAGCCCACTATGCCGAGTAGTAGTATAAGCAGGATACAGGACAGAATAATGTTAGATGTGGACATATGAAAGCGAAGTTCGTCTGCTGTAGCTTGGTTACTGCCAGCCGTCGCGTTTTGAACGATCAGGGTCTCCTCTTTAGATTGCTGCTTGCCCATTTTCGCGGATGATTAGTACACTCGCGTTTACGTGTAGTCCGTTAGCACAATAAATCAATAATCGTTCCATTTTCACTAAAATACTTGATTACGTATGGAATGGTATAAAATCACACAGTCACATTCCACGTCTCAAGTTCGCGTAGCGCGTATAGATTCTTTTGGCAGGGTCGCCATGTAAGGTGCGGTGTTGATGGTAAATGAAACGAGTGAAGACCAGAATAAGACTGAGTTATATTTCATACAAGAGTGCATATAAATGGTTACAAAGGTGCATAGATTATAATAATATAGATCTTAAAGTAGGTAACTAATACAATCCTCACATATCCAATACCCGTCAGATGAATAAGTTCGTTACATATTGTACCCGGTAGCTTGCTAGCCATGTCGGAAGTCACCAATGAACAGGCGGAGCCGCTATCAAAAAGAAAAGAAACGAGCTCACCCTCGGACGTGGTAAAGATGCCAGTCGCCGGCCTTCGCTCGCACAGGTGGACCTCCCTGGCGGCCGGTTTCTCGTTGCTCCCTTTGCGGTCTGGACACGCTGATGCGACGTGCCCTTGTTGACCACAAACGTAACAGGTAACAGGACGTGGATGGACTTGCGTCTTCATGGGCCGCTCAGCTGTATTCGTAGTTGCTTTAGAAACAGGCTCTTCGCGGCGTTTGCGACAGTCCAGGGCTCGGTGGCCTGATATACCACACCGATGACACGATCCAGTAAAGCGTGGTTCGTTGTAGCGGCTTCTTTTGAGTTTGGTCTCGTTACTTTCTTGTCCTTCATATTTTCGTTTCGATGAAACACCGTTGAGAACCCTTAGCAACTGAGCTCTGGTAGATACATTACAAGTCTGCAGCTCTCGGCGTATGATACCATCTTTTTGGCATAGCACAGAAGCTACAAACCCCGTGATGACATCTTCTGACATATTAGTGTGAGGGATGCGCTCTATCATGCTCCAGACACGTGTTGCAGCTTCACTTGCGGTTTCTTTCGCACCCAGTTGGAATCTTAATATCTCGTCGAAGTGATCTTGCGGTAGCATTGGTTTTCCAAATTTTGCCAGGAGTAATTCTTTTATTTGAATCCATGTTAACTGTGAAGTTTGTAATCTGGTCAAACACGTGGCCGCCCGTCCTCTCAGAGCGTGTGTAAGCGCTAGCAAAAGTTCCGCACCATCTAGTTTCCTACTATTCACAACTATTTCCGTTATCCTGCACCAACCTTCTATGTCTGCATCTTTTTCATCTGGGTCAAACCGCACTAGTTGTATTGTCATGCGGTTTGAATCTTCAGTAGGCGGCGGAGTCTTCAACAGGCGAGATAATAAAGCTTCCATGTTGCGTAGTAAATTGTGCGACGATGCCACGTTCGCATCGATATCTTCTCCTGGTGAATGCCCTTCGCATCCCACTTCTGATAAAGGGACGTCAGGACGGTCCACAATATCATTTGGATCCATGGTCGAATTTACTAGGACGTGGGTAATCGGGCGAGGAGAATCAATACGACGTGTTTCACACAAAGTATAATCAGGATCTTATTACAATGATTAATTATTAGGAACACTAAATCACTAGACACTCCACCAAAAACGTAGCGCGTATTCGTGGTGCGAACAGGTCGCCTCTCGGATTCGAACTGACTTGTCGCCCCGTTCGTTCTCCCCACACTAGCTCTTGGTGTTGCGTCAGAGCGAATGACAACCGATTACTTCAGATGGCGTTGGCTATATCCGGTTGACATTCACTCTTAAATAATCAAACGCGCCGTCATACTTATGAAATTGTGTTTATCATGCAGGTGTGTGTGTAAACCCAGGATATACTTAGTTTGATCTTCCAGCACACTAATTGCGTAATACACGATCAATCAGAATTGGAATCGGTTTGAAACAAATGTCTAATCCTTTCCATCATAAGTCAGAAAAAAACTCTGCTCAACAACGTAAATAATGCAATGAATGTTGTTGAACTATCAAAATGATACAAATTAGTCATAATCGCTTACGAAATTAGTTACGCAATTAGATAGCTGTTCTAAGCAAGGTTCATACTTCATAATTGAAAGTCGTTTATCAAAATGATGTGTTTTGTGTTTCAAGTGGTCGAACGCGCTACTGCTGAGCCATGAGGTCCTGGTTTCAATTCCTAGGTCGGACAAAATGTTATTGGGTTTTTATATCAGGAATTTTTCAGTAGTAGAGGGTCTGGATTTGTGACCGGTTAATGGCAATTGGATCACCGTGTATTACATTGGAACTTACACATAACTGACGAAATGTGATACTATGTTATGTATTTAGATGTTTTCCAACCTACTGCAATGCTTTACTAATGATCTACGGGCACAATCCGGCTATCGTAATTATCATTCAATGATGAATGAGGAATGATGAATCAGGGCCCGTGTGAACATACGCTTCCCGAACTTTCACGCATGTTGAACTCACACGCGCCTCATGTCACCATTTGCTTCCTAAAAATTTTATTACGCAGCCTTCTGCGCAAACGGAACGGAACTGTAAAATTACATCCCATTTATGTAAATAAAACATCTAAAATAAAAAATCTGCAATGGATGTTGAAATACGAACGAACGACGCGTGAAGCTCAGAATTTACATTGATATACACGTGGCGCGAGCGCTCCCCTCGTCACGGGGAGTGGAGTGCGTTTAACCACGGTAACGATAGTGTGAGGTAATAAAACAAAACAGGTTTATTGGATTCCCACAACGTTCCTGAAATAATTTCATGTACCCGCCGTCTTAGTATGATAAACTGAATTCATCCCATCAGGGATTTCATCCCATACACCCTGTATGTATACATACCGGTCAAAATCATAACCCTCCTTTTTGCTTCGCCGTAGTCGGGTAAAAAAGCGCCCCTTTTTTCGTGGGTTATAAAAAAATAATTAGGTATTTTATAATTTTTTACGCTGTAAGTATTCCATTTTTAGGGTTCCGTAGTTCCGTACCCAAAGTGTAAAACAGGACCCTATTACTAAGGTTATATCCGTCTGTCTGTCTGTCCATCCGTCCATCTGTTCGCGGCTTAGCTCAGAGACTGTTTGTACTAGAAAGCTGTAATTTGGTATGGGTATATAAATATATATATAAATCATATGTATATAAATCACGCCTACAAAGTGGTAAAAACATCGTAATTTCTTTTTTCTCTTCGATCCCTCATTGTTGGGTATCGTTTAAAAATAATGAGAGTTTGTGAAAGCCCTTTTTGGATTCAGGGATCCGTTAGCGAAATATTGAGCTTTAAAGTGCTAATTTTTGTTAGAGTCAAGTGTCCGGGGCCCCTGCCAGCTAAATGGTTGGTTTTGAATATGTGAACAAAATTCACGGCAGTAGTATATATGTATAACGAAATTAAAAGGAAATCTTTCACTGCTACGTAGGCTCGACAAGTTACCTTAGTTAGTTAAGTTTGTTGGATAAATTCATCCCAACTACGTAACCCTTCAATGCGTGGTTCGACATGCACTTGGCCGGTTTTTTTTATGAATCACTTTCGAAAATCTACTCTAGAAAATTGTCTACAATCTAATCATGTGCAACTGCTGAATTCATGGAATCAGTTTGCGCGTCGATGTCTTACACCCGCAGTTTCTGTTCCAGTCTAATGCAGGCTTTAGAAAGGAAAATTTTGCAGATTTTCCAGATATCTGTTCCTATAAGGATAATGAGCCGGTGGTCTGCTGCACTGATTGCATAATTCATTCGACTCCGTAAGTAGGCAACATGTATTTTAATCTTTTTACCCGACTTTGCAAAGACTAATGAATACGAAAAATGACTACGACTCCAAAAATATAACACAAGAAAAGGTTGAAAAAGAAGAACTTGTTTTGATCCTTGCTGCATTCAGGTTTTTTTTTAATATCAGACCATGTCTGACCATTAGCTTCGCCTTGAGGTTTCTTCACTTTGATTTCCGTTCCTACTCCAAAGTTTAACTAGAGTTTGAGATCTAGACGGAACATTCCATATAAGGAAAATGTATCCTTTGTTTTCAACCTACAACGCAGTACATAGCATCTGTAAACATTTATCAATCTAGTTGTTAGTGTTTTCTGCTAAATACGATGACCTGCTGACCTTTCAGCCACAATCCCGACTGTATTCCATCATCTGCCTGCGTTTTCCCAACTAGGTTGGGGTAGTATAACCGGAAGCAGCTGATGACCAGTCATCAGTATTTTACATGGAAGAGTAACACAAATCCCATCTACATTTACGTCATCTTAACTAAAGCCTCTATTCGTCTCATTTTTTGTTAACAGTAAGAATGACTACGCTGTTCAACCACTTGGATTACTGGCCAGCAGAGATGACTCGATTGTTGTGACCAGTAAGTAAAATTAAAACATTTATTACAGAAGCTTGCCAACTAATTTTCTTTAGGATTTAAAATTAAATGACTATATTCTACATTATTTTGCTGGGGTCACGCACACTGAAAAGGGGCGCCAGAACTTAAAAACACTTTCTTACAACGAAAATTGGTTTGGATTAATAAATAGTTTATTCTCTGTTTGTATTTTCCAGAATGTTATGAATATTTTGAAAAGCTACCGTACCACTGTCGTAGAGTTGGCAATGTTCATTCGTAGAAGACTTGGAAGGAAGAACAGAAGTGCCATCAGTTCGAATTTCACGTATCTTTGGCGGTCGGAGGCCGAAATGCGGAGAGATGGGAATTCCCACATATAGTAAGAGCAACCGATGTGGGTGTGGTGTGTGGTGTGGTATGGGGTGGTGGTCTTATGAAGTTTCTTTTGAGAAACCTGCCTCTGCGCACAAAGAATTGATATAATATGATTTTAACATTTTACTGTAAAATATTGTAAACTGGAAAGGCATAAATATCTATTTTCAGGCTTTACTCGGTTATGGAGACAACGTGGAGTCTGCGCAGTGGCTGTGCGGAGGCTCTGTGATCAGTGAGAGATTCATACTCACAGCAGGACACTGCACATCAACCGGGCCACTGTAAGACTATTGCACTTACAGTTTTTTGACAGTTATCTAACCTCTGACAGCAGCAACCCAATTGCAACCTTATTTTAATGATTGTAATATCACTGTGCTTTTGGCAGTGATGATATCTCCAGATAAAATAATTGTGAAAGAACCGCACACTGTTATTTTTGTAAAGATTTTGTTGAGATTGCGCTTTTTTCAGAGGAAATATATCGTTTGCAGCACTAGGGTTGTTGAAACGAACTGACCCCAAAAAAGACTGGAAAATATATAAAATCAAGAGGATCATTACACATCCGGAGTACAAGGCACCTTCCTAGTATCATGACATTGCACTTCTGGAGACAGAAAGCGAGTAAATGTTTTGGTTAATTATAACTTTACTTCCAACTTATTTTGAAATAAAACAGTTTTAAGAGCTCTTGACTGAACTTTCGGGTACATCGTATCGATTATAGCTTTCGACATTGTCTATCACAGGATATAGCAATTTTAAGTTCTCTAAGTATGAAAACTAGGTTATTCACGAATTATTCAAGTGAATAACAACTATTAACCACATTTCAAGTAGATTTTGAAGTGTAATAATTGGTTAAATATGTTTTAACTGTGGGATCCCAGCAAGGCAACATACGGGGTCCTCTTATCATCAAGTTTATAGTACTAGTCTTTCTCGCCCGGTGCATCACTGCACTCAGTTGTTAGTTGTTACATAGGTACATACTCGTTTCTCTTCTATTGAAATAGTGTAGTTAATTGTCAAGTGTTTAATTCCAGGATGAATTTCGGCAAAGATCTACTACCTGCATGCTTGAACAATTATCTACAATTTAATCGCACGGGGGAAGCATCTGGTTGGGGTCGCCTGGGGCACAGGCAAGATCTAGCCGATACACTACAAGTAGTAAGTAGTACATAAGATAGCTAAGAAATGACTAATGACTAATTACAGGAAGAAATATATTTTATAAGTAAAGTCAATGATAAAATACAAAGAGATACGACTGTGGTCATTCTAATGAGACTAAATCTACTGTATTTGTGCAAAAACGCCATTTTATATCCAGGTAGGTGAACAGCTTGTTTCATAAACTGTTACTGAAACCGATCCGATCGGATTATGTTTGGTCTATTTCCCTATTTCAGCAAATGGCGGCATCTGAAAAGTGGTTACCGCCACGTATTCGCATACCGAAGGGAACAAAACACATTTACAAAGTCCGTTTCACTCTCCCGGTTATAAACTCAAAAACTACTGAACTTCGGTAGAACATTTAGTGGCTTAATTTATTGCATTTTACCCATGCCGTCCTGTAAGGAAGTCGTCGAGTTACCTGCAGTAACCCTGTATATTTAGCAACATTGCTACAACATTCAACAACAACATAATAGCAACATTCCTTTGATTTTGTGGCGGTATCTACATCGCCACATGCGAACTATGCATCAAAGACCTGACGTTACACAAAAATCCTGACGTCACATAAATCCTGCATCGCGCTATTAAAGTTTACCGTGCAATGGACGTATATACAAGAATCCAACATCAATCGTTGGGCAGTTGCTCGCCAGACACAACACCCGTCTGGTCGGAGGATCCTCCCTTTTCTATGGATTATGAGTGAACTTTACACCCTGTTCCTCATACCCCTAAAAAGTCAATGATACAATACAAAGAGATAAGGTCGGGCTGGGCTATTTCTACTGTGGTAATTCTAAGTAATGAAAATAAATCTACTTTCAATTGTACAAAAACGCCATTTTATATCCAGGTAGATGAACTGTTACCCAAACCGATCCGATCGGATTATGTGTGGTCTATTTCCCACAAATATGGATATTTCAGCAAATGGCCAGCATTGTGTCTGAACGAGGTGGCATCTGAAAAGTAGTTACCGTGGCGGTAACTACTTTTCAGATGCCACCTCGTTGGTATTGGCATACCGAAGGGAATATAATTATCTTCTAAATTGGCTTACAAATTCCGTCTCACTTTCCCGGTTACAAACTCAAAAACTACTGAACTTCGGTAGACCATTTGACTTAATTTATTGCATTTTACCTGCAGTAACCATTTAGCAACATTCCTACAGCAACCCTCTTTACTCAGACACGTTTATCTTTTTAAGATTGTGCATTTCATTAACCTGACTGTGCCTGTAAAACAATGTTTAGATAAATAAATAAAGACGATATTTCTTTAGTGAGATGGACTTTAACTAAACCTTTGCGCCCATCAGGTGTACCTTTATGCGTTTGAAGAATCAGAGAGCGCAGTATTATACCCTCCACACCGGCACTTGAAACGTGGCTACGACGCTGAGAAGCAAATGTGCTATGGGTCCCATAGCAATATTATGGATACATGTGAGGTAAATCTTTTAATTTTGTATATTTTACTACTCTGGAGACTCCACTACAGGATAGAAAGTAAGAAAGAAAGGCAGAAAACGTATTTATCGGGACTCGCACGGAAAGATCCTACAACTAAACATAAAAATAAAAAAAGTGCCTAGATAAAATAGAAAATAAAAACAGAAAGTCCCGTACGAGGCCAAAAGGCTCTAGGGCTCTGAGACTTCCTCAATATGGCATGACACTGGTGGCAGGCCAGGCGTGTGCCGTTTTCAATTGGCAGTAGACAAAGCAATACCAAAGTCACTTTTTTATTTAGTCTGAGGTCACTTAATAATAATGCGAGCACTACACACATAATAGACCCAGTAGTAAGAGTAAACGAGACAGAAATATAAACTCTACCTACATTTCACGTTGTCTGGCCCCATCTTAGTTAAATAAACTCCATTTGAAATAAGATTAGACATTTAAATAAACCTTTTTTACAGTCCGTTCAACCGATATTGACTTCTATTGCGTTGGTAGCATGATAAATGGCAGCAGCTGTAGACAGTTGGTATTGTGTAACCTTTTTTAGGGTTCTGTAGTCAAAAAGGAACCCTTATAGTTTCGCCATGTCCGTCTGTCCGTCTGTCCGTCTGTCCGCGGCTTAGCTCAGAGACCGTTGGTACTAGAAAGCTGTAATTTGGTATGGATATACATATAAATGACGCCGACAAAGTGGTAAAAGAAAATAGTTAATTTTTTTTTTTTTTTTTTGGGTTCCTCCCCTTCACGTAAAGTGGGGATGGTTTTTTTTTTGTCAATCCCGTGATGTGGAGTATCGTTGGAATGGTCGTTTAAAAATAATGTGAGTTAGTTAAAACCATTTTTGGATTCAGGGATCCATTTGCGGAATTATTAAGCTTTAAAGTGGTAATTTTTGGACCTCTGCAATATAATAAGGATGGTATCAGGTGTCAGATCACCGTAATTGGGGTGACGACATACGTCAAGGACTGCGGCATCCTCGGCTCAGCCGGCATGTACACCAGGGTGTCGCACTACGTGCCCTGGATCGAGAGTGTCGTGTGGCCTGAAGAAACTGAAGCAAGAAGGAAAAAAGACAATCTGTGGCTTGATAAATGGCTGAATGTGTCGTAAAATAAAGTAAATCGATATTTTCATCACTTGTGGACAGTAATTGTGGACTTATTTTGAAATTCTTTTTTTGTTTGCACGTATTTAATCCACGTGTTAACTGTTAACCTCATTGCTCGCCGTAACATAAAATCTCGAAATGCGAGTACTTAGGTACCTTTAACAAACTCCCTTTTCAACTCTCGGTATTGAGCCGAGCGTTGAGAATCCAACAGACCACATTCCAGAACGCGTTTGTTTGGTAGGTCATATTTCAGAGAAATAGAATTTGTGTGGGGTGGGTACCACAAAAAAAAATTAAAAATCTAAAATTAAAAAAAAAAATACTAAGAAGTGAAAAATAACTTTAATTTCGGAAGTAGCAACAAAAGGAAAATTGAATAGCAAAGATACCGAATTCAGAAATTAATTAAATTTTTCACTTTTTAGTGTTTTGTTTAGGAAGTCGGTTGTTTTTTTAAAGTTTTTATTTAGGTACTTACATCTTTATAAGATTTTTTTGTAGGTACAGTTTTATAAGATTGCGCTTAAAACGCACAATCGTTCAAAAAATCTCGAGCTAACAGCTCACTAATAAAGGTACTTGATTGATTTTGATCTGCTGTACGCAAGATATGTGTCCGTCATGAACGAAACCATAGTGCGATTTAGGAATCGAGTCTGAGCGAACAACGCCATCTATCGAAGAGTACAGAAGCTATGGACTTGTATTACCGTTCTGCCAGCACATATGTTCGCCCTAAATATGTAAAATACGTGATGTAAAAAGGGTTAAATAATTAATATATCTAATTAAATTAAAATAATAACGAATCAATAATCAAATTATTGAAGATATACATACCAACTTATTTAAAAAAGTCACTTTTTATATCTCTGTTTGACCGCGTTGGTCTTCTAAACAACGGATAAATGCGGTTTAAACCATCATTTAGATAATTTTTCCGGAAGGTGTATGTGTTCAATACGCAGTATTTAACGTGCTTTTCGAGCCACGGAGGGGTTTCGATAGGTATTTGTAATGTATGATCACCCATCCGCGAACCGACCGCGACAAGCGATCGACCCGCGCAACTGTTATTATTTAGCCACGGGCCCCTCTCTATTCATCAAACAAAATCTACCTACATACTTAATATCGCCAAATTGAGTTGGTTAAGTACCCTTATCGAATATGCCACTGTAAACCGTAAGTTTATGTGTATAAAAACTAACTAGATTCTTTAGAAAAAATAAAAAGTTTATTTTTGAAAATTATTTGATCATGTAAGTATATCAAGTTATTTAAGTCTTAGAAGAACTTGATATACAGGTCAAATTAAATAAACTAGCTAGCAAAACTCCACGACGTGATATGCATCGATATCTCAACATTAAAAAACAAGACCAACATAATTTGGATGATTTTTTGGTTGTCAACGACCGCATCCTAACTAATATTATAAATGCGAAAGTGAGTTTGTTTGTTTGTTACGCTTTCACGCTAAAACGGCTGAACGGATTTGGTTGATATCTGGCACAGGGGTAGACCATGACCTGGAATAGGACATAGCCTTTTTTTCATCCGGGATCGCGGACGAACTCGTGGGTAGCAACTAGTTTAATTTAATCTTTAATTTAACTATTTATTTTAACTTCAAGAGACAAAAATATCAACGTAGCCTGACTTGACCCTGTATTTGCATGTAAATCTTTATCAACGTCTTTAACTAGACATAGTAAGTTTAGCTAGCTGGCTCTCATCCAGCTACTACCAGCCATCCGTCTCACATAGACCTTGTCAATAGTTTGAAAATATCAGAAAACACAAGACTGCCGAACATTCATAGGAAAAAATAAAATCTTGAGTATTTTTCCAAAATCCAGATTCTGCGTCTGTCTACGCAGAATCTGGATTTTGGAACTTTAGTGTAAACTGTAAACACATTGAACCCGAGACGAAATTAAAGGAGCATGAATGAATCACCACCAATCGAGTAGAAAAACTTAGAAAATCCCTAGTATCGCGGTTTCTCCGTAACCAATACATTCAAATCAAAAGTATGTAAACGACTCACATTATTATTTTTCACTCAAACATCCATGTCACGTTAATAAAAGCGTGTAAAAAAGTAGCGGAAATTAATTTGAACCCAGTTTGCAGTATTAGTTCTGGCGCGCGCGCACTGCGCTATACGCATGCGCGAAAAATATGGCGGTGGATAAATATATAGTTTTAATGTTCACCTTTAGTTGTTTATGCTGTGGATTGTGCCAACTCAACCTCAGTGAAGGTAAATCAGTTCGGGACTTTGTACCCCAAGTTAAATTCTGACGTCAGACAAAAGGTGGTTTGTCCTTCCGAAGAAGACCTAAAGTGTTCCTTAGCATATTAGCCTACAATGTTCCCACTGCTGGGACACAAGCACTCTCTGTGAGAGGAAGTGGGACGTAATCCACCACGCGGGCCCAGTGCGGGTTGGTAGATGTCACATGTCTACGAATTGTTGGTTCTAGGACCGAACGATGCCGATTTCCTCACGATGTTTTCCTTCACCGTTTGAGACCAGTGGTGATGAAATAATTTACACAAATTATAGCACATGGCTGGGGTCGAACCTATGACCTACAGTTCGTAAGTCGCGGCCGTTACCACTGGGCCACCACGGCTGCTGAAAGTGTTCCTTAGTTGGAGGAGAAACTGTGAGAGAGAGGCCTGTGTTCTTTCCAGTCGATGGTAAACAAATGTATTATACTACTGTGGACCGGGCATCAAATTACAAAAACGTTTATTACGAGGAGCAATGAGTAGAGTTGATATGTTAGGATGGGTAGATTGTGTGTGGAATGATATGAAAGAGAAGGGGTAGTGGGAAGGGATAGTGAAAGAAGAAAACGTGTTTCGCCGACCCCATGTAACATGAACAAGGGCAGAAAGATGATGATGTTAAATGAGTTGAGCCCAATAGCGGAGGTCTGCGTTGAGCAGACGATGAGATCAATCTGTATGATGAGCACAAAGATAAAGGGTTGGTATCGGATGAATGAAATGGGCTTATAACTAAGTATATATGGAACTTAGCAAGGCCATTAAAGAATTTCATATAGGAAAAAGAACCTTCTTACGTGTCAGGTGGGAATTCTCAAGAAATACAGGTGGGATAGATTACCAATAGTAGGTAAACTTCTAACGAATGACGAACATGATGAAACATATCTTCTTGCAGAGCAGGGATACCTATAAAGATCCTCAAAAAGTGGGAGTACCTATATAACCTGATACGGTTGGTACACTGGTAGTCAAATGTACACAACATTTGTTTCTGTACTGGGTACAGAAGCACTGTAGTAGTAGTACAGCACTAAATAATTATCAGCCATCTGCAGGCTCTGTAGTAATCCCAATATAACCTGTAACATACATTGACCTCTGTGGTATCAACCACAGAGGTCAATCTCTCTATCTAGCTCTTTAGAGGAAACTTATCATGCCACCTCATACCAATTTATTTGGGGTTGGCGTAGTATGACTTCTTCTTCAATACATATCTATTAGCCGTCATCTCAGTAGTCAGCACCAGCCATGTCATCTTCTTTCGCCACGATTGTAATGTTTCAGGGTCTCGTTGCGCCGCCAGCAATGCCCACAACGGAACATGTGTCAGGCTGTTCAGATGCGGATCAGCTATTCTGACTTACCTCTATGTGAGTATGACTTATCATCTGACTAGCCTTCTCCTAAGTTGGGGTCGGCTTCCAGTCTAACCGGTTGCAGCTGAATACCAGTATTTTACATGGAGCGACTGCCTGTAAAAGGATACCCCGTGATAAGACTTTGCATCCAGACTTTCGGGGTTCTGAATACAGTACCATAACGACTGTTTGCCGAAACATGGAGGGGACTATGTGTGAAATGAGTGTTAGTATGACTTAGCCTTAAAATCCTAACAAATCGATAGGTACTGAATGATATGGTGGTATTAGTAGTCTTTCATCTAATCTCTTCACCATCCTTGGTTGACTGGTAGAGAATGCATCAGGCATTAATACCGCCTTTGTACTTGTTTAGAGTGCGAAAAGTTTAAATATGGTTTACGAACTTTATTTCTCAAAAAGAATTACATGCACTTATATGAGAAAAAAAACTTATTTCTAATTAGTATACTTAAAAATAAGTTACACAAGTAAGTATAAGTATAAGTTAGTCAAATTAGTTATAAGTACAGTACTCGCAGACAGTTTAAAATTTTAAAGTAAAGTATGTAACAAGGATTTTTGATCTTTTACATTCCGAGGCAATTTATTGTAAAGCTGTGCTCCTTCATACAGAATAGTACTCCTGCCATAGTTTGTTCTAGGCGCCCGCAACGCTATGTCATTTGCTTGTCTAGTTCTGTATCTGTTTTTTATTTGTGATTGTTTTGTAAGAGTTATTTGTATGTGTATGTTTGTGTTTAAAATTTTATGTACGAGAATACAAGTATTATACCTATATATCTGTGAAATATTCATGAGCTTTGTGTCATTGTAAAGTTTTAGTGTAGGTGTTCGGTAGTTATATTTAAAAATAACTTTAATAATTTTATTTTAAGCTGTTTGTAAGGTTTGCAGGTTGGATTTATAAGAACAGCAAATACACTTCAATAAGGTAGTCCAAATGAGGTTTCACCATGGAGTTATAAATCATATAGGTGGTGGGAGACAACGAACAATGCTGCGCAGTGCGCCTGTTAAGGCAGAGAACTTATTTTTTATTTTCTCTGTATGTGCTTTCCATGACAATTCGCTATCCAGTATAAGTCCAAGGTATTTTTCTGCTTTCGATTTTTCTAGTGTTTTACCATTTATGTTAAGACTTTGAGTAAATAAATAAATAAACATAAGCAGAGCGTAATATCTTTGGAATTTCGTGTAATTTATAATGTTGTTTGTGTTATTATAATGTGTGTTGTTATAATGTGACCAAATCCCAAAAACTTCGAGAATGTATTGTTCCAGCGCAATGCAGGCTTTACAGACAACATGCATCTTCCAGCACTTCCAGAAATATGCTCATACAGGAACGGCGAGCCCGTGGTCTGCTGCACTGATTGTGTGTTCAGTGAACGTGATGAGTAAGTACCTGTTTTCTATGAAAATGTCGTCGACGAGCCTGATAGCACCTTTATCTATTTTCTATCTTTACTTATTAAAGCTACTACTTTTGATCCTCTAAGCATCATCATCATCTTCTATATTCTATTGTCATTGGTCCACCTGGACGCGCATCTTTTGTGGTTTCATGATATGGTTAATGATCCTTTGATATAACTTTCGAAGGATCCACTTTTACTTCAGCTTGCCGATCCTGAGACACACATGCCTCCTCTTTGTGAGAGGGAGCGGACGTTAATCCACCACGCAGGCACAGTGCGGATTGGTGGATGTCAATTTTCGATAGTGGGATGAATCAAAAGGAGATGAGTCTTTATCTTAAAAGACCCTTCTAGAAACTTCCTTGCTGTCACTTTCTTCTACTAATATACTTTTCTTGACAGCAAAACGCGTTTACAGTCCCTTCACCGTTATTTTCCCTTTGATTTTGCATCACTATCAAAGTCACAGTGATCTTTATTCTCGTTACAATAAGGTTGCAGATGTCAGAGGTAAAATGGCTGTGAAAGGACTGAAATCATAGACTAAAATCACGTTTCAGGTTTAAAGAGTCCGCCATCGCCCCGTATGGGGTACTAGTCAGTAGGCATGGGCCAAAAGCGTGGGGAAGTAAGTGTTTTTTGTTTTTAATTTAAGTTGGTGTACTATTTTTACCCGACTTCGCCGTAGTCGGGTAGAAAAAAGGAGGGTTATGATTTAGACCGGTATTTATGTATGTATATATGTTCATCTGTTCCCTCATATCTTGTAAACGACTCATCACAAGTTGAAAAATGAGGTATCGTTGGAAGCGTCTTGATCGTCCGCTGGTGACTATGTGACGTCACATTAAATTAAAAATGGCGCCCTCTAGAGGACATAAAGTGAGGAAATAAAATAAAAAAAATTGTTTTATCGTACCATGTTGGGTATCAAATGAAAGGGCTTAATGAGCACATTTCAAAAATATATATATTATAACCCCAAAACAATTTAAAAAAAATTAAAGTAATAAAAACTAAAACCCAACTACGACTAAAAAGGTATAAACAAGACACCATAGACAGACAAATTAAAAATGTATGACACGTGGCATAGAAATACCAAGTAGATTTTGATCTGGGGGCTTAAAACGGCCACTTTGTCAGAATAATAATTGGAAAATATTATGAATCTAATATATATATTATAATATTATCTGCGTGCAATTCATATTACAAAATAATTCATCTGTTTGACAGTTTTCTATGGAGATTCGTAAAATGGTCCACACATTATGAATTGCTTTTGGGTAAAATTAGAGGCAACTGCTAATGACAGCTGGGAATTCAAGAAATTAATTGCTTTTAGAGGCCCCCTAAGGCCCCCTGGTTCGCTTTGTCCCGTCTATCTGTGTATGTATGTCTTAGATATTATCCTACCTAGTATTTATAAACAGGGGCAAAATCTGTTGACATTTATATTTCAGAATGTTTGGACTACTTCCAACGACTGCCCTACCCATGCCACGGTAAGGGTGAGGTGGAGCTCAACAGGAGTTGGATGGAATCGAAGCAATGCCATAATGCCACCCTGAACATCCAAGTCACTGTAGGAGGCCAAGATCCTCAACCGTGGAAGTTCCCTCATCTGGTATGATCTCAAAGTGTCTATTTATTCAATATTTTAAGAATTTCTCCATCCAATGAATGATAAGAACATAACATAACATCTCGCCTGTAATCCCCGAAGGGAGACAGAGGTGTACCTAAAGTACACCCACATTAAAGAAAAACCCAAAAACACTGCCCGATCTGGGAATCGAACCCAGAACCTCATCCTTAGCCGCACCTGCGACCACTAGATTGTTATATGAATTTGAGGAAATAGGTCGGTCTTTTCTCCATACAAAAAGTTTCGGCTCTCGTCTATTTCCTCCTCCAATATTGGACTAATTTGAAAGATATTATATAAATTGATTAAGAAGGATATTTACTGTGCCCCTATGTTTTTCTTTTTTCATTAATAGTTGTCAAATTTGTACAATAGGCCTCTGATGACTGCGGTCTAAACAGGCAAGTTTGAGCATTTTCTGAGGGTTCTAGTGCGTCTACAGATAATGTATCATCAAAACGGAAAACATAAGGGCAAAGAGCTAGTTGATATTTATTTTACTGTAAAAAATCATTGCTCTAAGGGCATAAACCAGAGAGAAAACAGGCGAGATCGTTTGTATGGAGACGGGACCAACCCTATTTCCTCTTAAAACCAATAATAGTACAGTAGATATTACATCAGTGGTAACAATTTGAAATGCGTTTATGTCGTAGCACTCAGAAGGGCAGTTCTCGTAATGCAAGTGTTACACTTACAGCTTTCAAGCTAGTTTAAATGGCAAGAAAAAAAAACCTACTTATGGCTAAGTAGGATTATTAGACACCTCATGAGGGAAGATCGTGACGGCTCTAACCATATATATGTGGGACACACACTACACATATATATGTGGGATTATTTATACCCTCAATAAATTATGTCTATCTTTATAATAAGATACGCGATATAAAATTAACCTACGCGTAAAAATATTACCATGTCCATAGTCAATAATATCTGTCGCACAGTCGGGTACTATCTATCTCACTATCTGGCTCTTAAAACCTGTCCTACTATGTTATTATGGCAAAATAGCCATGAGGTCTATCAATGTCGGTTTAAACGTATAAGTTCCATAGCATTTCTTGTTTTAACATAAAAATATATATATGGAACTCGGCAATACTGTACCTACTTCCAATTATTCTTGTTTTCCAATTGTTCCAAAGATTTCCCTCAAATAAAAACTCACGAATTTTACACCTTTATAATATTATTAGTATAGATAACCTCCGACCCTCCGTGTCTCGGAATGCATGATAAGCCGTCGTTGGTCCCGGCTGTCATACAGCCGTACGACCCGTAACGGCTGTCATCTTTGACAGCCGTTACGGGTCGTCAGAAGCCCGAATGTCTGACAACCAGTCTTACCAAGGGGTATCGTATTACCCAGTTACTGGGTTGTGGAGGTCAGATAGGCAGTCGCTCCATGTAAAATACTGGTATTCAGCTGCATCCGGTTAGACTGGCCGATCCCAACATAGGAAATTGGGAAAAGGCTAGGTTGATTGATTGATAAGTATAGATAAAGTGCATTATTTTCCAGGCTCTGCTCGGGTACGGTGATACGGTGGCTGCAGCGCAGTGGCTCTGTGAGGGAACTGTGATCAGCGAGAGGTTTATACTGACTGCAGCGCACTGCACAAACGCCGGTGTATTGTAAGTCTACAAACATCATAATTATTTTATGCAAATTAATATCCTACCTATAGTCTGTTCCAAAAGTATCTAACGAAAATGTAAACAAACCCTGTTCAGGTTAAATTCTTACGCAATCACTCACTAAAGGCATGTTCCAACTTAAAATCTCATCACTTTTTTCAACAATTAAGTATTGATTGAATTTCTTTTTGTAAGTTAAAAAATCATCGGCAAAAATTGTGGTTATAAAATTAACGCGTTATAGGTTTTTTCATTGGGAATTTCTTAGTAACAGCCCGGAATTTGGAAGTTGGCGGTATGATAACCCCGTGTCTCGGGGCACATGTTGCGCCGGTCCGCCGTTGGGTTGGCCCTGCGCGTTATCGCCCTCCGGTGAAGTCGGATTCCCTTCGGACTATGAGAGAGAAGGAACAGAGAGTGCACCTGTGTCTGCGCACACTAATATCTCTGTCTGGAGAACTATTATTATAATTAATGCTCTCCCAATAATTTTCAGCGGCACAATCGCGTATGCTGCACTTGGCCTTCAAAACCACGTTGATCCCGAGAAGCAGTGGAAGATATACAACATCAAGAGACTTATAATACATCCCGAGTACAACGAACCCTCGTGGTACCACGACCTCGCACTGCTGGAAACGGACACTGAGTGAGTATGATAGAATTTTTAGAATTTAGGGGTCGTCCACCAATAACGTCTCACATGAAGGGGGACAGAGGGGATTATCAAAGTGTGAAATCGTGTGATAAGGGGGGACCAAGTCATAAGCTTCGTGACGTCATGATTTCACATGAACCCAAGGTGACAAGCCATCTTTAGTGCTGTGCTGTGGATCCTCCAACGCAGTATCATGCCGAGTGGAAGTCTTCTGTCACAGTCACGACGTGCAGCCGACTATTCCTGTTCTGTGCTCCAGATAAATATATATGTTTTGTTTTTATTCATGTTACCTAACTTATCTACTTTTAATCGATTTTCCAATGATTTATTTGTTCCCAGGATAAGTTTCGACAGTGAAATCCTTCCCGCTTGTCTAGATGTTGGTATTCATGATATATCTCTAGCAGAAGCAGCTGGCTTACCTAGCGTGGATAGGAATGAGACCAACGCGAATGAAACCAAGCCAGAGGACTTACAAACAGTGAGAGAGGATTTCACTAACTTTTCTTCTATTTATATCTAAAACAATTTCTTCTATTTCTTGTGCTTTTTCTAAGTTAATTATGAAAGCTTATGGAAGGAAAAGATTATAAAAAAACCTTGTGAGCGAGAATTGATGATCACAGAATCCTTCAAGTCGTTTACAAAAGAAAATGATATTAAATACCACTCCCTCCATGAAATTTAAGACACCCCTAAAGATGTGACTTTTAAATACATTGGGGCAGCATACTTAATTGGAAATTACCCAAATGATTCCTCATCGTGTTTGCTGTTTCCAGGTATTCCTAGATAAAATGAATCAAATACAATGCAAGGAAGCATACAGACCAGAAAATGTTCTAATACATGGATACGACCACGAGACGCAAATGTGTTACGGAGTGCATAATAACACTGGCAACACTTGCAAGGTAATTTACTTATTATACATAATGCAAATGCTGAGCACTGGCTGGCAAGTGTAGCGTGCATCTAGCTGGTCGGTGGCACGGTGGACCAGCTAGATGGACCGACGAACTTACTGAGGCGATTGGGACTGACTGGATGCAGATTATGGAGAATCGGGTAGTGTGGCGCAAGTGCAACTTGGGAGGGGCCTGTATCCAGCCAAGTGGACTGCCCTTTCTGACAACAATCATCAGGATCTGGCTCAACCAAAAGGGCCAAATTGCTCTGCAGTAGGCACATATTTAGATTCTTAGTTCTTTATGTGCTCTCATGGCTCTGCTACAATAGATCTAAAGAAAGGAAGGAAAGTCGAAGAATATAATTATATAACCTAAGACCATGAGACTATACAGACCTACTTCAATTTGTATGATGTTTAAATAGCACCGGATAATGATAACTTGCTGGTAACTTTCCCTCGAGACATATTATTATAATGTCCTTGTTCTGCTGAGTAAGTTCAGCGGAGCAGTAATAACAGCCGCGCGGGTTGATCCACCAGTTTAAGTTACGCATGGCCGGGATTGGTCTGTGGATGGGTGAGCTTTAGATACCGAGACTTTGCCGTGACTCGGAAAGCACTATAAGCCGTTGGTCCCGACTGTCATTCGTGGATCTCTGACAGTAAAAAAATACAATGAACGTAAATATATTAAGTAACCTATTCCGCTTAACAAATCAAATAAAAAAATCAAGATTTCTTACAGGGTTTTATAAGACTCTTGAAGAATAGTTAAGCGGAATAGGTTACTAAATATACCTATATCTATTGTATTTTATAATGGATTTCCGCAAATTCACGCCTAAATCAATTAACTATCTCTGACAGTCGTTACGGGTCGAAACCCGAAAGTCTGATGACCAGTCTTACCAAGGGGTATCGTATTACCCAGTTTCTGGGTTGTGGAGGTTAGACAGGCAGTCGCTCCATGTAAAATACTTTCAGATTTTGTTCAGCTGATTTGAGCTACGCGGTACACGATTACTGAAAAATGGGTACTGGAGAACCACACAGATTTGAAAAGACTATCTTTGACACTTTATCTGAATGGTCCTCACCAGCCTGACCAAGATTATGTTTGGACTTTAAAAGAGACCTCTGAGTTTGTTTCGGTCTTTCTTCTCGGAGTAGTCAGATAGGAAACACCGAACTAAGGGCTTGTACACAAAACTGCGTTGCGACGTCGCATCGCAAAAATCTGCGACGGTACCCTAAGATTTTTCTTCTGCGCTTAGCTTCTGCGTTGCGAATTCGCACGAATTCGCAGTTTTGTGTACAAGCCCTAAACTAGTTTTAAAACATAATTTATTTTTGACGTGTAAATGTGTTTTTTTTTAAACCCTCTATAGAAATAAATATCATTTATGTAGTATAAATGGAATTAACAGATTTATTCATTATTCGCAGCGCGTCAGCGGAAGTCCTCTACAGATAGATCAGTTCAGATGTCAGTATACCGTGGTCGGAGTGACGGGGCATTCCTCAGAATGTGGCAAACCAGAAAAACCTGACATCTACACCAGGATACAGTACTACATACCTTGGATCGAGAGCGTCGTGTGGCCAGATAAAGACTGAACAATTTTGTAACTATTCATATTCAATAAAATGTAGATCGTTATTTAATTTATACTGATAGTTTCATTTCAAACTACATATATGTATAAGGTACCGGCATGGTTTTAGAGCTCTCGGTGAAAATGGTGGGTAGATTCGCGCATGTTCCATTCATTATTTTTATGACCAATAGTCGCTGGCGCCGGCTGCTTCCGCCGTCGCACCTCACTCCCCCCGCCAAAAATTCAACTAGAGCATACCTACACCGCGCCGATACCATTTTTGATGACTACTTAGCCTTGATGTTGTAATTAACTATAGATACCATGTCTTTATAATAAGGTTACACACGGAATTCAACCAAATAAAAAAAATGCCAGTTAAAGTATTATAATATCTTTACTCGATTTGTCTTATGTATAGCGATGATAGCCAGATCCACCGTACGGTGTAAAACCAAGGTCCTTCTGATTGGGACCATCACCGAAAAGTCGATTGCCAGCGATTGGGTTGTCAATTGGAGCCGGATAAGCGATTACTCCTGGATAACCAACGGATGTATAACCGTCATCTGGGCTGTCATCGTACAAGCCATCTGCATAGCTGAATTCATCACCTGTATAGGCTCCGCCCACACCAGCACTTGTGGCCATTCCGTCATTTGGTACAGCAAAAGGCACATGTCCACCTACACCTCCGCTCGCGACACCACCACCAGACATCCAGCCTCCACCGAAGGTTTTTCCGATGCTCCCACCGATTTTCCCACCAAAGCCTCCATTTACACCCAGGTTAAAACCGCCATTTCCAAATACAGTCTTTTCGACACCAACACCAAAGTTGAAACCGTTGTTCGGCGGAACATTATTATTAATATCGGTGTAACTGAATCCTTGAGCCTGAGAATTAATTTGACCTTGGTTGTAAGCCAGAGCGTTACTATGGACCTGCGTTTGAGCTTGTGCTTGAGCATGTGCATGGGCTTGTGCTTGAACTTGTGTTTGAGCTTGTGCTTGAGCTTGTGCTTGTGCTTGAGCTTGTGCTTTAGCTTGTGCTTGAGCTTGTACTTGAGCTTGTGCTTGAGCTTGTGCTTGAGCTTGTGCACGAGCTTGTGACTGAGCTTGTGCTTGACCTTGAGTATGGATCTTAAAGTGTGAGTTAGCTTGACTCATTGCCTGGGCTTGTGCCTCAGTCTGTGCTTGAGCAAAAAATTGGCTTTGAATAACGGATTGAGCTTTGGCTTCCGCCTGAGCTTTTGCTTGAGCCTGAAGGATTGCTTCGGCTTTAGCTTGAGCAAGCGCTTTGGCATGAGCTTCAATTTCAGCTTGCGCGTCAACTTGTGCACCAGTGTCGAAACTGTACTGATTGGCATTGAAATTATTGTCGAAATAAAATTTACCGTTTTTACTGGAATCTGTCATACTTTGAAATTTTTTAAAAGCTTCAATCTTTGCATTTGTCTCTAAATTAAAATTGCCATTGATATTTTTATCAAATTGTTTATTGGACTTACTATTGTCGTTCAAATATTTGTGAATGTCCATGTTTTGAACACCGTTGTTAGTCATGTCAAAATTGAATTTATTGGAATCTTTCTTGAAAGTGTTTATATCAAACTTATCAAAAGTGTTAACTTTGATTTTATTGTCACCATTATTTATTTCATTGATATCAAATTTACTTTCAGCATCGAAATTGAAAGTACCTTCATGAAATCCGTCAATTTTAAATTTACTTATATCAAAGTTAAACTTATTGTTGCTATCGAATTCGTGTTGAAAGTTGCTCTCGCCATTTATAATGTTTTCAAACTTAAAATTCTGAACTTTAATAATATTGTCGTAATAGAACTTGTAAGCCTTTATGATGTCTTCAAGGTTGAACTTTGTTATACCTTTGGATTTAATACTAAAGCTTTTGCTACCATCTTTGCTGCTAAAACAGAGGAAACTAGCTTCATCACTGGATCCAGTACCTTGACATGAGCAGCTATCCGTACTCGGTTTGATGATACTAGACAAAAACATTGTGTTATTAGCATGATTGCGTTCCTGTATAACGCTCACATTAGAAGCATCTCCTTCAATACTGCTAGTGCCAGCCGAATCAATATCAATATCTTCACGGCTATCACCATTTCTTGTGTTACCATAACCACGGTTTGTAAGGTAGGCGCTTCGCAAATTATATTCACTATCTGAATTCAAGGGTTGCCGAAGGTTTTCTGGTTTCGTAAATTTTGATTCTCCTACTCTCCCGTTGTAATTTTGTTGCCTTAGCTGTCTAGCTCTATCAGCATAAGCTGCTTCATAGATTTGATTTGCCCTGCTAATATTATCCGGTTCTCCATAACCTCTTCTGTTATTGTTGATACTTTCCTCGTTATAACTTCGGTCAAGATCATATGATTCACTGGGGTCATTGCCATAACATATTGTGATGTGTTTGAGAACTACAATTAACTGTAAAACAAAATCATTTTAATTAGATCGATTAATTATCTTCTTTTTTTTATGGAATTTACATAAATACGAGAAGTCCCGGGTTCAAATCCCGGACGAGGCTGTAGGGAGGTGTGGATGACCGAAATAAACATTTCTTTACTTGAAAAAACTTCTTTTAATTATACTTCTTACAATCTTTAGAACATCTTAAACTCTTCCTAGCTTGTTCGCCGGTTTACTAATGTTTGCCACAATTTCATACGCAATAATTTTATATACCACAATTTCATATGCCAAAATTTCATTAGAAATAACGCTGCAGTTGCCACAATCATTAAATGACATAAAATCATTTTCCCTAATTTCATTGGTCATAATCGATCAGATGTCATAATATTTATTTGCTATATTTTTAATTTTCAATAATGTCGTTTTCCATACCATTTATTCATCATAATATTAATTGGCCCATATTAGCATGACAATGCTAGTTCAGTACAAGCGCCCCTAATTTTGATATTATGTTAAACTGAATAATTTTGCTATTAACATATTCATAGAAAAATTGTTGATTACGAACAAAAGGCACACACAAAAAAAAAATACATTCGGCAGGCATGGTTTCTGTCACGGCTCCGGCGGCGCTGCGGGGCTCCGGCGGTCCCACACGAGCTTATCGCCGCAGATGGTTTAACGCTCACCACCGCAGCTTCGTCTTGCTGCCAGCCTCAGCTGCAGCGGCGAGCGTTACAACCACCTGCTCCTCAACTCGCGGGCCGCAACGCCCCTCCGCGCCTACGCGATTTTAATTACACTCTAGGGGTAGAGCATACAGACTACGTGGAGTCAGATTTACAGCGATGCGTTTCTGTCACTAAAACCTAATTTTTATCAAATTTTTTTGGACTAACAATCTATACGTAGCTAGGGCTATACAAATACCAAATTTTTGTACAAAACAATAAACGCTTCTAAATTATATTAAATGTTGCTTATGTCAAGTATCGATTATGTAATGTGTTACATAATCGATACTTGACTTGTAGTAATGATTATGACACATCTTATTATGCCAACTAATTTTATGGCAAATAAGTTGATATGACAAACGTTATTAGTATAAATGATAATGGGGCAAGTAAATATTATGACTGAGGACGATTATGGAAAACAATATTATGGCAAATGAAATTATGGCAAACATGACAATACCTTATTCGCCACTTCTTTATTTCCCCTTCCCTTTCCTGTCTCTCTTCCACACATAATCTCTCATTCACTCATCGCTGCATTCATGTTCTATTTACATACTTATTGGGATGTGTTCCTAAATAACATCCTACATAAAAAACAACTTATATCTTATTATTAATAAATGACTGATTACAACTAACTAGAAAATTAATGATTTTAAGGCGTCAACTTTAAAAAAACCTGGGAAGTTCCAGGCAATTCATTTTCCTGCATGGTTAAATTTCGTATTACGACATTCGTAATTCAGACCGACTTCACGCTGGGTAGTTTGTCTATGGCCTGGCTTGTAATTCTCTGCCTTAACATTCAGAAACACAATTAAATATTTATCGGTAAGTTACGATTTCATTTAAATCATGTATATTATGAAAAAAAAAAAATGTATAATTCTAGTTACAAAAAGTAGGTGAAGATATGAACGCAATGTGTATTGTGCTATATAATTAATTAATTTAATCATTTTGTGTGGTTGCAAATTGTAACGCGAAATTAAGTTTCCGTACGTACTCCACTTGAAGTTCAGCGGGGAATTTGACAACTTCATGGACGTATTGTTGTCATTGTTGCACAAATGAAGAAATTATGTTTACCAAACCTACTATAACGAGGTATAAACGAAAATATGGTTAGGTTAGGATGGATATGGTGGTGGATGAATATACACACCACACCACCGTGTGGTGTTTTCAAGTGTTTTTAATAATCAGTTTTCATCATGATTTACTTCGTCTGAGGATAATACCTATTATTATTAGAGGCAATTGTTGACATGTGTGGTGTGAGCTCGGCTATCATTGCATTGTGCCGATTGTCGGAACGGCCAATGGCCTGGCTGATGACCGAAAGCCTAGACCAACAGCTCTCGAGCCTGTTGGATCAAGGGCCTGATTCAGAAGGCGGATGTATGGCTCGCATTCTGAGGTGGTTCCTGTCTCTGCAGCCTAACCTAACCTAACCACTGGTAGCTTGGACCCTGCTCCCGACACCGGCGGATCTATTTTTATATTTTCAAACGATTTTTTAAATGACTTTTACAAAATATTTAAAAATGTATAATTAAGTATGAAAATAAATAAACGAGAGCCAGTTGTAATTATTATAGGTACATTTCAGTGGATGAGAGTTCCCGCCCTCGTCGGCGCCTAACTTATGTTCTGTTGGAAAAGTTGTGGGAGTTTTATCGTTGTTTCGGTATTTTTATCACTCAGAAGTGCCACTTTCTAGAATTTTCAGAAACTCAAACGGTACATATTCGTCACACCTGATATTTTTTTATGTTAACTGGATAACGCTCGAATAATTTCGCCAAAAAATCCAAAACAATTCAATAAAAGCTCCTCTGAAGCAGCTTATATTGAATGGATTGTGAAGTTACTTATTAAAAGTTTTAATATGTTAAGAAATGTCAAACGAACGTTCGTAGTACGGTATTGCCAGGCAATATTCAGGCAGTAGGCGGCCAGGGTCACGTGACCGCTGACTGACTTGTTTGATGCGTTCATAGTACGAAATTGCAAGGCAGTTCTGTTTACGCCATAAACTGCCTGGAAATAAGAGTTCATAATAGGGCCCAGGTTGTAATGTGTCTGGAGCTGTATTTAACTAATGTAATATAAAAACACTGCTTGCTAGTACTGTATATTCAAAAATGTGTACTAACTAAATAGTATGAAATCGTATCCCTACAACATCCATCATTGGTTGATCCTTCCTCGGAATTGATTCAGTAGATCTTTTAGGGATTATAAAGCACGAATTAGTGTGACAGAAAATGGAAATAAAAACGCAACAAAAATAAAGTAATTTATCCCATCCAATGACAGCTGTCAAATCTAGTTTTGAAAGAGTCTGATTTACGGCCTATTTCGGCCTCGCGGCGACAACCAACTCGGCGAGAAAACTCAATAAAATCAATTTTAGAGAAATTCGATTTTTAATCTAGGATGCAGGTACCACCAAGCCGAAACACAACCGGTAAGTATAAGTATGGCAGAAGAAACGAGGCCTATCTAGCTGTGGGTGATTCCGGGCTGAAATGATGATGATGCAGAAAGTGCAAAAGATCCACCGACAATAAGTAGAAATATAACACTATTGAAATAGGTACGTGCAGAACGCATTGAACTAGCTTTAGTTAAATGAGTGTAGGTGCCGACAGCTTTGTCGACATGTTTAGCATGCATGAATTCTTCCACTGCAGGGCATTTGAAGTTGCAGTGGAAGAATTCAGACAGAGATGATCATGATACTAATATCGATATTAAAAGCTTCTTCTAAAACTTACCAGAGTCTGATACAGCCATATTGAAAATATGTCTTTCATTGTTTTATTTTCCAGTGACGCGCCGAGTTCGATGGTCGCCGAGTGGGTGACCAAAATGACTTTAGTTAATAAGGCAACATTAATATTGGTTACAACGGTTGTATTTAAATCGAATTTTGTCACGGTCTCCCAAGCAAATAATGACTAAATAATACATATGATAAGAGCTAATTAGTGAAGTGTTATTTTTTTAATTATTTTCGGTTGGTTTTAACCGCTGCTATGCTTGTGTGATTACTGGTAGGCATATTATCACCACCACCATCATCATTATCATCGTCAGCATCCTTAGCTTTATGTTCACTGAAGCGTATAGTTCCTTTTTTCTTTTCTTTTTTACCAATATTATCCGTCGTGAGTTTAATCAATAGTTCAGCAGATATTGATGGAGTCGATCTTACATCTTTGCATTCCTCATCATTGACGGCTTTGTTCCTATCTTTTGTATGAGATACTGCTTCTCTATTTTTTCTTCGTTTTACGTCTTCTGTCTGTCTTCTTACTTGCTGATATTTTCTCACTTATTTAGTCGTTAAAGTTTCAGACAGAAATCGTTTTGCGGCAGAAATCTGTTTCAGAGTGAAACTGATTGTTTATTGTAATACTCCCGTGTCTTCACTAACAGGTTTCTCTTTTCTTCTTATTTATAACTGTTTATTTCTATGTAGTTATTTCTTCAGTAATTCGTGTACCTACCTATTTATTACTTGGCCTACTATGTATAATCACGTGTGTATAGATCAATCAAACAAGCAGCATTGCACATTTTCTTTCATGCGCTTTGTTTTCCCAGCTCATCATTATCTGTTTAGCCTGCACCCTAATTGCGTAACATACGGTCAATCATAATCTGAATAATTTTGAAGGATATAGCTAACACATTGGTTCATATGTTCAAAAAATTTGTCTGCTCAACAACGTAAATAACGCAATGACTATTGTTGAACTGTCAAAATGAATCAGATTGATCGTGTGTTACACAATTATGGTGCTAGTCCAGCCTTTTCCCAACTATGAAGGGCTCGGCTTCCAGTCTAACCAGATGCAGCTGAATATCAGTATTTTACATGCTACTATTTGCTCTTAAAACAAAACTTCCATTTAATGCAATAAACTTTTCAGATTTTCTTATTACTTATTACACATAAAATAATTGGATTCCATTACTTTTTAATCAAATATAATTACATTGACTTCGCCTAATAATAGGTTTCCAAGTGTTTCTAATTGCAATATGGTTATAATTGATTACAATTATTAGAAATGTTTCAATTTAAGACTTTATAAATTAATACTAATTTCACGTAGGTATTTAAAAATAGAAAACCGTTGGCATTTTTTCCCAGTTTGTTTACCGTTAACAATGGTATACCCACTTTTCGTTAGTGATAGATGGGTAATAAACAACCGGCAATGTCAGCCGTGGTGACCCAGTGGTGACACGTCTCCAGCTTAGGTACATACAAGGTGCAAGTCATGGGGTGGAACCGAGGCGCCGCATGCACATAACTTTATACAACACCTACATACGTTTCCTCACCAATACTTCAGAGTATTAACCAGTGTAGGAAAACATCATGAGGAAACCGATAAGTCGTACTAACAAAAATATTATGGGACTTCCACCAGCCGGAACTAGTCCCTCGTGGTTGGCTAACGACCCACTCCCTTTCACAGAGATCTGCGTCCTAGCAAAAAAATCAATCTGCCTAGCCTTTTCCCGACTATGTTGGGGTCGGCTTCCAGTCTAACCGGATGCAGCTGAATACCAGTATTTTACATGGAGCGACTGCCTATCTGAACTCCATAACCCAGTAACTGGGCAATACGATACCCCTTGGTAAGACTGGTTGTCAGACTTTCGGGCTTCTGACGACCCGTAATGACTGTCAAAGATCCACGAATGACAGCCGGGACCAACGGCATATCGTGCTTTCCGAAGCACGTAAGGTGACACGAACCTTTTGCCGCAAAAACTTTTGGCATAAAACTGAACTAAGCAACTAATTATTGATATAAAATTCAGTTTATATATCCACATACAGGTTTATTGCTGGCCAAATAACTCCGCTTGCATTGTGACCGTGAACGTGAAGAACTGAATATCATCATAATTTGTCAATTACTTACAGGATACTAATGACACTTCACATACATTTGAATGCTGTTACAAGCTACAAAATAACGTTTAAAGTAAGTCTTTAGAGCTCTTATTCAGAGTGTTAGGATCTATTGAAGTGTTTTTATATTTAATTAAATACCTCATAAATGGCGCAATTTTTTATTTTTTTATTGCCCAACTAATTAAAACTAATTCCTAAGAAGTCATGTACAAAAGATGATAAGAATCTGCTTAGCCGTTTCAGAGATCCAGCAAAACCACAAACGTTACTCCAGCAGGACCTCGAATAACTTCGCAGCCGAAGAAAGAACAAATATAAAATAAGGTGCAACATTTACCTCGTCTAGACAACAACATATTATAGCTAATATTTATTACAATATTCCCATTTAAAAAAAATGTCTGGCTGCGGTAACGTTGCCCCAGCAGGAAATGTGTTTGTGAAATAATAATAAAACTATAATTTCAACTTTAAAAATAGGCGCAACAATTACAAAAGCTGGGCAACTAATTATCTATAAGATTTAAATGTCTATTTTCGACAACATTTTGCTAGGGTAACGCACACGCGTCTGTCAGTCGGTTCGCGATAAACTACTGCACCGATTTTCATGCTGTTTTCACCAATGGATAGCGTGGTTCTCGAGGAAGGTTTTAGTATATAATTTGTCAAGCGGCTGGCATCAGCTAGTATATAATAAAATAAACTGCCGTATATACATGTTTATATAAGTATTATATAACTATACTGGTGCTGTATATCCCATCTCTGGCTTATAGTGTGGCGTTAGTATAAAATTGATCTTGTAGGTAAAATCTAAATTAAATGGGCTGCAACTGACAAAAGCGTGTTGATCGATCTTCTGAGGCATTTGCTCTGCATTGGAAATATACTCTTCTATTTTTAATAACAATAAAGCGCCATCTAATGCAACTACCAAGAAGTTTGCACGTTGTTTTCAGCTTTATTAGTATTGCAACTCCTACGTAATTCGTGTCGAATTGAAATTTTAACGCAGTTAAAGATTTTTGTGAATAGATGGTGCTTTTGCAAATAATCGCGATAACGGTTGTCATAAATGGTCGACCGAGCTCTGCTTGGGTGAAAATAAAGAAAACGAATTTTCCCAGAAATGAGTCCTAGCTAGAACGATTTTTCGCCCCCGTAAACTCCTATATTGCAACTTTCATCGAAAGCGTTACAGCCGTTTTCGAGAACGTGATTAAAAATATTGCTCTTTAAATAAGTAGTAGGTAATAGAAAGGAATAATTAATGGATATATAGCAAATGCCTAATGGATACCGACCGTTTTGTCGAACCGCCCCAGAGGGAGGTAATCATTCATCATTGACAGCCTAGTTGCACCCCTCCTCCTCCTTATGCCATGCTTCCCTGATCTAGGTTTTCCCAGCGGTATTTGTAGGTCATCCAACCATCTGGCTCTGCCAATAATTCTTCTACCTTACCTCGGTAACCATTCAGATAAGTCTCAGCTCTAGATTCCTTAACCACGTTTTGCCCAGAGTCAGTGCCCTGCCTTACTCCATTTCAAAGAACGAGGGCTGCTCGATTGATGAATTTAATGATATTACGTAGACTTTTGATTACAAATGAGTAGGCTTTCAGAATAAATACTTTCAGATGCGTCTTGATAAACTACGCAGTAATGTGACGAACGTCTTGTAATTACGTTTCGCACTTGCGTCATAAGTCATAACAATTGCAACACGAGCTCAGAATACCATAATATGGTATTAAAATTATATGGTAATTATATTATACGTCTTTCGGGTTGGTTGGGGTAAAGATTGCCCGAACAAGTCAAACAGTGTATGTAACTTTAACCACAAGGTTTCATTTTCTGTTCGTGTCACCATGGGATTCTTCTCTGGGGAGCCTGTGCGGACATTAATGCTATCTTTGTTTTACAGAAAAGGGCTATTCGAGCCATTTACAACCTAGGTCCGAGAGATTCCCTTCGAGAACAAATCAAAGAAATAGATATTCTGACTGTAGCCTCACATTATATATTTGAAAACCTATTGTATGTACACAAAAATATATCAAATTTTAAGAAAATGTCCGATATTCATAGTTTAAATACCAGGAATAAACACAATCTTGCTGTACATCGCACTCGTCTCCACAGAGTAGGCAACTCGTTCATGGGTCAATGTATACGCTTTTATAACAAACTTCCCATTGACGTTCGAAACTTACCCATTAAACGATTTAAAAGCGGCATTAAAACCAAACTTTGTAGAAAAGGGTACTATAAAATTTCAGATTATTTAGAAGACAAAAAAGCATGGGATTGAGCTGCTCGCTCTGCTAAGCATTGTAACATTTTGAATAATATGGGAAAATCATCAAAGTATATCTACCAGTTTTATTTACAAATTGACATTATTGAATATTCTATACAAAATGACATGATTACTTTGTAAAGTATTTTATTATTGTGAATGTGAGGAATATGTGTTATTTTTTTATTTTTTCGTTCTCAGTTAATTTTATCGATGGTCTGGCAATTTGAGAATTTTATGCGGCCTACCCAAATGTCCTTTCTTTGGTATTGTTCGTCGAGTCGTTGAGCTCCTTAAGTTCTGAGTTGAGCTCCACCATTACTGACAAATGCTTGCACTGACTGGACAGGTCCACTCAAATCTGTGTGGTTCTTTCCTCAAAAGACCATTTCAGACTCGAATTTACATGGTCCTCATATAGCTTGACCAAGATTATGTCTGGACTTTAAAAGAGACTGTGACCTCTGAGTTTGTTTCGGCCTTTTTTCTCAGAGTAGTCAGATAGGAAACGCCGACCTCATCTAGCTTATTTTTAATATTTTTTAATATGACGTGTAAAAGTGATTCCAATATCCTATTTACAGAATAAACAATTTCATTTCATTTCATTTCATAAGTTACCTAAGTATTCTGTAACATGAATACAGTTCATGCTGTGCTTTAGCTGCTGTGCTCGCTTTTTCCCAACTATTTTAGGGTCGGCTTCCAGTCTAACCGGATGCAGCTAAATACCAGTATTTTACATGGAGCGACTGCCTATCTGACCACCACAAACCAGTAACTGGGTAATACGATACCACATAGCAAGACTGGTTGTCAGACATTCGGGCTTCTGATGACCCGTAACGACTGTCAAATATCCACAAATGACAGCCGGGACCAACGGCTTAACGTGCTTTCCGAGTCACGGAGGAGTCTCGGTATGTAAAGATAGTCACCCATCCACGTACCAACCCCGCCAAGCCTAGTCGATCGACCCGTGCGGCTGTTATTACTTAGCCACGAGCTTGACTTCGACCCCAAATGAGAAGATGTAATTCCAATTTAGTAGAGTCGTACTGTCGATAATTTCACGAAGAAGAATCACGGTCTTTCCCAAAGAGGTCTTCCACTATTAAAAGTAAATATCCTCTTGTTCATAATTCGTCTAGGTAAGTACCTAATTCTTCATGGTTTAATGGAAGTGAATTTAGCTTTAGTTATCACTTCAGCTAATAACAGCTTTTTATACGTCGATTATAATGACAGATGTCAAATTAGTCTTCAAAGTGATGTAGCGTTTACAATCTAGACATTCTCGAAATCAGTATTCGATTATTATCAGCTTATGTTCAATTATCAACACTTTTTTAATAGAAGTATGACGGATGTAATTACTCAAGTGGCTACACATAATGAAACTATTAAAATGAATTAAAAAAAAAAAACAACTTCTACGGAATATAAGTAGCGTAAAGTTTATATTTTATTCATTTTTATTAGCCAGCGCATAAAGAAATCGCGACGCCATTTACCTAATTTGAGTACCTAGACATAATTATTGTCCTATTAGTTTCAATCTCTCAAGAAAATATAAAGTCCTTTAAGAATAAGATTAATAACTGTAATCGTCTCATTGCAGAGTAAAAGGAAGGAAAACTTAAGATCTTCTCTAATATAAGCATACCTAAGATATGCATAAGAATAAGCATTGATCACTACTTTGGTAATTGTGGTTTAGCGATTCTAGAAGAATTTAGTTTATGTTTCCCACTTCCTTTCTACTTTCATCTTCACCGTACATGACTACTGAAATCAATTTAATCTCACCCTTTTGCCTCCTTTATAACCGACTTTAAAAAGGAGGAGGTTCTCAATTCGTCCGCATGTCTTTTTTTTTGTGTTTGTTACGCGATTACTCCGCTAATTATGAATCGATTTTGATGATTCTTTTTTTGTTTGGTAGGTCATGCTTCAGAGGTAGTGGTCCGTCACTCCGTCACTGTTATTTACATAGCAGGTAGGGGTATCCGAAGTTGTGCGGGGTAGGTACCACAACTAAAAAGTGAAAAAAAAAAACTTAAAAAAAAAACAACCGACTTCCAAAAAAAAACACAAAAAAAGTGAAAAATAACTTTAATTTCGGAAGTCGGTACCTATCTTTGCTTTCAATTTTCGTTTTTTGCCACCGACTTTTTTTTTGTAATTTCGGTAGTATTCCAAGTTTACAAAAATCCATCCAGTTCTCTTTCACATAATTATTTTTCTAAGTCCTCCTTGTTCTGTAGGTAACTGTTGCTCAATCTTGGACCCTTCTGTGTCATTCATTATTTACTGCACTGCTTTTCTCGTTCATTAGGTAAATTCAACTCTTACTACTTATTTTCTGTTAAAAATGTTGGGAGGCCCACTTACATTCAATAGCTTCCAAAGCTTCTCCACTCAAATACATTGTAAAGTCGTTTACAAGCTGCATTTTCTACTCTTGATTATGTCTTAGATACCTATTGTAAAACTGGAATTGCAGTCAAGACTATACAACATTATTTTTTCTTTATGCTAAACCCGAAAAGGGGTCATTGTACTCATCATTTTGAACAACTTTTTCTATGGGACCAACATTGAAATCGCAAAAAAAAACAGCTGTTCCATACAATTTGTCGATTTAAGTGAACACAAATGTAGGGAACAGCTGATTTTTTTTTCGCGATTTCAATGTTGGTCCCATAGAAAAAGTTGTTCAAAATGATGAGTACAATGACCCCTTTTCGGGTTTAGCATAAGAAAAAATAACGTTGTATAAAGGTTTTCATGCGTCCGAGAACTCTTATGGAAAACATACGTAGGTACTGACTGGACCTACCTATTGTTTTTAATCCCTCTGACGAATTTAGTCATTCTTAGCACTTGTTTTACAGAAAAGGGCTATTCGAGCCATTTACAACCTAGGTCCAAGGGATTCCCTTCGTGAAAAATTCAGAGAAATAGATATTCTGACTGTAGCCTCACAATATATATTTGAAAATCTATTGTATGTACACAAAAATATATCTAATTTTAAGAAAATGTCCGATATTCATAGTTTAAATACCAGGAATAAACACAATCTTGCTGTACATCGCACTCGTCTCCACAGAGTAGGCAACTCGTTCATGGGTCAATGTATACGCTTTTATAACAAACTTCCCATTGACATTCGAAACTTACCCATTAAACGATTTAAAAGCTGCATTAAAACCAAACTTTGTAGAAAAGGGTACTATAAAATTTCAGATTATTTAGAAGACAAAAAAGCATGGGATTGAGCTGCTCGCTCTGCTAAGCATTGTAACATTTTGAATAATATGGAAAATCATCAAAGTATATCAACCAGTTTTATTTACAAATTGACATTATTGAATATTCTATACAAAATGACATGATTACTTTGTAAAGTATTTTATTATTGTGAATGTGAGGACTATGTGAATTTTTTTTAATTTTTTTTTTTTTCTTTCTCAGTTAATTTTATCATTGGTCTGGCAATTTGAGAATTTTATGCGGCCTACCCAAATGTCCTTTCTTTGGTATTGTTCGTCAAGTCGCTGAGCTCCTTAAGTTCTGAGTTGAGCTCCGCCATTACTGACAAATGCTTGCACTGACTGGACAGGTCCACTCAAATCTGTGTGGTTCTTTCCTCAAAAGACCATTTCAGACTCGAATTTACATGGTCCTCATATGGCTTGACCAAGATTATGTCTGGACTTTAAAAGAGACTGTGACCTCTGAGTTTGTTTCGGCCTTTCTTCTCAGAGTAGTCAGATAGGAAACGCCGACCTCATCTAGCTTATATTTAATATTTTTTTAATATGACGTGTAAAAGTGATTCCAATATCCTATTTACAGAATAAACAATTTCGTTTCATTTCATTTCATTTCATTTCATTTCATTTCACTCGGCAGCATACGTCATACTGCTTGCCTAACAACCAGTTGCAGAAACGAACTTTGACTCTCAAAGCTGTCATTAAATACTTACATATTAGTTTTAACTTGTTGCAGAAAGCAACATTAGACTCGATTTTTTGTTCTTTCGACGAAATTAATTAAATCATTAGCGTTAACGATCCACTACGTGTGGGGTATTACTGTTTGTCTTTGTGCAACTGGGTGTAAGTGCATTTAGTTTCACGATGTTTATATTTCGAGGGCCTATACAAGTGGCAATCGCTTCGAAAGCGTTTCGTATTCTACAACGACTTTCAACAAGATTGACATAAGCTTTTCGATAGCTTAAGTCAGTCCTATACATTTTTGCCTTTTCCATCATCGTTATCGCTGATAGAATGTCACTTTGTCTAGGGCCTCATAACAATAACCATTTTTTAAGATGTGTCAATCAATTATTCGACGTTTTATAATACTTAGAGTCACAAAAGTCCTCTATTTAGGTTACTATGACTATGTGACCTATGGATTTTACAACATTATTATGTAGATAGCTGGTACCTACCAACTTTCATGTAGGTACTCACGAGAGAACCCACGAAACAAACCCACTCCATCACTGACTTTTAATAGTAAAATGTTCCCAGAAGTGTTTAATGGAAAACATCTGACTAATCAGCTCTTATCACTTGTAAATTAAGTAATAATTATTTGTTGGGCAACCGTGACAAATAGCCGTTTATGTTCCAGTGTTTAAATTTGCTATATGGCGCCTTAATAAAGTCGACCAGCCTTCGTCCACCGCACCATTATGTCCTGGACCTTGGCACGAAACTGGAACCGATGATGAAAATTTACCTGGTAATGTACACACGATTCATTTCATTGCATTTTTTACACTAGTAAATTCACCCGGTACAGGGATTAGTTGTATCGTTTTTGAGACAAATGTTTCGATCGAAAGTGTGATTATAAAACTGTAAAAATGTCCCTTAGTATAGTGCGTGTTCGGATGCTATAAACATATGTAGTAAAAACATTTTTTTTAAGTGTAATTTTTTTCCAGTTCCCTCAGTTTTGATTAGGCTATGAGGCCTGGACACCTTGATAAATTATCTAGAGAAAGTAGCTATTTGTAAACAAATTTAGACATTAAAATCCTCACCATCAAGATTTTACATTCTCAGCATCTCTCAGTCTCTTTTCCTTCAGATAAAAATATAGCCGTGGCCGGTTTGAGATCCTACAAGTGAATTTCATGTCTTATTGAGGACTGGCACTGGCAGTCCATTTAATTGTGTAAATTTTACTATCTTGGATTTTCATTTTCTGTTCATCCCTATTGTATTTATTCTTGTCCTAATCGTGTCTTAGGTCCGACTTGTGCTTTACCGTGCGTTTGTACTGGCGAAACATTTACGATAAAACATGTTTAAATCTCTAGTTCCTGTGAAAAATTGTATGGAACATTGACAGGAACTAGAGATTTCAACATGTTTTGTCGTGAATGTTTCGCCAGTGTAAACGCACGGTTACTCTCAAATACTATTGTAGAAGCAACTTTTTTCCTTATTTATTATTTATTTAAACTTTTCGCACACAAAAAAGGTACAAAGGCGGACTTAATGCCTTAGGCATTCTCTACCAGTCAACCAAGGGTGGTGAAGAGATTAGATTCCTTCATTGATAACACAGTTTACAGGGTTTTTATACCCCAGCTACTACAGCAGTTGTTACCTACTTATTGTTTAAAGTATCAAAGAATTATCCAGAAAAATATCAAAAAAATCATCTGTCACGAATAGTTTAAAAAAAATAATTATATACCTAAACTTAAAAAAAGGGGAAGAGCTGAATGGACATTAAAAAATACGTCCGCATCGCTGTCAATGGGAAAAGCTGATTATTGATTGATCTTCCCCTTTTTTATTATACCTACCTATTTTTGTACATAATGTACCTACCCACACATTTTAGTGTTAGCTCTTGTATTTATAGTAATTAAGTATAATTATGTAACTGAGTAAATAAATTGTCGCCTTAAAAATGGATGTAGGGTATACGTTACTCCTGATGAACACTGGAGTAAAAAGATTCTAAAGCTTTCACAAAACACATGAGGCACCCTCTTTTAATGTTGGTTCACAAAATCGTAACAGGAAATACAAAATAATGAAGATATTATCCTCTGTTTAATAAATCTTCAATGGTCCGTTGAAGAGTTATTAAATAGACCTCTTTTTTGAAATCCTAGCAAAGCTAACTTTTACAAAAACAACTGTTCCCTACAGTTTGACGAACTATGCGAACATACCTAAATGTCGGGAACAGCAGATTTTTTTGTTGCGATTTCTGGTTGAAAGTTGTTTTTTTTTGTTGACCCCTTAAGAGGATGCAAACGAATTAAATCTCACCCTGCAGATATCCTCCATTTGTATCGTATTAAATACTTACAGTTAAAAATAATATAAATGCGAAAGTGAGTTTGTTTGTTACGCTTTCACGCTAAAACGGCTGAACGGATTTAAATGAATTTTGGCACATGGGTAGACCATGACCTGGAATAGGACATAGGATACTTTTTATCCCGATATTCCCATGGGATCGAGACTTACACGGGTAAAACCGCGGGGCGCAGCTAGTTAATAATATAATGTTTTTTTCAGCCCAATGTTTATAACACTACCTTCCTACCCATTATTGTCATTCTAGTTGTTTATTAAGAGACCACAAATTCATGAAAATTCAATAAATACTAGTTTTTCTTTTATTTTCAGTTATTTCTCCTCGCTATAATCGTTACGTGTCAAGCAAAAGAGGTATCATGGAGTAGGCAGCTGAATGCCTACTCTGGGCAAAGAAAAAATGATCTCAACCAAGAGGCCCATTTAGACGAAGGAGGTGGCCGTAGCATCAGAAGTATAAGTAGAACAGCATATGATGGGAGTGTTTCTGTTGTAAGAACAAGCGGTCTCAACGATGATGTGAGGCGTGCCGGTAACCCATCTCGTGGAGATAACGTCAAGACTCCGTATAACCTTGTTGTTGGGAAACTGCCATCTAGAAGTAGTCAAACTCCTAATGCCTGGAGAGTCGGTCCGAACAAAGGATCCAATGTTGCCAGGGCAAGTGGCCAAACACGGGGAGTTCCTGATAAGCACCATAAAGCTACTCTTACAAAAGCATATAAGGGTGCTAAAGACCCTTTCGTTGAGAGTCGAGTTCGCTTTGATGAGGCATCTTCCGATGGGCATGCCATTCGACAAACTAGAAGCCTACCATTAGGAGTAAGTGGCATTAATCAAGCAACGTTTGTTAGCAGAACCAATAATCTTGGACAAGGAGCTAACGTCTTAAGAAGTAGTGACCTAAACAGAGCCAGTAGCTTCGATCAAGAAAATTATCTTAACAGAGTAGATGGCCTTAGTCAAGCCAATTATGCAAGAAGAAATCTTGGCTCACCAGTTCCTGTTGCTAGAGCTGGAAACTATCCAAATAACCTCGGTGGCGTTGCCCAGGGATTAAATGACGAAAGAACAAGTTACTATGATAGATCAGCTCCAATAGTGAGAGCAGGAAACTATGGACAATTCAATTGGATTTACAAACCAACACCTGATGTGACTAATAGTGAACCTAAAAATGACGTTAGTACATCAGATAGTATAAAACCAGAAGCCCGAATGAGTCGACACGGGTATATGCATCCAGATCCTGAAATTGAACGCAAGGAACGAGAACAATACGTTCCATCAATTTTAGATGTTGCCGAAAGAAATGCTATCAACAACGATGATAATAAAAACAGTGAACTTGACAGCACGAAAGGTATTAATCTCCCCAGCTTTGACCCTATTGATGACTACAGTCTCCTTAGTGATATTTACGGAAACCCTAACGATGGTTACGACGCGCAATATGATGGCTACGGGAATAACGATGGCTCGGAAATAATTTCTAATCAAGGCCCTATTAATGGATATGGTGGCTTGGATTATAACATACTTGCTCCTGATTTTGACAATTTCCGCGCTAGTGGTGTTAACTCCATACCAAAAACTGAGATCCCAAACAGCGTTTTAATCGCTGCATATAATGATAGTACTGACCAAAATATTTACAACAATACTGATCAAAAGACGATCTCCGATCGTGGGGGTTTCTTTGAAGACGATACACATGGATACACTTTGGATCATCGCGGCTTCCATAATTCGGGCACGATTTTTTCAGATGACAATACCAAGAACGATGGCACTCCTGACGTTGTTGAAATTAGCAGCAACAACGCCCCAATGAACTCTAACGGTGAATGCCACTGCAGCACTAACAACGGTCATCGTGTTTGTAACTGTGATCCGAACCACTGTGAGGGAGCGAACTGTCACCGCGTCACCCAAACGCAAACCACCACTACAACAACTTGCGAACTTTGTAAAGTTAGAGAATCGACAACGCCGAAACCCTACGTTTGTGAATTATGCACGCAACCACCCCCACCGCCACCGCCGCCACCACCTCCACCACCACCACCTCCGCCACCACCACCACCACCACCACCACCACCGCCACCGCCACCCCCACCGCCTCCACCCCCACCCCCGCCAAGATGTGATTGTCATTGTGAACCCTGCAGACCTAAATGTGACCCCTGCAGACAAAGAGAGTCTAGTTGTGAATGCAAACAAAGCTGTAGCTGCGGATGCAACTGCTGTAAAAGTGAAAGCAGTTGCTGCAAACATAGTACTAGCAGTTGTTGTAAATCAAGCTGCCACAGTTGCAAACCAAAAAGGCCTAGCTGCAACAACTGTGACTCTGGTCAAGACTTTTATGGAGATAATTACAATGGGGACAGTGGTCAAAATTATTATGGAGAAAATGGTAACAATTATTACGGAAACAATGGTAATAATGCTCATATTGGAGACCATAGTAATAATGCTTATAATGCTGCTTATAATGACTATTATAACAATTATTATAAAAATCAAGCCACAACATATGGTGGTAGTGCTGGTGGTCAGTTCCATGCCAATGTTCAAGGAAATGCATATGCCGGAGCCTACACTGGTGGTGGCGGCTATATCACCGGCCGCGGCAAGAGTGCTACCGAACAATCTGGCTCCAGCGGCGGAACAGTAGTCTTATACGCTGATACCGACTTGGACGATGCCCCTATAAGTAGCAGCAAGAGTAGCAGTGCTGGCGGCAGTATGATAAGCGTAACTGGGAGCAGTAAAAGTATGAGCACCGGGGGCAGCAGTAACAAGAGTAGCGGTGGCAGTATGAAGAGCAGCGGTGGCAGTATCAAGAGCAGCGGTGGCAGTATCAAGAGCAGCGGTGGAAGTGTCAAGACCAGCGGGGGCAAAAGTAGCAGCAGTGCCAGCGCTTACAGCAGCAACACCGCCTTTGGCAGCAACCCATATAACCAGCTCTTCAGCAGTTTCAGCAAAACCGGTATCTTTCCAAGTAACTCCATGATGAATCCCTTCGGCAGATAACACAATTTCTAGTTAAGTTACTGATTAATAAACAGATTTTTGGATTTTTTAAATGTTTTATTGAATGCATTCTTTGAAAGGTTTTTTTTTTCGCTTCTGTTTTAGAGACTGAGATTCCGCTTTTATATCTGGGAAAAGATGGAACTGTCAAAGCGTTGAAATACGAATACATTACACAATAATTATGTACATTTCAGCGCTTAAATGTTAACAGTGCTAAAAGGTGGTGAGTTGTCGGGGTAGTAGCTAGCACGCTGTGCCGGATCTCTATTATGTAGTTCTAGTAGTTGTGAGTTGAAGGGACAACCTTATTTTTGTGTGTGAGTATTTTTTTTAAAGTGACATTCTATCAGCGATAACGATGATGGAAAAGGCAAAAATGTATAGGACTGACATAAGCTATCGAAAAGCTTATGTCAATTCTGTTGAAAGTCGTTGTAGAAATACGAAACGCTTTGGAACCGATTGCCACTTGTCTAGGCCCTCAGATGCAACTGAATACAAGTATTTTACATGGAGAGACTGTCTATCTAACCTCCACAAACCAGTGACTTGGTAACTCGATATCCCTTGGACTGGTTGTCAGAATTTTGGGCCTCTGATTACCCGTAACGACTGTCAAAGATCAACGAATGACAGCCGGGACCAATGGCTTAACTTACTATCCGAGACTCGGTGGGGTCTCGATAGGTATGTTATGAATGGTCACCACGGACCGACGTCTTCAAGCGTAGCTTAACCTTTGATCCACCTGTGCGGTTGTTATTAGTTAGCCACGAGCCCTCCTCAAAATATGGATTTATTTCTTTGAAAACTGGCAAGCCCCGAAGGCCTAGAGGAACATTGTGACATTCTATCAGCGATAACGATGATGTAAATGTCAAACATGTATTGGATTGACATATTATGCTATCGAAATGCTTATGTCAATCCGGTTGAAAGTCGTTGTAGAAATAGGTACGAAACGCTTTCGAAGCGATTGTCACTTGTCCAGGCCCTCAGTTCTTTACTTTCGCCATACACATTCACTATCAAGTTTATTTCTATTTTCAATCTGGATCTATCTATTACCACAGTGTCCTAACCTAGTATGGTTGAGCTGAATGGTGCTGATCCATGCGTCATGTTCGTGAACGGGCGCCGTCAGTTGTGACTGGTCATCTCTTAGCCGCCATGGCTTATTTTAATTTTTGAATTGTTCTTATTTTATGATTGCGCTTTTACGCTTTTAACGTGCTTTATACATTGTTCTCACATGTATAATTTCAACGTGAATGATGTAACGAATATATTGCAACAATATTTTGATTTAAAAGAAGTGAGTGCACCGGCGCCCGCTAAAAGATAAACCGGTTTGAGCCAGCTCAGTAAAAAGATAAAGCGCAGGGGTATGCCGTGTACTAGCGGCAGCGATACGTACGACGACGCGTAAGTTTAGTTTTTTATTTAAAAAATGCCAAATTGCTGTACTGTGTGTATTACTATAGTAGGAAAACCAAAGAAGTTTATTTTTTTATATCCAAAGGATCCTGTCCTTTGTACCTATACTACACATAAACCTTACACATTTTTAAAGCTTATTATAGAATTACGAGTTAGGTAATGGTGCCGATTCTCTTGTCACAAAATTCTCTAAACTAAACTAAAAATCACAAAAATTTAGTTTAGTCCTGTCAAACGATCAAACTCATTCTGAAATAGACTTTAAATGGCACAACTTAGCTATAATTTAGTTTGGCAGCACTAAGATGGCACTGAGATTAGTTTAGTGAAAATGCTATTCTGAATTTGACGATTTAACCTAAAATTTTGTCCTATATCTAAAATCCTCTAACAAAATCTGACTATATTGAATTCGACTTCAGTTAAAAAAAACAGTACCTACTGTATTTTTTTATTTTCTTTTGCTTATATCTCGCATGCATTTTCACTAAACTAATCTCAGTGCCATCTTAGTGCTATCAAACTAAATTATAACTATATTATATAAAATGGCTCGAAAACAATTCGGCTGCCCAAATTCAAAACCTAGTAACAGGTGATTTGAAAAAAAAAAAACGTTTTTGGCATTTTTCGACTTACTAGACAGTATCAAAATGATGTGAACCTTAAAACACCCAGTTTCATACGTAATTTAAAAAAAAAAATTTAGCAAGTCTGAGCAAATTGGCATGATTTCGAAAATTTCCTTGAAGTACAAATTTTAAACTTAGTATGTCGGAATACAAATTTAAAACCCTAGCAGCTCAAGCGACTTACTATGAATTATTATTTGAAATACCAACTTGCTATGTTTTGAATTTGGCGCAGATTATAAAGTCAATGAAATTTCGTTTACTAAGTCCAGTTTTACCGGCGCTCGAACTTTTTCGCTCCATGATCGCCTCCTCTCTGTGAGAGGGAGCGGGCCGAAATCTACCACGCGGGCTCAGTGCGGGTTGGTAGATATCACATGTCTTCGAATTTTTGGTTCTAGGACATGCCGGTTTCCTCAAGATGTTTTCCTTCACCGTTTTGAGAGCAGTGGCGATGAAATAATTTACACAAAGTAAAGCGCCTGTCAGGGTTCGAACCTACGACCTACGACTCGTAAGTCGTGGCCGTTACCACTAGGCCACCACTGCTCTAAAATGATATAAAATAATAAAATGAGTCACATGCAATTTTATCGGTCCTCAAAGGATCACGAAATCTGTTGTATAAAACTGATGAGTCTTACAAAGAACTAAACTTCTTGATGCAGAAATTTAATGTCAATACTTTTTTCCCCACTTTCAAATACTATCCCCCGATGGGTGAAATCATCGAAGAAAGATGGTATTGTTTCAAATTTGAGTCATTTTTTTTATTTCAGAGCCCTTTGATGTACGTTATTAAATATCTTTTTATAAGTCAACAGGATATTAAATCAAAATCTGCATTCATAGGTACTTTAGGATTGTTTTTATTTCACTAAAATCAAATTGATAATCTAGTAAAAGCAGACTTACTAAGTTTTGATATTGTTTTTACAGTAATATTTGAGTAAATTCACAAATAAAAATAAAGTATGAGCGATTCAAGTGTAACCATAAACTCCATAACGATAACAAGTATTACAAACTAATGTCAACAATATAGCACAACTTTTCGCCAAACATCCAAATCGCTATCTTTTCTAGTTTCTTCGGGCGAACCAATCAAAGTAGCCGACCTGTTTTTTGGCTCTCCTGAACATTTTTGTTGGAACGAGTTACTATGTTTTGATTTTAAGCAGCCGAATTATCTCTGTGCAAATCTAAATAAAACTAAATATATAAATTTTCAAAACTACAATTCTAAACAAAACACATATAAAATTAACTGTCAAGGACAACAAATTAATGAAGTTAGTGAATACAAATTTCTTGGACTTATTCTAGACCAACATTGTAACTGGAAATTACATATTGAGCATATCTGCAAGAAATTAAATCAATTTGTATTTGCTCTTAAAAGTTTACGACGTACCGCGAGTGAAGCTGTTGCACTTACTGCTTACCACGGATATGTTTCCTCTTTACTTAGATATGGGGGAACTCCTACTCTGGGGGAACTCGACGAATATCAATGATGCCTTCCTAGTGCAGAAAAAATGCCTACGAGCAATCTGCGGTATCAGTCCTTTAACATCCTGCAGACCTATATATAAAAATCTTAAACTTTTAACCGTAACAGGTCTTCTCATAATGCAAGCTGGTGTATTTGTAAAAGAACACTCTAAATTTTTTATAACATGCGACTTGCAATCAAAATACACCCGTCGAGACCCAACACGGCTAAGAATTCCTTCACACCAAAGTACATTATGTCATAAAAATAGCTTTATCACAGCAATTAAAATCTTCAATAATATTCCAAAAGAAATAAGGGAACTGCCTCTAAAACACTTTAAATCCAAACTACACAAATGGCTTATTGGTAATTGTTTTTATAGATTTTTTTGATAAAAAAGTAACAGATAAATATAAGATATTATGATACTGAGTTTTAATTAAGTAATTATAAATAAATATTATTGTTAAGTGTTCAAGTAGATATGAAACCCTAATAACCAATGTTATTAGACATGTTATAATTAAAATAAACGTGTTGTAAGTAAATTATACTTGTACCGTAAAATGAGGCTACTTTGCCCCGTGAAGGTAAATACGCTCCAAATTTTAATAAAGATTATTTCGATCAAATCTCTAAATATACAAGGAAATTGAAATATTTTTTAACGCATCCAATACATATTTTATATGATTAGCAGCACTGAATATGGACTTCCGGTTTCCGCCATTTCTTTTCTGTGCTACCAGCCATTGATTAGGAGTCAGTGTTTCGTTAAAAAAATAATAGTCTGCAAAATCCACCTCCATGGACGAATCTGCTTGGATATTTTAGGTAAGAAGGGTTTAATGTAGTTGGGTATGTAAATGGCTAACGGTAACAGGTAGTATTTAATTGTTAAATAGATTTATTCGGGATTCTAATCTCTTATACTTTCACGTTTCTACTTTGCGCCATGTTTGGGGGTAGTTTGCTCCTGGAGCACAGTGACAAATTATTTTTTTGAATTCTCAATATTTGACTGCTACTTAACTCATAGTGAATTAAAATGAAGTTTTTATAGGAAATATGACACGTAAATATATAAAGAAAGTGCCTTCAAGAAATTATAAAAACTACTCTGAAGAGACTCTTCGAGATTGTCTAGCAGCAATAGAAAACAAAGAATTTACTCAAAGAAAGGCCAGTGAAATATATGGAATACAAGAAGGACTCTTATAAATCATCTGAGACTTTTACGATGCATTGAAAAAGCAAGGCCTCCAGGAGCACCTTCCTACTACACACTACCTTCACAGTTGAAGAAGAAAAAATATTCGTATCATACATAGAAAAATTAACCGAGGATGGTTTTCCTCTTACAAGTTTCGATTTGCGCATAGTCATAAAATCTTATCTGGAGAGAATCTACAAACATTACCTACGAATAAAAAGTTCTGTAGTTGTACCTATATATAGTTTTATTTTGTTCAAACTATTTCATTCACTTAGACGAGAAACACAAAACTTGCTTCCATATTATTATTTTTGGAGCATATTAACAACTGAAGCTGAAAACTTTACCCCTGTCTCTGAAATGTGCCTGTTTTAGTACAAGTTAAATGTAGGAACAATGTTTCCAAACGGGTGGGTAATATTGCTCCATTTTTTAATTTAAAAAAAAAGTAGAAATTAAAAGTAAATTACTATATTTGTCATTGAAATATTAGAGCCAGAATGCTATAGAAGCTGTGGAAAAATTTACAAAAGCTATATCAGACGGATTTGTACGTCAGTCACATTTTTCTAATTTTGGAGCCTCATTTTACGGTAATAGATATTTGTATGCCAGTCCATGGCGAAACATGTAAGATCACCAACTTAAATGTATAACACCTTAAAAATGTACCATGTTTTATGCAAATAAATATATTCTTATTCTTATAGTTAAGTTCTGTCATTTAAAGTCTATTTCAGAATGAGTTGGATCGTTTGACAGGACTAAACTAAATTTTAGTGATTTTTAGATTTAGAGAATTTTGTGACAAGAGAATCGGCACCAATATCCAAAATAACTAGGATTGCTATAAGGTTTTCCCATAAGAATTATTATTCTTATGGTTTAAGTACCGCCTGTATTGGCGTATCCTATTTGTTTTAGTGGGTATGTAGGTACCAAAGTATGTTTAGGTATAGGTCGTCTCAGCACAGTCATGAAGAACATAATATAACTGTGTGTTTGTTCACGGTGTCTAAGCAAGATGCCGTTTGACCTTTTCTATTAGATAAGTACTAAAACACTTTCCAAAAATACAGTGCTCGAAAAAAATAATTTTTTTATGTTCCGTACCAAAATATTGGAAAACGGAAAACTTATCAGTGCCTGTCCTTCCGTCGACCATCCGTCCGTCCGTCCATCTGTGCTCATTGCGGAATCTCGAGTCCCACTTGCCCAGTTTTATTTTATTTCCAATAACAGAGTGACAGCCTTAAGAAAGTAGGTAAGAATTTTGAGCTCTGTTAGGAAGCTGTCATTATGCTCTTATTTATTCTGTGGTTGGAGTACAGTTGGAATGCAGTCCGTCTGATAATAATAGCTATGAAAAATTACAATAAAAAAGCTTGTTTGCAAATATTTCACATTTTTAATTTCCCACACACATGGTTTCGACAAAACAGATGAACTATGAACAAGTTTCAGAACATTTTTTTTCTCACCCTTTTGCAAAAATTAAATTACAGTATTTTCTTCACATACAAAAATTATTTGGAACCACTTTTCTTGAAGGCTTTTTGACCATAGTTTTCCTAATATGAAAATATTCATAGTGACTGGTGTGGAGTTTTTGGTACAATTTTATTCCATACCATTGTATGACAATATTGTACTTCACACACATTTTCCTATGTTAGCTTAAAGTTATTGAGGAATGAACTATTATTACTATATTCTATCTAATGACTCCAACATCACGATGCTATTTCCTCTGATAACCTGAAAAGATGAAACAAAAAAAGTTCAAGAATCATTTAATGGTTCCAGTGAAAGTCAATGGTATAATAATCAGCAATTTATTATTTACATGTCTTTTTAACTAATAACAATAATAATATTATGGGATCTATCTCATTCAATCAATTCAGACCTCGGCTTGACACAAACTTATTTTTCTTGCACATAAGACAGTAAAGGGGCCTGTAGCTAAGAAATAACAGCTGTACGGGTCGATCAATCAGGTTAATCTAAGCTTGTCGCAGTTGGTCCGTGGCTCGGAAAGCACGTTAAGCCATTGGTCCAGGCTGTCATTTGTGATACGGGTCGGAAAAGGAATAAGTCCTTTGTATTCTTATGGGGCTCTAGAATCAATTCTATTTTCTTATAAAGTTTTATGTTGAAATGTGCTTTTCAATGCCCTACTTGAAATATTATTTGACTAAATTATCTGACTAAAATCAAATCAAATCAAATCATACGTACCACCATGCCAATGTTATTCCGCTGACCATCTTTGCATTCTTCTACAGACTCGTCCAGCACTAGGTTCATGAAGGGATCGAATCCTCGCAGGACTCCGGTCACAGCGCGGCCGGCATTCAGTTTGATTGACAGCTTCTTGTCCATGAACCTGAAATGTTATAAGGATTTTGTTAACTTTGAAATGGTTATAGGTGAGCTAAGCTGGACAGCTAATTCGAAGGTTTGCAGTGATGATTCGTAATATTGTGGCTTGTATATTGAAAGTCGAGCGTGATTTTGAATATTACGATACAATCTAGGTTTCACTTGTTTCGTGAAATTTTTTATCGTTTTTCGAGCAAAACTAATATAAAAGGAGAACACACGGAGATAAAAAAATAAGAAAGACAAATGTGACTAGAGTGAAATAAAAGAAATATTATATTCTCAAAAACGAAACAACAGCCTTTTGTTTAGGTTATCAATGGCGCGCATGGGACGCCACATCAAGATGGTCTGTTTTTTTATGATTACGGCTTGGAAACTTACTTCTTCAATTCCGGAGGGTGAGCTTTCGACATTTTTGCTGTTTTTATTTAGTTTTTAAACACTTTATACGGTTATTGCGAATGAATTTTGCGTTCGGCAAACAGTTTGTTTGCCTGAGAAAATTGAAATGTCAAATTGTCAACAATTATTTTTGTCAATGGAATGATGGAAATAGTGTTGCCCTTAATAAAAAAAATTATAAAAATTTGAAAACCATGGAAATTTAAAAAAAAAAATGCAAAAGTAAACATAATATCCCGCCTGTATTCCCCGAAGGGTTGGACAGAGGTGCACCCACATTATTTTGACCATATAAGTATAAGACCCATGTAACAGGGGGCCAACCCAAGTTCCGGGCTACTTCTTAGAAATTGCAGATGGAAAAACAAAAGTAAATTAAGTAAGTTCTAGATGCAAAACCTAAAACATATCCAAAAAACACCTAAGCTAATTAAAATGTCCTTGAAGCCTTAGCAATTAAAAACTTATTTTATTATTTTTTCGTAGTGACAGGCACATAATGTCTGGTTGACGATGGAAAAAAAACAACAAACGTTCAGTAAATTCGGCAAACATTTTTTATATGATTTTATGTCGTTTAGTGCTCTGTGGTAATTTTGTTAATCGAAAGAAAAAATTTTTTTTTTGTTTAGTTTTCGAACGGACTCGCGTTCAGGTGGTTTCTGTGTAGCCATAGCAAAAAAAATTCAAATCACAAAAACATTAGCTATGAATGCATATTACGATAGTAGGCACCGCTCAAGATGAATCAATCTTCTAATTATTTACATTGAAGATTGAAATCGTCATCTAGGAAAGTTACACGTACGTTGTAGATTATTTTTTTATATTTTGGTAATACACTGATTACGTTGCTGCATTATTGCCATTGCACAAAATAGTTTTCCAAATGTAACCCAAATCATTGACAAAGTCCACAAAATTTAAACTTATCACATGTGACCAACAGAATTTTAATTTAGTAGAATAATAGTCATTCCTTTTATCACACGTCAAAATACGTATAACCAATAATACAATAGCAACAAGTAGACAGCTGGGAGGATGGATGCTGTTGTGATAAAATGCAATAATAATAAATAGTCCGTTCCGTTTATGACTATGACAGTTTAGCGTACCGTCGGACTACGTGTTATTAGTGAAAGTTTGTGGTTGTGTTTTACGTTCAAAAATGGATGAATCAGGGATCGACATGGGATTCGATCTCGCAACGTTCCTGACGAAAGATTTTAGTGTTGATCAGAAAGTCTTGGAAGAGATGACTACTGCTCAGCAACACCAGGACTTCATGTTCTACGAGCTCAAATCGAAAGCAGTGCCGATAACTGAGAGGTGAGTGGCATTTTTATTATAAACATGTCTATCATCTAGTCGGTGATGCGCTACGGCGAATGTCTACATTACGAATATTTTTAGCACATCATGAGGAACAATTTCACCGTAGTTCGAACGCCCGCGACCCTGAAAACTGGACTTGGCAAAGCCCCCAGTTTCACCTCTTGTTTATCTTTGGTCTACACAATTTTGCAAACATTCCATCGTCGGATGTAATGTGAAAACGAAACTAAGCTTTCTTCAGTATTATCAGAGTAAACACGTGATTCTATTAATAAAAAAAGTTTCATCAACTCGCAACTACGCGATTTTTCAATTTTCCCGCCGTTTTTTGAGGAACAGGATATAAGTATTGAAATAAAAAAAACATGGTATTTTTATGGTCATCTCATGATTATCACACTGGAAGATGTAGGGAGGAGGAAGTGTAAATATTTTGGTATACACAGAATTACTTTCAAAACTGACCTCCTTTGCGGATCGCAAGACGCCCGACGACTTCTTGTCCACCTAAATGCCTATCTGACTTAGGTTGTAGGTGTAGCATGTTATGTGTGTGTTAAACTACATATTTTGTGTCGTGATATGCCTTATGTGTGTTGTTTTTCATTAAATATATCCGCCCGCGATTTACGACCGCCAAGTTAGGTGTAAAATTCCGCAAGTTGGCGTAGAATTTTTCCATTCAAGCTGTTGAAAAAGTACCTAAATCATAGTTTATTCAAATTAGCCCAAAATCAACAGCATTTTCTGAACTGACTGTAAACATTTACCCCCTAACAGTTGGCACTAAAAATGGTAGTACCATGAAGAATGGTGGATTTTTACACGAGAAAACCACCACAGGTGACCAAACCCTTATTAAGCCTTGTGCAAACTGTCGCGACAGGCAGTGCAACCCTTGTCGCGCCCGCGATTTCGCGTCTGTTTGTGGGAGCCTTTAAGTGGAGCAGTCTGTTCTGAAGCCTCCTGCTTGGTGCATACTTCTCAGAGGATACAGACAGAATGGCCTGGACACGGCTATCAGCTCGCCACCACGCCACGCCGCCCTGTGTTACAATCCTCCGAGAAATCGCTTCGCAAAATAACCACCATGAACAAAATAGACAATCTATTTTCGTGCGCGTTCAATAACCTAATAAACGCCTTTGATTCTGCCCTCGAACTCCGAATCCTCACAATCCAGCGTTTTTTGAATCGTCTGATTCCCGATGGCCTTAGGTCGGTTTCGTCGCAAGATACAACTGCATTTCGAAGATGCGGCAGACAGATCTACCTACTACATTTATGACTATAGAATACCTATAATAGAATAGATACAGACTGGCGCGAAGAGACTCTACCAAAACAATTTCTAAGAAAACTTCACGGTATAACAATTACGGGTGTCGCGTCTCGCCAGTCTGCACGAAGCGTAACTTTATAAATGATAATAAGTACTCAATATGTATATACAAATAATATTCAATATCGAACTCTTGCTTTCAATTGATTAATTTGTTTGACCGTATGCTTTTTTATCTCTACCTCCCCCAGCAGACAAAGACCTCATCTAAAGTTCATTCCATGTTTTACTCTTAGGTCACATCATGATTTGATGATCTTAACTACTTCTAGCAACAGCCGTGATTGTTAGATCCTTACAGACGTTTCATTCATCCTCTGCCCTTCGCACCCCGACTATCTCGATTCCACAGCTATCTTCTTCAGGCAGTCGCGACAGTTCATCTAGCTGGTCGCCAACTTTGTTTTCCGAATAGCTATCTTCACTAAAGACATGGTTGCCTATCAGATGTCAGTCCGGTGGTTTCAGTTCTTTGGGGTTCTGACTACCCGTAACGACTGTCAAAGATCTACAAATGACATCCTGGACAACGGCTCAACGCTCTTTCCGAGGCACGGTTGGGTCTAATGTAATAATACCTTCGATCGACTCGTACAGCTGTTATCATTTAGCCACGAGCCCCTTACCCGTGAGCTCCATTGTCACTAGCCGGCTAAAGTATTATTTTATGTTCTAACTCCCTAAATTACTAAACCAATTAATAGTGATCTGTTATCTCTGTCACGCGTGGCATTCATTAATTAGTGTTGTTTTCGTAAACGTATACGAATAATGCTTAATTCTTAGAGAAATACCTGCGTGTGTTCCTCCTAATCGTAGTAATTTATCGGTCTTTATTCAGAGTACGTTTCGAATTTTTCTTTGTGTCACGATTGTGGTTGATTGTCTTCTAATGTTTACACAAAAGATAATAAGAACTCTTTATTTGGAATGTCTAATGTCACCAAACATGTGGCATCCAACTAAGATAACCAGTTAGTACTGAGCAGTACCTACATAAGTACATAACCAGTTATATACGATCCAGGAAAACCTTAGCCGTTTTCTCTACATCTTTCCACTAATGATGTTGAGAAAGTCTAGTCATGTTTTTATATGTTGTAAATGTAAGTAAAAGACAAAATGTTAACAAATTACTAAGTCCTTTGGAACCAAGTGGCCACATTTGAAGTACTCGTTGTTCCTTTGTAACGAGTTTACAAATACACGTAAAAATTTAGGAGCCATTGTAAATAAGTAAAACATTGCAAAATATTCTACGTCCGAGTTAGGAGATGCCAAAACAGAATTGATTCTGACCGCTTTGCCGCACTCTAGAACAGATTTGTACAAGTTACGTAATTTACTGACACTAGCTTCCTAATCGGGGAAAGTGACGATTTTACAGAACAACAGAGGCCAATGATTGTTTATTTTTATTGATGTTATAAATTGTGAGATAAGAAATAATCGGGATGTATTTACAGCATATCTTGGCAGGCGCAATAACATTCCGACATAATTCTTTTTGGCCATTATTTAATCAATCAACCATAAAAAACGAGACATTCCAATGTATCATCATTCTCATTCTCTTAGCCCAATTTATGTGAAATTTATTTGCATGCCTTCCTCTTCCATACACCTCTAACAGCCGTCACCTAGGTATCCACGCCCCTTCTAGCCTCATCATCTTTCATAGTCGATTGTTTGACACCTTATATTATTTCACATGATGCTGGAGCAATACACAAGAGTTAACTGAAACGTTTTAAGGTCTGCCAAACCTAAAAATGGCTAGAAATGGGGAAAAAACAGAAGCCTTGTACGGTATTACCTGACCTCGCAAAAGATTCGGTGTTTTATCTCGTCATGTGATTTTATCGGCTCTGTATATTCATAGATCGTTCAACGGAGTTTTTATCGGAACAGTTAAGCCTTCATTACACTTAGTTTTGTTATTAAATATTGTGTTAATAAATAAAATATAAGTAAATATCTTTCATTTTCTTTTGTTTCAAGTCTGTATGATGCACCTCGTCCAATATAGCGCAACAGCGGTAAAAAACCCACAGACGAATCCAGCATAACTTTTGTTCTAGTGTAGCTTAGTACCCGTACTAGGTGTAGGCTGCTCTAAAAGAGCACTTTACCTGACATTTGATATCATGTGGACACTAGGATTTACGGTTCCTTTCTTAAAATCAGGTTTGACAATATTAAATAAGTCGTTTTTATATCCAAGATATGATCTTCCTTACATATTATAAAACAAAGTCTTCCGTCGCGTCTGTTTGTCGTCCTGTATGCGATAAACTCAAAAACTTGTGCACCGATTTTCATGCTGTTTTCACCAATGGATAGAGTGGTTCTCGAGTAAGGTTTTAGTATACATATAATAACCGACATCCACGCGGGCGAAGTCGCGGGCATCAGCTAGTGTGCTAATAAAAGCGGATAAATCTATTCTTGGTTGCTTTAAGATAAGCATAATCAAAAACTGTCTTGCTTTAGTACAGTATCCTTATTTCAGTTGTCCAGTCGAGTAATAAGCCTAACATTTGGCCCAAATGATCCCAGGAAACGCATTGATATTTGAAACGGTCTGTCGTGAATTCGTGTCGTTAGGTAGTAAATTGTTGACGACATGATCTTCAGATACGTTATTATCAAAGGTCGCGATACCTGGGATAATGATGCAATCTGGTGAATATTGGTAGCACCGGATTTGCTTCATCTTCGAAGGCTTGCCTTTGGATCCTCAGACCAAATAAAAAACCAAGACAGAACGTTGCGAACAATATAGTGAAGCATGCCAAAACTACACCACCGCTCTGTGCATACACGCTCAAACGCACACATTTACAACGATTTACAATCAAACTACACCAAAATATGTGCACACATGTTTACGAAACCGGCCTCACGTCACTGTTGACAGCGCTCTGTCTTTGGATCATAAAACATAACATCACGCCTATTTTCCCCGAAGGGTTAGTAGAAGCACAGATTTTAGCAGCACCTACATAGTACAACCACATTTCACAAGTTATGTTGAAGTCTCATGTAATATGGAGCGAGACTATTGCCATCAACCGGGCACAAATCAAAACTCCGAGCTGCTATTGAGAAATTCCTGATGGATTCTCAACCCGACACAGGACCTCGTGCTCAGCAGTACCGCTTCCGACCCTTCGACCAACGAGGCAGTTCATTCCTTTGGATCCTGTCTTAAAATGTGTGTTGTTCTCTTTTGATTTGCGCTTCCTGTTACATCATCATCATCATCATTTCAGCCGAAAGACGTTCACTGCTGGACATAGGCCTACCCCAAGCACCGCCACTTCGACCGGTTCTGTGCTTCTCGCAGCCAGCGCATTCCCGCGGCCTTCAGCAGGTTATCGGTCCACCTTGTGGGGGGGGGCTTCCAATCCTGTTACATTTCCATGTAAATGTAGAGAAGAAGATCTCTTAGAGTAGGTACGCTGGAAGATAAAAAAAGTTTCGAAAGCAAATCGGTACATTTTACTGTGGCAACTTCAGCGCAAATTGTCAGCCATGTTTATCAGAGGACATCGCACCGGAATATAATTTATTTAAAGTTTTCCATCAACATCAAGATAGGAATGTATATTTTTATGCGACAACAACCGATAAGTTATCCGAATTGTCTCAAATACTCGTAATACTGTTATCACTAATGTGTCAAATCAATTTATTTCTCACTTGTGTGAACATTTGCAGGGCCACGTTAGGTATAATTATCCTGAGATAATATTAAGTCATAAGTATTAAACCAAAGAACTCAAAGCATTTAAATTAGTCCAATTACAGGCACTTTTGAATTATGAAAGGGAAATTAATAACACTTTAGAAACAATTATACATTGGCTTGATACAAATGACTTAATTATAAATTTAAAAAAGACAAAAGTAATGCACTTCTACCAAAGGATACGCCCTGATGATATAAATGTTAGTTATAATGGTCAAAAAGTGGATACAACTTGTGTAGCGAAATTTCTAGTCATCCTGATTGACAGTAATTTGACTTGGAAACCGCATGCCGATGGCATATGTAAGAAATTAAATAAATCAGCCTACGTACTGTTTCACCTATCACACAAAGTTAGCAATGATACACGTCTACTAGCTTATCATGGGTTGGTTGCGTCAGTGTTCAGATTTGGAATCATATTTTGGGGTAATTGTAGTGAGAGGGAGGAGATTTTTAAGGCCCAGAAACGGTGTATAAGGTCTATGTCAAACCTTAAAAGAACAGACAGCTGTGAACCTGTGTTTCGGTCTCTGAGGATACTGACTTTTCTATGTTTGTACATATTGGAGGTGGCAATTTTTGTAAAAACCAACCTCAACTTATTTCCGTCCCTGGCTAATATAAGAACGCGTAATGGCCCCTTGAGATCCCAATACAAGAACTTACTACATTCGGGTAATTACAAAACAGCACTGTTAAAGAAAAGTATTATGACAATGGGGCCTGTCATTTATAATAAAATACCTCATGGTTTACAGGATTATTCTTTAAACATTTTTAAATCTAAGGTCACTGCACTACTTTTAGGCAAATGTTATTACTCATTGAAGGACTTTCTAAATGATACTAATTTATCCAGATTATGATTGATTTTAACTCCACATTTGACCATGTAAGACTCTATGTACCTGACTATAATATTGTTATTAATTGACTTCACTTTAATTTCTGTTTTGATGACATTATTTTGTTTGTATTAATATTTTAATTTTTGTACCTAATAATTTGCACGCCGTAAGGTAGACTGTAGCCGATCACATTTATTTATGTTCAACATCTTATACCTGTACCTACATTCATAGCAAATAAATGTCTGATTCTGATTCTGATTCTGAATTGTCAAGGAGTCAGTCAGTTAGTCAGAAAGTAGAGCTAGTTGCCCATTCCAAAACGTAGTTCTCTATGGAGAAGAACGGGCAAGAAACTCCAGAGACAATCAAGATATTAGGAAATCATGGGTAAGTACATTGCTTCTACGTGTGAGAAAAATGTAGGACCGATGGCCAGTGGAGCAGACGAGTCTTGGAGTGGAGACCGCGTTTAGACGCAAGAGTAGTGTTGGACGCCCCCCAGCTAGATGGACCGACGGACTTAAAAAGGTGACTGGGACAGATTGTATGCGGAAGGTGGAGGGCAGGGTGTTGTGGCGCAGTCTGGGAGAGGCCTATGTCCAGTAGTAGACTGCGAAAGGCTGACCAGTATTTAGATATAAACTCAACAATTTTACCCCTGTAGCGTTGTGTTGCATGCGCGCGTCGCCACGTCACGATATAGGTCCTTCCCGCCGCCCGCGCTTGCTCCAACTCGCTCGAGAAGCCAGTCGGCCCCCCGCCACGCGCTAAGATAGACCGGACCGCGCACGCTGCGATCGTGCGACGGCCGCCATACTTGTCTGTTGTGTTGATACTAAGAACTGATGGTGTATCATTGTGGTGTTGCTACCAATATAAGTAAACCGTTTAACCGAGTCGTAGTTCATTTCCATTCCATAACCCTTAAAACATTATAGCGGCATAAATCCGTTATAAATTGCGCCCAACTCGTGGCACGTGCTCCGTACGTCACGGATCGAGTAATTAGTGTACCTACCTACTGGACTATAGTGCCGTTATTTACCGTTTGCGTTCATCACCGAGTGTTACCGTCGAGAAAATGCCGCCGAAAACACGCCGCGCGCACGCAAACGAAGAAGAAAACGATGGTTCCAGTAGTGACGAGGAAAGCCACGCGGTAGCTAAACCCGCGAGCGCGAACACCACGGCAACAACTACACCGATCCCGACAACGGCATGTGGTAACATGATTTCCATGTCCGAGGAACAGCTCACACGTTTGTTATCCAACGTCATGAGAAGCGTCGCGACGTCGACGCCGACGTCCGACACTACGGGACCGACTCAACCTACCGCTGCGCACACTGGACCGACCGTGCTTGGCATGTATGGCATGCACAACAACTTTACCCGGTGCACGGCCCGCTTCGACGGAGCCGCCCGCAGTACCGAAGCCCTAGAAGCATTTGTCGAGAGCGTGATAATCTACAAAGAGTGCGCAAGTGTATCCGACGAACACGCCCTTCGAGGTCTACCTATGCTGCTAACCGGAGACGCCGCAGTGTGGTGGCAAGGCGTGAAATCTACCGTGGAGACCTGGGACGCCGCGATACGCCGCCTGCGATTCATGTACGGCGCCCCGCGCCCCGCCCACCGGATCTTACGAGAAATATTCGCACGCGAACAAACTGATGACGATAGTGTCGATTCCTTTATATCGCGAGTGCGGGCAGAAATGTCGCGTATACCTTATATTATACCAGATGTTATGCAAGTGGACATAGTTTACGGCCTTTTACATCGTAAGTTCCGTAAAAGAGTGTCACGCGATAGTGTAAGTAGTGTCGACTGTCTACTCGAGCGAGCAAGGTATGTTGAGGAGACGCTAGGCGAGGTAAGTCATACTAAGTCACAAATTCAGTCTCGTAACGCGAGTATCTCGACTAATAACAGTAATAACACTGCAAGTTCCGCGAAATCTCGAAATGTAAACATTAACCCTCCGACGGCGACAGATAATCAAAGTAACCCTTCGCGCGCTGTGTCCGACTCTAGTTCGAATATTTGTAACGATACGAATTCGAATACGAAACGTGTTCGACCGCGCTGCGCTTTCTGTAAACGGTTTGGCCATTCGATAGATGAATGTAAAATTAAAACCAAATCGGGTGACCAAGATAATAATGCGCCGCTAGCTTGTTACGGTTGTGGTCGACAGGGAGTAATTCGCTCGAAGTGTCCGACGTGTAAAGCCACGCCACCCGCCACCGCCGATAAGGTGAGTTTTCAAAGTGCTGTCACCCATGAGTCTGATCTGTCACACCCTACGGTCAAGATAGAAGTTGCGTCTTTAGTAGGTGTTGCAGTGCTGGATACAGGTGCTACTGAGAGTCTTGCTAGTCCCGGACTCTACAAAATATTATTGGACAGTGGGACCACTTTCTCGAAAACTCGTCGCAACCTCGGCCTCGCCGATGGAACACAGCAGGTACGTGAGTTATTATCATGTGACACGAACGTCACCATTGAGGGACGCGTTATCCCCACCACTTTCCTAGTGATACCGGAAGCGGATAATAGGACGCTTCTAGGACAGGATTTTATCGCTAGAGCAGGTATATTAGTGGACCTCCAACATAACTGTTGGCATTTTAGTGATTTCCCAGGGCAGAAGTTTACTTTTGTGCAGTCTTTTAGCCTCACATCCACCGGCGATGCAGAGCTGATGCAGGTTGATACAACCGGCTTGGCGCTGAGAGAAGATGAAGGTACGAAACTGTCACCTGCTCAAAGGACACAACTCAACCAGCTCATAGCTACGAGAGTTGAGCGCTTCGCCACCGAAGGACCTCCTACAACTTACGCAACTCATCATATTCGTGTTGACGAGAAGCAGGTACCGACCGCTTCACCACCGTATAGGATGTCGCAAGGTAAGAGAGAGTTGTTGGACGGTGAGCTTGAGAAGCTGCTGCGCGCAGATGTAATAGAGGAGTGTGAGTCGCCGTGGGCTGCGAACGTCGTTTTAGTTGCGAAGAAAGATGGCGGAGTCCGCCTTTGTGTGGACTACCGTAAGCTCAACGCTGTGACTGAGCCGGATAGGTACCCGCTCCCGCGCATGGAAGACGTGCTTCATGCAGCGAAGACGACCAGCTACATGACGACGCTAGACCTTCACTCCGGTTACTTTCAAGTTTGTGTCGCTGAAGAGGACCGCGACAAAACTGCATTTGTTACACCCTCCGGCTCTTATAGGTTTAAGAGGATGCCGATGGGCCTTCGCAACTCTGGCGCCACGTTTCAGAGATTGATAGATCGCTTCAAGTCAAACCTGATTGTGTCTGTTCGAGGACACAAGGTAAGTGACAGCTCCGATATCCCACCAGACCCCCAAGGAAGTAGGCCTGTGAGTATTCTTGGATATTTGGACGATCTAATAATCTTGTCACCGAGTTTCGAAGGTCATATTGAAGATCTCGAAGTAGTCTTCGACAGACTCAAAAAGTTCGACCTTCGAGTCAATCGAAAGAAAAGCTGTTTCGCCCGTGACTCTGTGAAATTCCTTGGTCACATAATTGTTCCTGGAGGTCTGCAAGTAGACCCAGAGAAAACCTCAGCTATTGCTGACATGCCTGCCCCGAAGAACGAAAGGCAGCTCAAAGGTTTCCTGGCCACATCCAGCTGGTTTCGAAGGTTTGTACCGAACTACGCTACAATTGCCAAGCCTTTGACTGACCTGCTCAAGAAGAACAGCAGTTGGAGATGGCATGATGAGCAGCAAACTGCTTTCGAGCGCATCAAGGAGCTCCTGGTCACCGCTCCCATTCTTCGCCAGGCTGATGAGTCCAAGCCTTTCTCCCTCCGGACAGATAGCAGCGGCTACTGTCTCGGCGCAGTTTTGATGCAAGGGGAGGGCCCCGACGAAAGGCCCATAGAGTACGCCAGTCGCCTACTCTCGCCAGCCGAGCGCAACTACACCACCACAGAACGCGAAGCTCTTGCCGTCATCTGGGCGGTCACGAAGTTCAGAGGTTACGTGGAAGGTTCGGAAGTAGTAGTTAAGTCCGACCATCAGCCGCTACGTTGGCTGATGAGTCTTAAGTCCCCCAGTGGACGTCTTGCCAGATGGGCATTGACACTTCAGGCTTATAACCTGCAGATTCAGTACACTCCCGGAAAGGTGAATGTGATTGCCGATGCACTAAGCCGCCCAGCTTGTTGCGAGGAAAACCCAGCTGGTTGCGAGGTATGCTTAGTAACCGTAGATATGCCACATAGGTCACCTGAGGATGTGCGCTCTAACCAGCTCAAGGACCCAGAGCTGAAGGGGATCGTTGAGGATCTAGAGACTACCGACGATCCCTTCAGGGGGAGAGGGTGGTCAGAGAGAGGATACCTGGTGTCTGATGGGATATTATACAGGTGCGCACCCGAATCGGAAGATGCTGAGTCCGCCTGTCTCGTGGTCCCTAAACACGAGAGAGAAGCCGTCCTCGTAGAGTACCACGACGCTCCCACAGCAGGCCACTTTGGTGCTGAACGTACCCTACAACGCATCAGGATACGATACTTTTGGCCAGGTATGAAGTCCTTTGTCACAGACTACATTAAACGCTGTGCAGCTTGCCAGCGATACAAGATAGATAACAGGAAGCCTGCAGGACTGCTCCAGACTCCTGCACCCACCCGGCGATTTGAAGTGGTATCTGTCGACTTGTTCGGACCCCTACCAAAGACTCCGAAGGGTAACCGTTGGATTTTAATCCTAGAAGACACGTGCTCCCATTGGGTTGAGCTATTTGCGTTGGAAAAGGCTAAAAGCGTGGAATGCGCTGAAATTTTAATATCCGAGGTCTTTCTTAGGTATGGAGTCCCGCGCAGGATGATCAGCGACAACGGAGTTCAGTTTGTTGCGGAAGTGATGCAACAGGCCTGTCACGTGATGGGTATCAAACAATCTTTGACGCCGTTGTATCACCCAGAAGCGAACCCCGTTGAGCGGAAAAATCGTGACCTTAAACCACAGTTAGCGATACTGGTAGGAAAGGATCACACATCGTGGGATACTCATCTCGCGGCCATAAGGTTCGCGATGAACTCCGCTGTTACAGCGAGTACTGGATTTTCACCAGCTTTCCTTACCTTCGGGAGAGAGCTGCGCGCGCCATCGGACGTCGTGGCAGACATGAAGACCATCGTGGACAGCGATAATTTCGTCCACAATATCACTCCTTATCTTCGTAAGTTATCGACGGTGTTACTTGACGCCCGAGATATCCACGAGCGTAACCAGTCTCTGCAGAAGAAGTACGCAGATGAAGGCAGACGCGCCCCTCCAGAATACAAGGTAGGTGATCTCGTTTTGTTGAAAACGCAAGGAATGAATGATGTGAGTCCCGGCCAGTCTGCGAAATTTATACCCCGGAGGGATGGCCCTTATCGCATCCGCGAAGTAGTAAGCCCTACTACTTACCTGGTGGAGGGAGTTACTAGAGGTGAGCACGTAGGACGATACCACGTCTCTGATTTGACTCCATTCATCGGTGATGTCGAGGCCCCGGTTAGAGAGAAGCGCAGACGCGGTCGGCCGCGTAGATTTGATTGCTAGCCCGAACGCGAGGGCGCTATGTTCGAACTAGAGGGGGAGTGTGTAGCGTTGTGTTGCATGCGCGCGTCGCCACGTCACGATATAGGTCCTTCCCGCCGCCCGCGCTTGCTCCAACTCGCTCGAGAAGCCAGTCGGCCCCCCGCCACGCGCTAAGATAGACCGGACCGCGCACGCTGCGATCGTGCGACGGCCGCCATACTTGTCTGTTGTGTTGATACTAAGAACTGATGGTGTATCATTGTGGTGTTGCTACCAATATAAGTAAACCGTTTAACCGAGTCGTAGTTCATTTCCATTCCATAACCCTTAAAACATTATAGCGGCATAAATCCGTTATACCCCTATATAATATTAGTATAGTATATTAGACTGGGTATTTGCCATTTGAAAACTGACTCCGAAAATAGTTTATTAGCTAGCTAGGTATATTGGTTTTTTGTAGTTGCATTATAAGTAGGGCAATAGGTACGTGTCAGCATGTTCTGTTAGAAACGTATTCAAGGTCCCTAAGCTAGGAGTAATACTGAATTGAATGACCTCCTCGTGTAAATAAGTAGTTTTTTTATGGTAGTTTTTGACATTGGTCACGTGTCATCCTGTAAAGTATGTAAATCTGTACAAGGGTCTTTTGGCGCGTGTCCAAATTCGGAACTAACGCCGCCATCTTGTTTTTACAATAAACTTCACTAAATAATTTAATTTCAGTTTACCAACAGCGCCTCCCTGTCAACGTCATTCAAGGGCCAAAAGATCTTTGTAACACTGTCCAGTGCTTTCTCAGTTATTTTACCTCTGATTTTGGATCACTTTTAAAATCACAGTAATCTTTATTCTATTGCTGGTAGGTTGCTGTCAGAGGTAAAATTACTATGAAATGAATGTAGTACTTATGTAAAATTATTTTCAGTATTTTTGTAATAAGTAATTATAAACAGTAAAACAGCCTCTTTCAGAACTACGAGGTTTTTTTTTTTTTTTGTCCGAGCTTTATATAATTCAAGCCAGCTAAGTTGTAAGTGGACGACCAGTCTTATCAAGGGGTATCTTTGAACCCAGTAACTAGATTATGTAGGTCAGATAGTCAGTCGCTCCATGTAAAATACCATGGTATTCAGCTGCATCCGGTTAGACTGGTAGCCGACCCCAACATAGTTGTGAAAAGACTAGGCAGATTGATGGAAAAGCATTGTGAAATTCTAACAACCGTTTTATTTACAGAATCTCGTATCAATAGATGAATAGATTACTGAACTTCAGATAAGTAAGTGTTTGAAGAATCTATGCATATTTTTTAAGAGATTTATTTGTGAAGATAGGCGACGAAGACGTATGTAGGCGATTCGAGTGTGGAAAAATAATATTGATTCTCGAACGAGAGTGGTTTTAGTATGTCTATCTATGCAGTCATAATCATACATAGTTATTTATTGGTTATGGATTACCAATAAGTTACCATGATGATTAATAATGGTGGATGCCTTACTGTACATAGCTAAACTTAAGAATATGTAGTTTCCAGTAGTATTAATATCATCATTATCATAATAATTGTCATCATCTACACACAGACCCGCTGTTAAAGCGTTACAGCCTTTTATGCCATTCTTCCCTGTTTTGTACCAAAGTTATTCTGGTCAGTAAAGTTTATTGTAAACGCAATCCTACCTTCGTTCCGTTAGAGATCTTTGCCGCCTGCAGTAACCGCAACTAGCCAAATTTCTTGCCTGCCAATGGTTATTAAGCTACTCTGGCCTAGTTATAGTATATTATCATCATCACCCCCTTACCTTATCCGAATTGATTTGGGGTCAGCGCAGCAAGCCTATTTCTTCCATTCCATATCTTATATGTGCGTCTCTGGTATCACACCAGGCCCTATCAGAATACCATCGCTGCGGTATTATTTTTTTAAATATCGCAGCACTAGGCTGAGGGCTGAGGGGAGCCTTTTTGGCTTCGAAGTATTTTCCATTTTTTTGTTTGTGTTTAACGTTCTTTTTTATTGTTTGTATTTCCTGTGCGTGTCCTAAATAAAATATTTGTCTTTCTTTCTATAGCCGTCATCTTGGAGATGACTGCTTTCCTAGTAATATCATCTTAACCCACAGACTAAGTAGTCTTGTTGTTCATAGATCATATCAATAATTATAGTCTGTAGCATAGACAAGCGATCTTGGAGCATCGGGTGTGGGTCGCCGTAGTATTTAGTTTATCGGTTTCTTTTTAATTTTGTATCTATTAGTATATTAATTATTTTATATTTATTACTTTTATTCCCCTCTGGGATTTATTTTATGTCCGTAGATCTGTCCGTGGCATCACAGTGGGCCCTATCTGAATACCAGCGCTGCGATATTTGTTTACTTTTTTCTCAAATATCGTACCATTAGGCTGAGATAGGACCCTTTTTGGCCTCGCACAGGTTTTCTTTTCCCGTTCCACGTGTTTTATTTTGTTTTATTACTTGTTTTATTGATTTTGTTAGTTTTAATGTTTGTTTTTATTGTTATATTTCCTGAGCGTGTGCCAAATAAAATATTTTTCTTTCTTTCTTTCTTTCTTTCATCTTTTACACAGATCTTCTATCTTCTCTTTCGCCTGCCTCTTCTTATATAGCCATCCGTATTCATACTGAACACTTCTTGTTCAGTTGTAGTACTTGTAGTAGTTCTTTCACTAGTATTATGTCTTGTAAACTTATAATAGATTAGATCTCTAGCTAGTTACACTAAAATTCCGCAGTTACCCAATCTTGATGACCGAACTATACTATACTATATTCATTATCGAATAAAGATCTTCGACTAGCACATGTCTAAACATGAACAGAATTTGCGAATTCGACTGTAGAAATATGTAGAGTATTTGCGTACGGTAGTACCCCTTTATGAATCCAGAGCATTTGAAGTTCGAAGCACAGAATAAAGGTGTTGGGTTAACAGACTAAAAAGCATTTAAACTATGCAAGTTGAAAGACAAAAAAATAAGAGAACGAAGAAATATAGAGATGTCGAAAGGCGTATTTTTAACTCTAAACGCAAACAGTCAGATAATGAGACATGCTGGTCATTGCTGGCAGGAGAAAGTATAAGAAAAAAACTTGCTTTGCAGACGGTATTTCAAGCGCTTGATATTATCCTTTACTTCCCTTTTTGGTTACCCCACCCGTGAAAACTGATTTGATGAAAGTTAGAAATTATTCTAGAGCAGATATGTTCATTATCTGCCTAGCCTTTTCCTGAACCAGATTTTGTTGGGGTTGGTTTCCGGTCTGACCATAATTGGCTATAAGTAAACAGAATGTTTGAACACTTATTTTACTTGGTCAAACTTTCCTTTAAAGTTAATTATATCTTTCAATAATTTAGTATTATTTTCTTTAATTATAGCGAGGTCCAATCTAAACCCAAACTGTTTCTACCAAATCTACCTACTGGAGATCGACGTATCGATATTTTATCTCGATACAGTACAAGATAAGGTTATTACAATGATCCTACAAAGTCGTTACATTGTTGCAAATTGTTACAGTGACATAAGGTTCTCTTGGAAAACCGGGTAAATAATAAATGAATGCAGAAGCCTCAAATTCCGGAATCAGGATATCTGAGAGAGTGTGGAACTGTGTCTGTGCGGAAAGTCTTGAGGACAGGAGACGTGGATGCAGCAAGCTCATTATTATTAGCATTGTGAAGCGAATCGACCAAAAAGTCGACTGTGCCCCAGATTATGTCTTAAAGTATGTCTGGTTTAGACCTCAGTCACAGAACTCGCAGGCCCCTAGATTCTAACAACTAGTTGGCGAATAGTAGAAGCTCCTTCGTTCTTCGTCTTCTTCGTGTCGATGGCACGACAGTGTTTTAAATCTTGTTGGCTCATGCCTTCCCCACTTCCATGGCATCGTCGGTGACAGCGTAGAGGTCGCTATGGCTGCGGCTGGATTCGTTGGATAAGCATTACTATCACACACCTATGTTTCTCTAAAAGTTAATAGTAAAGTCGTTGAAACGCCCTGTGAGATGAAAGTCAAAGTCAAATAATTTATTTCAAATGGGCAGTTAGTAAAACTGCCTAGTTTTGAACGTCAAAAACAAAGAAATAGAACTGATTCTAGTTGGCCCTTCCAAAAGGTTGTTTTCGTATGGAGAAGAATGGGCAGGAAACTCCACCGTTACTCTTTTAGAAATGTTTTACAATATTTTGTGTACCTACATGAATGATATAATTATTATTATATGTGAAGACAATTTGACTCTCAGCTGCTGAATTCATACTTTTCGATATATATTTTCCTTTACCCTTTAGCAGACTGCTCAATCACTCCTCCTTGAAATGGTCCTTCTGCTTATTTATTTTACTACAACTGTAACTCTATATTTAAGGCGATTATGCGTAGTGAATTTAAATACAATATTATGTTTGGCTTCAATCCAGGACGGCTATTTTGTAAATGTTACGCTAAATTAAAGAAAAGTAAAACAGTCTTATCTTTGTTGGACGTAATTTGGCTATGTCTTAATTTAAAACAAATGTAGTCCATCTCTTTTGTTGGGGACGCCTTTCTGGCTTAAGTCCTCAATATTTGTTTTTTTTTAATTGCGAAATGGTCCTGCTTTTGGCTTCGATCTCGCCTGGTGGAAAGTGATGGATGAAGTCGACGATGGAACGAGCAATCCCAGAAAATGCCTGTGAACTCTAGCTTTGAAGGCTGACGGGTTATATGTGGAAGGGATTTTAAGCAGAATATATGTAGCTGGTACTTGTATACTAATAGGGTACTTTTAGAGCCTTGGACTTCCCTAAAGTAGGAAAATACTTAATCAACTGTGACTCTTAAGCATGGCTGATGTGGTTGGTTGCTTGCAGTAAAAAATCTATTGTCTATCACCTTCGCTTGTATATCACCTAAGACTTTCTATCACCTCATTCGTTAGAACAAGAATGTCTCTTCAATCATCATTGGAATGTGCTACAGTCGTACTTTGCCGGCAGACGCACGAGACAAGATATATAAACAAACAATATGGTGTGTGTTTATTGTATTTTACGTGTGTGGAGGAGTTCTAAGTTTCCATTATATTCGCTCAGGGGTTGTGTTTTGAAACCATTCTCTAAGGAACTTATCTTCCAGAAACATTATGTAATGTACTTACTTATTTTTTTTTAAGTTTTCGTCTTCATCGATTGCGGCTGCGTTGTCCGTCAGAAACAACCCGTCCCGCCCGTTTACAATTTGTCTGCGGTATGCGCTTGATCAGACGATTGTTAAATGAACTGCTGTGAATTGGTAATTGTAGTTTCTTATTAATTGTTATGTCATGTACAGTGGCAGAAGACGGCATGGCGTCGTCATTCAGTTTCGACATAAAAATAAAAGCATCTTCATCTTTTCTAGTCTTCGAAAGTGGCTCATACAGATGCAGTCAGCGACTTAAGTCGAACAACACAATTATTTAGCTATATTTCATTAAAATCGGAACAGAAGTATTTAAAAAATCAAAGGGATTGCAACAACTTACTTGCATATTTAAATCATCATTCTGTCTCTTTCATATTTTTTTTCTTTTCGCAGCAATCATTGTCAGTCGTTTGCGATTTATCACAACTCTCCACACTTCTCAATACCAAATAGGTAAAAATCATCGTTATCTGACCCAAATTGTGCAGACAATGTTAAACACTAGCAACTTCTACTGTCAAAAACCGCACTCAATTATCGCCCATAAATCAACAGCGTAATAATCAAAATTACTTGAAAAAAAAATCCCAGATGATACGCGCATCTTGTGGTGTTAAAATCTTAAGTATGTGTGAAACGATGACGTCAGAATTTTTCCCTTGTTATCAGCAACGGAAAACTGTTATCTATGCCTTTGAATCTTACCTAAAGGTTATTTGGCGAAAAAGTAAGGCCTTCGTCGTTGTATCATTCATGATATAATTTCAGTAATATTTTGTAATAAGTACTTATTAATGGGCGCATTGTTGAGGAGTGCTTATTTTAGGTGCTGTTATGAATAAGAGATATCGCTGCTCATCCTCTCTTGAGACCTTTCGAGAGAGGATGAGCAGCCAGCGCCAGCTAAACACTAATAAGAACGGTATTGTTAACACTAGTCAAAAGTGAGTTATGTGCTTTGAACCGATACCGGGTGTCTTCTCCCTGCACGCGTATCAAGACAACCATAGAAAAGGGTTTTCTACGGGTTTTGTTGACGGAAGAATAGACAAAATGACAGATTGTGATAAAAGGAAAGTAGTTTATTGATTCAGGCGAGACTTTGCGGAAATCCATTATAAAATACAATTGACATAGATATATTTAGTAACCTATTCCGCTTGACTATTCTTCAAGAGTCATAAAAAACCCTGTAAAAAATCGACACTTGTTTCACCTCTCAACGAGGCATCCTCAGGATGACGATTGACCAATTGCAAACCAGAACGCGACGTGTTACCACACCGAGCGCTGGACGCAAAGAACTCAAACGAAACGCAGAAGAACGAAAAGAAAGACTTTGCGTCCAGCGCTCGTTGAGAGGTGAAACACGTGTCGATTTTTTACAGGTTTTTTTATGACTCTTGAAGAATAGTCAAGCGGAATAGGTTACTTAATATATCTACTACTATTGTATTTTAAAAGGAAAGTAGGTATTTATGAATTCCTAATTTTAGGAACCCAGACAAAAAGTGAGTAACGCTCACAGGTCTCAGAAAACTAGTACAGTCACACTCAAAGCAATGTGCGCATGCTTCTCGCTACACGATTGCGCCGGAGTCGGTGCCAAAGTATTTGATTTCGCTGGTTTTTATAAAGCAATAATGTCCGTTTATTGTTTGTGCCAATTGCAGCTCACTACTCAGTGGGATTGTACAGGATTTTCGTTGGAGGAGTTGGTTTTGTCGTGGTTTATGCGTGATTATTATCATGCGTCAATTAAAGCGTCTTTTTCACTTGGAAGAACGTTATGATGTGCTTAGTACTTAAGGCCGCTTTCACATTAGGACATTCCTTCACATTATAAGAACAGTGCGTCTGTCTGTCTGTCTGTCCGTCTGTCATAGCCAATTTGCTCCAAATTTGGTACACATATGTATTTCTGTGAATAATGTGAAGGAATGTGCTTCTGCCGCGCTACTGTCGCGCTGCTAACGTCCTAATGTGAAAGCGGCCTTACAGTTTTCAGCAGATGAATTGCGTAACACACTTTCAATCACAATCCGAGGGTTTTGAAGGATTTTTTTAATCCATTGCTTTGGTTTGAAAAATTAGTCTGCTCAACAACGTAAATAACGCATTGAACTTGGTTGAACTGTCAAATTGAAAGGAATTGCGATCAATTGCCAGTTTATGTGTGTAACGCAAACGGAATTACCCCCGCCGGTTTTCAGCAAACAGCAGATTGTCTCTAATGGTGCCAGACAGCTTTAATGATGCATTTAGAAGGACCACTAGTATTGGAACTGTACGTCGATGATTGGTAGTTCTAAAGTAGCCGACTGCTTAAACCGCCTCGTATCTTACTAAGAAAGAATGTAGATCTTCAACTTTATAGTTCTATAGTGCTAGAAGTATTTCTTCGTCAATAAACCATTGTCGTAATGATGTTTTCTAAAGTTGAAATAACACTATGGTAATTAAATTCAATGCCATGACAAGTCATTGCCCTCTCCTTGCCAATACACATAATGTACAACTGTGCCTACATATAATATTTAACGTATGTTCACGAGAACCACTCAGATTTTCACCAACATTTTGAGAATTATTTCTTGTGTACGATTTCTGATTTTAACTTAAATCTTAGTATCGTCATCATCAGCATCATTTCTGCAGAGAGACGTCCACTGCTGGACCGGATCTATGCTTCTCACATCCAGCGGATTCCTACGGCCTTCTTCACCAGGTCATAATCTTAGTATACTCTGCTAAAAACGTGAACATCCTCAAATTAATGACGTAGGTACAGGTTCCCTTCTAAATTCAATACAGGGTGTATCAGAAAGGTAGGGTCGTATTTAATAGTGTGGTTCTGTACCACACTATTAAATCCTCAAACTCCCTCAAACTGAACAACTTTCACCATGATACCAACATCGTAATCGCGAAAAAATTATTAGCCGCCCCATACATTTGGGTGGAGTAGGTATTGAAGCTTTGTACGGGATGGCTTATAATTGACATATTTTCCATTGGACTTCATACTTGAATTCATACTTTTCGATATATATTTTCCTTTACCCTTTAGCAGACTGCTCAATCACTCCTCCTTGAAATGGTCCTTCTGCTTATTTATTTTACTACAACTGTAACTCTATATTTAAGGCGATTATGCGTAGTGAATTTAAATACAATATTATGTTTGGCTTCAATCCAGGACGGCTATTTTGTAAATGTTACGCTAAATTAAAGAAAAGTAAAACAGTCTTATCTTTGTTGGACGTATTTTGGCTATGTCTTAATTTAAAACAAATGTAGTCCATCTCTTTTGTTTGGGACGCCTTTCTGGCTTAAGTCCTCAATATTTGTTTTTTTTAAATTGCGAAATGGTCCTGCTTTTGGCTTCGATCTCGCCTGGTGGAAAGTGATGGATGAAGTCGACGATGGAACGAGCAATCCCAGAAAATGCCTGTGAACTCTAGCTTTGAAGGCTGACGGGTTATATGTGGAAGGGATTTTAAGCAGAATATATGTAGCTGGTACTTGTATACTAATAGGGTACTTTTAGAGCCTTGGACTTCCCTAAAGTAGGAAAATACTTAATCAACTTTGACTCTTAAGCATGGCTGATGTGGTTGGTTGCTTGCAGTAAAAAATCTATTGTCTATCACCTTCGCTTGTATATCACCCAAGACTTTCTATCACCTCATTCGTTAGAACAAGAATATCTCTTCAATCATCATTGGAATGTGCTACAGTCGTACTTTGCCGGCAGACGCACGAGACAAGATATATAAACAAACAATATGGTGTGTGTTTATTGTATTTTACGTGTGTGGAGGAGTTCTAAGAAGATGTTGTGTTTCTCAATTTTCCATTATATTCGCTCAGGGGTTGTGTTTTGAAACCATTCTCTAAGGAACTTATCTTCCAGAAACATTATGTAATGTACTTACTTATTTTTTTTAAGTTTTCGTCTTCATCGATTGCGGCTGCGTTGTCCGTCAGAAACAACCCGTCCCGCCCGTTTACAATTTGTCTGCGGTATGCGCTTGATCAGACGATTGTTAAATGAACTGCTGTGAATTGGTAATTGTAGTTTGTTATTAATTGTTATGTCATGTACAGTGGCAGAAGACGGCATGGCGTCGTCATTCAGTTTCGACATAAAAATAAGGTTATTTAAAGCATCTTCATCTTTTCTAGTCGTCGAAAGTGGCTCATACAGATGCAGTCAGCGACTAAAGTCGAACAACACTTCAGTTTTTTTAATCACATATATTTAGCTAAATATTTCATTAAAATCGGAACAGAAGTATGTAAAAATCAAAGGGATTGCAACAACTTACTTGCATATTTAAATCATCATTCTGTCTCTTTCATATTTTTTTTCTTTTCGCAGCAATCATTGTCAGTCGTCTGCGATTTATCACAACTCTCCACACTTCTCAATACCAAATAGGTAAAAATCATCGTTATCTGACCCAAATTGTGCAGACAATGTTAAACACTAGCAACTTCTACTGTCAAAAACCGCACTCAATTATCGCCCATAAATCAACAGCGTAATAATCAAAATTACTTGGAAAAAAAAATCCCAGATGATACGCGCATCTTGTGGTGTTAAAATCTTAAGTATGTGTGAAACGATGACGTCAGAATTTTTCCCTTGTTATCAGCAACGGAAAACTGTTATCTATGCCTTTGAATCTTACCTAAAGGTTATTTGGCGAAAAAGTAAGGCCTTCGTCGTTGTATCATTCATGATATAATTTCAGTAATATTTTGTAATAAGTACTTATTAATGGGCGCATTGTTCAGGAGTGCTTATTTTAGGTGCTGTTATGAATAAGAGATATGGCTGCTCATCCTCTCTTGAGACCTTTCGAGAGAGGATGAGCAGCCAGCGCCAGCTAAACACTAATAAGAACGGTATTGTTAACACTAGTCAAAAGTGAGTTATGTGCTTTGAACCGATACCGGGTGTCTTCTCCCTGCACGCGTATCAAGACAACCATAGAAAAGGGTTTTCTACGGGTTTTGTTGACGGAAGAATAGACAAAATGACAGATTGTGATAAAAGGAAAGTAGTTTATTGATTCAGGCGAGACTTTGCGGAAATCCATTATAAAATACAATTGACATAGATATATTTAGTAACCTATTCCGCTTGACTATTCTTCAAGAGTCATAAAAAACCCTGTAAAAAATCGACACTTGTTTCACCTCTCAACGAGGCATCCTCAGGATGACAATTGACCAATTGCAAACCAGAACGCGTGTTACCACACCGAGCGCTGGACGCAAAGAACTCAAACGAAACGCAGAAGAACGAAAAGAAAGACTTTGCGTCCAGCGCTCGTTGAGAGGTGAAACACGTGTCGATATTTTTACAGGGTTTTTTATGACTCTTGAAGAATAGTCAAGCGGAATAGGTTACTTAATATATCTACGTCTATTGTATTTTAAAAGGAAAGTAGGTATTTATGAATTCCAAATTTTAGGAACCCAGACGAAAAGTGAGTAACGCTCACAGGTCTCAGAAAACTAGTACAGTCACATTCAAAGCAATGTGCGCATGCTTCTCGCTACACGATTGCGCCGGAGTGGGTGCCAAAGTATTTGATTTCGCTGGTTTTTATAAAGCAATAATGTCCGTTTATTGTTTGTGCCAATTGCAGCTCACTACTCAGTGGGATTGTACAGGATTTTCGTTGGAGGAGTTGGTTTTGTCGTGGTGTATGCGTGATTATTATCATGCGTCAATTAAAGCGTCTTTTTCACTTGGACGAACGTCATGATGTGCTTAGTACTTAAGGCCGCTTTCACATTAGGACATTCCTTCACATTATAAGAACAGTGCGTCTGTCTGTCTGTCTGTCCGTCTGTCATAGCCAATTTGCTCCAAATTTGGTACACATATGTATTTCTGTGAATAATGTGAAGGAATGTGCTTCTGCCGCGCTACTGTCGCGCTGCTAACGTCCTAATGTGAAAGCGGCCTTACAGTTTTCAGCAGATGAATTGCGTAACACACTTTCAATCACAATCCGAGGGTTTTGAAGGATTTTTTTAATCCATTGCTTTGGTTTGAAAAATTAGTCTGCTCAACAACGTAAATAACGCATTGAACTTGGTTGAACTGTCAAATTGAAAGGAATTGCGATCAATTGCCAGTTTATGTGTGTAACGCAAACGGAATTACCCCCGCCGGTTTTCAGCAAACAGCAGATTGTCTCTAATGGTGCCAGACAGCTTTAATGATGCATTTAGAAGGACCACTAGTATTGGAACTGTACGTCGATGATTGGTAGTTCTAAAGTAGCCGACTGCTTAAACCGCCTCGTATCTTACTAAGAAAGAATGTAGATCTTCAACTTTATAGTTCTATAGTGCTAGAAGTATTTCTTCGTCAATAAACCATTGTCGTAATGATGTTTTCTAAAGTTGAAATAACACTATGGTAATTAAATTCAATGCCATGACAAGTCATTGCCCTCTCCTTGCCAATACACATAATGTACAACTGTGCCTACATATAATATTTAACGTATGTTCACGAGAACCACTCAGATTTTCACCAACATTTTGAGAATTATTTCTTGTGTACGATTTCTGATTTTAACTTAAATCTTAGTATCGTCATCATCAGCATCATTTCTGCAGAGAGACGTCCACTGCTGGACCGGATCTATGCTTCTCACATCCAGCGGATTCCTACGGCCTTCTTCACCAGGTCATAATCTTAGTATACTCTGCTAAAAACGTGAACATCCTCAAATTAATGACGTAGGTACAGGTTCCCTTCTAAATTCAATACAGGGTGTATCAGAAAGGTAGGGTCGTATTTAATAGTGTGGTTCTGTACCACACTATTAAATCCTCAAACTCCCTCAAACTGAACAACTTTCACCATGATACCAACATCGTAATCGCGAAAAAATTATTAGCCGCCCCATACATTTGGGTGGAGTAGGTATTGAAGCTTTGTACGGGATGGCTTATAATTGACATATTTTCCATTGGACCATGGAAACAAAGACATCAGCACAAATAAATCTTCGCAAAATATCAGTTCATACTCATTTAATTTAACCCTATCGTAGTCACGTGCAGCCGAGCTCTATTGGCTAACGACATCGATTCTAATAGCCGCCGGTCTGACCAGCCAATCACCGGCGGCCGTTGAATTGATAGCAATTTAGTGTAATGATACTTTGATACTGTTGGCAAATTGTTATCTCGTAACAGTACCAAGTTCATAGTTTAAATGCTAACTTTCGGCTTTAATTTTGAAGTCTTAAGGTTTGAATCTGGTCATTCGACATAGAATCTTTAATCTTATAGTACCTGGGCGACCGAGCGCTGCTCTGGTGAAATATCCCGATTAACGGGGAATAGCTAATCCGAACAAAAAATCGAATAAATGAGCATTCACTGGCTCCTGAAATACAGGTACTCTAACCTAGCTCTGGAGCCAGGGTCTCAAATTTTTTGTAACCTGTTTTCATGGCAATAAAAAATTATTGTATTTATTTATATTCTGCTCATTTATTCGTAAGTAGGTATTGGGCAGTTTATACTAATTCCATGTTGATGGCAACATGGAATTAGTATGAACTGTCCTTGGAATTAGTATAAATGTCATTAATCTAAGATAGCCATCTTGTTCTAAACTTACTGCAAAGGTTACTGTCATATTGTGCCACACCTTTTTACCGGACTGCCAAGGAAGGGTTATGATTTTCTATTGTTTTCTTGAAAACCAGACACCATTTTCTTCATCTTTTCCTCGTTTTATTTCATCCATTTGATCGAACCCAAACTTATCTTTGACACGACCGAAGCCTACTTCGATCTTTTCGTAAGAAATTATATTTATCTCAATATGAAATTCTAGCCTTTTTAAATACAAATGGTTTGTACTGTTGCCAAAAACCGCAAGGATTTAAATGCACGCATCAAAATAATAAGTGCATTCGTCCACTATCAAGAAACTTGTAGTTAATAATTGTCATTGACACAACAAGGCACAAGGCGTCCATTTTGTCAATTAATTAATTAATCTCATCATGCGCTCGCTCCGTGTCTCGCTTCTACTCTGTATCATTCAATTCACTGATTTACTGTTCTATAAAGGATATCAGTGCTTATTGTAAAACACGTGTGTTATTATTATTATGGCTTTCCTGAAAAACCACCCTTAAGGCTTTGCACCCAGCTTCCAAACACCCTGTATGCAATACTACTACCATAAGTACAATATTTTGTTTTAGCTGTTGCGTTATACTTATAATTTTGGTCTTTCTCACTTTTTATTGTGAACTTAAAGACCAGTCAGCCACCTTAGTTCTCGCAAGTTTTCAAATAGCATCTTTACGAGCATCAGATGTAAAGACTACTTATTACAATACTGGTCTACATTCTTCATTGAAAGTCGTAAAAATACATCGCCAATGAATTAATTGGTAGGCATATTTCTAGTTAGTCATATTTATTTGTTAACTTATTTTCCCTATTCTATAATACCTTTAACATTCCATTCACTGTGTAACCGGCTTCACAATTATAGGCCCTTTCGTATTGAGCTCATCTGCAGTTATTTGAAAGGAAGGTATCACCTTGGCAGGTCGTGATGAAGTACTTAGTGCCTCCACGATTTCGTTAGCACCAAATAAACACACCGAACATGAATAATATTGATCGATATTGTGATAATTTGAAACAAGATTTATTGTGCCAATGTTATTAAAGACGTTTCTCGTTCTTTTGGTCCTGTCTTGTCTAAGCATGACAATATCTAATCGTTAGTTGATAAATGCGACTATGAAATGTGTTGAAATGCCATTTAAAATGGCACTCTGAATACTGTAGAGTCGTTAATGATCATGCTAATAATGGAGTGATTGCATTTCGCCTACTGGTTGAGGAAATTGTAAAACTGACTGTCTTGTCTTGATGTCTATATCAAGACAATCGGCTTGATTTCTTTTCTTCTATTCGTCTGGCTGTTTGTCTTACACACTCATTACTAATGTTATCAATTATAAGTTAACCGCACCTCTCTTATTAATACTCATCTCAACCCTTTAATGCTCAGTTTCTATAAACAATAACGAATCGTTTTGCTTACCTATGGTAGCATTTTTTATTGCCAAATTGGGTATTTAAATAGATTCGTAAGCTAATTTTACTTGTGATAGCTACTTCCATATGGGAGGGTCTACTATGCAAAACTATGAGGTCTTTGCTTCATTATTGATAAAGATACAAGAGTCTTAATTTTAACCAATAACGGTCGGTAAAATATGGGATTCGGCCATAAGTTGCCCTTTTAAGTCCCAACGTCAATATCTATGTCTGACAAGTCTCTTTTTGTAAGTGTATAAACAATCAGTTTCTTCATGATCTACAGCTAAACAAATGCCGTTTCACTGAATCAAACACCGTACATAATATCTCAAAACATTTGGCACATTCTCCTCGGCTGTTAGTCAACGGTGGCTGGTGGCTAGTGGCTAGACACATGGTTCAGCCACGGGGTTCCTAGTGCGTTACCGACTCTTGGCCAGACGCCACCTGAACGGTGCATACCACGACATGACATCCGGAATAATAATATTAGAGTGTCTTGTAATTGTCTGTTAGTCAGACCAGGTATTTATAAACTAATGCTTGTTGAGTTTTGTGTTACTGAATTTGTTTTGCGCCACATTTTTCTGGATTAGTTTCAAGGTTGTAAGGATTCTTCATCGCGTAGTGTTAAAACGTCTACTGCTTCATTTGTGCCTTGTAGTATTCTGTTACAAAGGCCAGACATGGGAAAATATAGGCATAATCAATCGATAAATGTGAAATCATATATTGTGCTGTGAGAACTCGGTAATTTTCTATGCTGTATATTGAAGGGACGGCGCTGCTATTTTTTTCCACCCTTTTATGTTAATTTTACAACATCTAAAGAGCGGAAATACTTACAACAAAATTAATCAAAGGGCACAATGTGAGCTTATCGCTACTCTAGCACTATCTTCCAGATAACTTTTGAATGGTCAAGGACGACGTAAAAATAAGTTAGTTCTTTGTTGATACAAAATAAAAACCGGCCAAGTGAGAGTCGGATTCGCGCATAAAGGGTTCCGTACCATTATCTATAAAAAACGGCATAAAAATCACGTTTGTTGTATGGGAGCCCCCTTAAATATTTATTTTATTCTGTTTTTTAGTATTTGTTGTTATAGCGGCAACAGAAATACATCATCATTAGGTAGGATATGGTTTAAAGAACTTTAATTGTATGTACCTATCACCTGATGTACCCATATTCTGGCAAATAAATGATTTGATTTGATTTGATCATCTGTGAAAATTTCAACTGTCTAACTATCACGGTTCATTTGATACAGTCTGGTGACAGACGGACAGACAGACAGACAGCGGAGTCTTAGTAATAGGGTCCCGTTTTACCCTTTGGGTACGAAACCCTAAAAAGTATCAACTATCGACACAAACGGGTTGAAGAGGTTGGGTAAACCAGTGCTATATTATTTTTATTTTCTCTCTCTGCCTAGCCCTATGCCATTTTAAATGAGGTTGGCTCTCCTCGTCATTCTTCTTCAGACGTATCTATTCTGGATCGTTGAGGCATTAGTAGATACCTCGCAGAATAGAACCGTCTTTTTCAGACATAAAATTACTTTTTGTACATAAAATAACTTTTTGTACATAAAATTACCAAATTATTTCCTCAAATAAATCGATCACTTCGACAGATTCCATAGAATACTTTAAGAGGCCATCTTTACTGACCAACCATGCGTGTGCGCAGACTTTGAACTAATAAAGATTTCTTCAACAGAACTGTCTTTGAAAAATATGTATTTACGATTATTATAGGTAAAGGTTATCTCTGGGTTAATGTTAATATTATCTTTTATGTAATATGGATTCTGCTTGTGACTTTGTCTGCAGATTTTTTTCCTCATTTCATTTGTTTCTTCATCCTTTACAGTACGATACAAGTTAGATGTAACATAAATTTGAAAATTTGCATTAATTAATTTCGCTTTTACGAATGTATTTGGCTATATGACTTTACAAGTTATTGCGTTTGAATATAGAACATTATCACCTAAAACAGTAGGTAATATAGCTTGGTGATCTTAAAGGCGCACTCAGTTCGAATTGTGATCGGTTTCATGAATTTTGCCGATGCTACATCTAAGTTGTGTCGTACTGTACCTACCAATTGATTATTATTGAGCTTTTCATAAATATAAAGTAAATGACCAGTTGTCTAGTATATGATATTAAACTGTTGGTGAAGAACAAGTAATTAACTACTTATTAGATGCTAACCATATCGGTTAAATTTTCTTTCTAAATGTCTATTAATTAACCGTCGCGTTGTGTTAACTGGTCTAAACTATAAGACATTCATCAGTTTCTAAATTAGCACAACTCAATAGACGAACACAATACGACCCACACATAATACAAGACTTTCTATTATACCATGTTGCAGTCATTAACATAATAATATTTATGACTCGCCTCTCACTCCCACTTGATACCATTAATGTCTGGCAAGGTCATATAGTGTTACCCATTGTTAGACATAGGTTTAGCAGTGAATGCACTACAGTCATAGCACACTACTGCTCTTGATCTTCGAACAATCTTATAAATCCAATATCTTGCAGAGATCGTCGCTCCACCTTGCCTAAGAGCGTCCTAAACATTTGCACTATTTACAGTCCTCCTCAAACTTCACCGTCTGCTACAACGGTCACACCCTGCTCTGACTGAAATACTCGGCCATCTTGTTATACTGCCTTTATTGCAGTCACTATTAGAACTCGGGTATTCAGTTTCAACGAATGTTTGACAACCTCAAATAATTTAAAGAGGACCCAGTATGATGCCTTGTGGAATCCAACGCCCACAGCTAATGGCCGATGCCAGTTTTGTACTTCAGCGTATTCCCATCTCTGTCAGATCACCTAATTAATTAATTAAGATGCCTCAGATGCGAAAGATACACGATGATTCTTTGTGTTTAAACGTTTTAATGACGTCTACATATTGTAGGGACGCGTTGAAATGCTTTCCTCGCACCATCCATCTTTATGTTGGCAACCACCATATGTTTGAATGATAGAGGGTTTATTTCACGCTTAGAATATGATAAATCATTAGTATTTTTATTTGTAATTTATAATGCGTTTTACTGGTTAATATCATCGGTTTGGTTTTTCGGGAAATAAAGGACGATCAAACATTTTGTCCAAAGAAAAAAAAAACCGTCATTCAAAAAAAAAACACTACAAAGTGAGTGACAATGTTACAGATATTGTATAGGTAGGTAGGTATAAATAGTTTGTTGCCACTGACTTCCAAAGTTATAGTTATTTTTCACTTTTTAGTTATGGTACTTACCCCACACCAATTCGTATACTTCATTATGTAAACAACGGCGACTAATGGATGGCGACGGTAATGAATTCAATACGTTTTATCAAAGCTAACTTAAAAACTGCCCAAGAAAAGGTAATCCACCACGCAAGCTACTTCTACCAAATGAAAAAAAACAAAACAGAATCGGTTCACAAATGACCAAAAAAAAACTGATGAAAAAAATAAAAATAAAATACATACAGACGAACATTATAAACTCCTCCTTATTTGAAGTCGGATAAAAATGGTTTTTGGTGTCGAGCTGGTATTACTTTCGTTTTTCAGATCCTCATGTATTAGTCTACTGCTGTTAAATAAAATATGGACGAGATCATTCAAACACTGCAAACTATCTAATAATATATGATGTTTTCATAAAAAACTGTGTATATTCTCTAGTTTAAACTCCTTGATTTACTTTCTCACACGTCTTGTGTCTACATTACTTCCGTGAATTTCTTCATCGACAAGTTCTAACTGGAAATAATTATTAAAGTCATTTATTTTTACATCGCAGTAAACTCTTTTCTCAAATATTTTTCTAACTTACAACACTGGAGCCCTTAACTTGCGCGGGCGCATAAAAATAGTCGGAACGTTAATAAAACCGCTCTTCTTTGCCAAATCCACATTACTATGTACGAGCCAATATTTTTTGTTTATGATACGGAAAGAAAATTGGCCTAACGTTAGTCATTTACCTTTTATATTTTTTGTAGGAACAGGTTTTTTTTTACTTTGTTGCTTGTCTTGTTTTCTCGTGATCAGCTACGTACGCTTACTCTACGTGATGGTTTGTTGTAAATATAGTCACTAAAATCACGGGTACACAGATTTACATAATAATTACAATGAGTGACATCCAGCGTCTATCCCAATTGTAGATATTTTTAGTCTCTCAACTTAGCAAGGAAGAAGAATTATTTTCAGGAAACGCTTGTTTTTTTTACCCGACTACGGCGAAGAAAAAAGGAGGGTTATGATTTTGACCGGTATGTATATATATATTATAATCCCAATTATTTTTAAATAAAAATAAAGGACAAAAAACTCAACTAAAAAGGTATAAACAAGACATGACGGACAGACAAATTAAAAATGCGCAGTCACCCGTAATCTGTTTGATTTATGCCCTAAAACGTATGGCTCCGGATTTTTAAATGTCTCTGTGATGTTATTCGTTTGTTTAAAGATTCTAACATTTCCAACAAGTTCTAAGTCGAAGACCGGTAATTTGTCACTAGTTGAACTATTTTTGCCTTTGATACTAAACTAATTAACTATACTTACAATGAGCTATAAGTATATGTAACAACCGGTATATTCTGCAAGAATCTCACCATGAAAACTACTGAAGTGAGCTGTCATTCTTCTTGATGCTAGGGATTGACAATATTGACAGCTCACTTCACCTACAAGATTTGAGGGTGAGATTTAAAAAAAAAATCGTCGTTTTATGATAACTCAGTGACATATTATGAGTTACGAACGATTCGTATGATGGCTCTTTCTGGCTATGTGTGTTGATGAACAATTTTTTTTAGCCGGTTTTCTCCGTCTCCTGGGCAAAGGCTTTCCATTCTTCCAATATGTTCTCGCTATACCGAGCTGGCTCTCGCCTTTTTACGGAATCCAACAATAATAATAATTATCATAGCAAAATCATCCATATGTATGTGTTAAATGCAAATGCATGCAATATGTTAAACGCATTTGTAATAATTAATAAACTGGTTTTATAGCAGAACTAAAATAATATCACAAAAATGTTGCATCCCACGGCTTCCTGCGAACGGTGTGCTTTAATTAGGTAGGTACGTTATTTATAAAATAAATAAATATGCGTTTTATTAATGTTCAATCTTCTGTCGCAACGTGAGGGTGATCCCCGGTTACAAATGCTAGGTGCCATACGATTTCGCGCCACGAATGCGCAATATCTATCACAAGAAAGAAAAAGAAAAACATTTATTTAGCACTAAAGGCGCACAATGTAATAGAAGTACTTACAGCAGATAACAAATTAAAATAGTAAAACAAATTATTTAAAAAACAAAAACCCGACTGCAAAAACCTATAGCCGAAAACATAAAAAAACAAGCATTGAACTTTGTTTTGTAAGGTATTGCAGGCGGTAACCAACAAAAGTTACACCATATTAAAAAAAACAAAGTTCAATGTTTGTTTTTCTCTTTTAGGTTATAGGTTTTTGCATTCGGGTTTTTTGTTTTTAAAATAATTTGTTTTATTTCAAGCTTTTTAGTTTTATTAATATATATATTTAGAATTAACTCATTACGAGATTTTATTTGATACCAATATTGTTGTAATTTCTTTTTAAAAAACCTTGCCTCCGTTTTTTTTGTATTTGCAGATGAAACATATAAAAAAAAATGTAGCCTATGTCACTCTCACAATTAAGACGAAACTAAAGACACCTCGTATGTTAAAATCCATCAAGCCGTTTAGGCTACAGAGGTTGCCAAAGAAATAGACATACATACATACATACTCTCGAAATACATAACCAACCTTCTGGGGCAGTCGGGTAAAAAGCGTAAGGAGTGACCAGTTACCATCACGCCTGGAATCCCCGAAGGGTTAGGCAAAGGTATACCCATAGTACAGCCACATCAGCTAAGTTTTTTAAGATACATGCAAATACGAAGTACTTACCTGATCATAGTCCTGTTTACCCTCGGACAAAAAGTCTATTACAAGTTAAGTGATCCATATTGTAAAGACTCTAATGACTTTAACATGCTTGTGACGTGCAATTACGTAATTACAAGTATTAGGTACAACGCATTGGATTTTATGATAGTGCTTTACTTTTTGTAAGAGCATTGAGATCATAGTACTTATAGTACTTATGGCGGTATACATACATATTAACATTGTACAGGTGCCGTGTTAAACATATTTAGAAATGCTTAACCGTTTAGCATTCGAACCAGGATCTTAACTGCGGTTTGAAGATTTAAAAAAAATAAAGTAATAAAAACTAAAACCCAACTACGACTAAAAAGGTATAAACAAGATACCACAGACAGACAAATTAAAAATCCGGAGTCACACGTGTTAGGGCATAATTCGAACAGATTACGTGTGACTCCGATCTGATTTTATTTAGTAGTATTTAGTTCCTTTATTTCCTCTAGAGGGCGCATTTTTATGTGACGTGACATAGCCTATAACCAGCGGACGATCAAGACGCTTCCAACGATACCTCACTTGTCAAATTGCGATGAGTGGCTTAGAAGATATGAGGGAACAGATGAACATACATACATACCGGTCAAAATCATAACCCTCCTTTTTTTCGCCGTAGTCGGGTAAAATAGCGGATATGTCCGAGTCGGAGTCGCACACCAAGGAGGATTCCGTACCACCGAAAAAATACGTTTGTTGTATGGGGAACATCTTGATTTTTTTAACTTTATCTTATTTTATTTATTATTTGTTGTTATAGCGGCTATAGTAGTGCACACTACGAAAATTTCAAGTGTCTATCTATTACGCTTCAGTAGATACAGCCCTGTGACTGACGGAAGGACGGATGGCCAGCGGAGCCTTAGTAATAGGGTACCGTTTTCACCCTTTGGGTGAACCTAAACACCAGAGCTGATAATATGATGATGGCCCTTTTTTTTCTTTTTTTTTTGAGGGTGGTACGTCGTCACATGACTTCTCCCCGCTCTGGGTGGAGCGGAAAGGCGTGTCAGACTTTTACTGACCCGTGTTCCTTCAGTTGCCTGTTGCCAAGGTCCCGGTATCCCTTTCGTACTTTCCCGCAATCCTGGCAGGATATGACGATACCCTGACGCTCACACCGTGACTCCAGGAACTTACTGATCATTTGATGGATCTCAGTTATGAATAAAGTCTCCATTGCCGACTACTTTAGCTCATATAATACTTGTCACATCCTATCATCATCCTAACTAATATTATAAATGCGAAAGTGAGTTTGTTTGTTTGTTACGCTTTCACGCTAAAACGGCTGAACGGATTTGGATGAAATTTGGCACAGGGGTAGACCATGACCTGGAATAGGACATGGGATACTTTTTATCCCGATATTCCCACGGGATCGAGACTTACGCGGGTGAAACCGCGGGGCGCAGCTAGTCTCATATAAAATAAACTAAAACATTAACATTCCATTTCAACTACGTAAAACTAAGCGCCCATAACAAAATACTTGAGTGCGATAGTTAGTACACGAGTACCCTTAAAATAAAAATAAAAATATTAAAATAAAAAACCCCGGAAACTCGATCAAATCACCTTTCAAACAAAACCAAAAAATAAAAAAATCGGTTCAGCCGTTCGGCAGCTACGATGGCGCAGACAGACACACAGATTCACACGTTAAACTTAAACACCTCTCTTTTTCCGTCGGGTGTTAAAAAGAGGGCTATTTATCTAGATAGACTACATAAGTGTTATGACAACAAAATTAGGTGAATATGAGGTGCAGAGTACAGACTCGCTGATTACGACATTTTACCGATGCCTTGCATAAGATTTTACCGGTCTAAAAGCAGTTAATAAGTTTACTGCCTTGTAAGTCTAGAAGTCACAAGCGACTATTGAACTGAAGGCATAGAGAAAGTTACATTCAGCGATAAAGATGATGGAATTTCAAAAATGTATGGCACTGACATAATCTACCGAAAAGCTATGTCAATCCTGTTGAAAGTCAAACTTAAACCATTTATTTCAATTAAACCATTTACAGGTACTTTTGAATTGTCAAGGAGTCGGTCAGTCCAAAATATGAAGCTAGTTATCCATTCCAAAGTGTACTAGGTACCTATGGAGAAGAACGGGCAAGAAACTCCACGGACACTTTTTTAAATAAATAAAAAAATTGTTACAAAATAATTATATAGAAACCGTACCTTTGAAACCGTAGAAATACGAAACGCTTTGAAAACGATTGCCATTTCTCTAGGCCCTCTAGTTCAGAGTCTGCAACAGCACCCTAATTGCGTAACACACTTTTTGGGAATATGATTTTGAAGGTGTAGCCACCTTCAAAATCATTTGGATTGTGGCTTTTGCTTATGTTCGAAAAATTTATCTGGTCAACAATGTAGGTAAATAACGCAATGACTGTTGCTGAACTTACAACATGAAATCCTATTGCAATCAATTGTCATTTTATGTGTGTTACGCAGTTACCGTGCGGATCGGGCAAAATGTTATTGGTTTATTTCATTAGGAAATTCTTAATAGCAGTTCTGAAGTTTGGATTTGTGCCTCTGTTAAGGCAACGGGTTTGTCAGAAACTCAGAACATACAGTATTTTAAAAAGCACAATGACAAAGTCAGTTCAGTCATTTCTTATGATAAGCTCCTCTGGTTACGTGCCTATTATCTACTACGATATCTATATTTCGATAATTTATTTATCCAAAACATGAGTATACACACACATGGCATACAAGATGTTACATTCTCTTTTACTGCAATTGCTGTTTTTCGTAGCTCTATACGCACCTCTGACTTTTCGGATTCACGTGCATAATGTATAATTATCACTTGCTTAAAAAATGGTGAAGGAAAACATCGTGAGGAAACCGGCATGGCCTTTGAGATATATTTCTGAATGGCATGTGAAGCCAAGTCAGGCCGAAGGGCGGCTTTAAAACTCTGACACCAGGTTAGTTAGTAAACAAACGAAAAGAAGAAGCTATAGGGCATGGGTCTTTGAATTGTAGATATAATTTTTTAATTATCTATGAGGTTGTCTATACTTAGATCATCGGGAAGCCCCTTGAGATCACAGGTAGTTCTAAATCTGAAAATGTGTAGAAAAACAACCATTAATTTGAAAGTAAAATCAATGACATGATTAAATCAAGACACGTGCAAATATACAGTTATTATTATCAATTACAACGCAGACCGTTTACTTGTACACATAATTAATAAGTTACATTGACTAATTGAACAGTTTCATTAATATATTGCATTGGTAGTCGCCGTACTTGACATAAAATAGTACCATTCATTCTGACCTTTCCGATATTGGTCTTAGAACTCACTTAATAAAGTCTAGACTAAAACCTATTGGTCATAATTTGATTGAAAGTATGCCCGGAGCGATTTGTACCATTTGTAGGAGTTCTTGCTGACATTACTGATTTTAGCGTTAACATATTTTATTTTCGTAGACACTTTGTCTTGTTTATTGATTTGATTTAGTAGTAGATAGAGAAGATTAGCATAGATAATTAAATAATAACTTATATTAATAGGTCAAAGTGCAAATGACTTGTGTTATTTATTTTTTTCAGTTTTAAATTGAAATATCAGTAATTTCGTTACGATAAAAGCGACAAAAACATGTACTTATAGAAAAAGATCTTTCCATCCTGCACTTCTATTTATTCAACAATCGTAAGTTAAACACCCCAATTGAGTAAAACACCTTCAAAATCCGATGGATTTTAAAAGAAATTCCTGATCCATTGCTACATAATATGTTGGATTATAGCAAAAACAAATCGTTCTTACTTCAACACTATATATATATATATATATGTATGACAACACTATATATCTATATATAGATTTTGCAGCGATTTGTTTTGTCTTTCTCTTTCTGACATATAAATATTATTTTTTACTATCCGAGCCCGCCCAAACCACTTGACTGAGATCCTTACTTTCTCATAGTGACTATACTATTATTTTAGCCTTGTGTGGAATCACACGTAATTATAGTAAAATACACCTTCTAATATTTATAAAAACGTATTATTGAAATCCTTAGAACGACCTTTCCTTTGGTGCCCCCTTTTAACCACATTTGACAATTTTTTTTGCTCGATGACGTAAACAGGGCAATTAATGTTTGTCGGATTGTCAAATGAAAGGCATTGCAATTTTAGTGTGTTACGCAATAACTGGCGTTGAAAAGGTTAGGTATCCCTCTTTATCTATGAAAACAAATCCTTCCTATTTATTAATATCTCACTTAAATTTAATGTCTTATGTAAATCTATATTATTTTATGACTGCGACCTCAATCCCCACTGGCCTATCAGAAGGACCTTGATATTGAGGATTATTATCTAGTCTAACGAGTATAGACAATGACCAACTCATTTGATTATAGGTTCACGACTCACCAGTGTTAGTTGAACTTTTAACTGTTTGAATGTATCTGATGGAAGAGGTCAAGATGTTGGTGCTGTGTGTGTCTTGATTGACGGGTGTATACTTTACGAAGAAGAACGACTTTGTGTTGTAGTAACATTCATATTCAAACCTGAAAGTTTGTCTACAATTTTGTAACTTCTTGAGGTAGAATTTGACTGACTGCTTATACAACTTTTAAATAGATACAAGTTATACGTTTTATCCGGGTACGTGATCTAAGTTTCCCCTAGGATGCGAGTGAAAACGTTAAAAAGTTTTCCAGTCTTTATTCATTTGAGCGCTACAGGCGGCATGCAAAGATATATAAACAAAGGCTTGTAACGTATCTGCCTATCTAATTCCAAAGTTGGAGTATGGAGTTTCTAGCCCGTTCTTCTCCCTAGGTACCTACTACGTTTTGGAATGGGCTAACTTCATCTTTCTGAATGAGTGACTCCATTGACAATCACAAGTGACTCAAAATGGTTTAATTTGAATAAATTCTTTTGTGTTTGAGTTTAGTTTGCACCTACCAATAAAACAGTAACTTAGTCATATTCCTCCAAACTTGGCACACATCTAAGGTTATTGACGCCATCAATATTACGGATGTTTTAAAATGCCCCCTTATTTGATAATCTCTGATAGATGCAAATTAACTTCATTGTCACTAAGATCATGAGTCTGTGTTCATATAGTTCCTTTGACCTTTTGCGAATACCTATTTAGCAAGATTTTTGTAATGCAGAATACTAGATGTTATTTTAAGATTTTTTCTTCCAGGGTCATGTTAGCAATTTATCTTTATGGAAGTTCTTGTAGCCACTGTTGGCGCCCAAATGGGATTCATTTTGATTATGAAATCTTTTTTTGGCGCCCACCAAATGAGCGTCAAAAATCGTAAAATTCGGGGAGTTTTTTCTGTAAGTATTATTTATGTCTTGAACTCTTGATTGAGATACAGTAGCAATGCAGTGTATTTTGGGGATGGGGATAGCAGATGCAGCAATTTGTTATGATGAAATGATATAGGTATCAACTACCAATCAACATTCAACAAATTATCGCATCTTTTATAAATCATGCAAGAGACGGGGAGTTGTCAAGAAGGTAGCCAAATACTGATATAATATGCTACTGTTGTAGGTTATTCGTATCAAACTGGTTGCCATGCTACCTAGATTAGCGACTGCAGTGTTGCACCTCCGTCAAAATATCAACATCACGATCTTATCACTTATCACGGGTGTTATCATTAACGTCATCATGACGGTCTCTGACGACAAAATGTCCAATATTTACTCCTTGTTATAAAAACACTGCAATGCTGATCTTTTTATTTGTATATGTGTGTCACTATTCTTAATTTAAAAAACAACACGCACGGTATTGCGGACGTCATATGGCTAACATACAGCGTGTCTAACTATTATATCTTGAACTATGATCATATGGGTTTGCGCTGGATTTGAAATAACGTTGACATTTGCCTAAGCCCGCTTTGTCACTGTGAAGCCCTATTTATTAGGCATCTTGTTTAAAGGTGGATTTAAATGATGACACCTACATGACAGGTGGCAGTGCGACATTTTTGTTTATCATACTTCATCAACTAACTAGTATTGTTTTTTTTTCGCACGTTTTTTCTTAACAAATCTGACCACCATTTCCATAGAGAAAAATAGAATAGAATACTTAGGTATATAAACATGTTTTGTCTATTTTATTAATTTGAATTTATGACTGGTAACTGTGAAAGTTATTGGGTACCAATGCTCGCAGGACGAACGTTTTCTTTTCCAAGGATCTCAAACACTCAATTTTTATACTTAACAGATTTCTCATTTTGTTTTTACGTCGACGATGTTTTTTCGAATTGATGCATCGATTCGAAGTTGACCTGTGCATACATCTACTGTTGTGTTGCCGTTGGCTGCATGAACATTAATTAGTAATACCATTGTAGATCTTAGATAACAGTGTTAGATTGTAATTACATTAGATTTATAATTTTAGGTAGTCAGATAACAGCGAACTGTTTTGACTACCTGAATTTAGCTAAAGAAATAAGTAGGTACTTAGAAAAATTATGTTCTTGTTTTGCCACGAAAATGCTGCTGCTTGCTGCAAAATACTAAGATGAAACTAACATTTCTTTTTTTGTTTTCAGGTAATTACACAAAAGAAAAGAAAACAACGCCATGTGAGTAAAGGCTAAAATAGTAACATAACTCTTGAACAAGTCAAGTAAAGCCCCGTTAATGAACTTCCCTGTCAATTCCTACTACAGGTACAACAATCTAAAGACAAAATTAACTGCATCCTGGTAATTGTATACAATCTCAGTATTTTTGGTAAGGTTTATTCTTTCAACGTCAGATATTTTCGTTATCGGATAACTTATCGCTACTGTAATTCTTGGTAATTCTTCACTCACAGTGATTAATTGGTATTAAAATGTATGTCTATCGGTTGCATAAAATGTAGTCTGCTGCATGCGTAATATAGCCTGATCAATTTGTTTCACTTTGTTTAGTATTTAGTAGTACTATCAATCGTGTTTACTCGCCATCATTATAATCATCTTCCTGCCAAGAAAACGTGTTGCGCTGAACCCTAATTATAATAACATGGGACCATGTTATTTGGATTCGGCGCAACACGTTTTCTTCTTCCATTCTCCCCTGTCAACCGTCACTCATCACCGTCGTCATGTATTCGTCGTATGTTTCCAAAATTATCTCATGGTATAGTTCAGTGATCATTGGATGACCGATGTTCTGCAGTGAAATTTTTGGTAAAAGATTAACTGCTATTCTATAGTCTATGTTAAACCACTTCAGGACGAGTCTCCACTGTTTTGTACTTCTCTTGTCCTTTCACTAGTATCTCTGCTGATGTTACTAATATCTCATCATTGTTAGGCAATGTTCAACTAACTCGACTGTCTCAAAATATTTTCATCTTTCCATCTTCACAGTCAGAGTTCATCTCATTGTTGCTTCATTAGCTTACTTGCTTGCGTGGGAGTGTAACGTAGTTTCAATAAACATTTTGGCACTGAGTCTGACTACTTTTAACGCATTCAAGATTACTAGCATGACAGAACACGTGTAGACAAATACCGGTTTAAATTCTATTCTAATGCTTTTTTGACATTTAGTTTGCTACCTGTCGCACGTCGTAATCCAGGATCCACGTAATCCAGGATGTACTTGTTCAAATATAGATATGTCAAGTCCTATGAAATATTCATCAAGATACTATAACTAGTTTTAATGAGAGCCTATAGATATGTAGTTATGGGAAAAACTATCTTGATGACTCTCATAGCAGTTTCAAATAATGCTTTAGTCCTTCCTACTGGCCTTTAAGATTGAATCTGGAGTTAAGGCACTCCTTAGAAGCTATTGCAACACGAAATCCATCATGATTTGGCATCTCAGTCTTTTCTTCCCACCTGATAATGCTCTTTTCTTGTTTCGAAAGGACCTTTGCCCTGCTGACATATGCAGGATAAAATTAATAATCATATAATATTTGTATATCTGAAACACGTATTATCATCGTGTGGGTGGGGTATACAATCTTATTTCTTACATCTCTTTCATGATGTATTTGAAAAGAGAATAGCAATTTAATGGGTTTTTTTTGCGAAGGTCAGCCAAATTGGCACCAATGTTTTTTGAAGTATTTTTTTGCAGTGTAGTTACTGTATTTGTATATTCATTCTCTTGATCTAATACACGCATTTTTTGTTGTGATACAACTGAGTTCGTTGCTCTTTAATATATAAATGAACTCTTAAGCTGATTAAAACCAATTGATATTTAAAGTTTAAGCGGAATCTGAACTGCCTTAAAAGCATTCGCCATTTTGTAGTTTAATCGCAGTAATATTATTGGTTGATGGTTCTGACTTCTTTAATAACCTTCTAAAATAATTATTAATGATAATAAGGTTCGTCACAAGCCGGATCTTCTTCAGCATCAGTCAATACCTGTGTATCAGTAAAGTGTACTTTATAATTATTGTCAGATATAACAGAATGCCGTTTAGACAATTTTCAATCTTTTGTCATGATGAAATATCAATGTTATCTAGTTTTTATTCTTGTCATGTCGTGATTTCGTGAATGTATCTACTTGGTTTTTTTGCTTCTGTTTCTAGTACTATTATGAACGCGGCTCGAGCATCGATACACAATCGTAAATAGAGGCCGTTAAAGTGTTTGCCTTTGGAGCCTCAAAGAGCACGGTTAGGGCACTCTGACTTAGTTTATGTGCCAGCATGCTGTGTAGTTATAGAAAATCGTTGGTACTGATTGGTTGCGGCTTCGTCAGGCTTCATTACGTGGTTGCCGCTCATTCAGTCCAATACATGAGCGCAGCCGCTGCATGGGCAGGCAGTTATTAAGTCTTGGTCAACCGACACAAGCGTAAGGTTTTATGTCTCGACTGAGTTATTAGTGGATAATAATAGAGTCGGTATTACTTCACGCGCCAGCCTTATGCATGGGCTTTTTAACCTCGGCAGCCTATGACCCTTTCTACTCAGTTATCTCGATAATATGTGACCAGTTTTTTTTAATAACTACTCTGTTCGCTAGACCTTTGTTTCAATCCCTGTCTGAATCTGAATCGGAAATTCAGTCAGTCATTGAGTCCGAAAGGTTATCAACTCTTGTTACGAATATACTAATAAAACTTCTTGATCGATCTCTGGTATACCTACTTTTAACATAAAATGATACGATTATGACTCATTATCTATTTATCTCGCCTCTAGATATCTGGAACTTCGCAGGGGTCGGGGGTAATCTAGTGCGATAACAGTTTGTGCTAATAAATTGACAAATATATTTCAAATATTCGACAGTATATCGGGTCTACTGCTTTAATTGCCTTACGGTACAAATCTACTGCTGTTTTGAACAACAATGTGAAGGTTTTCCGAGAACATTGTTATATTTGCACAACTGGATGTTCAATTAAACGAAATTAAACCTTGTAAGTGGCTAAAATATCCTCTTTGAACTTGGAGATTGAGGGCAAACATTTTACATAGATGTTATTTACATGAAGAAACAGCCATTAAAGTCTTAAATCATCATTTAAAACGGCTAAAATCATATGAGAACAGTTCCAGGAAAATTTGGGATGCATGGATGAAAAATAAGACCACACACTTAGATATTTTCATATACAAACATCCCGATTATAATTCACAAGTCCATAAAACAACTATAATAAAAACTGCACATCAAAATATCGGTCCTTAACATGACGCAACTGATATTGTAGTATGTCACGCCGCGATAGGAACAATAGAAGACAAACATTATTAGATTATAATGGATTATTCTAGCTATATTAATAACAATAATGTTATTGTATGGAGTCTTGGAGTATTTGCTCGAAGAATGTTGGGTTGAAGGACATACACTCACCACTGTTGTAACCCTAGGCAAGCATCAAAAAAAATACACTTACAGTTCTCATAAAGTGTTGCAGATGGCAAAATAATGTACATAAATTATATCATCATTGACAGCCATGTTAAACCAACTGCTGAGTACCAGCCTCCTCCCTTTTGAACCATGATTCCCGAATCTGCAACTCCATCCAGTTGTTAACAGCGCTACTTTGTCGTTCATCTTCTTCTGGCAGTTTTTGTATCAACATTTCTATCATTTCTCCGCAATAATTCTGATAGGGTTAGTATTGCCCAACTCCATTTCAAAAATATAATTTTGAATTCATAAGGTGTAAAGGATATAATAAAATTATAGTATTTCTTGTATTATCTGTGTTGTTATAAAGTGAAAGTGAAGAATGTGTGATACTGTCACAGAATCACGTGTTTTAAACAAATCCAGTGCCTGCTTTATTATGCCGCATGTCATAATATTGTGTAATGGCTTGAGTATGCGGTAGGTATGTTACTTTCTTCACTATTTTCCCTTTTGTTGTAAAATCAGGAGGAAATGGCGTAGCTTTCCAGCCTTTCTTGGAAGAATACCTACTATGCTTTCGTATCTGCTTGAACTAAGTATAATTGCAATATTATAAATACAATTACAAGGGGAGGCTGTTTTAATGCCCCAGAATTCATCGTCATCTTATCAGCCTAGCCTTTTCCGAACTATGTTGGGGTCGGCTTCCAGTCTACCCGGATGCAGCTGAATACCAGTATTTTACATGGTGCTACCAAATAATACCCCATCATTCATTATCCCATATCAATTTTTTGGTAAACCGATAAATATTGAGAGCAGTGGTGGCCCAGTGGTAACGGCCACGACTTACGAGTTGTAGGTCGTAGGTTCGAACCCTGACAGGCGCTTTACTTTGTATAAATTATTTCATCGCCGCTGCTCTCAAAACGGTGAATTAAAACATCGTGAGGAAAGCGTGTCAGCGAGCATGTCCTAGAACCAAAAATTCGAAGACATATTATGTGACATCTACCAACCCGCACTGGGCCCGCGTGGTGGATTACGGCCTGCTCCCTATCACAGATAGGAGGCCTGTGTCCCAGCAGTGGGAACATTATAGGCTGATTAAGAGAAATATTGCCGTTTTGTTACGTGATATTTGGTCTGGTCTAGTTGTTAATAAATTACGTTTTAACTTTTGTAACAACCCTAGTCACTACGAAAACATAAAATATACTACCAGGTGTTTGGGATTCATTGAATTTTATGTTCTGCTCAATAAATTCTAGGCCAGACTAAACATTAAATCTTGCTATTCGGCGTAAGCAGTAGTAGGCTATGGTTATGAAATAGTAAGTAAGCTACACCGCTACAGCTACTGAGGCAGAAGTCAGATGAAGGTCGAGGTCGTTGGATCAACGAGTCTATCCACTACTCTGCTGAGCATAGGCCTGTCCCAATTAGCGTCACAACACTGGGTTCTCTTCCTACCCGTGCGTTCTGACCCTCTGAGGTAAATAAACAACAAATAGGTACTTTCCTTAAAACACAATTGTATTACTTAGGCCACTTTGCTTCGGCTGTTGTAAAGATTTATTTAGCATATAAATTTTTTGCGTCCGGGGTTAATCTTTTTCGTAACACTAAATTACAAAAATGGCGATCTTTATTTCTTGTTACGCCATAAAGAAAAGGTGAAAGTACATAGAATACATAATTAACACCCTCATACATAATAGTAAATAAACATATAGACAACTAGCTCTACCTGTTGTTACATTGGTACAATTACGTAGATCGATTGGTGTCGAGTTAGTTCGGGTATTAACCGCTAGATGGCGTTACTGGTGCGTATAGATCGTAAATCCGCGGGAAAATGATCGATGGAAAATGAGCTATGGTTTTTAATTTTAGGATTGATGCTTTCACTTTCACTTTTATTAATAGAACTTATAGATCTAAGGTCGATTCCCAGTTCGGGCTGTACTCTTGTATTTTACTACTGCTTGCGTATGAAACTCATGTGGACGGAAGTGTTGTCGTTAAATGATGATGGGATGGAACATGGAACATTTGGAATCCGTAAAGTTCGCCCTTACGGAATCCAGATTTATCGCTGTCTTATTTTTGTTGTGGTTTATCGTTTGTCTATCTATGTATAAGTCATATAGTGTGAAAAGTCGGTAAAAAATTACCCAATTAAATACTTTACCTTATTTGTTTCTTTCTACCTCTTTAGTAATTTCTAGGAACAAGTATGACATCACAGCGGACAGACCCAGTCGCTGACATTAGTATGTAAGGGCGTCTTTCGTCTTGACCTGATTGTTGTGTCCTTAACCATGCGCCGGAGTTTTCCATGTGCGCAAACGCACAAAACAGATACATATGTGCAGAAGGTTTATTCTACACAAGCCGTGTGGCCCATGGGCAAAAATGACGAACTTCCATACAAATTTTCATCCCTTATTTAACGTCTTAGGGGATGAATTTCCAGAAATCCTTCCTTAGTGCTCACTTTAATTATAATTATAATGAACTCTTGTGCAAAATTTCATGCTTCTTCAAGATTTTTGTTAAGAATATTAATTCAGGGTTTTTCGTAATGTGCGAACTGACACACTTCTTTACCATCTCGTGTCTTCTAACTTTACTCCGAGTTTAAAGAATAATATTGGCCGATGATCGAGTGTCCTAAACTGAGACTGTTAGCTTTGCTTCTTATTAGACATTGATGCATCCAAGACTTACTGTTGAAGTCCTTAGACCTGTAGCCAAATAACGCAGAACCATATAAAGTGCGTTCATTATGACTTGCCCCCGTGACGCGATTGGTAGCACTGAGGCCCTAGTGTGAGTTTATTTTTACCCGACTACGGCGAAGAAAAAAGGAGGGTTATGATTTTGACTGGTATGTATGTATGTATGTATGTATGTTCGTCTGTTCCCTCATATCTTCTAAACGACTCGTCACAATTTGACAAATGAGGTATCGTTGGAAGCGTCTTGATCGTCCGCTGGTTATAGGCTATGTGACGTCAAATTAAAAATGGCGCCCTCTAGAGGACATAAAGTCAGGAACTAAAAAAAAAATATTGTTTAATCGTACCATGTTGGGTATCAAATGAAAGGGCTATGAGCACATTTCAAAAATATAAATATCATAACCCCAAAGAATTTAAAAAAAAATTAAGTAATAATAACTAAAACCCAACTACGACTAAAAAGGTATAAACAAGACACCACAGACAGACAAATAAAAAATCCGGTGTCACACGTAATCTGTTCGATTTATGCCACGTGTGACTCCGGATTTTTAATTTTGTCTGTCTGTGGTGTCTTGTTTATACCTTTTTAGTCGTAGTTGGGTTTTAGTTTTAACCATCTCGACTTTACGCATCGACCGCGTTCGGCGTTCCGATTGGCCCTTCACCAGTGAAGGCCAGTGAAGGGCCAATCGGAGCGCTGAACGCGGTCTATGCGTAAAGTCGAGATAGTTAAAAGAAACTCACACTAGGGCCTCTGTTCTGTCAGTCACCATTTTGAACTCTATTGGTATGGAAACTTAGCTTGACAACCTATGGTGCCAACATGGCGGCAAGGGACAAGTAAACCGTGTGTAGTTTATTTACGTGACATGGTGTGGTTGTATCAGCTATGCGGTTACTTTTTATGTTCTTGTAGCGTGCGCAATTCAGGAATTATCTCCTCTTTGCGCCCAGACTCTTTCTGCTGCTGTTGAATATGATTTGTATGGATTCTAAGCTTTTTGCACTCTGCTAGCTAGAAGATGTGGACCTTCTGAATTTTCTTACAGCTTGTCCAGCATAACTCGCTCATTTATTAAGACGGGATGTTGTCCATTGCGTGTCATATAACAACACTGTTTAATTAGATGAAAAGAAATATATGGAAATACTACTTTGTTGAGTTTTTTTGTTGTTCTTACCGGTCCATATACTGTTATAAGTCTTAATTGAATTAATTGCGTAAGCGCAGGTTGCTTTTACTTTAATTTACAATAAGCCAGTTTGTTAAAGTTCTCATGACTTTGTAAATTATTTTTGTTAAGATTCCAATTTACTTTCCACGAAACATGTATGGCCCCAATGTTGTTCCTTGCATAAAATTCACACCAAGACACTTGAAATGAAGTCCTTAGGTTGATATGCCATTTATGATTGAATTCTGTGTTACATTAGGTATAGATATGACCAATTTACAATGTCGCCATGAAAAAAGAGGGTGAAAACTTACGACTGGAGCCGAGTATACCCGAATCAGCGTCACCGACCACAGCGTGACGGTTAAGTTTCGTTCACTGTTCAGAAAGAGCGCAAAATGCGCCTACAGACGTTTTCATTTCAAAAAGTCTGAGATGCTCCTGATGTTGATGTAATGTAATATTAAAACACCGATACAATAATTTAGTGCAAGTCATTGGCATTGACTACCTACTGGTTTTCATAGCACAAAATAGAATTAGCTCCATTATCCTTACGAGTGATAAGAGGAGTGAACAATATACAAAGGTATTTGTTTAAACATGGGGGCGCCGTAAATAGATATTCTGTAATCATTACTAGGCACATTAGAAACTGTAGTCTTTGCGTACTACTCACGACCGGCGTGCGTTTATGACCAGTCGATCTACACTGTCAAAATCTCACCGTGAAAACTTAGGTGAAGCGAGCGGTCATTCGACCAGCATTGCTATTCTGTAACCATCTCACCTTCACGGTGAGATGGTTACAGAATAGCCTAGCATCAGCCGCACTGTGAAAATCTCATCGTGAAAACTTAGGTTAAGTGAGCTGTCAACAGCGTCATTCCTTATTATCAGTTGTACTTTTCTCTAAAAAAAACTCACCGTGAAAAAATTGGTGAAGTGAGCGTGGAGTGAGCTGTCATTGTCATCGATACCTACTGTTGCTAAGGCAGTGACAGTTCACTCCAAGCTCATTTTACCAATTTTTTCACGGTGAGTTTTTTCTACAGAAAAGTACAACTGATAATAAGGAATGACGCTGTTGACAGCTCACTTAACCTAAGTTTTCACGATGAGATTTTCACAGAATAATGCGGCTGATGCTAGGGATTGTCACTATTATCAGTTCACTTCAAGGTCACATAACTTAACTTTTCACGGTGAGATTTTTACAGATTAGATCGGCTGATGTATGAACTTAAACGACGCAAAAGGAGTATGTAACGATCGTAACAGGTGGCGTTCTGTAGTTTCTGCCTACCCCTATGGGAAGAAGGCGCGAGTTTATGTATGTATTAGAAGTAACTGTGTTTGATAAAGTAGCTTTACAGTATCGTGTTACATTCAGAGGGCCCAGACACAGTGACATTCTATCAGCGATAACGATGATGGAAAGGGCAAAAATGTATGAGACTGACATAAGCTATTGAAAAGCTTAAGTCAGTCCAGTTGAAAGTCGATCTAGAAATACGAAACGCTTTCGAAGCGATTGTCACTTGTCTAGGCCCTCTGTTCCGTCTGCTTTTGAAGCGACTTCCATCTGACCTTCGCTATTAATTCTGAAGCTAGGCAGCTTGTGAAGACTTATGACGGACGAACAACATGTGTCTGTAATATAAGTACAGGTGCATGAGATAGGTACTTTAGCTCTGTCTCTTGGATGGCAACGCCACCTGGTAAGCCTCTGGTATTGGATAATGGGTAACAGTAACCACTTACAGTTCGCTTTCGTGCAGCCTGCATTTTGGCACCAATTTTCATTTTCCAACTTTGTTGTCCCTCTGCTGGTTGAATGCCTTGCCCAAGTCTTTCCAGGTACTCTTTTCCCGCGCCGTAGTTTGTCACCAAATAACACAATATAAATTGTACCTACTTCTTTTATTTAACTACCATGTCTTGGTTTCTACATGACATTGATTTCAAGACATCTCAATGACGGATCATTGAAAATGTAAGCCATCTAACAAGCTGAGGAATTGGGTCGCCCCATCAAAACGACCGCTCTGCAGATCCCATAGTAGAGACATGATGTGCGTCACACCATAATGTATCCTATTGTTTTAAGCAACTAATTGTAAGTGTAATTGTTGATTAGTAAAAATTAGACGCAGTTCGCACGGTCGGGCTGTTACTGCGTCGTTTCTCGGGACCCGCAAATTAACTCCAAGAGCTTCTTCTGCTGTACCTAGTTTATAGTATAAACAATACTTACTTGTAAGTAACTATAGCTACTTCGGTGGAAAAAAAAGTCTGTCAGCAAGGTGTTAATTCCAAGGGTTCTTTTTCAATGCAAATACAATTTGTAATCCATTGCTGAGCATTGGTTCCTTCAAAATCCTCTGAAAATGGACATTGGGCTTGAAGGTAGTTTCTGTTGCTTGCTTGTCATCCAAAAGCTTCTTGTTTGTTTCTGTGATATCACTGGTATCCCTTCATATCAGATCGGAACAACAGTAAGTAGTTCTTCTGCTCGGAGGCTGAAATGAGTAATAGGTCCTCGGACTCACTCTTATGCTAATATTTACAACATATTTCTTTACACACGTGATATTTTATCTTAAGGTGTATAAGTATTTATACTACCGTATGTAACTAAAAAGCATTATTATTTATTTTCAGGTAGGCTACCATTGCTGGTAAACAATATACCATCACGTGTGGTGAGTTCACTACCGTCATAACACAAATATTGCTAGTTTTATACCACAGTGTCACGTGTGCGGCTTCAGCTGAAATACTGTCAAGAATGGTAAACATTTTGACAGTCTGTCTACTGAGTTGACGAAGTTGAGCTTCGGGTAAGTTTGGAGATTGTCCGATGTGAAGAAATATTTCTTAGTGTTATGTATTTTTTATTTAAATAGTTGTGATTACCTATTAGGTAATCGATGGTGTTGGTTAAACTGTCAGTTATAACTTCGCGTGACTACTGTCGTCGTTTGTCAGCTGCGCACGAGTCTAAATGACTGACAGCTACGACTAAGTTTACCTACCTTCGTGTGAAGCCTAGATTTAAATATTATATTCAGATAATACCTACCAGTATAAGCATTAATTAAAATATTAACGGCTACTACACAGTAGCTGTTAATATTTTAGTAAATGTTTGAAATATTAAAAAAAAAAACAATAATTTACCTAGCGTAAACTTTAATTGGAACTGTGATAAGATAGAATACAAGAAAGTAGATATAACTGAGGAATAAATACCCTAAATTGATTTTGGTACTACCTCTGTAGGTTCTCCCCTGATAAACTTTAAGCCTTCCAGTGTTGGAATTTTCACCAGATGAGCCATCCCACAGCCGATTCGGCAACTTATAGGTACTTACATTTGATTTGTAAGTAAGTATCAATTTATTTTTTATTAATTTTTTGTTTCAATTTTTGTTTTACCGTCACGAACTCAAAATATTACACTTTCGGACTAACTCTCATTTGCGAAGTGTGCAGAGTATAATGTACGATAAGGAAGTTTGTTCCAATAATAAATATTTATTTAACTTTTAATTATGTTACTACATATATAATAGGTATATGTATATCTCACTCCTCACTTAAATCCGGTGACACACCACGCGGCCAACGAGTGCTGTAGCTTTGTTTTGAACTTATCACGTTATCACATCTGTCACAGTTATCAGGAACACCGGTTAGTTTGCCGTGTATGCTCTTAGGCAAATAGCGCCGCGTACTCCTATGTAAACTTAGTAAATATTTATTTATAGAATGCTTTAAAATCTACTTATCCTTATACATATTATAAAACAAAGTCCTCCGCCGCGTCTGTCTGTCGTCCTGTTCGCGATAAACTCAAAAACTACTGCACCGATTTTCATGCTGTTCTCACCAATGGATACAGTGGTTCTCGAGCAAGGTTATAGTATATAATAAGCGACATCCACGCGAGCGAAGCAGCGGGCATCAGCTAGTTTTGTATAAAAAAGTTGAATCCGGCCCCTATTACAAACATTACTGGGGCAATGAGGGTCTCAGCCTAACACTTCGGGAAATACGAGCGTTATGTTTATGTTAAGGTCAGCCCTCATTCCCAGAGAGGTCTGTGACCCAGCAGTTGGAACATCATAGGCTGATAATCTTTACTTCATGCAGCCCGCGTGGTAGATTTTATTCTTTTGATTTTACTCTGACATTAAATGAAGCATGTGTTGATATTATGATTAACTGAAATTTTACCTGAAAAAAGCCTGGATAATAAATTAAATTAAATTTGTATAAAATGATATAATTAATAAATCTCATAAATTATTAATATATTTGTCATAGTTAAATAATTGAATAATACAAGAATTATGTTTATTTTACTAGATATCTGCACACCTGTTTAGGTAGGATATGGTTTAAAGAACTTTCATTGTATGTACCTATCACCTGATGTACCCATATTCTGGCAAATAAATGATTTGATTTGATCTTCCACTAAGAAAATCGCATGAGTACTCAGTTGTCTGGATTTGTGCCCCATTACTGCCCCCTATTACGTGTGGCTCATATGACTGGCGAAATGAGGTTGAACAATACATACATACTTCATAACATCACGCCTGTAATATCCAATGGGTTAGGTAGAGGTGTACTCCCACATTTCGTCTTATGTAATAAGGGGCCAGCATATTGCCATCTAGCTACTGAAAAAATCTTTATGAAATAAAACAAATTATTTGTTATTTCAAGCTTTTTAGTTTTATTAATATACTGGGTGTTAGGGTAGACACCGTTATCCTTGAAACTAGTGGTTTGGTGTCATACACACCAAACCATTAGTCAACTAGTGGTTTGGTCATATACTTTTTCTATGGGACCAACCTTGAAATGGCGAAAAAAAATCAGCTGTTCCATACATTTGTGTTCACTTAAATCGTCAAAATGTATGGAACAGCAGATTTTTTTTGCGATTTCAAAGTTGATCCCATTGAAAAAGTATATTATAGATGACACCAAACCACTAGTTTCAAGGATAACGGTGTCTACCCTAACACCCTGTATATAATTTGGAATTAACTCATTACTAGCTTTTATTGGATACCAATATTATTGTAATTTAAAAAAACCCAATAACACTATGACCAACCTGGGAATCGCACCTTATCCTCAGCAGTAGCGCTTACGACCACACCACCAGACCAACAGCGGGCAGTCTGAACAATACTTACATCTATTCACAAGAACTTTTTCAGAGAATACGGGTGCGATATTAGGTTATGTTATGACTTCAACCAAAGATCTACAACTAAACCATCTAGCATAGTGCAGCAACATCTAGCATGGTGCAGCAACATGCAAACACATTCTGCGACGTTCAAGTCGTGTGAGCACTGTGAGAAACAGGTTACTATGGTTCACGTTGTACATAAATAACTATTATAATGGCTCATTTCAATTAGTTTGCAATTATGATTCTGTTGACGAGGCTTGCATACCGTCTGTGGGGTCTAACCATCCTTGTCATAAGAACACAGTAAAATTAATTTAATATTTTAATCTTAACCAATCAAAATATGGTCTAAGCATGCTATTTTATAAGCTCACTAGTCTGTAAGCTTCTTTTTACCCGACTACGGCGAAGCATAAAGGAGGGTTATGATTTTGACCGGTATGTATGTTAATAATTCCCTGGTACCTTATAACGGCATAATTATGTAAGAGTCTATTAACTGCTCTCAAATTACCATGTTTATTTTCTTTACAATCATCCTTGACATAATCATTGTATTTCACATTATTCCTATTATTATAGATACCTCCAATTTAATTTTAACTCCTAGTGGCTTTTGTGGACGTGATAATTATTCAATTTGTTCAAAATTGAAAGGCCTACATTGTCCTCCCATGCCTACTAACACTGTAATTTGAAAATATTGTAAAAGCCAATTATTTTTAAAAAAGTAACCGTGGAGTTTCTTGCCGGCTCTTCTCCATACGAAACGACCAATTGGAACCGTGCACCTAGCTTCTGACGTTTCATAAGTGCCCATGTAGGTTTATGTGAAATAAAATATTTTGATTTTGATTTTGATTTTGAATATGTTCTCATAAGTTCTAAACTAGTCATCATGATTTGAGAAATGAGGTATCGTTGGAAGCGTAGTGAGAAGTGTCGTCACATTTAATTGAACATGGCGCCCTCTAGAGGTCATAAAGTCAAGAACAATAAATATATTTTTTTTTATCATGCTATGTCGGGTATCACATGAAAGTAAAGTAATTAGCACATTTCAAAAATAAATGTATTATAACCCCAAAAAAATAAAAATAAAAATTATTAAACTAAAACCTAACTACGGCAAAAAAGTCGACTGAAAAGGTATAAACAAGACAACACAGACAGACAAATTAAAAATCCGTAGTCACACGTAATCCTGTTTCGCCCTAACACGTGTGACTCCGGATTTTTAATTTGTCTGTCTTAGATGTCTTTTTTATACCTTTTTAGTGGGGTTTTTTGCCGTAGTTGGGTTTGAGTCTAATATAGACACGAACTGAATGAAAAAAAAGAACTCATATAGTATACAAAAAATATTTTATAACTTACTTAAGGCAGGTATTTAAGAACTTTTTATTCAGCTAGCAGGGCTGGCTGACCCAGACGCCGGACGAACCTACATGTCAGTGTCCTCCCTTGTGAAGCTGTAAAAGACCACATCGCTTAACACCATGGTCCCTGACAAGGCGAACACATAACAACGACAGACTTACCGCTTAAGGCTGTACCATAGCTCAGATGTTATCGAGCGGAAGGGCGTGTCAGACTCTTACTGACTAACACCCACCCGTGTTCCTTCAGTTGCCTGTTGCCGGGGTCCCGGTATCCCTTTCGGACTATTCCGCAACCCTGGCAGGACGGAGTGGGGAGCTGGCATCTCTCAAGACTCAAAAAGTTTAGGTAATTGATTTTTACGATGAAAATAATGGTAATTCAAAAAAATCAAAAACATAAGACCTGCTTTATAGTTAGTTCAGTTATTTACTATGCAAAGTTGCATGATCTAATTTGAAGTATTTTTTTTTGTTAAGTTCGGTTTAGAGGTAATATATTTTTTTTTTTTTCTATACCGAAAATTGTATGTAATCATATTTTCAGAAAACATAGGACCTAGGATCAATCCTCAACTTTAACATATATTTATTTCAATATGAATGCTAGGTAGGGTGAGGCCTTAATAAAAAGTTTAAAACCACAAAGCTGGCACCGCCTGGAACCGACGCGAACCAGTATCAATAATCATAAGGAATGTTTCACTAATCGTGATCAGTGGAGGTCATTAATGTATGTCTGGAACCCTTGGACTGTTCGTGGGATTATATTGATGAGTACATGTGGGTACCATTTTGTTTGAGAAACTAGAATACAACAATTACTCGTTTAATGCTCGGTTCCTATAAACCAAAAAACTTTTTACAAAACGTTTTTAGTTTTCACTTTTTAGTAGTGGTACCTACCCCACACAAATTCGAATACCACTAGCTGATGAAAATAACAGTGAAGGAGTAAATGAAAACATCGTCTAGATAAACTAAGTGGGAAAAACATACGTAATATTGACGCTAACTCAAAAACTACCCAAGCAAAGTTAATAAAATTTATATGGTACCAATGACCTACCATACAAAAAAAGAATCATCAAAATCGATTCATAATTGGCGGAGTAATCGCGTAACAAGCATACAAAAAAATAAAAACATATAGACGAATTGAGAACCTTTTTGAAGAAGTCGGTTAAAAACGAATCGTTTTTCTTATGGTAGAATTTTTTATTACCAAACTGGGCATATTAATAGATTAGTAAGCTAATTCTACCTGTGATAGTCACTTCCATATGGGAGGGTCTACTATGCAAAACTATGAGGTCTTTGCTTCATTATTAGTAAAGATACAAGAGTCTTAATTGTAACCAATAACGGTCCGTAAATTATAGGAATTGGCCATAAATGATGATGGGTCGAGAGGGAGAGAATGGAGTAAGTAAGTAAGTAAAAAGTAAGAGAAGGGAGTGAATGATAGCGTGATGGTTGACAGGGGGAATGGAAGAAGAAAACGTGTTGCGCTGACGCGACCCCAAGAACATCAAATCAAATAATTTGTTTGCTTGAATATGAGCACATGATTTGATACATACAATAAAAGTTCTTCGAACCATATCCTACCTAAACAGTTGTGCAAATATCTATTTTAATAAAAATATTTCTTATATTATATTAGATTGTGTAGGTATATAATTGTATTATCATTACAGTACATTTATCATTTAAATAAGTAATAATTAACTTTACAATAGGACAAGGATAACATAACATGGGGCAAGGACAGGATGATGATGAGTTACGCTTTTAAAAGCTCCTCATAGAAGTTCTTATACGGAGAATCAAGGCTGTATCTGTACGTAGGGGTGAATGCCATATATCGTAGAGGTGTAACTAATGTATTCGTAATAGGTACAGGGATTATAATACAAGCATGTATATTCATATTAGGATATGAGAGTATAAAATAATAGGTTACCAGGTATTAATCAAATAATAGGGACGACTAATCTAATACGAATATGAGTTATAATATTGGTTGGTAGTGACCGAAGCCCACAGCGATTATTATGATATTATCCATATTGTATTCATTCAGACAGTGACAGCACGTGCACGCAGTGATTGAATTACTTTGTTATTATTTTTTATTTATGTTTGGTGGAGGTTTTGGTAGGTGGTGGTTTTTAGGAATTTAGTTTTGATTATGAAGCGGGCACGAACCAGTGAAGTTTGGACACATTTTGCTGGAGTCAGAAGAAATCAAAATTGCTATTTGCAAAATATGTCAACAAAAGTGCTCATTTAAAACAACGATTACGAACTGCAAAAAAAAAGTGCATATTCACGAGAATCTTTTATTTCATATTAAATATTATGGAGAATAATAGCATATATCAATAATAGGTCTTTACCTATGAAATTGCCGTTTTGTATGAAAAAATTTAAACGAATTTTTTTCATGAATTTTTTATTTGTATTAATCGAAGTAATCACCCATGCAATCAATGCATCTTTGCCATCGCAGTGGCAGTTTATTGATGCCCTTCTTAAAGAAATCAGCTGGACGGGAGGCAACAAATTCTTCAAAGGCATTTTGTACTGCCTCTCGGGTATTGAATTTTTTTCCCGCCAAGAAGTTATCCAAATTCTGGAAAAAGTAGTAGTCTGTAGGCGCAAGGTCTGGTGAGTAGGGCGGATGACGGAGAGCTTCCAACCCCAGTTCTTGCAACTTGGAGACCGTCTGCTGTGCAGTATGAGGTCGCGCGTTGTCGTGCAGGAGCAGCGGAGACGAGCGATTGACCAATGCTAGTTGGAGATGCGCCAGCTTCTCCATCATTGTGTTCAGTTCTTCACAGTACACATCTGCAGTAATGCTCACCCCGTTTGGTAAGAAGCTGTGCTGAATCACACCGGCGCTAGACCACCAAACAGTGACCATCACTTTTCTAGGGGTAAGTTTTCGTTTAGGGCATTGTTTAGGTGCTGAACCAGGATCCAACCAACTTGCTGAGCGCTTGCGGTTATCAAACAGAATCCATTTTTCATCGCAGGTAACAATGCGGTTCAAAATTCCTTCATTTGTGTGTCTGTTGAGCAGTGCAAGGCACGTCTCGACGCGTACTTCGCGCTGGCGATCATTGAGTTCGTGGGGCACCCATTTGTCGAGCTTTTTTACCTTGCCAATTTGACGCAAATGGACCAATATTGTTTTGACGCTAACGTCGAAAGCTGCTGCTAATTCAGCCGTAGATTGTGTATCATCAGCTTCCACAATCGCCTTTAATTCGTCATTGTCGACCAAAGTCTTCGGACGACCGCGAGGTTCATTTTTCAGGTCGAAATTTCTAGAACGGAAGCGAGCAAACCAATAACAGGTGGTGCGTTGGTTTGTAGTGTTAGCTCCGTAAACGTCGTTGATGTTGCGTGCCGCTTGTGCCGCGTTGCTGCCACGACGGTACTCATATTCCATAATTACTCGAATTTTTAACGTATCCATGATGACGAAAAAGATTGAAATGCGATGAAAATGTAACACTAATCAATAAAGAAATGACTACTTTTGGAAAAAAAAATCCATGTTTTTAAAATAAAATTAATTTGAAATTAGAATTCTTAGCCAAACAAAAATTATTTTGATTTGAAATGGCCAGTACTGCAGAACGGCAATTTCATAGGTAAAGACCTAATATTAGATTGTGTAGCTAATAATTAATCAGCTCACTAATATTTGACTAATATGGGTAATAGCTAGGGTATCATAATATGCGAAAAATAATATATTCAATAATAAGATTACCTAAAAATTACCCTAATATAACATCTCTAATATATCGCTTCCTAGTTGTATATGACATTCACCCCTTACCTCTTAAACGACTGTAGAAAAAGCTTCTGTGGGTATAGCAGTCTGGGCCAAACATAAATTGCCTTATTTAGGTCATACATCATCATCTGCCTAGCCTTTTCCCAACTATATTGCCGTCGGCTTCCAGTCTAACCGGATGCAGCTGAATACCAGTACTATTTTACATGGAACGACTGCCTATCTGAACTCCACAACCCATTAACTGGGTGGTGGTGGGTTATTTAGGTCACACATACCTAACCTAATATAATTAAACTCCATGTTTGTACGAGTATTTAGAAGAACTCGAGACTGAGGTCTGTGTACAGCAATCACAATCCAAACACACAATTCTACGAAGTAATTTTTTTCTGTGACGTATACAATATGTACATACAAATATTAAGTATGTGTACATCGTGTACATACAGTGGAACCGTGATATTTTATAAAAATGTACACAAAACACGTGAATATGATTCAGTATATATATATTTACTTGTGAACTTAAAAAGTCACTGACGTTGAATTGAGATGCGGCGATCAACCAGGTCAACACCAGTTTCTACGAATGGTTTACTCTAATGCAAGTTTGTAGCAAAGATGACTACCTGAATAAAGTAAACATTGATTGTTTTGATGATGTAATGACTGCGGCTAATATAATTCCAGTCATAAATGTGCGCTCACTGAAATTAGTCGTGTGTTCTTTTGCGTTGTCTTATCTCAATACTACTAGCCCGATTATAATGTAAACACCATAAAAATATTTATTCTTACGCCATTTTGATTCATGGAACTACAGTAGAAAAGTGTTGGTTTTAGCTATTTATCTATGCTTCATAAGGATTTTAATAAGAGGTCAAGGCAAGACATGGTCCATTGCCTGCCAGGGTTGCGGGAATGTCCGAAAGGGATACCGGGACCTTGGCAACAGGCAACTGAAGGAAAACGGGAGTCAGTAAAAGTCTGACACTGAGAAAAGAGAAGTCATGTGATGATTTCCAAAGTTCAAAAAAAAAAAAAAAGACATGGTCCATTACACGTTACAGATGTAAATTCAACCGTCGGTTTGGCGTTGTACAAATATAGAATTAAAATATCCTCTTTGGTTGCATTGACAATGACCACTTGCAAAAACTCAAACCCTATATTCTTGCAATCGGGTTAGTGATGACAGGAAGATAAAAATTGAGAAAGAACACCCTCTCATAGACGTAGCACATCCTGAACAAGGAACTGTTTAATAGAATAGTATATTTTCCAATCGTGCGACATCTAATTTTACCCCCTTGCACTCATCGTATTTTCAGTGACGTGTAGCATCCACAATTTCGTAAAACTACGCATGTAGACCAGTCACAGCATCACAACCAGCCAAACAAAGAAATGTTTTATGACACCGCCAGTCATAACATGAGAGCTTAACCTCACTTCTAAAATTATGTGCGGCGTCTATTTTTGTTAGTCTTCTCTGTATACGTCACTGAGTACACGAGTAGTAGCGTAATGATTTGTTCTGATTTGTGCTTTGGATGAATCCTTTCTTACATCTTTTTCACATTATAGTGCTTTTATTAGGTCCTATTTTTTTCCAGTCTCATCTTCATATACCTTGTTATCCTGTTGTAATAAAACACAATCAGCACTTGTATGATATTTTGCAAAATTTCTAACAGCACTCTAATTTTGAAATTGCTCGTAAAACACAATAACATGGTCCACACTTGCCTCGGACCGAAATAGCTGGAAGTCTTGGAGGACGCCTTTGCCCACAGTGGGATGATGCAGGTTGACAGGAATCAGTTTTGCTAAAGCATCCCTAAATAAATTATAAATAGGTCTATCATTAATTTCGGAAATTTTTCTTTCGGAGCTTTTCAAGTTATGCTAATTACCAGACCACACTCCTATCTACTCCATCAATTGCAAATTAGGTGCAAAGTAGAACATTCGTGACGTCAGTATTCTCTGACGCATCCCAACGTCACAAGTCCGAGTGCAAGCTAATTTTACTGCGTCTACGCACCGGCGTGCCAGCGCATGTACGCATGCGTACGTCCGAATGTAACCAACATCTGGGAGACGTTCTCAGAAATTACTCTGTGAAATAATGATTCTGCAGTTATAATGATTCCAGTTTCGTCTGGATGCTGAGGTTGTTTTGAAAGGGGATGTGTTTTGTCATTGGACATCGTGTGTGTGTCTCAAACTGATGGTCAACGTTTGTTTTGTTTCATTGATCAGTGAATCATTTGTCTTGTCTCGATTTTTTCTAAAATATTTTGAACTGAGCTTTTTGTAAAAGGTATCAACTTTCATCGTCTGCGATAAATAGTGATTTTTGAACCACGTTGGTACATTGCTTAGTTAACGATTGTATGTTGTGTTTTATCTTCATAATCTATCTAGCCTTTTCTGTTTAGTTTATAATGTAAAGTCCAGTCAGTTGGTTACCAAATAAAGTAAAAGTAGTGTATTTCGTGGGTGAAAACTAGCGAAGTTTTCAAGTGAGTCAGTTGAGAAAGCTGGTTTAGTACCTAGAATAGATGCGTTCTTGTATCCAGACGGCGGCGCCAGTACAATTGTAGGGTACGTAATTATATTATTTAGTGATAGTTAATAGGGACGCGCCGCACGCGCGTCTACTTTTGGTATACGCATCAGTCGGTAATTCTAAGAAATGATTCGTTAATTGTCTTTGTTCTTTGGAACTGATACATTTTCCTGGAGTGATGATTTTAATAGTTAGGTTTAATATCATCAATCAATAGCCCATTGTATTTTGGAACTCGTCATGGAATTCTCCTGGAAATATTCCTCATCGTCATTGCTCCAACTTTAGGTGAAGAAAAATTAACTATCCGAGCAAGCCAAATGGAATGTACTGGATTTGATACCACTTATTTGCTATAGCAAAGTTTAGACAAAACTTCACTTCTGCATCTAACCACAATCTAATTCAAATTGATGGTTTTGATTTTAGATCTAATTGGGATGTTCTATCTACAGTACTTAAGATTGTGGCAGCATTCACATGCGAACTACGCATCAAAAACCTGATGTCACACAAAATCCTGCATCGCGCAATTAGAGTTTACCGTGTAATATATATACAAGATTCCAACATCAATCATTGGGCAGCTGCCTGCCAGACACAACAACCGTCTGGTCGGAGGATAGACCACCATAGAAAAGGGAGGCCTTTTCTATGGTGGATGAGTGAACTTTACACCCTGTTCCTCATACCCCTAAAAGATATTTACCTAATCAATCATTGCAGGTAAAAGAAAGGATTCGTAGAAAAGGGGAAAACCTTTAGCCACGATTCCACAACTAACATTGCAACTAGGTTAATGACCACAGGTATGGCAACGTATAAGGAAAAGGGAAAAGTCGAGTCCTTAAAGGTCCTTAAATAGGATTAAATGGTAAGTACACAGAAAATTCATGAACTTCTTAACCAAATCGAGGCTAACAATTTCATTGTTTACCTCAAGTTTAACCAAGATTAAAAGCGTTATAAAGCCAAAATATTTGCATTCAATGTTGATGCACTATTAATCTTTCTGAATTAAGATCGTCTGAAGGATGTTGTTTGGTTGGCAACGGTCCAAGAACCTGTCATTTCTTCATTCTTGCAGTTATTAGGTGGAATACCAAGGTTTATTTTGCCTGGAGGAACGTGATGCTCATATTTTAGATGCATGAGGAATTTTCGGTTAATGTATCAGAAATTGAGCTGCATCCGGTTAGACTAGGAAGCCAATTCCGAACAGATTTGGCAAATGATAATTTCTGATGATAAATTCCAAAGCCGTTTGTAAAAGATTATATGGTTCTAAAGGAGGTGACAACTAGAGATGTATGGAAGACGATGGATGCTGCACCGACCTAAGATAAATTGGGGAAGGGGATGATGATATTCATGCAATGTGTAGCTATTAAACTCTTCAATTAATGGTTCTAATTTCTAATATATCTAACGCTAGGACACTGTTATCATTTAAACCATCACATAAAGATAATGACACAAACACTAGAAGGCACTCGATAGTACTACAGCTCCCACGTGCAGATATTAACGTTTGGTAATTGGTATCATGATGAGAGGCACGGAACACGTGATCGTACACGAAAGGCTTTGTATACAAAGTGGATAATAATTGACTACTTGAATGAGGATTGTGTTTTTTTTTTTTGTATTTTGAATTCACATGAATGTGGAGTAATCTGTATGGATAGTTTTAAAATAGACAACTGAAAGCTAAGATAAATTCCATTGATATATTTTTTTTGATGAAGATATTTAAAATGTTTACTATCTGCTTATCGATAATGAGACCTAGCTATTGCAGGGAATGAACCGAGTGTTAGGGCATTTTTTGATAGATGTCTGTTTGATATATTCGTCAATGATTGCCTTATACCAGTTACGTCCAAGGACCAAAGATATAATTTATGGGCCAACGTGTGCCGTTGCAAAATGTAGTGCCTTTAATATTTTATATATTTTATGTCCAAGCAAATCACTGTCCATTCCAAGGTTGCCTGGAAGAGATCGCGGATAGCGATAAGGCCGCCCATTGTATATTTTGTAGTGTTTGTTATTGTTTTTTGTTATATATTTTTGGGGTGTACAATAAAGAATATATAAATAAATAAATATTACTACATTTGGACTCATGAGAATCCATCCTGATGATGATCTATATCCATATTATATACGTAATCACCATTGAAAAACTAAATTGGACCACTGTAATCCCATCCATACGTATACAATTTATAGCGCATTTCATCAGCATGATTATCTTCTGATTCTTTCATTTCCTTTGTTTTATTTTGTAAACTAGCCAGTTTTTGTAGTGACCCTAAATGTTGTAATTATCAGTGTCCATAAACATGCACAATGTGTGTTATTATAACCCAATACTGTGCTCAACGACTTCGGGGACAATACTCGTATCTTACAGTTGAACACTATGTCATTGAACTAACACATTTACACCAGTGTCCAAAGTGTCATTGGTTACTTAATAGTCTCCTATTACGTCGATTACGCTTGACTGATCGATCTGGGCTTTTTAACCGACTTCAAAAAAAGGAGGAGGTTCTATGTTCGACTTTATTTATTATTGTCTTGTATGTGACGTCAGAATATCGATGTTACTGGATTATGCAGTATGGGCACTCTCTTGCCTGTATAAACTGTCATTTACACCAAGCAAGTTTCTTGGCTGTGGTATACAGAAAAATTTAAGCAACAAATGACTTGCATTGTTTAAACACTGTTTACACGCTGCGACTTTTATTACACGACTGCCCAAAAAGGAGTGTAATGTTTTCAGGATTCATGTATGTATGTATGTATGTGAGTCTCTTTATTCCACCATAACTTTAAAATGCCTGAACGGATTTGGCTGTATGGGGTATCGTTAGAATCCTTACATTATCCCGAGTGACAAAGGCCATTAAAAAAAAAATTCAATATGGCGGTTGTATTAGGCTCCATTTTCAAATGTAAAAAAACTTCAATTATTTGCAATATGGGTATCCAATTGAAGGCCTTGATGAGCACATTCCAAAACTATTATATATTTGGACAATGGTATGCATTGTTTCATGCATTATTCTATGCCTGTCATCAAATGGCATAGTGTAAGTCAAGTCCAATCAAGTGGCTGTCCTCATTTTAGTTTCGAGATAAAAAAGAGTAAAACTTCAATGCAATTCTCAAACAGACTTAATTGTCTACAATGGTCCTGCATAGGCATTCACAACCATTCAAGACGTTTTCGTGCCGAATCGAACATTACTCAATGTTGTCGAAGGAGTCCTCTAAACGCTGTTCACAAATCCGAAACCCGACAGTAGACAACCACAATTCTTTCGGCGGTTATTTGCAGTCGGGGACTAGGTAAATCAGCTAATCGAAAATGTGTCATTTTCGATTCGGAAGCCTAAATGGTTGTGTATAGCTATGCTGGTGGTAATTCCCAGCAAATTAGCAATAGCATGAATGCACTGACTTTAACTGCACTTTGTTTTAAACGCGCCATTTTATATTTTAAGAGTTTCCCACGCGATTTCGCAAGTATGAGACTTCACTGGAAATAAGGTAAACAAAAAGCTAACGTAACTTTTATTTTTAGGGCTTTCGCTCGACGCCACCTTGGACGAGTGCGTTGAGATGTGAATCTTCGCGGATCTAATACATAATTTTAGCTTCAACCCTAACCGTCTGGCCGTCTGGCCAATTAGTTTTTCTATTTCGGACCAGACCGCTAGTACGTGTGCGCGACGCCGACCGTCTCCACAATCGCTAATAAACCACAGTTAAATATGAATAAAATACGCTATAAATCTGTAACGAGCGGTTTGAAAATAAAATGGCGGATAGTGACATAAATTTTCGCGCGTTCTACGGTTTCGGCGCGGGTTGGTTGCGCGTGAGTGCCGCTATTGACTTCTCGAGATCAACCTAAAAAGTGAATTATGTCAGTGTAGTTAAGGTTGAAGTTTCAGTGGTATTGTGTAGTGTTATTGGACTGTCTGTGCGGTCGTCGGCTTTTTGTTATGATGCGCAAGTCGGCGCAATTGTTTGTTTTGGACGGAGTAATACGCGCAGGCGCACCATGAGGTTTCGGCATGAGTGTGTTTTTGTACCGATTTAGATATTCGTTATCGAAGCTAATTAGGTGTTACAGGTAAACCTAAACGGACCTATCTGATTTATTAATGGTTAGCGTTTCATTGATAATTAAGCTTTGAAGGTCATCGTTTTTGTTGATGTTGCTACATCATTTTATTGCAGAAATATTTGATGAAAACTAATTAATTTTTCTTTATAAACACTAAATTGATTACATATAAGAAGTCATTAAATAGAATACGATTCAATATAATTCAGGAAACTGCAAAGAGAACCTTGTATATTTAGATTTTTATCGCCAATTTGCATGTTTTAAATTCTGAATAGGAATTCCTAATAAATTGAAAATGAAAGCATAAATAAATATTATCATGGTGTCATAAGAACCGCATATCAGTATAGAAGGGTAGTTTTCAAAGATTGACAAAACACAGAGGAAGCGTGGTAGTTAGAAACCGTAAAAAGCGATTATTGGTGACGTTGCATTCAGACTCTTTTAAAGAACCAACCGGAGGCACACGAAAATGTAGTTGTTGGTATCTACATAACATTACATCAAACGACTGTAGTGTAAGTATTCAAAAATAAAAAAACAAAATATGTTATTTCACATAAATATGGACACTTATGAAACGTCAGAAGGTTCCTATTGGTCGTTTCCCATGGAGAAGAGCCGGCAAGAACTCCACTGTTACTATTCAAATCCACTACTTTTCAAATTACAATGTTATTAGCTACCTATGGGAGGTCAGTGTAGGTCTATCAATAAGTACCAGGTAATAGGTTTGAGCCTATTGCCACCAACCGGGCACAAATCAAGCCCCTGGGCTGCTACTAAGAAATTCCAGGTGGGAAATCTCAATAACACCCTGCACTATCTGGAAATCGAACCTAGGATCTCATGCTCACCGACCACTAGATCAACGAGGTAGACCAGGTTGTTGGTATTACAATATGCGACTATTTTGTGCCAGAAACAGTACTAACCTTGAAGGCCGGGCCTCTTCTTGGCCAGATCCACTAAAACGTAATACATATTACGAGATGGATGGCAAATGGTAGCGTCACACCCCTGGGCGTGTAGTACGTCGCAGTCGCAGCTAAACACGTAACGTGCAAAATGTTTGCAAAAATCTTTGACATTATAAAAAATGTCTAGTTTATACTCGGAGAAAGATTTGTCATTAGTAATAACCGCCCACTCTTGGACATAAAATGCTGTACAAAATCAAGCTATTTGAGAGGGCACGAGCAATCGCAGTTGATACTGACTCAAAAGAGGATGCTAGGGGTAATCTTCGGAACTTCTAAAATCTTCTTTCACAAATGGAAAGCTACATATTGCCGAGTGTCATAGGATATATGGCCTGTAACCCATACATAGAAGGTTATCTGTAAGATTATCCCTTGTTATAATTCTTCAACGGCATTCATTCAGGGCACCCTCGGCAATGACTATGAGAGATTTAACAGTCTACCATTATAGGACTATCCCGTGGAGGCCGTTGATATTCGAAGCCAATACAAGATAGTTACGAGTCGCTTCCCTCGGACTTATCATCATCATTTCAGCCTAAAGACTTCCCACTGCTGGACATAGGTCTCCCCCAAGCACCGCCACTTCGACCGGTTCTGTGCTTCTGGCATCCAGCGCATTCCCGCGGCCTTCACCAGGTCATCGGTCCACCTTGTGGGGGCCTTTCCAACGCTACGTTTGCGCTTCGGTATCTTTTTACACCAAACAATCCTAAATAAATGACCTAACAAGCTACATTCCATAGTTTAGTTAATTCATATTAAATTATGAAAACAAATGAGTGATCACTTTCTTATCAATGGATTAGAACGTCTGCGCCACAACTGTCGTGGTGAATGTCATTCATATCTAAGATAATGATTAGTTAGTCAAGATCTTATTATATCTGGACTTTATCTCTGATAAACTGATTGTTAAGGTTTTATTATATGTACCTAGTTCAGAAATTCTATTTAATGGCGATGTGTAATAGTAACAATAACAAAGATTTTTGTTATGGTTATATATAAGCGCATTTTAGATGCTTCTTATGCTTCTAGATGTGAGCTAAGGAGTCCTGTGGATATTTCTTTGTATATGTAGTTAGCAGATGGAGGTCGAGTGATGCTGCATACCACAGCAAGCATTGCGCTAGAAGCTTTATAACGACAGCGTAGCACAAGATGTCAAGACCCTTCTCGTTGCGTTTCACCTATGCACATTCTCACCACATTTGTGGTCTCTCTGTGGTTATAATCATCGGTAGAAGTTCATCTTTATCCCACACATAACCCAGGTGGTGCCTCCAGCTTGGGTTCTATCCTCACTTTAGGTCCTCATCACGAATTTGGGATATTTTTTTTAGGAACCTCAGCATATCCCGTCTATTACGATCGATCAGTAAATCAACTGACTTCTCCATCGTACCTTCACACCTCAAGTCACAAGGTACTTAGCCTTGTATGCAAGCACCTAGATCAATAGCTATAGTGCTATAATCTCATACGTACTTATTAATAATTATGCGGTTTAGACAGAATGTTACCAGGTGTAGCTATGACGTAGGATACCTATGGAGTTACTCGCACGGAACAATTTTATTCCTCGTCAGTGTAAACTTCTATCGGCTTCTATCATTATCAAAACAATTAGCAATAAAATAGATTAAATGCTTTTCCAGGATATTTTGAAATTGGATGGAAAGGCTACGATTAATATTCTTCGTTTCTAATAGGAGTTCACTGTGAATAAGTAGTTTTGCTAAAATTCCTATTGTAAGTGCTACAATAACTTATTGGTCTTGCACTTTCATTTCTCTGTTTGCTTAAACCTTTGTATTATTCTCTTACACTTGGTTGTTGTACTGTCCTATTGGTTTGTCTGTTCTTTTATTGTTTTCTTTTATGCTCCATGACCTTCTACCAAACCAACCTTTCCAAATATCTATCTACATCTCAAAGTTAAAATGTTATCCCTTATCCTTAAACTGATGAGTTGGTTTTATTTCTTTACCAGTTTCTGAGAAATGGTCAGCGTGCCAAAAAACAAAGTCGACGAGTCTCCATGGAACGCTGGTTGTAAAAAGTTCATCTTCCATTATACCATGGTGAATTCCAATTGATATGATACGACTAAAGTATATGTTGTATGGTTATCATTATCTTGTCGAGTCATCTCGGGATATTAAATGGGAATGTTACAACTTATAATATGGTAATGCTTTGTTCTCATGTTCTAGTGATTTCAGAACATTATATTTGCTGGTCATTTTGTTTGATTTGATTTAATGGGTCAGAAAACTACCCTACTTCCTAAGTATGATGGTCCTGACGCTTGACTAAAGTATGTTACAGATTGGATCCCGGATAACATCACGCCTGTATTCTCCGAAGGGCTAGGCACAGGTGTACTTATAGTAGCTACATCTATATTTCGCCAGTTATGTTTAAGTCCCATGTATTAGGGGCGAGCCTATTGAAGTCAACCGGGCACATATCCAGATTCAGGGCTGCTTCTGAAAAATTCCAGATGGAAAAAGCCGACGGCACGAGAATAGCGCGATATCATGGTTCAAACAAGCCAGTGAGCACAAAATGGTAGCAGAGCTGACTGCCCCGTATGCGTCAAGCGACCTTAAACGTCCTCCATCCGTGGAAGCTTAGATTTGAGCACTTTGATTTGGCGAATCGACAACCACACTAAATTAAAGGTGACCTAATACGCAGTAACACGCACTTCAGAGCCTTAAACGTGACAACGTTACATTAACGGTATATTGTTACAAGACTTGATCGTATTTCGATGATGTCATCCGATGGCGAACATACAAATACAAACAGTATCAGTGCTGTAATATACGTATTAATGTTATGATACCTAAATATTTATATCTTTTTATGTCTGAATCGGACGTATTTTTTTATTGTTTTATGTCTAGGAACGGAATAAACCTGGTAGTAATCGAAAGTTGCATGAATCAGTCGCCGGGGGAAAACGTGGTTGATAAGATACTTACTTGAAAATAAAATATATTGATGTGGATACCTAAATACCTATAGTAGCTACTATAGGTAGGTCCACACTCTGCCCAACACTTCGGCCAACGCATGGTGTTATGTTATTAATGATGTCTGATCTAATTTAAAATACGAAGACTCTAAAAAAAGTGAACATAAATAAAAAATTAAAGCCTTGGTAAAACTAAAATACTGGTAACATTCTAGAAAAATAACACTTGTGTGAAAAAATGCGGTCTTTATTGATAAAAAATTCGAGATACCTACGTGCATAACGATTCAAATACTAGTTTGTGCTAACAATCCCTTCAAAAATACTTAACCGTCCAAGTGTGAGAGCTGAGATCCCTAATGATCAATGGCCGTCACGCGAGGAATAAACTGTTGTTGTGCGCACGCGCAATGTACTAATACAATTGAGTTTTATTGTGATAATGGAAGTTGTACTCTCTCAAATTCTTGGCTAAATCGTCTGCCTGCTTGTTGTTGTCCCACTGTAAGTCAGACATTTTTCACTGACGGAACGGGGATAACCACACATTGATACAAAACGATTCAATACTAAAAGTGTAATTTTTTTCAGAGAAAAATCTTTTCGCCTCTTGCTCAATAATCGCAATAAATGATCAAATATTCACAAACTTTACAATAGTACCATCTGCCTGGTCCTTTTCCTGCTATATGAGGGTAGAGTTCCAGTCTAACCGTATGCAGCTGAATTCCAGTATTTTAAATGGACTGACTTCCTATCTGATCCACAACCCAGTTACTGGGTAACACGATGTCTCCTGCAAGCTTGGTTGTATAACTTTCGGGCTTCTAGCTCTACGTATGAAAACTGGGACCAACGGCTTACCAGGCTTTACGAGGCACGGAGGGGTCTGGGTATCTTATGCCTGGGACCGACTTCGGCAAGGGTAGTTTAACCTGATCGATCGACCCGTGCAACCACGAGTCGATATGATATCTAGTAGAAACTCATAATCTTATGAATCGTTCAGTTCGTGTATGCTCGCCCTAATGATCGACTGGCGACACGCGAGGACAGCGTCGCACGCGCATCGTATTGAAACAATTGAGATAATGGATGTTTGAGCGCTTGATCGTTTTGGGTTCGTAAGGTCTTCGCGTTGTGGGACTGCGCTGATGTGTTATTTACTTCTTATTACTACTTGTGTTACTACGGTACAACCATGTTTAATACCTACAAATAATACTAGCTTTCATTGACAACCATTCCCCACAAGTGTAAGGATGATCAGATCTCTGTTATATGATTTTGGTAACATCTAACTCCAAGTAACTAACCCCTAACATATTTGGGAGTAATTCCGGGGCTTGCACAAAAGCTGACATCTTACCAACTTCAGTTTTGTCCAAATAAAACTTAAGCGAAGTTCCTGATGAAATTTTAAGTGATGAGAAAATGTCCGATGCCAAGATTGAGCAACAAAACTTAGAAACTTAACCTACCAGACAGAAAGCGCCTCACGACAGACGTGATTAAAGTACAAATGCTATAAATAAAACTTATTATAGCACACTTGCTGCAGGGGAAACACAGACTCCCGATAACCCGTTGTTTTGTGAAGTAGAATGTCCTTGTCTGACGTCACGATGGTATCCTTAGTTAGACAGACATGTCTGAACAAACCAATATGTAGGTATGCGAAGAGGTGTATCTCGTATGAAACATTGGGTTTGAAGAATATTCTTGCTGTCCCATTAACACAATTGTTTTCCAAAGAGTTGTTAATGTGAATCCATACAATAAGGTCGTAAAAAAAACAATTGAAGAAGCATTACGTTTTTATTATCACTTAAGTTAAAAATCTTATTGTTTATTTTTCAGCTTTTATAATGAGGCGCCTTATCTCATGAATTTCCTTTTGTAATAAACTTATGCCTTCATTTCATCGCACCTTACTGCCTCAACTTTCGATTTCATTCCATTCAGCGCACGATCACTTCTGGCATCTGTTTTGGCTTCCACCTCAAATCGAATATAAACAAAAGCAAATCAAACAGTATATCATGTTCTCAGAAGGATGGTAAAGAACAGGCATGGCGATTGCATCACGCATCTATATATATTTTCAGAGGCAATTTACCTGCTACATACCTGATTACAGTGATAAGTATGCGCGGGCGCCGACTCTGATCCTCGACCATAGCGTAAAATGCTGTCAGTGTCACTGTGAACGCCGCCGCGAACGCACGCGCTGCGCCGCGCTACATTGTACCGCCACGTGTTTTTGTGAGTAAATAATCAGTGGTCACCAATTACAAACAATTGGTGTGGACTGTGTTTGTGAACAAGTGTCCTGGATCTAGTGACACGTTTGGATTGCACCTAAGGATTTAGTTTTACGGTACGAAAATCGAGTCGCTTTGTTTATTTACGACTTAAGGAAACAGGATCATCAAGTCCTTACGAATTTTCTCGTAATATCAAACGGTAATGATCATGAACATCGTATAAGGTAGTAATCAATTCGTCTACGCCTGCTTTAATAGCTTCAAGTTGTCAATGAGTGCTGCTATTAAATTGACCGATGTTCTTACGACTGACTCTTAAGTCTTCTCTATAAGGGTGACAATGGAACAACATACATGTTCTAGGTTTAGATAATACAATTGAGCAACTACTGATAGTGCTGTATCAATAATCAATGGAAAATAAACGGGGTTGAATGAAAACATGGTGTAACAGTTATTAGCTGAAGTTGCTATTCAGTTTAAGGTTTATTACAGGGACTTTTTCATTAATCAGAGTCTAATCTTAAAGAATCAATAGCCTTGGGTTAGTTAGTTTTTTCTCTGATTGCAATAGACGCTTTTTGCGATTCGTGCAGAGTTAGACACGGCTGATTATTGAAGTAGCCATAACAAACATTACCCTGAATGATTTTGACTTGGAATTCACGGCTAGATCAAATTGATCTGTGATCGTAAAGTCAATCAAAGGAACAATAACAACTACTTTACTACTGTAACAAGAAGTTGTCATTCATCATTAACTACTGGTCAACATCTACAGAATATTAAGCCTACTTTTAAGATAATTACAATGATGGTACATGAAGAAGACAATGTTGTTATAGATGACACTACAAATATAGCTCATCCTTATGTGATTATTCCCAAATCTAATCACAACCAACCAAACCAAGAAAGAAGAATCAATACAAACATTCGTCGAATTAATTAACAAGATCATAAACTCACTAAGCTTTCACCTAAGGAAAATCCACAGACTATGAATAATTCAGATAAATAGATAGATTTCAACTAAAACACCTTTAGACAAAATGAGATGAATCCTCTTAAGAAGTGATAAGTTCAACATCAAGACCTACAAACCTGTCATTACAACAGTCACACGTCATATTCACTATAATTATTACCAACATGTGATCCTAATGATGCAAATAACACAACACACGGTTCTGCTTACATCTCTCATAGCCCGGAAGAGAAAACTATAACAGTAACGCAGAACGAATATAAATAAACTCTAGAATTTAATATATAAACACAAGTGTATTAACATATGAATAAACACACTGTAATGTCAATATAAAAAAAAATAGGAATAGTAAACAAAATTATGAAATACTTCATCTCATTCTGATGAAGATATTTTTGGATATTTTATTGGACAGAGGGTGTCTAGTCAAATAGAGTTATTTGGATGTTACTTTACTATTGTCATGTCTTAATAAGTTATTGATCGTGAACACTATTTCCATGATCAAAAGTAATGTTTTCAACTAGTTGTATTTGTACTAGATTACGATAAACTGAATTAGCTAGTGTCAAAACTATACATTTATTAGAATTCCGGCTTAGCTCATTCATCCAACTTTAGTTTACCAAATTTCAATATTGTATTGCACTTCACTTACTCAGTATCATTAAATCTGCAGATTTTTCAAAGAAGGAACCTTCCTTCTGGGGCTGACTGGTAAAAAGAACTTGGTTAGATTAAAAAGAACAAGAAGAAAAACATAACCCAATGTATCTGCTATGTTCTGTTGTACCCTGTCACTTTCCAACACAAACTTTGCCAGTTAGTTCATTGCCGTTACCGTTATCAGAAGCAATTCTTCACGTTCTCTACATAATACTAACTTCTATAGTATGTATGCCAAATTATCTTTATACTCATTCAAGCGTTGCAAAGAACATTTGTGACTTTCCAATCAGTCAATGACACAACCATATCATCAGGTTTATATACATACGCTAATAACTTTTAAACTGACAACGTTTTACCGTTTAACTTGCTGTTAACTCTCTAATTAGGATAATTACTTCGACAAGTAAGTCATTGTTTAACTGAGAGATTATAATTCATTGTGCCTGTTTAGTGCTAAATGTCCGTTATTAAAATATTTGCAGTAAAGTGCATGCGATCTACGTTAGGTTTTTTAAATATTTTGCCATGAACTTAGCCATGAAATTATAGTAGGTAACCTTTACGTGGTTTATCACATCCAAAAGTGCATATGACAAAAATAACATAATATAACATCACTGTTGTTTCTCCGAAGGGTTGAGCACGGATGATCAGAATGATCACGACATTTGCAAATTAAATGAAACAAGACATTCAAGAGCTGACAAAATCGTGCTCAATACAAGAATGCGTAGTCCACTAAACAAAACGCTACATCAACATTATCAAAAGCTACTAAATGACACCAGGCCGGCCATTTTAGTTCGGCAACTAGAGCTAACAGTTAATTATCTAAACAAGCTAAATTAGCTATATAATTATACACGTCGCCTTGTTGCTGCGACTGCTGCTCTAATTGTGTATATGGTGTATTTATTTTATTGAACTGATGTTAAGTTTCCTGTTATTCTTGGGAATTTTGGGGAGCTTTGAGTTTGTATGAAAGGTTCTCTAAATTTTTTATCACAGACAGTTCAAAGAAATCACAATTGTTGTCTCAATTAAAATGGAAATAGAAATCATATCCATAATTGCTATATGAAAATGGTGAAGCAAGTTGCAACATGACATGAGCTTAAGTTGGGATCAAAAATCAAAACAAGTAAAAAATATCGCAATACACTGAACTCAAATGACTAGATGCCTAATGTAGTTTGATTGTGGTCTAATTATATTATAAGCCAAATTTTAGCGATGACCAATCAGAACAAACAGTGTAACATAACTGTTTTAAAGACAGCATATAGAAAGCTAGACAACTTTTTCAATAAGGATGTAATCGAAAATGGGCATCGAGGCAATTGATCACCACGTTTGTCATAGACATACCATAAAACGTCCCTTTCAGTTTTATATTATATATTTTTTCTTCTAATTTTATATTCTATAAAATCCATTGAATCGGAGACAATAAAAATCCATCAGATGCCCTTAAAATTCTCGTTAGACCTAAGAAATGTTCTACAGAGCGACCTCCCAACGGCCTTGACCCAGAGTAAGACCCACAATAACTCAGTGATAGTAAACAATTGATTATGATCTGTAACCTGTTCTCAAGTTTATAAGTCAGGTGCCCTTTTTAGAGCATTTAAGATTGAAAGTGACAGACGCTATGTATGATAAATGACCCGAGACAGGAATAATTGTGTAGGAGAATTTCGTCTCTGAAATTCTTATCATACTTTGGTCATCGAAAGCAAAGCCTGCTCTAGAATATCTGAAAAACAAAAAAACAGAAAATTAAAATGTTATATTAGAAATAAGAGTTCTCTAATGTGAACTGTCAATTAGTTTGTTATTTATTACATATATTTTGAGTCACAAAGCCATAAACAGAGTTGTTAAACTAACTGGACTTTATTTTAAACTTAACACCTCTTCATCGACATTTGTCAAGTCATCTTTTCCGTTCTAGTTCTCAATTACTATAACATAATAATCGAATTCGACGATTAACTTACTTATGGGTATTTTGCACAGGATGATATGTAAATCTGTTAAGTACATTATTTTCCTGTCGCACGTCATAAAGACCTTACATAAGATGTCACAGCGAAACGACTCCGTGTGCTAAAGCCTTAGGCTAAAGCTGGTTCACGATAATATTATCAACCTTGAGTATGTGGGGTAATAGCTTATAGCAATAGTTCATGTGTAACATGCGTTATATGAGACAGCTGATTGTGTTTTGATACTGAAAGTTTAAGTGACTGTGGAAGGAGTTGACGATGATGATGATGAAGAATATTTCTGTGAAGATCGTGGGAATCCGCTGAATGCGGGAAGAGTAGGACCGATCGTTGTTGGAAAGGGGGCCCATGTCTAGCAATGGACATCTTTCTACTGAACGATGATGATATTGTTATATGTGAATGTTTGTTGTTGCAAAGTCCTTAACAGATATTCGCAGACATAATATATTGAGACCTCGAAGTGTGTGTGACCCGTGTATCTATTGTAGGTATACAATATGATAGGTACACTAAAGTCCAAAATATTCCACGATGACCTTATCATGTAAGGTTTTATTGTATTGTGTTTACATTATGTATAGTATGTTTTAATGTTATATGAGACGTAATGGAAAATGTTTCTATGTTTGCCATGGAATGCTGTTTCCTTGCTAGAAAATTATGCATGAAAATATCAACCTTTAGTTTAATAGCACTCGTATCTTCTTCATAATCCTCTTCTTCAAAGTTTGTTTAAATGAAAACGTTACTATGGAAAAACGCGACATAAAATGAATTCTACACTTTTTTGTTTGCAAGTGGGTTGGACGGTTAATTCCACGTCCGATGACTAACAACTAGTGTCCATTAGTAACCTACCTATCTACACTTATATTCCAAAGTATACACAACAACTCTACAACATTCTCACTACAATATTTTTTTACATCTTCAAACAAAGTAAATAAAGAATTTATCTTTTCAAAATTACCTACAGCATCTAATCGATTAACACCATTCGAAAATGTAGGTACTTGATTGTAAATATTGAGTTTTACTTCTACTGCAGATAAATAGCGGCCATGTTGTGTTGTGAATCATTCTCAATATCTGCGCAGGAGTCGTTATTCCCCTTGCACAGGAAACTATGGATATGAGACTGGGTTCAATGGAACATTGTAAATTATATTTAAGGAGGTCTAGACTTTGAGCCTAAGGAAGGAGTTTGCGTTGGTGCTAGTTGGTTGATATAGTCTGAGAAACCTACTATTATTTTAACTTTTCAAGACACACACGATAAAAATACTGCTCAGTACTGCAAAACTAAGACATCAATAATGGATATAATGGTAATAAAGAATCTAATTAGAAAGCTTGTAGTTTCAGCTTCAATCATAATGATAATTTTCAATTAAAGTTCGCCGCTAATTTATTTGACAAATAAACCTGTTATTATAGGTATGCTAATAGTCATCTCATGAATAATATGTATTATATAACAGCTATATAGATGTATAATAAAATAGTTTTTGATTGACTCATAACGGAAACGCGTAATCGGGAATACACAAATTCTCTTGAAAAGGAAGTTTTTGTACGGTAGATTTTGTTTTGTTGGCAAACACAATAAAATATACTGAAACTTCCTGAATCATCACTAAATGAACGTAACAATATTATGATGACACGAGTTTGAGGTACTTAAATAAAAAAATAAACTACTTAATTTTGAGTTGAATGCTCAATTTTACTTTTATCGGAGATATTGATATTGTTGATATAAAGCATGGGATTGAGCTGCTCGCTCTGCTAAGCATTGTGACATTTTGAATATTGTGGTAAATCATCAAAATATACCTACCAGTATTATATACAAATTGACATTATTGAATATTATATACAAAATGACATGATTACTATGTAAAGTATTGTATTATTTTAATTATTGTGAATGTGAGGACTATGTGGATTTTTTTTTTTTTTTTTTTTTTTTTTTTTTTTCGTTCTCAGTTAGTTTTATCGATGGTCTGGCAATTTGAGAACTTTATGCGGCCTACCCAAATGTCCTCTCTTTGGTATTGTTCGTCGAGTCGTTGAGCTCCTTAAGCTCATTATGTATGGACTTTTAAGAGACTGTGACCTCTGAGTTTGTTTCGGCCTTTCTTCTCAGAGTAGTCGGATAGGACACGCCGACCTCATGTAGCTTATTTTTAATTTTTTTTAATATGACGTATAAAAGTGATTCCAATATCCTATTTACAGAATAAACAATTTCATTTCATTTCATTTCATTAAAAGTGTAGTTAAATAAAAACCAGTCTTGTGGAATATAAAAATCACTGTTGACTCAGGCATGTAACCAGATCGTTCTCACGATCTTATTACTGACCTACAAACAGTCATCACAAATAAAATATATGCTATTGGACCTTAAAATGTGAAAGGATACCTAATTCCACATACAACGGACATTGTGTAAGCTACTTTAGTCTTTTTAAGGAAAACTTCGTGAAATAAAACGGAGGCAGTGGGTGGTACAAACCTGCCAAAGATTAATTTTTAATTATGCGTTTGACCATTGTCTGACCTGATGGTAAGCGATGATGTGGTCGACGGTGGTACACGCTTGCCTAGAAGTAATCTATCACTCTTGGCTTGAAGACTCCCAGTTTTATAGCTATTAGAAAACAGACTCTGGTAGGGAATTTCACTCCTTAATTGTACACACCATGAATGATGATGATGATGGAATACTTCAATGTAGATAATGTAGTTAGACAAGCCCTCAGCAGTAACGTTTACAACACGGTGACGTGTGATCCAGTCAGTGTCCTTAATGTAGGTCGTTTCACACATGGAAATAATTTGTAGAACTTATGAGGAAAACGTGTTGAGCTAAATAAATATAGCATAACTTGATAGGCAGTTGATTCATCCTGATAAACTTGGATATATTTTGTTAATTGCTTTTTGTCTGGCTGGCTGACTGTCTGTCTGAGTTCCCAGATAATACATGAATCAAATTATTCTTGTCAGTTTGGTGGCAAAAAGGATATTGGATGTCGGGCAAAAATTCCCCAGCATTGCATTCATCTTTGACTGATCCGAATGAGCCTTGGGTTTCCCCTAAACTGCCTACTATATTTAAATGACGTATGATAACTTTTATCCCAGTTCGTGTAGGTTTAATTAACTTGATGGACGCATAATATTAATTTGCTCCAAATTTATTTATGCACCTTTGTGAACAATCAGTATATTTAAAAAAGTTTAATAACTGAGTCTAAAATCGGAGTGTAATGTGATTCGTTGACCTTCAATTAGGCTTGATCTGGGAACCGACTTTTTCGTTCTCAATACACATCCTGCCATTGATAACAAGGAGAATATACATAATTATAAAATTAATAAATATGACAATTCCTGTGACACTGCAGATGTTGATTTTATTGACTCGTGTCATCCAACAAACACTGACAAACTGTCTGATACCGGTTTTGATAGCCATCCGTTTCGCACCCAATATTTCAATCAAACTGGACGCGTTTTGATCTAGAACTGATTTAAGTATCTCTCAATTAAGACTTGTCTGATAAATACATACATCTGCTACTGTTATTGATTTCTCTGGATTTTAATTTGTGAGGTTAAATAATTGTCGCCTCTGGGAATACTATGTCCATGGCAAGATAAATGCTCCATGTGCATAATTTATAAGGAAAACCACAAAGTTCTCTTGAAAAGTGAACTTTACTACTAGATACGCTATCATCTGGCATTGGATACCCAAGCCAGTAACACCAGTTTTTTTTATCAATGTTTCTAAAACCCTTAACCAATCTAAGTGGATATTTATGTGCAGAACTGAATATGCTCTGTAGAATTTCTTTTCCACTAGTTCCAGTTTGTTGGTCTATTTGATTCTACGCTTCTTCTATGTTATCGAGTTCATTATCTGGTATACTTGCGGGGTAATACACAGAAAATGATCGTAATCGGTTTCATTTTGACAGTTCAGGCATCGTTCAGCTACGTTCATTGTGTCATTAATTACGTTGTTGAGCAGACGAAGTATGAAACCAAAGGAGCAATGGATTAGCAATACCCTTCAAAACTTGGATTGTGATTGAAAGTGTGTTACGTAATTTGGGTGCTGGTAGTAGAAACCAGCACCCAAATTACGTCTCTTATATAAAATAGATTTGTTTAATTTTTGTCAAATATAGTGCTGTCATCCCTAGTTGCTTATCATTATTATCATCTACTTCTGCACAACGTTCATCACGAGCAAAATTTTAATCAGTGCCGACGTCCTGTAAACAATTTGCATAAAGACGAGATATAGGTTTTTTTATCACGATAAAAAACAATCACAGGTTGTTAACCCGTCTCATATGAACCTCTTTGCTAATTCCAATCATGCGTATGATTTTCTAGTTGATCCTTAGCAGTTAAGGCGTTTGCTAACGACCGGGAGCTCTGAAGTAGATTTATGCGTCCTGCTTATTTACCGTAGTCGGGGATATAAGCTGTTCATGTGTTCATTTTATGTCGTTTCTAGGTAAATCATGCAATGTCGGGTCTATAAGGCACAGTAACTGTCGGTTCCTGTGCCACAGATTTGGGTACGATTTCTGCACCCTTTATTTATACAAAGATTTGCATATATCCAGATATTATATAGTTTGTTTTTAATTTTGTGTCCGTAAATACAATAAATACCAAATTCCTTTTACCTTCTGCGTTTTTATTTATTTAATGATTATAGAAACATGAAAATCTAAATCAAAAGTTTACCTGTCACTATTTCGTCACAGTAGGTACTTATCAAACAGTAAAAGATTAAAGAAAATAAAGAATTGACCGTACAGTTAAAGATAAATCTAACTGATCAAACCACTCAATAACTTAATCCAGTAACTTAAATCGATCGAAAGCCATACAATCACAATTTCAATATTAAAATTCCGTACAGATGTCAATGACACAGTTCACCCTGGCTGCGCGTACGCCTGTCCTTGTGAGCGCTTTCGCCGAATACTTGTGCCACCATGTTGGTGCTGTGTTGCGGAAAAGCCAACAATAACTTTTGTACCAATCTCTCTGATTGGTTGTTGCAAATTGTATTTGTTAAGAATGAAGGTACTTCGATTTTGATTATGTATTGTTTGGCGTGTGTTGTGTTGTGTGGGGAAAGTGGCGTTGATGAATTTAAGGGCAGCGTTTGTCCTCGTATGGTAATTGAACCCCGAATTCGTTTTGTAAGTGGCGTCACGTTCATAGACATATTTACCACGTCATAACTTATTGTGCTGCTTTCCGAAACTGTCTGTAAGTACATTCTAGTTTTCTTCGTCCGGTCATTCGTTGATCTGGTTTGGAACATTTATAATAATGATTATTTAATAGAGATGGGTCGAATGTGGTTTCAACCGAATCCGAACTTCGGCCGAACATTCGGTTAAAATGAAAAGTTTGGCCGAAATTCGGCCGAACTTCGGTTCAATTTCGCGCGCTTTCTCGAGAGCGACATTCCAGATGATTGTTAGAAGAAAACTAAGCTTATTTCATTTTTGTAATAGTATATCTAATTAATATGTCTTATTAATTAGGCAGAGATTTTCAAGACTAATAAGAAGAACTGATTTAATATAAGGTTTACATTTACAATGTTCCTAACTCAAAATAGTGCAAGTAGGTATAATTTTTCTTGTGCCGAATGTTCGGCATCTGAACCGAATTTCGGCCGAATGCCGAAGTTCGGTTCAAGCTGCCGAAATTCGGTTGAACCGAATGTGAACCGAATTTCGGCCCATCCCTCTTAATGTTGAATTTTTATTGGCCATAATTTAGGAGTAACCACTTTTAAAGTTCTAATGCCCCGAAATCTTAAACAACTTGATTTTAATCTAACTAGGTACTAAATCTAATTAAAAATTTCATCATCAAATAATCCTTACAACCATTACCAAATCCTCAATTAATATGATAAATAGATGAGGGTAGTCATAAATACTTCGCCAAAGCTCCGGTGGTAACTGACAGGTCGCCGTTATAGCCTGTCACTTGTCATATACGAAAACATGTGCAAGCAGGATTTGTTTGAAGCTGACGGATGAATCGGTAACATTGGATTAATCAAGTGTTGTTATTAATTATTTTTATGGTGACGTGTTACAAAGTAAGACGTAATTTGAAGATACATACTTGGAATTGATTGGTATATTGATCGTGCATAGCCTCAGGTGTCTTCAATAAGACTTATGCCTAAAATTGGATTGGAGTCATTATGTTCCATGAAGCAATTTTATTGTGATCTACGGGAGTTGCTCTAAGTGGACTGATGGTGAAGCTCCAAGAAAAATGGAAACAGTAACTTTCTTTGTCAAACTCCAGCAAAAATAAGTATACATTCACAGTTTATAAAGCTTCAGAAAAATATCTTGATAGAGATACACAGAAAAAGCCTACAACCACTATATCTTTATTTGTTGCCAAATCATTTCTACCTAACATACATCCCAAAGCCATCGACGTACTCCATACAGAATACAAATACGTTGTCCAATGACTACAACTTTTTGCACAACTTCGGCGGCACGAGTGACTTAACCTCAGTACCATTTGTAAACAAGTTTGACATAATACGTATTACAGTTGATAGTCGAGATAACAGTATTTTCGGTGACACTAATTACTTGCGTCTTTAAATTATATTATCTATCGTAATGTGATTCAATAATGTAGTTTGTAATTTTCTTATATGTTTCAACTTTCTAATATTTGTTGATATTGGTCATCGAAAGATCTATGGATTATACTATCTAATTTTATAATAACTGTTACATTAGCGTCCCGTAAAGTAATAGTCACAAGACATTTATAAGAGTTTGTTACATATGCTCTGATCTCCAATCAGCTATAGTTCTAATTAGCTATCATTCTGTACCAATAATTAAGCTCTTAATCCATCCATCGGTTGTTTTGCCAAAATACAATATTACAAATATTACATCTATTACTCACTGTTATAACAAAGGTATTTTCCAAGAAACCGGTGAAGTAGCGATGGATTTAGATCAAATGTCGACATGGCTAAATTATAGTAACATTGTAGTATTCGTGACTACGCATCTGCAACAGACAACGTCATTCAAAGACAACCAGCTGATATCTATCCCGATGACATTATGCGGTGGGCGTCAGTTGACGTCAGAGTCAGAGGTAGAGTTTTTGATGGACTATTATGATAGGCACAAATTAAAATAGCACTCATATTTTCCAAGAGTGTGGGGTTTCCGAAAACAATGCAGTCATCTAGGCGCCTAAATTCATCATTTATTTTATTCTGGTTTGATTTATTACCTTGCAGTTTTATATAAGTATTTCAATTGCATTTATACAAGCAGTTCATTTTTTTTTTTTTTACTGATTATTTGATTAATCATTCCGAGCGCAATGTCACTGGTCAAGGGCAAACATGAATCGCTTGAACTTTTTTTGGCTATAAAGTATAAACTTTGCACAAAATGGAGACTTATCTCAGATTTAAGATTACTGGTAATTTTGCAATTATTTGGTTTTAAACTGAAAATACCGTAAAGATTGATGCTTAATACCGCGAAGATGACTTCAATTCTGGTTATGTTCATGGTGTTTGCTTGTTTTAAAGGCTAAGATGCAGCATTTAGTCTTAAACAATTCTAGACGAAAAGGTAATAATCAGTGATTCAATCAAGGAAATCAAAAGATAATACGTAATTAAAATAGTAAAGAATCAGGACGAAGTACTTGTACCAATATTATAAGATGCTTCTAATCGTTGACTTATGTATTTAAAGCACTCTTCTATCAAGTAAGTCTATTGAGTAATTATTATAAATTACGTAATAAAGAGATGAGCTTGACAGGAAAACAATTTATTTATAATGTAAAGTACATTGTTTATCTGTTTAAACTAGACGTTCCCAATGTCATGCCTGTTGCTGACTGAGAAAATACACTGACTGTTATGGCTATTCAGCGCCGGACACGAGCGGTTAAGAGGGTTTACCAAGTCTACATTCACTACTTCATTAAACTCTCAAGATTTTGCTATTATATCTTATGTATACTCCCAAAGCAGGGCCAAAGTTTCAACTCGTACGAAGAAGGGACGTGAATTGAATGTATAAATGACGATTTCAGACCATAATAACTCCAGCCGATGAGTTATCATTCCATCTGATGCTAGAGATTGACATTATTGGCTCATTTCACTTACCTACGTTTTCACGGTGAGATCTTTCAGAATAGACAGATTTACTCACGAACCTATCCTTCACCGTGAGTCAGCGATGGCTATCACATTAACCATTTTTCAACCAATTTAGCATTGTTGGTAGGCACCAAACAATATTATTTACAAGAATTTAAGTGTAATCTCTGTTAGATTTGCTGTCCCACTGAGCCATTGTCAAAATGCGAAATTCGTTACATCAGTTTTTTGTTCGTTGCGATTAAGACGCGACCTTTGCTCAATGACTGATTTCTGTCGATTCTAAATAAAAAAGGATTTTTATACAGTTGTTCTGGTTGAAGCTATGTCAGTACTAAACTTGTGGTTTCTAAATGGATTTTATTATATTGTTGTATATATTTCTACGTTATGTTTGCGTAAAATATTTTTTTTGGAACAGATGAGTCTTAATAAGTTTTAATCATCCAAAAAAGCTGCAACAAAAAATGAGTAATAAAAATTCACTCTAATAATGACAAAGCAATCATAACTCATAATTTTGAAATAACATGGAATTACGTATAAGACCACCATACTCAGGGTAAATGCAAAATTATTTCGAAATTTTTTCCTCATACCTACTTAAATAAACTGGTATCCGTAATTTCTAGATTTTCCTGTACTAGTACAACATCTTGTATTTTGATGAAGCCAATGATAATCTTATAATTATTACTTTGACGTCCCCGTTTCACCCCGCAAGGACATTCCTCTTAATATTTGGGTCACGGAAATCCAGTTTCGTTATTTGAGAATTTGCAGATGCAAACGGGTGTGTTATGAATACAAAATAGCAAAAAAATGTGCAACTCGTACTTAGATTGCAGATAGTCGAGTAGGAACGTGCAATTATCTTGTGGATGACTCTAATGAGAATTCATAGGATTTCTTATTGTAATTTCATGGCTACACAAAAACAGAGTTATCCAGGGTACGCTACTGGGACTACTGTTATTCACAAAATCAAATTTTGTTTGAAATCTCGAAATACTACCTAGGCATTATTTATTCTATAACTTTGTAAACTGTTCAAGAATTTGACAAACTCAAATACAAAGTTTATTACATTAACGACCTGTTTTCATACATCACGATTTGAAGCTCGTATTTTCAGGATTATACTAACTAAGCTGCTAATTTTGTCACCTGTCTGGTTCAGTTTACGAATACTACAAGTACGCAGTAAGGATAACATCATCGAGTTAGACCGAGCAGAAAATGTATTCTTTAAAACACGTACAACGATACTTAATGTATGCTGATTAGATAGACGGGTTTAGTTACAGAAATACAAAAGTAGACGTTCTTGTATACATTATTATAGAACAATTAGTTAAAATTAATCTGTAATTCATATTTCGTCTTTACTTAACTAAACTAAAGAGAAGCACTGGCAAAGGGAAATACAATATTTCTAAAAAATGGTCGCATTTGCGCCTTTCCACTTTTACAATAATGATTCACACAATTAGTACAAAACGCGCTTAAAACCTACACACCGGTGTTAAGAAGTGTTTGTTTTCCCGACACATAGTCTGGTTAACATCACAACGAACCATATTTCATTTTATACCCATAAATTATTGAAATAGATTTCCCTGTCAGCGCTTTAGAGCTCCTTCAAATTCTTGAGCTGATATAAAAGCAGGAAAGGTTGATGGATGTTCAAATAATACTTTAGGTTTATTCGAATGTTTATCATCACTCATGTAAAATTCTGTATTTGTTTTATTGAAAAAATTATCAGCCTGTTCTCTAAAATTGGATGCTCGTTAGATATCTCACGACAACCAATGGCGGCTCATATTCATTATGATTATATGGATATTATTGCATATTATATTACCCTTACCTATTAACACGTTATGTCAACCATTGTTACCACGGAACTTGACGTTTACACGTTGATCGATAAATTAATACCAATATTCAGGAAAGTAATCATAATGGCGGAATCATCATTTTACCTTTGACATGTTTCCTGTTTGATAATGAGTTAATTATGATAACTGTACAGCAATACAATTCTGACGTGTCAATCTTACGCACTGCAGTAGATTCTGATACAATCGTGTTTTATCATAGTATTATAGTTATTATATTGATATTATTCGTTGGTGACGTTGTAACCACAGTTTGATAAAGCTGGGGGGCGGCATCGCATGCGATACACTCATGTTTTTAACTGTTTGTCTTCACCCTTGCTCTTGTTGAGTTTTTTCTATTATTTATGATTTAATTATCTTAATTACCTTTGATAAGTTATGTTACTATTGCTACAGAAATGTCAAATCTTTAGCTGTATCTTTCAAAGCATTGGTGTATTTAAAGTTTTAATTTACAACATGCTCCCTTTGTGTAGGTATCTTTATACTTACTTAGAGATGGTGATTCCTTTATCGAAAATTAGTCCTCTATTCCAAAGTTCATGGACTCTGGCTCAGTACCAAAATGTAGTACAAAACCAAAATATAAAGTGTACGTACCGAACATGATCATCAAACTTAGGTTTTCCCTATCTTAACAATTGTTGTTTCCGCTCTGTCAGTACCATTATTACCGTGCGTCATTTTATGTTTTATTGTTCCCAGAATTATATTAATTTACGAATTGACTTGGAAAAAAGCGGGTTTAGTATTCATAATAAGGCAGTTGAGTGTTAAAACTGCGTTAGGTAATACTGAGTCACAATCAGTTCGTGCAAATGATTTTAGTGTGTTTCCACTGTCACATCCGGAATTTTCGTAGTAAAGTATGGCACTGTAGTAAAACCTTATTGAATTTAAATTCAAATTGATCATTCAGACCAGATCTGTTGTATTTTTTTAAGTATTTTTATCGGTTAAGCACCACGTATATTTTATAACTTCCTGGGGTTACCACTAAATACGTTATGTAGTTTAATGTATGAGATTTCAATAAACCTCCGACTGTCATTATCGAGACACAATTGAATTTAATTGTTATCGCCTTCTAAAGGCCAATCGACAGTTGAGCGGAAACCTTTTTTTTTATATATTGGTAAAACTATTCTTTATCTTCCTATTTTATTTATAACATGGCCTACTGTGATAAATAAAATAGGATGAGGATAAATAATAGTTGAAATAGTTAAAAAGGTTTCCGCTCAACTGTCGATTGGCCTTTGGAAGGCGATAACAATTAAATTCAATTCAGTCCGTCAATTTCCCGTATCGTATTAAACAATGTGTCCGCACGCGCCATTGATTGCACACAACAAGTGTAGTGTGCACCGTTGCGCCTGCGCTGTCAACTGGCCCGGTTTCTTTAAGGTGAAGGTTCGATGCCGGCTCAGGCTCAATAATTTATAAGATATAAACGAGTGCTAGGTTTTAAAAATAAAAAAAACCCCCGCGAAAGGATGTAGTATTTCTCTACACACTTCACACTGTAAAAAAGGTACTGGTATCCAGTTGCGTTTGGATTGAATGGTTGTCGACTCCAACATAATTGGGAAAAGGCTAGGCTAATGATAATCATGATGACTTAAAAACGCAGACTAGCATGACTGAAAATTAATCATCCCATTCCAATTGTTGTAGTGTTATCATCATCTTTAATCTGCCCATAGTTACATTTAGCTAAAGAAGCATCGACCCATGAAGCAATTTGACATCATCCTCTGTAACATAGTAATTAACAAAACAGCTTGTTATCATCCTAAAACTAATTTAAACAACGATCAATAATCCTAAATTCATAACGTCATTAGCATTACACACAGATTTACCTTTAAAATGCAAGGCTATATATATACAAAGAATTGGAAATTCCAAACTAGGTAATTTACCATACTCAAGCTCAACGTTTTTTCTGCGAAAACTACAACTACATAATATAAAAACCTGGTTTAAGGACTATTCAGATATAAGTGATATCGCGATACTGGTCCAAAGTGACTTACCCGAAGCCGGATCAGAGGCCTTAGACAAAGTGACATTCTATCAGCGATAACGATGATGGAAATGGCAAAAATGTATAGGACTGACATAAGCTATCGAAAAGCTTATGTCAATCCCGTTGAAAGTCATTGTAGAAATACGAAACGCTTTGGAAGTGATTGTCACTTGTCTAAGCGCTCAGTATCGCTACCGAGCGTGACAGCGATATTGCTTATATCTGAATAGGCCTCTACATTGATAATCCTGATCCCTGAATCCTGAATCCTGAAACTCTGTCAGTCTGTCTGTTACCTTTTCACACCTAAACAGCTGAACGGGTTGGGATAAAATTTTACTCACGGATAGCAAATTCCCGTGGGATAATTTTTAACCTCCACGAAAAAGCTGCCTAGAAGTTTAACAAGCTATTATAGAACACTTCTATAATAGCTTGTTATACTTCTATTATAATAAATATGTTAGATAGGGGTATCAATAAAGACTAGTCAGTAATATGAACCGTGATTGTATCGATAGACTCTATTAAATTGATATTTGAGACAGCAGCCAAGAGTACTTATTAACAGTGATCGTTTATTATTATGCTTTATTGAACTACTTTTGTTTCATAATCTACGATGCTCTTGAAATCAAATACGTGGGTCTTAACTGTATCAACCATTTTTTTTTTGTTATCAGTACTTTACAATACCGGTTCAATATTGTGAATCAATTTTCAATAGTAGGTACTTACTTTGTTAAAAAGATACAATTTTAATAAGAACATTAACTTTATCCTCATCCAAGAGCTGACTTCCAATACAAATGACTGACGAATCCCCACTGACATCAAAACATACATAGTTGAAGAGGTCAACAATAAACTTGTACTCGTCATACGCAAGACTGCTCTCATTCTTACATCTATCACTCAAACAACTGCCAAGGAAATATATTAAAACAAACTGAGCAAACCTGCATGGGAACCTGTTGCCCCTGACAGGTTTGGGACCGTCAGTAACATATTGCGAGCGAGAGCCCCAAATGACTCCACTTTCGACGACCTTCGTCATAGTACTGTCCCCGATATGCGCCGATCACTTGTGCAAGAGTTGTTTGCGCACAATTAGACTGATGGCGATTTGATACCTCCAGACAAATTGGTCAGTTTGATCAATGGATGGACACATCTGCATAAACACTCCATTGACACTTTACTTGGCTATCGACATTTATCAAGCTACATAGTTAATTTTTAACAGCGTTCTTCTTAGTACCAAGCAAAATAAATTATCTATAAAATCTTAGGATTCCAATCAATCTAGTTTTTGGTATTGGGGAAACAAAACATTGCACACTACATTAAACATCTTATAATGTAATAAAATGACAACAATTAAGATCATTAAAGTTCATAAAATTTTGATTACCATGTAATTCATCATTAAAATGCCATCAATGGATGTCTGGTGGTTTCATTTCGTTCTCAAAGAATTCCGCGGACATTCATTCATTAATTAAGCCATAAAAACAGATTGTAAAGGTCGTTTTATTTCGTGGTTTCGTTGTACAGTACAGTATACCAATACTGTACCAGTTAAATTTAAGGAATAACCAAGGCCAAAAGTACTATTTCTTTTTCAATTTCTCTAACTAATTCACCTTTAGTTTTTACTCCAATAAATATATCCCTAAATGGATGAAGATTATCATCGTTATCAGAATATAATCTTACTTGAACGTTTAGTTCGTCTCTAGTAATAGCCTTAGCTTCACGTTCACCTTCATCTCTGAAAGCTATTGTTTCTAAAAGATGTAACAAAATTAATAAGTAATCTATGCATCGTCCGTGTCTTGAATACTAAACAGTCACCGCGACCTTGGTATTGTTAACGGGTAAATTAGTTCCGGCGTAATGATTCCCTTCCATTCTTGGTTATATTTATGATACTGTTACATATACAGGGTGGCCGGAAAATTGATGTCCAAAAATAAAATTCAGGTCCCTCGTATCGTGGGGTATCCGAATCACCCCCATGTATGTTCCGCGTTTTTTATTCGAGTTACGATTTTTTTTCAGTTTTTTTGAGAATTTTCGACCTGACCAATTTAAAAATAATCTTTAAAAAAAGTAGAAGGCTTTGTCGAACATTATTTTTTGCAACTGAATCTTCATGAGTTGTGCTTTTATGCATAAAATAATCAGCTTCGTAACTGTGATGAAAGGTATGAAAATGTTGGTCTTAAGTGAAAAATGTACGTTCGGTAAATTATGACTCTAATTTTCATCTTCAAATTAAAAATCTAAATAGTTCATAGTGACTTCATAGTTCATATGAAGGCTTCAAGAATGTGCCAGACTCTCAGCTTTCACAATCAAATAGATAAAGTAGTACTTAATAGGGCTACTTTGGCCATAATCGGCCTTCAAAGAGAGCGAGGTGGATAATCCTTAAAACGAGGCAACTGACAAAAACAATTTTTTTGCCCATTTTCTCTTTCATAAGGTAAGTTAATAACCAAAAAATAGCTTCAGAGGTTGGGTAAGAATAATAAAAAAGAGTACCTACCTACCTACATACATGGGCATTATCTAATCTAACCTGACCTAACATAACCTACTTTTACATTTTTGAATGTTCAAAAACACCATGTTCGCCTTCGATTTCGACTTAGCTGCCATAGGATGAATTAAATAATACCCCAAAAGCTTTCATAATATGGCATATGTGAAATAACTGTTGAGCATTTGGTCCAAAATGTCGCATGGTCCTTTTCCACCTCGCTGTCTTTGAAGGCCGATTGTAGCCAAAGTAGCCCCATTTAGAACTACTTTTTTTAATGATTATTAAAGCTGAGAGTCTGGCGCATTCTTGAAGTCTTCATATGAACTATGTAGTCACCTATTTAGATTCTTAATTTGAAGATGAAAATTAGAGTCATAATTTACCGAACGTACATTTTTCACTTAAGACCAACATTTTCATACCTTTCATCACAGTTACGAAGCTGATTATTTTATGCATAAAAGCAAAACTCATGAAGATTTAGTTGCAAAAAAAATATGTTCGACAAAGCCTTCTACTTTTTTTTTAGATGATTTTTAAATTGGTCATATCGAAAATTTTCAAAAAAACTGAAACAGATTCGTAACTCGAAAGCTATAAAAATCGCGGAACATACATGGGGGTGATTCGGATACTCCGCGATACGAGGGACCTAAATTTTACTTTTGGACGTCAATGTTCCGGCGACCCTGTATACTTGTCTCCTAGCAAAGTCTATTCCATCATTGATTAGACCGCCCCATATTTTTATGGAAGCTCTTTAACCCTTCATTTCAAAATTGGATCCATGAGAAACACAATAGCTTTTTAATTGTTGGTGTAATTACGGCATTCAAAGTGTTAAGGCTTTTAGAGATTTATACCAAAGGGGGGACTAGCAGTATTGACGTCAGCATGAATAACTTTAAACTAATCAACGATTAATTTAACTGTATTGATTATAGTAATATAGACCACCATTCATTGTGATTTAATGATGCCCATGTTCAGGAGATGTAGTCCATAGGCTAATAAGGATAGAAAATTAGCATGAAACAAGTCATAGAGCCTAGTACTATCTCTATATATTATCAAGTAATCGTTAAAAGTTTGTCATCAATACTTAGTGAAATAATTGCGAATGAAATCAGACGATTACGCCTTGTGGACTACCGTGATTTCTACAAGTTCGGGTTTTGATAACGTAATACAATTATTTTAAACATTGCTGGTGAAATATGCACAACAGTCTGATATAACAAGTATGTCCATCGTTACATAAATTATTCTTCATATAATCATTCCTGAAGAAATGAACAGAAACCATTTCCTTCCCAAACGTAATCAATAGCTATATTCAGCAATGGGTCCGTCAGTCTGTTGAAGATGATTATCGACGATCATCGACGTCATCAAATCGCTATTACTAAACATGGACTACCCAAAGGCGAGGATGGTGATACGATTCGAATACAATAATATATGGTACTAGACAACCAGATAGCATTAGATATTGTTCTTTAACTCAAGTATGGAAGAAACCAAAACCCATTTGACGCGGAAACCAAGATCAACAGTTAAACCCAAACAATAAACGTTAAATGGAGCGATAAGCTTTGTTTTTACATGAATAATTGTTCGACGTAAGGTCAGACCGGCCTCAACGTTTTTATCATAATTTTCAGGCTAAATTTCAATAGTCAAGGATGGGTCTTTACTCAAAGAATTTATTTGTTACCGGCTATTGTTGTAGCCTTATTTTTATTTGTGGTCACCAAGGCCGTTGTAGATAATGTCTCTCGTACAGAGATCAGTTCAAGTAATAATTAGTTTGAGGTTGTATCAATAGAAGTACGCTGATTTATCTATGAATTACAGTTAATTGGTTTGCTTTCCGTATAGGTTGGGAGTAATGAGAGTAATTGATTTTATAGTTTTTAATAAGGAATGGTACTCTTCGTTAATTAATTTGCGGCCTTGAACTCTAAAATATTTGCACTGTTCAAAATTACCCACATTATTATCATCAACAAAGCTCTGTAACTTATTAACAAGAAAATCATCATATTCGCTACCATTAACAGTATTGTTACTTTCTCTAAATATATGTTCTTCCTTTATCCTTTAAAAGTTTTTAAACTAAACTTCCCTCTAATCAACTCCGCAAAACACTTTCATCGCCAACACAATTCACCTCCCAGTTCCGTTCAATCCGCACTGAGTACAAATCGTACCAAGCCGTCTAGCAACACAACACGTGCAGGCCATCTAATGATATATCGGTTATTGTTCACTCGACCTTCGAACGAGCATCAGATGAGTCTGGACTGGACCTTTTCCTCGTTCGTCATTTAATGATGACCAGTTCAAACTCTTTGAGTTAAGAGGTACAAAGTTTTACGTGGAGTTTTTGTTAAAAACTTTTGGTAATTGGCCTTAAATGAACCTTTGATCGATAGTTACAATGGATATGGTCATTTGAAAAACACAGCAATTAAAAAATGATGATTTTTATTGCTCAGATTCAATCACTAAAAGATATCATAAGATTAATGAGAATGTTCAAAAATTCGATTATGTTGACTTCAATTTAGGTTCAACAAATCAAAGATGGATAAAAAGCTATTATGATGGTAACCAACAGTTGAGAAGAACTCCTTCAAAACCATGAACAAACAGTCAATACGTAGACTTTGATCATTCTTTCGTTACCAACTGAAAATCTTTACAAAAAAAAAAAAAAACCGAAACAAATTCTTTCAAAGTTACATAACGGTTGGAAATCTCCGCCCAGCAACCAGGCGCCTGGTTACTTCAGTTACCTGTCAGTGTGATGTGATAGATCACTGCAATCTGGCAGCCTCCAAGAGATAAGATAACATAGTTTAGACAATAGCGTTACAACTGTAACATATTTTTATATTATCATGAATAATATAAATTTAGAATCTGGGTTTTTACAGAAGATTTGGAGTTTGACGAACTCTGGCTTGTTAAGGTTAATTTTGGTGTTAGTCAAAAGCTCATACTCTACCCGAGGAAAGTTTTGAATATGATTGTATATGGCTTTAATAGTGAAGTACTACCAAAGAAACGACGGATAGATTGTGTAAAAGATGAAATGACTTGAAAAGAGGTTAAAACTGAGCAGTTAAAAGAAGATATGGTTACGACTCCAAATAAATTGGGATGAATGATTAAAGGATGGTGATGTTGTAAACCGTATGGAAATCTTGCCTTTTATGAAAGCTACATAGCTTATAAGGATCTCAAATTTATTGTATAAATATTTAGCAGAGTTGTAAACGTGTGCCTAAGTTACTATTTCGTTAATAAGACCTCACGTCTCTTCGTGAATTACCTTATCACGAACTGTGCAATCTTTACGAATTGTCTTAAAAAACCGTTGACAGTCTGAAATGTCTGACCTAAAAATAAGATTAAATCCAGACTGACTGATTACAGATCTTTTGAGTTCTCTGTGAACGATAACTGCATCTGTGCCGAGCGAAATACTAAATATATCTCGAGGTTTTATGCAATTAAATAATTCATTACATTTTATTACTATTTTTTTCCTTAATCCGTCACTCATGACATGTTTTCTAAATCAGATTACCTACGTGGAATAATTATCACATCAAGTATGTATCTGCCTCTTTTGCATAGTGGTCGCAAGCGCTACTGCTGAGCATGAGGTTTTGAGTTCGATTCCCAGATCGGACAAAGCGTTGTTGGGTTCTGCCATCAAGGATTTCTCAGTAACAGCCCGGGGCCTAGATTTATGCCCGGTTGATGGCAATAGGCTCTCCCCTGTTACATGGGACTGACACATAACTGATGAAATGTTGGTGTACTATTAGTACACCTCTGCCTAACCCTGCGGTGCTTACAAGCGTGAGGTTGGCACTTAATGTTTCTGCCGCCATTCTTGTCTTAATAACCACCACAAACAATACAAAAACGCCAGAACAATGTGTACAAGACAATATTAATAAACATACATTTGTATCTCACCCCATAAATTAAAGAGATAGTGGAATTTCATAAGAAGAAACGAACAATATGGCACAAGGCAAATATTATTTACCTGAACGTGAGGAGACGGCGCCGGCGCATCTGACGTCTTTACACGATACATTTACTATTGGACGGTGGAAATGTTAAAAAAATATATTAGTCCAACTCCATAATTATCTTTAATAAATGTGTAGGTAGCTGTCCGTACCTAAGTGATCTGCACGAAGTTCTCTTTACTTAAGCCTAAATCGATAATTATAAACTTCAGCATGGCTGCCAAACTACTTCAAAAAGATTACTAAAAATACTTCTTTTGTCGAGGATCTAACCTTTCTCGTTCTTCTCGGAAATGAATAATCAAAGCCTTCGATCTCGCTCTTCACTTCTTTTTTTCTCTTCTCATCTTTTTTCGTCGTCGATCGGAGATTTTCTGTTAATTGTATTGCGGTGACGTAAAAATACTAGAAAAAAAAAAACTACCCATTTATTATCTCATTTTGTATGAATTGTCTTGTATTGTTAAACTGTTCTCTCTACTGATCTTTTGTGATTTGTGGTACTATATATTATATATATTTGTGGAACTAGCTTTCAACCCTGTCTTTGCTTTCTTGGAGTTTAGGATGCTCAACTTCTGCATTTTCCCAAATATGCTAGGTTCAAATGAATTTATCTCCCATACAAATGTCTGAATGATTCTGAAATTCTTTTTGATGTAGTTTAGATTTTTTTTTTGGGTCCCTATGAATTTTCCACCTGTTGTAAATATTGACCTAGGCTGTACTGTAACTGACCTTGGATTCTAGTAGGTACTATCTTGTATTGTGCAGTTACACATCTGTATTATTGTTTACCTCAACAAATACCTATCTGATATTGTTCTCTTAATATAATTTCCTCAAACCAAACAGGTTGACAAGCCCTGCAAATATTAACGTTATCATTTATCGTTTCTCTTGACACGTACAGGTACACGTAGGTACTTCAGTATATACACACTAAGAACCGCAGAGTAACTGTTGTATATACCTTTACCTACCTGAAACAGTAGTTTTGATACCACTTTCGGAAGCATCGGCACTCAATATTATATGTTTTATCAGAATTCTGGGAGGTCCCGACTTACGCTATGACAACTTGGGACATATCCTAAACTTTTGATCCCGCAAACTTCTTCCAAAGATTGGACCTCTAACGATGACGGACTATGTCGAGCTTAATTATATAAATACTAGACTAGACTTAATAGATACTACTCATACTACTTACACTACTAGTAGGCACCTGTGCAAATAAATCTTTTAACTACATCACGAAGATACTTTGACCGAACTTGAAGCAATATTCACTGTTCCTGAATTTACTTTACTACACACACACACACACACATACATACAAACACTTGTTTGACATTATCTCAACGCTACAATGGCGGCGTGAGGTACCGTTTCACGTCCTTATGTCACAAACGTGACTACGTTTAAAAGGTTGTATTTTTGCTACAGACTTGTTATGTCATGAAATGTGTAAAAAGTTCTATTGAACACGTTCAGTTGTCTAATTTAAGGAATGAACTAGGGCCGAATAGAGCTGGTGTTTTCAGTTCTGACAATCATGTGAAAGAAATAACAAGGACTGCACTTAGGAAAGGATTGAACGTAAACGTTAATTTCATGAAAGAAAGTATAAAAGCTCCGTCACTCTTTAAATGACTGATAAAAAGTAAAACTACTTTGATGCAGGTTGAGATTTGTATAAAAACTGTCCGCCTTAAATCGAAGTTCAAAACCAAACATAGTTTTAAAGTAAAGTCCTAAAACTCTAAAGACGTGTATCCAATACATAAGTTACCAGCTAATAATATCATTAGATACATCTGCCAACCTCAACCCGAATCCTTGATTTCTTCACTTGTGACATACAGACTTACAAATTAGAAGCACACGACGCGTACGCGCTTTTCGTGTTCATTGCTAACCGATTCTATCACGATTTTCATGATTTTTTATTTGAACATGAAATATCAATAATGGATGAATTTCTCTCTTACGACATAATATAACCACAAAACTTTTGTAAAAAAAATCGTGGTCTCTTCTGCAACTATTTCAGTCTGTGCTAAATAAATGTATTTTCTTTCTTTCGTTCTGCTATGTTACCTTTTCTTATCATTGCTGTTTTATTTAGACTAGTTACTTATTCTTGCTTGAGGCCTATATACAGCAGTGAACTGCCATAGGCTGAGTTGATTGACTTATGCTTGCTAAAAGTGCAATGGCTGCTCTATTCAAGGTACACATAATGTTCTACCCAGTGACGCTATAGTAGCCTGATGTTGTTCAACGGCTGTAGAACAGAGTAATGTTAATTTTAAAACATGTAAAATAAAAAAATAAAGCTATCATAGAAACAGAAAACTACGATAATATCATAACATTAGGTGTAATTAGAAGCACACATGTAAAAGATAACCTAAAAATATCAGCAATCATCGACAAATAAAATGATAACCATCACGATTATCATGATTTTATTATTAACATCATAAATGTAGGTGAAGTTTCACTTAGCGTTGCGCCATTGGCAACTGAATTTAGGTCTAAAAGAACTGGAAAGAAAACAGTAGCTCACGTTTTCATTAGAGAAAGGAAGAGAAGAACTAAGAGCTTTTAAAGATTATATTATAAGGTAAAATTAGACAATATTCTCAAAAACTTATCAAATATAATGCGTATCTTCAACATTACCACTGACGCTTTTATCTTTGGAGATATCTGAAAACATAAGGCGATCATTTATATTTTAATCAGAAATTAAACGTATATTTTGATGATATATTTAATTGATATGTTCATTAAAATGGGGGTATTATATGTAAAAATTTTGGATTCTCATAACAAATTATACTGTACAATGAAATGCTTTATGTGAATCAAGTTGAGACCAAGAAACATGATGGAATGATGAGAATGGGATGTTCAAATTGGATAACATCTAACTCCACAATAATCTAGGGTTCTGTTAGAAAGATGCTAAAACCACCTGTATAACTTCTGACATCCCTAACAGCGATCTATCGGTGAGCCGGTGCGCAGGCGCACGCGAGTGTCTCCGTCTCCGCAAATAGCTCACTATTGTGCAGCACGTTATTATTCATGAGCGACGGATAAGGACGACTAATTACCGTAAAATATTGCTGCTTATTCAATTTACCGAGTATACGGTTTTTTTGGTCATTCGTTCTAAGAATAATAAGAAGATTTTGTATAGTAGGTGCCTAATACCTATCTTCTTGGGAGATTTAGGAATCAAGTAGAAGTCATGGAAATCATTCAGGCGTTTTGTATCTCGTTTTTGAAGGAAGTTTGGACATGAAAAAAGATTTTAAGAGTGCAAATACTTGACCATAAAACAAAGTGCTGGAGGAACTCGTGGCTACGTAATAACAGCAGCACGTGTCGATCCATCAGGTTAAGCTACGCTTGCCGGGGTTGCCCCCCGGATGGGTTGCCATCTTTACATACCGGGACTCCTCCGTGCCTCGGAAAGCACGTTAATCCGTTGGTCCCGGCTGTCATTTGTGGATCCTTGACAATCGTTGCGGGTTGTCAGAAGTTTAGAAGCCCGAAAGCCTGACAACCATTATTACCAAGGGGTATCGTATTACCCAGTTACTGGGTTGTAGAGGTCAGATAGATAGTCGCTGCATGTAAAATACTGGTATTCAGCTGCATCCGGTTAGACTGTAAGCCGACTCCAACATAGTTGGGAAAAGGCTAGGTAGATGATGATCTTAGGAACAAAGCAAGAAGAAATCTGGAAGCACCTGAAAATATCAAAAGATCCTATATGAGCCTCTAACCAACAACTGATGCAAGTCCTGTTTACAAAATTATGATATTAAAAAAATCAAAGCAGTTATAATTACGTTGATACCTAATGAATGTTAGATCTGTTTCCATATGAACCTCTGGCGCTTATTATCAAATACTTACAAAACATTCAAGATATGGCAGTGACAAGAAAAATCTAAATACCCCAAGAATTACTGTTGACATATGAAGACCTTGACGGTTCAACAATTCCATTACTTATATTATTATACTATTATGTGCTTCATACCGATTTACTTTTATATCTCCGTAATCTTATTATTACGTGATTATAGCTATAATTATGTTTTTGATAAGGTTTTGTTCTTTCCTGTTTTTCTTTCTGTTGTAGTGCAGAAAGATAGTACTGTATTCCAAGTATGACTGATGCTTACTGAAGCTATTGTAGAGAATTATTTCAATTCTAAAACTACAGATGTGAAGTGGCTTAAATTCTGAAGCTTCATAGGTGCTTTCAAGATAGGAAAAATACTGGAGTTCTAACTAGTTATTGATTTTGATAACCCAAATACATACTGCACAGCTAATAAGCTGAAACGAAAATGAAATTCCTTCAATGCACGATAAGAGTAATTACCTAACAGACGTCGTAAGTCAAAGCGTAGTAAACTGTATTATTTAATATTAACGTTTATTAGTTGATTCTTCTCCGCATGGATAAACAACTGAACATAGTATTACTCCAAACAACCTTGATGATCTAGAACTATTGTCACGACCACCTCATTAACACTTCATAGATCCGGACCTCAAAACATAATCATCTGAAGTATTTACACAAACTATTGAGTAATGGCATTGATAAAACATTATTCAATCCAAAGAAAATCTAACAGAAAAGGTTCAAGAAGTAAACTCGATTGTAAACCAAAAAATGAAAGAAGAAATACCGACCTCAAAACAAAATCCTCATTCAAAAATCAAGTTTCCAATTTCAAATGTTGGTGTAGAGACGTGCGTCCGCGCGTTCTGACTGTCCTCGACTGGCGATACCTGTGGTTTATCACAACGTCGACTTTTATTTGTATTTTTTACGCGATAATAGCAACGCCGTAATCAGTCCCACTCGGGTTTCAAGCGTGGATTGACGTAGCGCATCTCTATGCCCATTCACTAGTGTTGTGATTTCAATACATATACTATTTTACGCGAGTGAGTTTTTATATCGTGTGGCTGGACTGAAAAGTAATCGACTGGAGTCGACCGTGGTATACTGAATGGTACACATCTAAGAGATTTTAATTCATGATACAAACTTATAGTAAAATCTAAAGGATTTGATGTAATAGTAAGTACCAAGAGTATAAATGAAAATACTATCGAAATGGCACGTGGTTCAGTTCATTATTTACGCATATTACATGTGATTAATATTGCATATTTTACAATTAAGCATTATTAATACCATGACTGAAATATTGGAAATACTGACGCATTCGTCTTTGATTTAAATCATGTCGCTGACTGTGGCGGTCGTGATGGATCTACAGCAATGGAAAACTCTCAATTCATGTCAAAGCCTTTTCTCAACTTCAATATTGTTTCCAATAGAAATAATAATTCTTAAAAGACACAAACTATTCTTATTAATGATAGCAATAGTTTCCAACAAAACTATTAATATAGGCATGAATAGCCGCTATATTTTTCACGCACTAACAATTAATCACGTGTATGCGTGTTCTGTCACGGTATTATGTTCAACGAGTTAAGATTAGACGGCGGTAGGTTTATGACTGAATAAATAAACACAAGCAAGTGAATTAATAATTCTGACCTAATATGCTAAAGTATCTTTCATATATTAACATGAATTTACCCTGCGTGATATATGTACTAGTTATGAGACAGTACTCACTCATGCATCGTTTTCTTATCATTATGCCTCTACTACTATTATCAAATATACCTTACCTGAAAGGCTTGAACACCTAATATGATTCAACACCTTCTTATCAGCATTCAGAAACATTTACAACCCAGCGAAAATAGGGACGTTCTGTAGCTTCATTTTACCGCGTAGCCCCTTGCTACGAAAGTTGTAGCACAACCCTGAAATGACTGAAATATGTTAAGGCAGAACAGTTTATCGCTTTCAGTATTCTTCAAGTATATACCTTTAAATGATTCCGCTATCATAGGCTATTTTCATAGACCAAATTATTGAGATGGATTGATAGCTACGACAGTTCGAAGTTATTGCTAGGGATAACAGTTGAAACTATACCTTTACTATCAGAAAGCTTATAGTGTCAAGATTATAATAGTATTCCACGAACAGGTAGTAGATACATTTGTACTGTAGAAGGTAACGTATCTATACAATTTGAAAAACCTTTTACAGCTCTCATTATAGTTTTTCCTGTTTTAGTACCTACTATAGTTTTATTATCAAGATTTGTATAATAAAGTCTGATTGTCATAATAATAAAAATGAGTGCCTTTATGATCTCCATTGTGGTTATTTCTTAAAAGAAGGCACTTGGCGATTTGAAGGATATCTCAGCAATTCATATAGTAAATGTTAAAAATTTGACAATGACCATGTGATATAACTCGAAGGACTATTTTTAAGTTTAGCTATATCCTTCGGTAACTCTACTCTTGCAGATATTTTTATTATTTTTCAAAAATCATTCATTAGTAAGTAGATTACAATATGTTTTAGAACAATAGCTAAAACATGCTTCCTCAGATAATCAAATCTTGAATTTATCAAGGAAACGTATGCAATTACCAATTAATCACTGTAACATACTATAATCAATGAAAAGATATAGCGTATATAACCTACTTATTACTTACAAAACAGATTATAATCTCGGATAATGTGCTAAATTGTGATAATTTCACTATCCTGTGATGACGTCAGACTAGTGAAACATAACTTAGGTTAATATTACGTGGCTGTTGGCAACGCCTTTCATATCATCTGCCATTTTATCGTCACAGATATTTTGTTCCTTTCGTTACGTCAAATGTAAGAATCCGTCATTTCCCATCCGTATCAGCCCGGCTACTCGTGTGAAAATCACTTCATTGCTTCTTCTATATTGTTCTCCAACATAACTGTAACAAGTCAAGAAATCACCAGATTGCATTAGAATGTTTAGTACTCTGCATTACCTGACCCCTACAAGAAGGAGAAGGGAAGAGGGTTTTGGGTTATGCAGGTCAACCACGTGTTGTTTGGGCATCAAGTTCTTATAGATACCATTTTCGGCTTATACCCACAGGTTGTACCATGTTAATTCTTCTTCTAGGCCGAAACTTATCTTTAATTTCATTTTCAACCACTTCTTTCTGGTCCATATTCCACTCAAATAGGAGAATAAACACTAAGTTAACTAAGATCTTCTAAGTAAATAGCTACTTTATATTGTCTTTAACTTCATAAAGTTTTTCACCAACCTTGTCCGCTTTCATGGTTGTCTGCTCATCATCGTGTAATTGATTGCGACCTTTAAAGTATTTCGTTACACGTAAGTTAATGAGGAGTACCTAGATGAAGTGTTTCTTAGTCATTTTCTTGAATGGGAAGTATAAAAATGTGGTTAGGCCAGTGTTAGATCATGAAGCGTATAAAATAAAGGGATTTTAAAAGGCTTTCTGTCAACTGTTATTTAATGAGTTTCCAGTTTATGTGAAAAGCCCTAATCGTTGAGACAATTACATTGAGTCTTGATGACAATGTAATTATTTTGACAAATAAAATTAACTGCATCGGTTACTCCATCACATATCGAAAGAGTGGGTAATTTTTCAATTAAAAATTTGCCAGCACTCTGATCTTAACAGAATGAACTTCAATTCCATTTCTGCATCTTTTCATGTGAAAAGAATCATTTTTGCAAACTAAAACCTTTATACTAACTTCTGTCAGGTTGAGCAAACCCATACGCTTTACCAATAGCCTATGTGAATGTATTAGTATACAAGCTACGTCGTTCGCTGCTTCACGCTATTTAGAGCAATTAGTTGAAACTTTGACCGACAATACCCAGACCAATGTGGAGTTCCGCATGAGGAAAAAGATGGAAAAAATTAACGTAGATCACCATCTTGAGTATGCATTTGTGTTTGTTGTTGATAATGAAATGAATGCTCCTAGTGCCTGTTGCACATACTCTGTTAGAGAATATGTTCAATCACAAATGTGTTAAAAAACAGTGCTAGCAATCGTGCAAATAGTAGTTTATTGAGTGAAAATTAATGCCCTCACAATCCAAAGGAAAACATTGAGGAGATTAGGTTGTAGACGATAATAAAGAAAGTACTGAAAAATAAAGAGCAAACCGCAGAGAACATGAAGATTTTGTATCATTTATCCCATCATAATTCGCTGTTAAACATAACCAAAAACATAGACAGTGTGTTCTCAATGGCACCAAAATCAACAGACGGGATAGTAACAGCACACTCCAATTTGATCCAAATGATGACGCTGAAGCCCGTTACCACGACGCCATCACATCACGACAAAAATATGTGTCAATGTGATAAATTGATCATGTAGTATCTGTAGTAACTAGTAACCATTGGAATTCGTGACGTTCATATTATAAAGTCAAAATCGTGCCTTTGAATTGATTAGACATTATCAGGGTAGTCCCATTCCAAGTAACTGATGGCGTTGGTAAAATAAACAATAGTAGGAATGCTTAGAAGGTATATGAGTTTAGGGAGAGAGGAAGTTTAAGTACCAAACACTTCAAAGGTGATATAAAATGAATTGTGTGATATCCTTCAGTTAATTGTTTTCACAGCTAAAAGGCTTTCTAGTAATTTCGTCATAGATGATAATAAAGCGATTGCTGTGTTAAATGACAAGTCAAGTACGAATCCAAAAGAAATAGAAAAGAAAACATGAATAACGTTGCCCATAAATAAACTACTATTGATCAAATAGAAAATACACTTTTTATTGAATATTAGGTAGACATATAAGTAAATAGGTAACTTCTGAATGGTAATAATAATGGTATATCTTATCTAAGTTCAGGGCTGACACAATTTAGATTGCCATGGACATGCGAACATCAAATTATGTGACCGTCGTTTAAAGCGAATTTTGATTATACAGAACCTAACAAAAAAAAACGAAGACACCTCATTCGAAATGGTTACAATTCCAACAATTGCCCGGGACGCCATTGTACTGCCTGGTGACGTAATTTCACAACGATGTTACGATTACGATCAGTAGCGTCTCCTTGTTCATAATTATTGTTCTAATTGCTGTTTGCCACTCTTTAACTTGTTACACTTAATTATTATAGGCCCGGCGCCCCAGCCAAGTGTTTATTTTTAATAGCTAATTAACGTTTTGTTGGAGACAACTGCACAAAGTCAAGCATTGTAGGGTGATAATCGTAAAATATTGCAGTAATCTCCTTCTTTGTATCCTATGTATATGTTGGCATTAAAGAAAATAAAGATCTTTTGACGCTTCGCATACTTATTCGTTTATAGATCTAATATTCCATATATCTATAAAGAATACCTGTTCGAAAACCTGTTTAAGGAGTCTAAAAATAGCCCAACTTTTAAAAACAGCATTGAGAAGAAAAAAGTAACGGAAGCATCCTCCGTATCTATACTCGTAATACATAAGGCACTTATTGCATAACTATTCTGTAATGGTAACTAATAGAAACCAATTTGGAGACACAAAAAAATATGTTTAAGTAACTAGAGTAGGTACTACGTTGTACTACGAATACTAATATGTCAACTCATTCATAAAATGTTTGGACAAACTTCTATGAACTCACTCAAAAAAACAATAAGATCGAAAATTAAAGAACAAAATGTACTAAAATAAAGACTTTTGAAAGATTTTAAAATAGCAAAGCTCTTGATTACATAAAATTCCTACATCGACTAGAATCGTCAAAAACACACCAAAAATAATTTATTACAAAATATTCGTCAACTTTATAAATATAACATCTGACTTGTGAACATAGTCGCATCACCTTGAAAGTACTCCTATCAGCATCTATCTTAGACGTGACAGCTTATCACTGAAATAACTGCTCCATCTTCAATAACTTGTCTAAGTTCTGATAACTGTGTCACAACTTATCAGACACAAATCCCTTACAAGACGTTCATCTTCCACGTATCCTGTTTCAGTCTGTATTTGGTTTAATTATTTGCTCTGTTGAGGTCGTGAAATTTGTTTCAGTTTTTTGAAATTTTGTTACAAGAAGCATAAATCTACGCTTCCTCATTTAGTAAAGCTACAATGATGAAAATTTAAATAGAATTTAAAATTCCAAAGAAATATTGTTTCTTCTCTATTATAATATTTCAGTTATTAGTATTCAACATATTGCTCAGTTAACATAAGTTTCCTCACCAATCCACAAAGAAAGATGAAACAAAAATTCTAAATGACATAATTTATGTAAGAAATTCCGATATTGTCAAGAAATAAGAAATTAACACATGGAAGTAATTCTTGTAAATAACATTATACAATGAAAAGCTTATTATATTATAATTTTCTTCTACTAATACGAAGACATTATGACTTTCCGTGTCGGGAACCGAATAAACCCGATTTGCATTACACGGCTAAAATACGAACAGTGCCAGGTGGCTCATCAATTAAAGTCCGTGACTGTACGTGTTACATAATGCAACAACTACCCAAAATCAAATGCTTTAAAATCCTCTTATCGACCCGCGATAATGATAAATGGTACGCATTTTAAAATCTGTCGGCCGAGCTCTTGTCACGATAAAACTGATTGTAGCTGATGAAAGACCTCGCCAAGACGTTAAACCTTCAGGCGTGAAACAACCATATCTATCCCTTGAAATTACGATCAGTCATCTGTAACTGTACCAAATAGTGTGTCATTATTTAATTACTGATTGAATTCAAGTTCCGGATCTGAGTAAAACTAATGATGTCATTGATTATCATTGTCATTGATGACCTTTTCCATATTAGCTTTGGATCATAGTTAGTTGAAGAAAACAAAATATAAAACTATATTGAATGTTTTTTTCGTACTGGTTGTAACGCAGACGAATTGAATTATTCAACATGTCATTTAGACATGGAAGGCACATCTAAGTATGACCTGTCACCTGATTCACATAATTAGCAAGGTTTATTATATTGGTAGTTACAATGCATGAGACAACAGATGTAAAGTTTAGAAAAGACGGTAATGAAGAGAATAGGAAAGAAACAGACACACAGTTAATAAAGAAAAAACAGACACATGATTTGGATATATTCCATATCTGTGTTTCTCGGCTTAAGAATTTGTTGGTGAAAAGCTTGTTCACGGAAAAATAACTGTTTGCGTCTAAACGATTATTATTTGTATGAACGATGATTGTATTAATCGATGGTGCACTATTTTCGTTTTTAATTTATGTTATAAGTATTTTTTACCGATATTTTCCGGAAAATAGTAAATGACCTTCAATGTCATATATTTTAAGACCACTATTAACTTAGCTGTAAGTTTCCCGAACAGAATACAATAAAACAAATAAAAAAGGGCTGAAACCAGTAGATCCTACTTCTCTTATCTCAGTAGTGTTTGTAATTGTTTTCACTCCTTCATTACACAATGTAAACATAAAACAATAAGATTATCAATTACTTGAAGTGTGAATCTTGTCATTACAACAGCTTGATAAAGGAAATTGAAGCCAGAAGTGATTGATTCACTGTGAGTAAACAAAGGTATCAATGCGTCGCGTCTGTACTATCTATGGTTTCTAGGTTATGTGTGTGAGTCAGGATTTCAAGCGAATGTTTTATAAAGGAATGTACTCATTTTACAGTTTCGTTTCCATCAATAGATTCATCACTAAGGTTGTTGACATCGCTAATATTATGCAACGTATGTGTTAACGATATCTAGTTCAGTCCTCAATGATAGTCCTCTGTCAAGAAACATCTATCTATTCATCAATGTCTCCTACTTTCACAGTCTGATTCAGGTCACCGATATTTCGGCAGGAATAATTTTCTGGTTAATTAGATGCAAGATCAGATGCAAGCTCTAAAAAGTCTAGACATACTGTCTAGTTTGTGTGATCCCAGACGATCTGGCAACTAACCCTGTCTATCTTTAGTCGCGTTTTTTTTAAACTGAAAACAAATCACACAGTTTATTCGGTCGCCATGCCAATAGGTCAGCGAGGTGAACATTTGAGAATTTCGGATCCGATTTACTAGGAATTTGGATGATTACTTAAATATCGTCAATTCTTAGATATCTTTACTAATTGACTAGTCATTACTCTTGTCCCGTGCTGCAGCTAGCGTCAGCTCATTTTCTAAAAATGATTCAACCAATTTAGATTCTCTAATGGATTAAGAATGTGTTTCCAAATAATTAACGTCTGCAGCACACAATATTCTGGTACCTCTCTTCTAATTACGAGTGATAAAACACAATGACACTTCGAATGATATTGCTGCTCAGGCTCAAATCTGACTAATTTACGACTGCATATCACTCAGATGCATTTATCTTATCTCGTCATATCATGGAGCGGTATTTATTTGCCTATAACACGTTTTATCTGTCGTTTATTTAAATATTTGCTCGTTACACTTATGATGTTATATTTTTTATCATTATTCAGTCTTAAGTTATAGTCGCACTCATTTTATTATATTGTGTGGATTATCTTAGTTAATTCTCTCTCCTTTTATTTACATTTAAAATTATACATATGCAAAGCTGAGCAGTGTTGGCCCAGTGGTAATGGCCCCGAATTACCGAGTTGTAGGTCGTGAGTTCGAACCTAGACAGTTGTAATTTATTTTCATCTCCACTGCTCTCAAAACTGTGAAGGAAAACATCGTGAGGAAACCGGCATGTCCCTGAACCAAAAATTCAAAGACATCTGACATCCAGCAAGCCACACGCGTGGTGGACTGAGAGGAGGCCTGTGTCCCAGCAGTGGGAACGTTATAGGCTGATTATGCTTATGCATACGTGCGTGAACTGTCAAATATTTCGAAATCCGATAACCAAACTGACGTTACTCACTCATTACCAACTTTACTAAAAAGGGCACTACCTCTACCTATTCAAATAAATAAAGCCACGCATCATACATCACAAACAAATCCACTAGATGACACAACAATACACAATTGATCTTTTCAATATATACCACCAAACAAAGTACCTATTTCAGTGTAATTGTGGTTTGCTACAAATTCTGTGCCATTGTCTCGTTTTTATAGTGACATTATTGACACCGTTTGGCCCACTAAATATACTAGCAATTCGTTGATAGTTATTCATCTGTTGTGTGATTTTTTCTATTTACTGATTGTAGGTACTCCTAGTTTTTTAGTGATAACAATAGATTTGTGGATTAATACCTACTTATTTTCATCATTATGATTACCGATATGCTTTGTATTGATTTCTCTATAATATCTGATAATTATCTGGAGTAGCTGCAAACTTTTTATCATTATCGACCACCGCTCAATTTTGAGAAATAAATATATTTAAATTAATATGAGCTAGCTAAATATGTTCTACTACCACTTTCTAGGAAATAACAAAAGCCTAAAGAAGAATAGTTTCGACCTACTTGTGCGTGACTAATTACCCATTATTATTCTAAATTCCTATGTACTATTGTTCTAACTTAGGTTACACATTAGAATTTACACATTAGAAAATTTCTGCTGGGGAGTTTGTTGCGCCATTTCTTCATCCCAGCTAAAGCACTAGGAAGTGGTGAAGGGTGGGCGCTTTGAGGGACTGTCTTATGTAATTTTGATTCTATTTCTCCACCTGACTTTTACCACCACTTACGCAGTAAGGAAAGTACTAACCTACCACACGTAGGTTTCCATTTCCATGACTAATTAGAAAATCCTGATAATTTTTTACCTGTTCAGCTGTGATTTAGTGCAATAATAACAATATTGAAATCACCGTTGGCCTTTATAGCATCGCCTTGACCAATTTCTTTTATTTTTTCCTCTAATCGTTTATCATCAGCTTTCGAGCTAAAATCATGGCCATGGTTTTTGCTCTCAATAGAATCTAAAAGAACATTATTTGCAAAATATTTTCGACCTCGCTTTTTGGTTGACTTGCCCTGATTGACTCCAAAAAAAATGGATGACAAAAATATGGGCAACAGTTATTGTGCTTGATCCTTTACACGATATCAACCATCTCCAACATCTTGTAAGAGGGAGGAAGACTCCCAGCAATGGAAATATTAACTATAGTATAGGCTGATCATGCTATGCTGGTTATACTAATATCAACGCCTAAATCTAGTGCTCCTACAAAATTTTCTATGTTTCTGTCTACCTTAAATATGTCCTATGTCCTATGTCTCTTGTTCCTTAATGATTCAATCATTGTTTACAATAACAAATCGTTTACGTCTATATCTATAGTAATCACGTGCTCTGAAACAATTCAGTCCTGTTAACACTTTCTCACATAATAAGATGTAATTGTCTTCATCACGTGGTTGTAGTCACATGGCTATTTGCTATATTACTGTAATCGATTCGAACTGTGCTTTGTAAGATTGAGAAAGTGGGATGGGTACCATAGTTCTATCATAATATGCTGTGACAGAAATTAGTTGTGCACTTTAGATCAAGTCTAAGTCACCCACATAATATACTGTTATAAAACGATCTAAATCGAACAGAATAGAAACCAAAATAGCATTATGAATAACATAATACAGTCATGCTTACTTTGTAACAATCATATTATTATTTATTTGTAACATCTAAATTCACACTATCGCTTCAGTTTCATCCTTTTATCCCAAAGCAACACTTATCGTGAATTCGTGACAAACATCATCTGCTCAGCTGAGCTGAAAACATGTTGAAAAGCAAAGTCACAATCTGTCAAAACTTAATCAATAGGTTAAACCGTCTGTGTTTGAGCCCTAACTGAGTAGGAGTAAGTAGCACTCATAAAAATATTAAATACTTATTTGAAAATCGTCTTCTGGATTTCTCCCAACTCGCTCGTTTTGTGTTTTTGTTCTTTCTTTGCAAATAAACGAAATTTCTTTCTTTCTTTCTATTTAGATCCTTGTGAACTAACTTCCTTTTCCATGTCTTCTTTCAACACACAGTTTTGGGCCAACGAAATGTAACTCACTATCATGCCGTCGACATAACTCTAGTGACAATTAATGCTTGCTATTTTATAAGTTTTAAGGGTCCAAGTTCATTAAAACCAACTCTCATGCAATCAACTCGAGCACTCAGCATTGTCAAGGTCATTATATTAAACAATATTCACTTGACGCTGTTAAATAGTTCACATCTGTGAGTCTCACATATTATTTATCAAGATTGTATGATAAGTTATATTTCATACAACTTTTCTTGCTTTATTCTTCGTTATCTTCATCTAATCTTGGGTATTGTCTAGTTTGATTCGATCAATCTTGTCACTCTTATTTTTGGCTTCTGATATCAACTTTTCATTCAATGAATATTGTAGATTTTGGCTGAAATTGGTGTTATTACTTCCAATGTTAAATCTCTAGGATAATGGTGGATAATGAGGTTGTATGTTAAATGATGTTATTTACAGCATGCTTTACTGCTGCACACTTGTTAGTTTTGAAACTATAAATTCAATATAAATATTTACGTGGTTGCTGAAATGCGAATTATCGTTGATGATATGACCAAAAGAATGACGTTACGCTACTAATTTTAAAATTCTATTCACACTACTTTTTCAGTACGTAAAACAAGTTACTAGGCAAACAATTGTTCTGGAACTTTAATTAACAAACGAGCATAGTTAATTTACCGTCAAACTTACGCACAACCATTGAGCGCCAACCAATCACAATTGACATATGTATAATTATGTTTAACGTGGCCAATGGGCCATCAATGGTGTTCACGATAACTTTAGTAAGGTCAGGTTGGAAAAGTAGGGTAGGGTAGAGTAATAGAAACTGTAACATTGACTTTAGCATTTTATTTTAGAGGTTTCCAGGTGATAGTGTAAGAATTTTGGAGGCTGATAAAGAATAAAGGTTCAGGAAGCCTTAAACTGCTAATCTGTATTAAACTCGGTAAAAAACGAACAATAGGTAAAGTGGTACTAAGCTAAAAAACCAGTAAACGGAAAAATCCATTTAGCCCACATAATTATATTATCTTTGTAAGATTCACTTTCAGTGAAGTAATCGTAAAGATAACAGACAATGTTGATGGAAGTCTTGACAAATCGCTGGAGATACACCTGGAATGCAGAAATAAACAATATAGTGAATGAGCATACAGTGAACAAGCTTGATGATGGATCTTACGACAAAGGTCTCTTTGTGAATAGGGATAAAAGAGAAGAACTTTATCCTGCAGTGACAGATGCAGTGCATAAAGTTAAAAGTCTTCCGTCTTAGGCAATGCAGTAAAATGCCTACCCACGACACAAACGAAACAATACAACTAACCACGTCATTCTAGAACGTTGCATTACATAACAGAGGCACTGAAAGACAAACTCATGAAGCTGAAGCTAATACAGTTAAAGTAATTCTCGTTATTACAGGTATAATGCTCAGAAATGACGCGTTACTACATTGTATGGAACTGTTATGTGCCTCATTGTAAAGGCATGGGCTCTTAGGTATGGCAATTGTTGTTGAGTGCATCCTTATGTTAGACATTCAAATGCTTTAGACAGATCGGACAAGATTCTATATGTGATTGCGTGAGGTAGCAGGTGCTACTGCTTTAATAAAATTTTGAATGTATTGTTTTACAAAAAGCTTTTTCAATTGTAACATTGTATTCAAAATTATACATAGGTTTTGGTAACGCAATTTAATAAGCTTCCCCCCTTGCAATTATTTCTTGCTTTGCATCAATCTTGTTAAGTTGAATGAACTATGTTCACCTTACTTACTATCTGCCTTCACATGCTTCTCGTTCTCAAACTTAGCCACTCTCGGTTCCATTACAAACTACTTCTCGTTACCATAATTATGTTGTTATGCTAAAAACGGCTTGCCTGTTATCCCGATTTGGTGAATATTACCGGGCATAAAATTGGTCAGCAAATCCTGTAACTAAATGTAGATTGGGTCCACGGATATTTTGTCTTAACATCGTCGCTCATATCTCAGCTATCACCATTAGCAACAAAAACGTGCATACTACCTTAAACATAGTACTTACATGTCACTATCTACTTATAACGGAAAACAACAAGTAATATGATTATTTAACTACCTTCACTGAAGAGAACACGACTCCTACACAATAAGACCTATAGAAATCATTGTGAGGAAACGGCGCCAGTCAATATCTAGATAAGTGCATTTAACTAAGATAATCTTCATGTTATCGTAAATGTAAGTCGGCGAGACGCGATAGTAAGGCAGTTTTGATTAAAGCCATCAATCAAAATGGTCTTCGTGACCTGTTTGATGGCAACTGCTAACGTCATTTCATGAATGGGTCATGAAAAGTGATAATTATCACGATAAGTATACGTGACGTTATTATGCTGTCAATACCATCACCACCCAAGATTGTATAGAAAGAGAATGTTGAGCTTTCAGTATAATAAGTTGGGTTGTGGAGGTCAGATAGGCAGTCGCTCCATGTAAAATACTGGTATTCAGCTGCATCCGGTTAGACTGGAAGCCGACCCCAAAATAGTTGGGAAAAGACTAGGCAGATTGATTGACCTACCGTATTTTTCCTTCAGCAATCCATCTTTGTGTAGCTTGGATAACTATATCTATCTATATCTTTAAATAAAAAAACTTTGAAAGGCATTCAGACATTTAATTAGTTACCGCATTTTTTTTTTCAAGAAAGGCTATGCTTAGCAGTACCTTATTTTACAGATAATATAAAATCATGAAGTAGACCATATTCATCAGTTCTTTAACCCCCACCTTCTTGAATATTTTTTATCGCACTCGACACCTCGTCGTCAACTCGACGACTAGCCTTACTCAAAATAATATTTACATTATTATTGTTTGTGATTTTCTTTGCATGTACTACTTACACGTTTATCACAATTTATCAAGCTTCTGACATAATTGTGATAAGAATATCTGAATCTGTGATAATGTTGCCTACAACTTGTAGGCAACATCAACGGAAGGTAAGACTTGTGTCGTGTACCCGCCAATTTTGGCATGTCTCCCATTTTTTGCGTCGAAATTATGGAATATTGTACTGGTGAAGGTTATATCTATGATCATTGATATTTCACTTGTGTACATATCTAAAAGTTCTCTTCTTTCGATACTTGTTTTACAATCTTACTTTTCGTTTTCATTCATGGCACGAGCATCCCCCTTTCCATTAAAAATCCACCTAGTTCACCATGACGGTAACGGTGACTGCTTCAGTTGCATTCACTTTGATCTTTGATATCTGTACCTTTCTGACGAAGTACGCATTGAACATTCTTTCAAAAATCCATGCATGAATGGAAATATATATATTATCATCAGATGTTTCTCTATCAACAGCGTTAACCTTTCCGTAAGCCTCACAGTACTAGTACTCACACGCGGACAATTACTGCAATTAATCATATGCGCGATCAGGTAATCAATACTCTTTTGTTTATCTGCAGAACACGTGTCAAGAACATGTCTTAAGACCTATACTCCACTCACCCGTATCACGCCATCAATCACGGTGATATGATATCTTTCATATCGTATACGCACTAAATTCAATGCAATTTTGAACACGAAAACCTTTATTTTGATTTGAAATTATGTCGGTTATCTAGGTAAAGTTGTATCTGACAGCTCGTATGTGGCTTAGTTGTTATCCACTGGATTTAACTGTTTACGCACCGAAATATTCGTATAGGTTTCAAAATATTAAACAAAAATACGTTTGGGATTTGTATGGCAACATTTTTTTCCTTTTTTCGGTTAATTAATTACATAATTCCTCTTTTCGTGTGGTTAGTGACTAACCTGGTGTCAGAGTTTTAAAGCCGCCCAATGGCCTCTGACTTGGCTTCACATGTCGTCGAGAAATATCTCTGAGGCATGCCGGTTTCCTCACGTAGTTTCCTTCACCGTTTTAAAAGCAAGTGATAATTATACGATACGCACAGGAATCTCAAAAGTCAGAGGTATGCACCTCTATCTAGTCAGAGGTATGCAGAGGTATGCCAAGTCATAGGTCTCGAGTTCGAACCCAAGACATGCGTCTTGGGTTCGAACTCGAGACCTATGACTTGGCAGTCCGACGGTCACACCACTAGGCTATCACTGCTACTACTGCGGCTATTGCGGTGTTTTTATTAGAATTGATATTATTGTTTTTATGTTAGAAAATCTGTCTAATTTCCATTTTATTTTTATTGTTTATGCGAGCAACTTTATGGTTTTTTGTGCAATCCTATACTGGATTTAAAGATTTGTTATCTTCTTCTCAAATCTTATTTTTTATTACTTGAATGTTTTAAAGTCTTATCCTGTAATTCACAGACCCTCCGTAGTTTACATCCGTCATAATAATTAAGTAAGCACACATTTAATTTTATCTCAATCTTGCAAGAGAAAATCTCTGAACTCAAGGTTGTCAGTCTACGTAGGTAGTAACATAGTTATAGATTTTTTATTTTAGTTATCTGAAAATGTAGGTACATAAATGTCCGTTTAGTCATGTCAAAATGTATGTTTTTGTAATACTTCCGAAGTAAGTTATCCTTAAAACCCTGTATAGTAATGAATTCGTAATTCGCAAATCACACTCCTATAGTTAGAGCTGACGGAAATCGATTTTTTGTAAATAAATATAGAATGTACGTAATGTACGTAAATGGTCTTTTTAGATTAAGTTAATTTTATGTTATGACTGAAAGGCTATTTAAAAGTCCAGGAAAAACCAACCTATGGATGCTCTGTTGTAATTCAGACAGTAATAATTACATAATTTGTACATTGAAATCCATTCAATGTTTTTTGTTACTCGAAACTTTATCAGAACTTGACGATCTGAACTGTAATCAATTGATTAATTACTATATCGTCGCTTATTAGTTTTTAATCATCAATTTTTCAAGGTCTTCCTGCTATTGATAAAACTTCTAAACTTTTTTTCAATAATTTCTTACCATCTAGTAATTACTGAAATAAATCTAAACATTACATTTGATTGATGATTTAATGATTTAGACTAACAAGTCACATGTGACTCTAATCTGATATAAAAACACGTCTACGTTTGTTTTCAGATAAAAACTGAAAATGTGTAACGAGATAGTAGACATACAACTATGTCATTATAATATACAAATAATTTTCTGTAAAAATTCAACGAAACCCACAATACGGTACAAGATTTACGTTATCATTGTAAAAAATAATTTTAACTTAATCGTAAAATACAGTTGGGACAATGAATTGCTTTTATAAAATGTTAAATAAAATTTTAAATTAAAAAAAAACTGGTATAAACAAAGTATTTAATAAAATTTTAAAAACCCCCGATAAAAACAAAGTATCCTAATAAACGATTTTTTTTTAAATAGCTAATAACACTCTCGATCAATTCACCTTTCAAACAAAACCAAAAAAATCTAAATCGGTTCAGCCGTTTGGCAGCTACGATGGCGCAGACTGACACACGTTAAACTTAACACCCCTCTTTTTCCGTCTGGGGTTAAAAATTAACACTCTACGTCAATTTGCCATGTAGTTGTCATTTGGTTATGCAGGCAATTTAATTTTGTAGTCGATTTGCTAAACAATTAATTTCCTTGACTCGACATGTCTGTTGCTGTGTCACCAGTCTGAATTGCAATTGTTTTAATCTCTGACGAGTGAAATCTGTTACTATACACTCTAGATTACCTACTATAATATCAGATTGGCAACTAGGTACATAATTATTTACGTTCTCATATAAATGTATACCTTGTGCACTAAGGGTGAAATTCACCAATACATCAAAATCAAAAGTCATTTATTCAAACTAGGCTGAGAATCAGCACTTTTCGAACGTCAGAATTACATAAGACAGTCCCCCATCGCCTCGTTGGTCTAGTGATCGCAATCGCTACTGCTGAGCACGAGGTCTTGACTTCGATTCCCATGTCGGGCAAAATGTTGGGTTGGGTTTTTCCGTCAGGAATATCTTTGTAGCAGCCCGGAGTCTGGATTTATGCCCGGTTGAAGGCAATAGACACACCTCCTTACTTACACATAACAGACTGGTGAAATGTGGGTGTACTATTAGGTACACTTCTGCCTAACTCTACGGGGAGCGCAAGCGCGATATTCTGTTATGTATAAAACGATTTACGTTCAATTTTTTTTCTACTCGCAGTGTATTTGCACTTAGTTCAGTATTTTTATAAAAAATATTATTTTATGGATCCAATTTTAATCTGACGTAGATTAACACGGTTTAAAAGATAAAAGCAATGTAATGCGTAGATTATTTTTTAATTCTGAAATCTATCCTATGATAGGTACTGTCTGGCAGCTAGATATTATGATTTACTGCCTAGGCTTATTTGTGAGTTGGAAAAAAACATGGCATTGTGGAAAATATGTAGGATTTCTTTCTATGTATGATTTGGCTATTAACTTCCGGAAAAGGCTATGGCGAAAATGTTCATCCTGAATGCAAACGCTTTCAGGATTGACTAGAGTTTTGAGATTGTTCTAGAGTGTGTTCCAGAAGGAGGATCTTCATTGACAAATCATTCGTCCTTCGAACCGGATCGATAGATGTCGTTACTTGACTCAACACTAAGTGCCCAAGCTCTTGTAGAGTTAGATTTATCATGAAATTCAGTGAAAAGATGTAACACAAATGTCAAATACATGACGCCAAAGGAAAGCCCTAACATTTTGACGCTACAGTAAATATTTGATCTCCGAGTTAGAGATAACTCTTATCAAAATCTTCACAATCAGCGCCATACATCATCATTCATCATCTTCTTGACGTCAAACTGAACTGATTCTGTAGGCCATTTCGTTTAACTACCTGGTCAGGTTAGCATGTGTTTTTTTTACTGTAAGTTTGTTATATAATAAGTTTTTTTACGTAATTCGAGGGTATTATTGAAAAAGTCATCATTTGTAAGTAGGTAACGCTAATTTGTGAATCTCGGTTTTGTTACGTAGTGATTTGTGAATTTATTATAATAATTGTGTTTCTATATATTAGTATTTTATTTTGAAAGATTATTTAAGACTTCATCGAATAATTTTTTAAATTTAAATTTAATTTTATAGTGCAGAATATTACACGTGTGCTAAAAGCAATATCTCAGTGTTTGATTTATACATTTATCATACTTTCTTAATTCTGACTAATAGTATTATGTATAATAATCACTGTTAATCCTACTATCACTACAAACCCAAAAAAAATTGCATCAATCAAAAAAAAAATCTAAACCTCTTATGTAATTAAAAAAGCGACTCGATTGACGATAACTTATCATTTCAGCAACAAACAGTATTCAGTATATCAGTGGACGTGATTCAATCAGTATTAAATGGACAAAATAGTGAGTTTTATATAAAAATGTGTTTAAAAAGGAACAGTGGTCGACAGAAGTGATTATGTCAGTGAGGTGACGAGAACCCCGGCCGGTCGGCTGCGGCTGTGAAGCTGAAAACATTCCCCTATTAAAAATTTTATCCAAGGGCCCACTGGATACTAGCAAGGATATCTGCAAAATGACCAAGGGCCCTCGGAAAGTGAAACTAGTCATTGTAGTCAACAATAAGAAAGAGTGAGTATTTAATTTGTTTTTATTTAGTATTTAAAGCCCAGCTTCCACCACTCCGCTCTGCAGAGAATAGTTTTCTCGAAACTAGCTCCATTAGTAGCTATAAGCTAAAAGGCTATAAGGTATAAGGGTGTGTGGGGGGGGGTAAGGGGTAAGGGTATAAGGTTTTATTCTGTAACAGACTTATACTGTGGAAACAGTCGCATCAAGTCGACTTGCTGCAAGTTTCTACGAAGCATTTCGGTTAACGAATTAAACTTTCCAGGTGTTGAAAAGCTCTCATCATACCTATAGGAAATATGTCTGCGTTTACCTGTTTAATTTTCCTTTCGAATTTCCTTCCCTAATGCGCATTTACTTACAATGCGGGTCATATTTTGACCCTTATAGGGAAGGAAATTGTCTTGCTTTGCTAACACCTGCGTCAGGGCACACCTTGCAAGTCTTGTTTACACTGCACTTGTTGTAGCTTACCATGCAGCGTGGAATCCATCTTCCCAGAGTCCATCCACCTTTTTTTGCTCACACTTTATGTACAAAATTGATTGTTATAACCAAAAATGTTTTAGGTTATTGTTGCTAAGTACCTCCACTTAGTACTGAGGATATTGTTCTCGATTCTAGAGTCAATTACGTGTGACTAACTGGTATCAATGAACGAGTAATGTCAGAAAACTTTGCTTTGTAACAAATGCTAGAAACAATCTGTACACGTGTTTGTTATGAGTATAAAGATATTGCCAGCACACATTGTAATAAAACGAATAATCCTTAAGGCCTTATTCCAATAAGCGATATTCAGGGACCCATTTCTTAAATCGGGATGGTATAATAAGAGAACGGGAGGAAGGGGCCCTATATACTACACGATATTTGGGGTCCAATACTTATATTGGGCCCTAAATATCGTGTAGTGTATAGGGGTATAAGAAATAGCAAGCCTCTACTTTAAATATAATAGAATCTATGCTACTAATGCTGCCTTCAGGCTTAAAGCCATATTACACTTTGCGATATTCAGGGACTTTCCCAAAATCGGGATGGTGTAATAAGAGAAAGGGAGCAAGTGTCCCAGATATTTAAAAAAACACCACCTAAATATTGGTCCCTAAATATCGTGTAGTGTATAAGAGTTTTTATGGCAGATTCTTATACTCTTTTCAGTTAAGAAAAGCGGAACTGTAAAAAATTTACGACACGATTAACCATATTTCATATCTTTGGAATCTTTGGGCGAAAACCTGAAGATGTATCCACAAGTCACGAAAGTCTCGGCTCTCTCAAAGCGACATAAAGTTAATTAAATGGTTGCAATAAGCATTACCCCTCATTTTGGGCTTCGCCGCAGGGTAAAAAACATAACTTACTTCGCTTCAATATCTGTGTTTTTTTTTTTAACACAAAAACAATAAATCAATTTATCATAGTACCTATTAGCATAACATAGGTCTTTGACGCAGCCTCGCTTATTATGACTTAGCCTTATTGGACGAGTCTTATCTGACATTATAATTCTAAACATAATCATCCGAAGACGTAAATAATACAAACCAACCATTTCATTAGAGTCTAATTACAAAAAATACATAATTAAATACACGACAAACCAGTCACCCTTGGCGGTTGTCATCGCAGCGGATACAGGCTATTTTCTCCCTATTGTGGTGGGCAATTAAGATGATTTTCCGATAGCATTAGCATATAATGGGATACGTCGGTTCATTCATGGTTTCCATTCAAGATATTTTATAGTACTTACCTATGTATTTATTATTGTAAAGTAAGGAAACTGATGCATTTGTATTAACAAGTTGCACTTAAGAATTTTTGCATTAACTTCTTGTCATTTAAAACTTAATGTACAAGGTACTACAGTGGGTACCTCAGGGGAATTACTAAGACATTATAAAGGAAAATAATAAGGAAATGTTAGACCACAATGGTTCCTTAGGTACCTATACAAGTGAATTTGGAGTTAATCATACCTTCAGATCAAAACGGTAAAGGAAAACATCGTGAATTTTTTGGTTTCCGGCATGCCATAGAGGCAAAAATTTAAAGAAATGTGACATTAACAAACCGCACTGGGCCCCCGTGATAGATTACGGCCCACTATCTCACAGAGAGGAGGCCTATACTGTGCCCCAGCAGTGGGAACATTATAGGCTGATTGATTATGCATACCTTCAGATAATTCATATCCTGACCACGTAAAATAGTAAAAATATATTCCCTATAGGTAGGTACCGACTCTCATAGTATAGCCATGTAATTCGGAAGAATGAAGAAAACGTCGTGAGGAAAGTTTTGGGTATGAATGTAAAGAAACGATGGATGGACTGTGTGAAAGATGATAAAGCTGGAAAGGGAGTGACTACCGAGATGACGGCCAATTGAGAAGTATGAAGGCAAAAGGCATGTTGCGCCGACCCTACATTATTATTTAGGTGATTTCAAAGTCATGACAAACGTCATGTCAGAAATTAAACGTCGCTGTCAATTAAAATCACATGAAGTCTGTCAACGCAACGTGAATTCTTGAAACACACAGCATTATATGAATTACAACTATTTCCATTAATCTTTGTGCACATTTTTATTAAACGAGGTTATTCTAGGATGCAATGTCGTTTTATTTTATGTTTACTATTATTAAAAACATGCTTTCAGTAAAATTGCAGTGCGTCCAATATGTATTAGTACACAAACAACAAAACAATTCGAAAACTTGCAACTTTTAACCGCCAACCCCTTGGAGTAACACATTTTTTATCTAAGGTGTAGAGTTTATGAAGTTAGGACTTGTAGAGTTAGGGCGTGTAGAGTTAGAAGCTTGGCTCTACATGAGGTCAGGGGGCCAAGTCTACTAATTTACAAACGTGTCAGTGGTCTCACAATGAGTTTTTGACAGATTTTGTATGGCATATCTGTCAAAAACTGATCATTGTAAGCTTTTCGATATGTCAGTCCTATAAATTTTTGCCTTTTCCATCATCGTTATCGCTGATAGAATGTCACTTTGTCTAGGGCCTCTGATAACTTTTTGACAGTGTGAGCCATTTATGGGCTCGTCTTGGCAACATTTTACATGAAAACTGTTTTTGGTGGGATAAGTAATTTTTATCAAAAGACACGCAAGAAAAGAAATTTGCAATCTTTTACTTCGACTGAAAATGACTACTTTTGCTCGATTTGGAAACAAATGGAGTATACCTAAGTAACAAGACTCAAGGAGCCTTTAAAATCATTTGAATACGTTGTTCCTGGATAATAGAAAATATTCCACTTATGCCTCTAAATTACTTCTCATAAATAATAGCGCGTCGGAATCCAATGGAAAATGTACCGCAGCTATTTATTGTTGTTATGGGGGTAGAATGTGGGTCTAGGCGCCATTCAGGGCCAGAGGCCATAAGTGGTGCTAATCTAATGAGGGAAAAACGTTAGCTTATGGAAGTGAATGAGTCATAAGCCGTGTGCCCAAAGGGACTTTCCATCGGTAAAAAAGGCGAAATTCCATACAAACTTTCATGAACAAAATTCATCAATCATTTACAAAATTTCATGTTTAACGAGGGTGAATTTAAAAAATCCTTCCTTAGTCCACTTTCACTTTACTTTACTCTTGCGCATTTCATACTTCTAGACCATTTTTTTTTTTTTTGTGTTGTAGTTCTACAAACGACTTCTGCCGCTCTGGGCAGAGCGGAAGGGCGTGTCAGACTCTTACTGACTAAAACCCTCCCGTGTACCTTCAGTTGCCTGTTGCCAGGGTTCCGGTATCCCTTTCGGACTATTCCGCAACCCTGGCAGGATACTTCTAGACCTAGGACTGCGTTGTCAGTCTGTGAATGAATTATTAAAAATCGAATTTTTATTAAATAGATCCACTGCGGACCCACCATACCCCTTGGTAGGGTGGGACTGAACCATACCACCATAGTAGTGTTGGGATTTGAAAAAATTGTAAGACAACATCGGTCCAAATACAAAATGATTATTTAACTTAAACTAAAAACACTTCCAAATAATATAATAACCTATGTTCTTACCAATAAACCAATTACAGGCACTTTTGAATTGTCAAGGAATCGGTCAGTCAGAAAGATGAAGCTTGTTGCCCATTCCAAGGCGTAGTAGGAACTTATGGCGATGAACGGGCAAGAAACTCACAGACACTAGCTCTTTTATCATAATATTGAGTAGCCTTTTTCCAGACCTTTGGCCTCTTTTGACGTTCAAAAGTGCCTTTCATGTCCCTAATTGAAATAAATTATTTTACTTTGACTCTGAATGCTATTTTACGCGTTTCATATCACCCTAGTGATATAAGTCTTAAGCGCCACATTACATAAACACTAGATTATCAAAAAGATAAGTAAAATTATCACCATCAAACTTATTATCAGATTTTAACAATACTCTGATTAGATTTTCTATCAAAATATTATAAGTTGCGAACATTTTCAGGAAATGGTTTCGTCAAGATTTGTATTTCGTAGCCTTTTCCTAACTATGTTGAGGTCGGCTTCCAGTCTAACTGGAAGCAATTGAATATCAGTATTTTGCATGTAGTGACTGCTGATCTGACCTTGTTTTGATATAGTGCTATTAAAATTGAGATACTAATATATTATCAACGTTTTGATATCAGCGGAACTGAGCTGATGTGCAAAGACCTGTAACTCACCCCGACAATTGAAATTGTTGCACTTTGCATAGTGTAAAAGAACACTAAAAACGTTTTAGCCAAACTAACACAGCTTTCTTAAGAACTTTACCGTTTCCCCCGCCAAAGTATAATGTACGACATTATCTGCCATAGGCGTCGTTAAAATGTTGTCAAGAGGTTTAACGAGACTAACCCAAAACTGGAGATCCATTGCCTATAAATTCAATTTTGGCAATCATTAACGGTATTTCGCAGACTTTTAAGCTATCCCAATATAGATCAGTGAAAGTTTCCCACAAATTCTATTCAATATTAGACCCACGTCCTCTACAGGTGTTTACCAAACACTTTGGTGCGTGACGGCACAAGCAGCGCTGGTGCTACTAACATTGTCTAGGTGTCTGCCATTAATGATTCATTAGTATTCGCGATGGCTATCGTGTAGCTTGAAGTTACATGAAGTTGCAAACTGATTGTGTTTTGTTTCGTAACCTCATTCAAGTTTATGATGACTTGCAGGCGTAGAAAAATACCAGAGGGTCTGAACAAAGTCAAATTCCATCGAGCGATACCGATGATGGAGAAGGCAAAAATGAATGGGACTGACATAAGCTAACGAAAAGCTTATGTCAAATCTATTGGCAGTCGTTGAAATACGAAATGCTTTGAAAGCGACTGCCACTTTTTTAGGCCCTCTGGACCATTTTGATGATGATGAAAAGAAAATATTCCAAAACAGAACAATGTATTATTAAATAACTCAACTGCTTTTGTTGCTTCATAAATGCTTCACGAGGTAAACAAGTAAGCCGGTCTACGTAAAATTATTAATCTTTGGTCGAGACTCTTACCCCTAGGTTTTGACGTGCAAAAAGTGCACACTATTTGTATGTGCAGCATTTTATAGACCACGATTTTCTCCTATTGGGCCCAGATATACGTTAACAGCTGAGCCATGGCTATGGTGGAAAAATTTGCCAGTGAACAAGGTTGAAAACAAGGCTGCCCTATTTACTACGAATTAACTTAACTACCAATACACGTGTAACTTAATTCACCCCGCTTAGCCATGATTCACACTCAATTTACCATTGAAATAGTAAAACTCAGTTTACTACACAAATGAGCTGTAATGGTTACCGTACGACACGGAAACGTCACGCCACAGCGGAGCGGGTTCTCTCTCACGCGATGTGACGTCCTTGGCCAAAGGAAGAGCGTCATTTGCACTGCTGTCAAGGCCGACTGACCGTGAGAGTTCGGACTATAGATTGATAGTTGTGTAGTAATGCACCGAATTAGATTTCTGGTGAATGTCGAGAACGGCAGAGCTTTGGTTGAATTTCATGAGCTTTTATCACAATCATTGGTAAGGAAAAGTTTGTCAGACATCCAGCCAAATCACACCTTGTCCACGGCCTTCAGTTTAGTGGGAAATGATGAGCCTGGACAACTGGTTTGATTGGATTGATAAAGATATAATCGAATTTCTTTAGAGATCAAGGAAGTTGTTTGCAGGCAACCAGGAATGACAAAGAAAGCTAGAGCAGTAAGCAGTCAAATGGCAAGTCTTTATAAACTAAACATAATTTAGACATCACAAAATGGGCCCCTGACATCATTTCCATCCTTGCATCATAGTAATGTATGTCGGAGACAAAGATTACTCCGATCAATTAAAAGCGATCCGCCTCAATTTATCCAATGTTTTAAAACATGGTCAGTAGGACGAAATATTATGATCGCGTGTGGCTTGTCATTAACCGATTATAACACACCAGACTAAGTATCGGTTCGCAGCGATTTATTGACTGCGTAAACGGGATTTTCGCAAATTCTGACGCCAGTCAGAATTTGCGAAAATCCCGTTTACGCAGTGTTGCAATTTTGGTATTTCGCATCTGCAAATTGTGCTTACGCGCGATACAAATGCGTTTTTCTTCGTCAAATATGCTTCGGTATCGCTTATTAGAGGCTTTGCGCATTAGTACAGATTTGAACTAAGCGAATTTTTGTCTTGAGAACCCAATGGGAATCAGAATTCGAAAGCTCCAGAACTCATACTAAGTAGGTACCTACTAATCCATAATTATGTTACTTCTGATGTGGCTCTGAAAATGGCCCATGTCGCTTATGTCCCTTCATCATCTGACCCTAACCGCTTCCAATATCAGTGTTTCACAACCACAACAAACTGAGTGCTATACAAATTAGGCGGTGCGTAAAATTCACTCAATGCACTACTCCGAAAAAGCTTTGCCTCCGGCCGGACGTAACCGCCTCTAGTTCATCGCATGAACCACACCATATTAATATGAATTAATGGCTATTATGTCCAACGGTGGGAACTGTACCATTCATTGATGTTTGATCCGTGTTTTTGTTGCTATTTTTTGTACTTTATAAGGACTTCGAAAGGTTATTTATGTCATGAATAGAAGTTTAAAGGTCACAATTACGTTTACTACGAGTATACTACTGGTTAAATAGTTCTTCGTCCAAAATAGACCAATCCAATGCTTGTAGAAAGTCAGATTTAGAAAAGCAGTAGGTAAAATAAGAAAACGTTTTGGCGCCATTTTCGCGGCTGCCCTCTTTGTTGCCGCCATTTTCTTTTGCTGCCATTTTTGACACCAGTCGAAAGACTTCTGGCAGCTTTAAAGATAACAAAACTGCCATTCGGTGTAACACAACGAATTCGATTTTGTTAAATCCATAAGAGTGTTACTCTTCTTGCCTAGCGGTTGAAAGCAACCGTAGCATAGTATTTACAATTAATTTGTTACGTGAACGCCGCCATGTTTGTCGCACGCCCATAGAGCATAGAGCACCGCTGTGATTAAGGTAATGACGGGAAGCGCTGGTGCCATGGTTTCATGGCTTCCGCGAGAAGCGACCAGTCATCATCGACCACCATTATTACTGCTTTGCAACATCATCGTTAGTCAGTATGTCACAATGTCAGGGTATTGGTGTTGGGCTTTTGAAGTTTTGTTAATTATTTGTGTACATTATTGAGTGATTTTAAAAATTACGAGTTTTTCTAATATCTATAGTTACACAAGAAACTACAGAACACCCCGTGTTTTTTCTTCGTGTGGATTACACGACAGTTTTTCAAATCACGGTGCTACGACTCTCATGAACCTACTCCTTTTTGCTACTTAATTCCGCGTCTATGTAAGATGACATATGTTAAATAAGTTTGTTGTTAATAAATGCATTGCATGCTTGCAGACATTAATAGTTAAACTACCATCCAAAAATAATAACTTTATTTAGATTTTTTGCTGCCCATACTTTACTGTAATTACGAATTTCGATTGAGCGACCAATAAAGATACTATTTTAGTAATTTACACATCTGATGACTTCCTATTTGTAACACGAGGGATTTCGAATATAAACGGGCATTTAAGTTACTGTTTTTAAGAAAAAATTGCAAACCAGCTGAATTAACGTATTATCTGCATGGAAGGTAATAAGCACCGCTTTAACAGTAGGCAATGTTAGACAATGCTGATATTATCATAAGCCGGTATTTTCACCTGTGATTAAAACCAACACAGCTGCTTGGCGACCGAAACAAACATACTCTAAAAATATTAATATTACAACAACCATATTGCGTAAAAAATGTGTAGGCAAATACAGAGATAACAAAAATTACCAGCTAAATATGTATCTACCAAAATACCGTTTTCCCAACTTTATAGCATCTGTTCTAAGAATGGGTAACTTTACACACTAAATACATTAATAAATAAAACAATTCATTTAATCGTACGCTACTCGTGGGAAAACCGAATGAAATCAAAATTTTATTGCTAAATGATACGCTGTTCACTTATCTGTGCCAAACGTGCGGATTTCAAAGATACCAGTAAAAATATAGATTACTGCGATTAAGTGATAAGTTGCGGGGAAATGGCGCTACCTTTATTTTGGTAAGTCACTAAGCAAAATAAATAAAAGCGAAGACGATAAATAATTACAAATATATTACCAGTATTTTGGCTATAAGAGTAGGGGAAGACCAAAGAAACGATATCATGGACTGTGTGAAAGATGATATGGTTAGAAAGGCGGTGACTACCGAGATGATGACTATTAGGAAGTATGGAAGCAAAAGACATGTTGCGCAGACACCAGATAAATCGGGATAGGGGCAGGATAATGATGATGAGTACCTGGCCATTGATACGGCATTTAGAGCTTTAGGAAAACTTAGGCTCACGTTGTCTTTGTTACTCATACTTGTGCAACAGTATTTTAATGCTCGGTTCCTATAAACAAAATGATGACAAATATATTAATTTAATTATTTATATGAGACCACCTTTGAAGCATGACCTGCCAAACAAAAAAATTATCATCAAAATCGATTCATAATTGACGGAGCAATCGAGTAACATACATACAAAAAAAAAAAAACATACTGACGAATTGAGAACCTCCTCCTTTTTGAATAAGTCAGTTAAAAACGGATCGTTTTGCTTAACAATGGTAACTTTTTACCCGACTGCCCCAGAAGGAGGGTAATGTATTTTGATTGCCAAACTGGGCATAAAAATAGATTCGTAAGCTAATTCTACCTGTGATAGCTACTTCCATATGGGAGGGTCTACTATGCAAAACTATGAGGTCTTTGCTTCGTTATTGATAAAGATTCAAGAGTCTTATTTTTAACCAGTAACGGTCCGTAAATTATATTAATCAGGCATATAGCTCGACGTTCCAAATACTGTCCGTTTCTGTCAAACTTCGAAGACAAATCTTCCTTTTCTTCTCTTTTATTAATTGTATGTAAGTTACGACCAGAATGCGGCTACTTCGACAGCGTTAGCGCCAAAGTCTTTCATAGTGGAGGTGCTTTTATACAGAGAGGTCGACAAGAGGTGATGCATCGTTTGTCATGCTCCACAGTCGCACTGGGGCTCATCGGAGTACCCACTAAGTTGTACCTGCAACGTCCCACCAGCACACGTAGCATGACCACCGTAGAAACGGGTTTTGTCGACGGAAGAATAGACAAAATGACAGATTGTGATTGTTTATATGCCATTTTGTCTATTCTTCCATCAACAAAACCAGTTTCTACGGTGATCATGCTACGCGTGCTGGCTTCTTAGTCAGTTTAGAGATTGAAGGCACATGATTGTCTTATTTTAAACTGGCCATAGGTCAGGTCAAAGTTCCGTACCTTCAAAGGTAAGGCTAGTCAACGCCTCCATTTTGTAAAGAGCTCCAAACAAAATGGCGGGCCTTTTGAGTTAGGTATTTCGACTTTCACTATCTACGTGTTCCGTATGCCGTGCGTCAGAACATTATCACTAATTATGTCGAGTAATGCTACTGTATCTATAGTGTTACGTAGGTAGTTCGTCACAATAGTGTAGCTATTAGGTAATCTGTAGTAATTCGTAAGGTTCCTACCTAACTGTGTCGTCAAGTTGTTTTTGTGTGATAGGCCGTCATGATCTGATTATGATTTGATTAAATATAGGACAAAGTATACCTATGTATTCTATACTAAAGCATTTTCTAGAAGACAAGAACCATGTTAAGACTCGTACAGAATAAGGGCGCTTACAGACCAACGACACTCGATCGACGACGAGCGCTGCGGCGTAGTCGCCTTGCTGACGACCGTGGACGCCGACGTCGTCGCCTAGCAGCGGCGACGTAGTCGCCTAGTTGGGGCGTGTGCGTTGTGTTGTATTTGTCAAATAGTCTCGGACACCAGACGTATTCTTGCTCTTGAATTAATAAATCGACACTAATTTCGTCGTCACTCATTTTGCTCGTAATTTACGTGCGTATTCTAGACTACTTTTTGCTGACTGCACGGACTTACTGCAACGATACAACTGGGCAACGTCGCCGCCGCTAGGCGACGACGTCGTCGTCCACGGTCGTCAGCAAGGCGACTACGCCGCAGCGCTCGTTGTCGACTGAGTGTCTTTGGTCTGTAAGCGCCCTACCGAGACACCGGTAATTCTTCTAACGCAGTGGCGGATTTATAAATTTTCAAGGTATAGAGGCTTAAAAGTGTTTGCCACCCTTGTCTCTAAAATTGTTATGTCCTAGATTATTTTTACAATCCAACAATTTCGTTGAAATTGCACGTTATATAATTTTTGGGTATATTTTTGAGCTAATCAAAGCTCTGTAAAACATCAGAAAACCGAAAACCGTCATGCAGAAATCTTATCGATTTCTATGAGGTAGCAAAAAAAAAAACTCTCCCCATATGGGGCTTGCCGCCCCAAAAATCTGCCGCCCTAGGCTCAAGCCTACTCAGCCTGCTGGTAAATCCTCCACTGTTCTACCGTGAAGTTTTCTGAGAAATTGTTTTGTTAAAGTTGCGTCGCGCTTGTTTGCGGAAGCTTTTAGGGAATACTATATTCGATATATCTTGGAACTTTCCAAAAACATTGTAGTATGAACTGGTACAATCCATTTGAGATTGCAGAGCCTTTCGTCTGAGGATAGCATAGTCTGTTGTTTTAGTATCTATAAAACATTCTTTAATTTCGGAAGTCGGTGTCTTTGCTTTTCAATTTTCGTTTTTTGCGACCGACTTCCGAAATTAAAGTTATTTTTCAGTTTTGAGTGTTTTTTTTTGGAAGTCGTTTTTTTTTTTGTAAAAAGTTTTTATGTTTCACTTTTTAGTTGTGGGACCTAACCCACACAAATTCTAATACCACTAGCTGATGTAAATAACAGTGAAGGAGTAAATGAAAACATCGTCTAGATAAACTAAGTGGGAAAAAATACGTAATATTGAAGCTAATTCAAAAACTACACAAGCAAAGTTAATGAAATTTATATGGGACCACCTCGGAAGCATGCCCTACCATACAAAAAAAAGAATCATAAAAATCGATTCATAATTGGCGGAGAAATCGAGTAACAAACATAAAAAATAAAAAACATACAGACGAATTGAGAACCTCCTCCTTTTTGAAGAAGTCGGTTAAAAAAGCGAGGATTTGGATATTAGTAAGAATTTAAAAGCACAAAGTTTAGCCCGTCAAACATCAGCTTACATTTTCAGAGAACTAAAATTACCAACCCCTCAAACTCTAATTACTTACCCCCTTTTTTTTTTTTGAGAGTGGGAAATCATCTTATGGCTTCTCCCGCTCTGGCTGGAACGGAAGGGCATGTCAGACTTTTACTGACTAAAACCCACCCGTGTTCCTTCAGTTGCCTATTGCCAAGGTCCCGGTATCCCTTACGGACATTCCCGCAACCCTGGCAATTACTCCCTGTAACCAGGACCAACAAAATACTCCTTCGACCTAACTTAGCAACAGTATCCACCAACTTAATACAAGATAACACAAACAGTTAAGCATCATAATATGTCCGTCCTTGTCGAGCCGTTAACTCGGCGGTCACGCAATGCTTATGAAAATCACAAACATGTCGCCGCTTGCGTCAAAGGAATATGTGTGTTACTACTTCAATGTAATTCTGTGGCACAATAACGATTCGATTTACACTTGAGACTATTGTGAGAGTTGGTACATTGAGTACATGGATGTCTAGACTGAGGCTTCGGTAAAGATCGTACAAAATTATGTTCGTAATGTGTTGTTTACTCCTGTAGTCCTGCTATAAAAATCTCACAGTAATTAAAAAAAAAAAAAAACGACTTCCAAAAAAAAAACACTGAAAGTGAAAAATAACTTTAATTTCGGAATTCCGGGTCTTTGCTTTTCAATTTTCTTTTTTTGCCACCGACTTCCGAAATTAACCCCACACAAATTCGAATACTTATTTTTTTTTTTTAGTTTTGGGGTATCATCAAATGACTTCTCCCACTCTGGGTGGAGTGGAAGGACGTGTCAGACTTTTACTGACTAAAATCCACCCGTGTTCCTTCAGTTGCCTGTTGCCAAGGTCCCGGTATCCCTTTCGGACTTTCCCGCAACCCACCAATACCACTACCTGCTATGCAAATAACAGTGACGGAGTAAATTAAAACATCGTCGGGATAAACTAAGTGGAAAAAATACGTAATATTGACGCTAATTCAATAACTACGCAAGCAAAGTTTATAAAATTAATATAGGACCACCTCGGAAGCATGACCTACCAGGTAAAAAAAGAATCATCAAAATCGATTTATAATTGGCGGAGTAAACGCGAAACAAACATACACACGAATTGAGTTAAAAACTTAGATGAAGTAAACTGTCAATATTGTCTATCATCTGGTGGAATGATAGCTCACTTCATTTAAATATTCAGGTCTAGATTTTTACAGATTAGACTGGCTGTAGTGGACTGAGTTTTTTTTTTATTGCAAGCGTGATATAGAAAAGTTTACCAAAAGATCTTCCCATGAACAATGTCGAAGGACATTCATTGACATTGTGCATACCTACCTTGTTGAGTAGGTAATAATACACTTACCTACTCAACAAGGTAGGTTTACATTGGTCTGAATGTTAGTCGGCTAAATCAATGGGTATCCGTATGCTAACGTCATTCCCAACTTTTGGGTCTTCTAAAACTGATTTCTAAAAGTACACTACACTGACAAAACGGACTGTAAACTGACCATTTTGTCCGCAAAGCCTATTCATAATACTTACAACAAAAACACGACAGCTTGTCAATCAAAAGCACAAGCCTTGAATGCAAAATGATTCACTTACGTTTCTCTGCGCTGTTGGTTTCCCATTGAAGGCTGCTATCACAACAGTAAGCAGCCACAAGAACCTATAACACATCAAAATGTTAATTTAGACAAATTCGCGAACGAAAATCGCGATCTGTATTCTGCGCGCGCGCAATTTCGCGACTCTTGTGCGTTCGCGTCCTAAATATATTATTAATTGTCGAAATGCCGTAGTAGCGGGGTCAAGCGGATCATTTGAACCTGCGCGTGCGGCTAATTATTGTATTTATTTATACTAATGGTCCTACACATTGTTTTTAGCGGATTAATTTGATGATGGGTGGCGGTGCCAACTCTTTGTCGTAGCGTGAAATTTTGAGCAGTATTCACACTTAAACGCTTTTTCGCTGTATTGTTACTGCAGTTCAGTGCTTGTACAGAACATAAAAATTTAAATAGTTGATAATAAGACAGTTATCACCCTGACGTTAAGCTAGCGTGTTTCCAGGGAGGCGATTTGTGAATACTCTCTCCGCGGATGCCAAGCGAGCTAGCCCCGGCTACGCGACGTAGTTTTCACAATTATTTTACTCTCGCTTGTCTCGCTCTTTCTTGTATACTCACGTCAATCGTTCCCCAAACGCGGCGATCACGTTGATCACACGAGGCGTGCTCGCTCAGCACACGCAGCGTGACAAAGTTGTGACAAAGACTTCTTGCTGAACTTTGTAACGACGGCAACTAACAAACAGAAGTGGTACTTACAGGAGAAGCCACTTAGAATGTTGTCTTACTATGTTGAAGTTTTAAAAAAGTGCCTGTCTTTTGAAAACATCCATACTTCCATAAAATTTGAAAGAAATCTGTCTGTTACCTTTTCACGCCTAAACTACTGAACGGATTTCGACAAAATTTGGCAAGGAGATGACATCCTGTGGAAGGACATAGGGTACTTTTTGTTTCAAAAATAATCCTATAGGGGGTAATATAGGGAATGAAAATTTGTATAGGAAACCCAGCATATCTTAAGTAGTACGTTCCCGTGGGACGATCCGACATCCACGCGGGCGAAGCCGCGGGCAGTAGCTAGTATTTTGATATACGATAGTGACCCAATTTCAACAGCTGATTGTGAGTGCAATATGATAAAAGTTGTCGTTGATTGAAGATGTTTATCGCCTCAGTCGCCTCAGAGATAGCCGTTTTATAATATTTTTAGATAGAGCTATGTTTTCCCTGGTATCTTGAGTTGGTCCTAAATATTTTAAAAGTTCTTCTTCAATTTCTTCCACTTCTCAATACAACAACATACCTTTTTCTTCCATACTTCTCTATTAGTCGTCATCTCGGTAGTCACCCCCTTTCTAACCATATCATCTTTCACACAGTCCATCCATCGTTTCTTTCTTATAGCCATCGACATTATACGTATAAATAATATACATATTTCTACTCATTTCTTATTGCATATCTCAATCTCATTCCTGCCCTTATCCCAATTTATTTGGGGTCGGCGCAAAATGTCCCTTTCTTCCATACTTCTCTATTAGCCGTCATCTCGGTAGTCACCCCCTTTCTAGCCAGCACATCTCAATCTACGAAACACATATTATACCGTTAATTCAGTGCATTAGATAGCGAAGTTTCACACTGGTTTTACATTGGTTGCATTCTTTTATTATTAAAGAGTATAAATTGGTGTTATAATACCCCACCTGTCTTTGGCACTAGATAACTAACCGTATCATTGTGTTAATAATTTAGTGTTGGAACAAGTGCCAAGCTTTTACCAACATGATGAAACTCTTTTCTGTCCACACCTCATTTTCTGCTCTGTTGATTTGAAGTCCTCTAGTTTATTTAGGCCGAAGACAAGTATGTTAAATATGAGCTTTTGTTTTAATTTTTTGTCTTTCGTCGTCCTTTTTGTGGGCAAGAGAAAGACGAAAAACTTACAGTCAATTAGTAGCAGAAAACTGTACCTCTGTCTTATGTGTGGAGAGGATGATGTGAAGAAGCTAAGAAGGAGAAATTATAGCTAAAGACTTGTGCTATAATAGGGCTAAGTAATAAAAGCCGCACGGGTCGATCGACCAGGTTAAACTACGCTTGCCGGGGTTGGTCCGTTGATGGGAGACTATCTTTACATACCGACACTCCTCCGTGACTCGGAACGCCCGTTGGTTTCGGCTGTCATTCGTGGATCTTTAACAGTCGTTAATGGTCGTCAGAAGCCCGAAAATCTGAGAACCAGTCTTACCAAGGGGTATCGTATTATCCAGTTACACACAGTCTTATCCAGTACGTATTATCCAGTTACAGTTATCCAGTTACTGGGTTGTGGAGGTCAGATATGCAGTCGCTCTATGTAAAATACTGGTATTCAGCTGCATCCGGTTAGAGTGGAAGCCGACTCCAACATAGTTGAGAAAAGGCTAGGCAGATTGACTTATGCTGTAATATAGGTACTTAAAATACATTTCGAATTAGGTAGGTACTACCTATTGGCGTTGCCTTTTTTTTATGCGTTCACTGACTGGCGTGAAGAATAAGTAAATTAAGGTGGCTTAGTGGCTAATAAAGCAATAAGATTAATGAGATAAAATGTCAAGATTTTAATTTAATTTATCACAAAAATCTATGAAAGTAGAATAATCGCAATAAACCCGATTCTCAATAAGCGCAGAGCTTTTAAACCATCACGAGCGATAATAACGCTAATAACGTTTTAGTACGTAATAACTAATAACCATTTACCTATTTAAATAAAATTTTACTTAATACGTGGTTAATAACAAAGTGTTCTTGTCTTGTATACATTTAACCATAAGTATATGTATATTCTGTTACATGATTTTCGATCCTTTCAAATGATTTTTATTATTGGGATATATCTTCTTATTTTTTCAATGAACAATCAGGAAAATAAATTCAATGTCAACCATAACGGCATACCTATATGGTATGCTATAGTAGATATGTGAATCTATCTATCCCTACATAGAAAATTTAAATTTTAAATTATTTGGGCATTCATAAAATTACTTCTCCCGCTCTGGGCGGAGCGGGAGGGCGTGTCAGACTTTTACAGACTAAAACCCACCCGTGTTCCTTCAGTTGCCTGTTGCCAAGGACCCCGGTATCCCTTTCGGACTTTCCCGCAATACTGGCAGGATTACAAAATCACATAAGTACTTAGGTATCCCACGTTACTGTTAGCTTACATCACCCCACTGCTAGGTAAAGGCTCTACCCATGGCTCTTCCACTGCATCCCACGAACTTAATTTAATTTTCACAAGAAAAAAAAAGATATTTTACATATCTAGCAACTAACTGCCTAGGTATTCCTATTCAAAACAAAAGTTTTTTAAAGCTCACTTTCTAATTAATTATTAAATTGTCATCACACAAACAGATCCGCGGCCCAATCATAACTACCTAGCGGCCATGTATTACAGCACATTGGCATAATTTGCCCGTACCACATCGACTCACGCGCATGTGTGGCCGACAAGTGAGCCTTGACCGTTAATTCCCGTCAATACCAACACTAGCTTATGTAGACACTAGCATTTTGAGCTCTATTCGTAATTGTTGCAAAACAGGGGAAAGAATATTCAGAAGATTGTGAGTAAGACCTCGTTGATACTCGCATAGACCAGGGATGCATGGCACAAAAGAAAGGAGACCTGTACTCAGCAGTGGGTGGAACAAGGCTGTCAATGATGACGATGATGAAGGGAAGATATAACAAAGATATAGATAGAGATAAGACAAAGAAGGATCACAACGATTGAAATGAAATGAAATTGTTTATTGTGTAAATAGGATATTGGAATCACTTTTACACGTCATATTAAAAATTATTAAAAATAAGCTAGATGAGGTCGGCGTTTCCTATCTGACTACTCTGAGAAGAAAGGCCGAAACAAACTCAGAGGTCGCAGTCTCTTTTAAAAGTCCAGACATAATCTTGGTCAAGCCATATGAGGACCATGTATATTAGCGTCTGAAATGGTCTTTTGAGGAAAGAACCACAACGATTTGAGTGGACCTGTCCAGTCAGTGCTAGCATTTGTCAGTAATAGTGAAGCTCAACTCAGAACTTAAGGAGCTCAACGACTCGACGAACAATACCAAAGAAAGGACATTTGGGTAGGTCGCATAAAATACTCAAATTGCCAGACCATCGTTAAAACTAACTGAGAACGAAAAAATATAAAAAATCAAGACAAAAATAAAAATCCACATAATCCTCACATTTACAATAATTTACAAAGTAATCATGTCAATTGTTCACAGCGTGTTGGCAGTTTCCAACTATAAAACCCGGAAATGGGTCGTTCATCATCATCTTCAGTCCATAGCAATCGACTGCTGGACAGATGCCTCTCTATCGCACGTTGCCGTGGTTTTACTCGATCCTCAAAGGAAAGCCCTCGAGAGACTTTTAATCAGTAATGAATATGGTTGGTTGTAGGTGGTATGAGTCTGGTTGATATAGGTATTTATGAACTAAAATAAAAATATGGAATGCGGAAACAGTGAATACAAAAAATAAACAATGATTGCATGTAAATCCTCGACATAATAACACATCAATTGACAAGTTTACAACTGTAAGAGACATCAAATGATCGTTACATGGCCATCACTCTTCAGTAATCTATCCATACATGTTATAAATTAAAGTCGCTTTTCGTGTTTGTCTCCGCGTTGCTCTTGATGAGGTTTTCACCATCGTTTAGAAAATTTATTCCGGAAGTTTTAAGTGTATAAATACGTTAATAAAGTTACATATAACTACGAAATCTCGATGTTTTGACAAGTCGTAAAAACCGTCTGCAGCAGGGACGGGTCGCTAGTAACAAATAAGTAATTTCTGACGAACGATAGCGATAGCGATGGATCCCTCACAAAGAAAGGCGGCCTGTATCCCAGCAGTGGGAACGTTTTAGGCTGATTTATGCTAATTTCCGAAGAATTTTCTTCCCGCGAAGTCCTTCCAGCAAAATCGCTTCTCTGCTTTTAATCTGTTTCTTCTCTTCTAATGTGATATCGGACGCTAGAGGCGCCTAACCATCATCATAATACTGCATATTATCTGTTCGCTACTTCTAGTCAAACATGAAAAACTTCATGAGCTTGGATACAAAGTGAAAACTAGTGTAACTATAAACCCTTCTTCATTCGATACCCTGTAGCTGGGTTGTGGAGATAAGATAGGCAGTCGCTCCATATAAAATACTGGTATAGCTGCATGTGATTAGACTGGAAGCTGACCCCAAGATAGATGATGATAATTCGTTCGGGTAACAAAATGTGGTAGCCTACTGAATCGTACAGTTACATAATACCACCTAGCTTCTAAGTTCCAAGGGTAGAAAATACGGCATTATCCCCCCAAGATCGTGCGTCACCGATATGAGGCCGTATACTTGACATTTAATTACTGTTATGTTGCATCTATTAACCTGCATAATCATTACTTATTATGAATAAATAAGACACGCCACGCGACATCTTCAACATAGAATATTACTTAAAGCGAAAGCGCCAAGGTAACCCGCGAAATTCATTTTTTTTACGTTTTTTGCAATTTACAGGTCAGTATGACTGTTATACTGGCTGGCAATAAGTCTCTTCCGAATTGAGTTATTTCATCCACTTCGCCACTTGTCACATCCAATCTCCGGGTTTTTGTGATAGACAATTCTAATTTCAGGGTTGCCGCTGGAAATCCCATCAGTATAACCCAAAAACTTTATATCCGTTTAAGAATCCAACCGTAGGCCTCACTCAGGGCACTTTCGTTACCACTAGATGACAAGATCAATGTGCTGGCTCTTGTGGCTCTTTGGTAATACTAAAAAATCTAAGCTACACTTACCATTCAATACATACACGTATTAAACACAAATAAAACCATTCAATTGAAATATATTTCCCACCTGTATTTCAACTCATGCGCGACAGTCGACTCAGTATGCGTATGCGCAGCCTAGGACGTGAGCAAGTACTTACTCTTAGCCAAAGAATAGATACGTGCAACAGTAGGTCTATACAACATGCTAAAACAGGCGAATGTACACTTAGACGCGCACGAACGGCGATCTCTAAACAAACGCCAGCAGCAAGTGCGCTTTTATTCGCTGTAGTAGACGCCGTAGACGCATGTCTATGTGTGCGTGCATTATCATTGTTGTTTGAAGCTGGTCTTCTGTACCAATCTATTCCGTGTCTTAACTGCCGATCGAGGATAAACCGATGTTATATATTAGCCGTTATGTCGTGACGACACACACGGCTTCTTGTTTTCATGTGAACACTATGCTATATATTTATTGTCTTTCATAATAGTCATGTATTTTATTTACTTTAATTACATCATTTCAGGTTCTTCAATTAAATACTCCTTTTCCCAGTATTGTTCCCAGTATTGTCTAAAAGTCCTCATAGCTAATAGTATTTTCTCCTTGTTACAGCCCGCCTACATTCAAGACATTGACGCCGACATCTCGCACCCAGCTGAAGCAGCAGTTGATGCGAGAGCATGCACAGGAACAACTGCGCAGAGAGTCACTACAAGTAGGTAGCTTCTTCTTCTATTCTTACGTCATCTGTCTAATCTACCACACTTTCTATTGGTCTAACCGTATGACCATTATCATCAATGATCATTAAGTATTATCCTTCACCATTGGCGAAACATAAATCACAAATGTACGTCCAACACTCGTCCGTTCGTCTCTCCGTCGTTGTGTGGAAAGTCTACTCCGCTTCTACCTTGCTGGCTAATAATGGCCACACCATCTGCTTTTCTCATACAGTTCATGATGATGCGAGAGAAGGTATATAGCGTCGTCAGACGCTTTTCTCACTGTACTAATCGATTCCCAAAGAGAACCCAAATCATGCGACGCTAGAGAAATAAGTGAGTGGAATATAAACCAATATCATGATTACAACTGTGAGAAAGTAGTTTCATTAGGTTTTGAACAATTATAGTAATCGTCAATCCAAAAAGACTTTACAACAAAAAAAAACCGCCGACTTCCAAAAAAACACTTCGGAAGTCGGTGTCTTTGCTTTTACCATTTTCGTTTTTTGCCACCGACTTCCGAAATTAAAGTTATTTTAGTGTTTTTTTTTTGTAAAAAGTTTTTATTTTTCACATTTTAGTTGTGATTCGCACTTTGCTATTCGAATTTATGTGAATAATCAATAACAAAGTTAATAAAATTTATATGGAACCACCTCTGACTCATGACCTACCAAACAAAAAAAGAATCATCAAAATCGATTCATAATTGCCGGAGTGATCGCGTAACAAACCTGAGAACCTCCACCTTTTTGAGGAAGTCGGATAAAAATTAACGGTGTTTTATAAGCCTTACTACGCATCTTACTTGTAGGTTGTAGGGTACATAATTATAAGGATACAAATTCAAAGATATTACTTGTAAAGCAAGTTATAGACATGGCGTTTGGCAAAGGTTTAAAACCGCTGGGAAAATACCAGGACAAGGAAAAAGCACAGCAAAATATACATACTACAAGAGATAAGTTAAAGGTTTTAAAGATATTTTACCCTCATCCTTAATGCAAGCGTGATCCTTGCACGTCCGATTCCACGAAAGATATAAAATCACTAACTGTATCAAGCCGCTATACTCCCACGCAGGTAGAACCAAGGGAAAACCTGACTAATGGTGGTTCTAGTCCATAGGTTACTGAACTAGTCTTGTATGCACATAATATGCATAGTAATGGAGTAGTGAAGTATTGTGATGGAAGATGTGATTTAAGTACAGCCGAAGTCTGTGAAATCTTATGGTTGTATTTACATTTTATGGGTATTGCACCTCTATAGATAAATGATATTTTTGTAAAAAGGTTTGTACAAACACTTTTACACGTCAATATATAATTACGGGTATGGCTGTTATATTCATAATAATTCTGTTCCATTTTTTCCCATTCTCCAGATATTGTAAACTCTGAAACAAATCAGTCTTTGAAATCATTTCTTATTGAATTTTCTCTTCCATCTGCCAGTGCTTCATCCTTACCGATTGTTAATCTTAGGCTCATTTAAATCCTTCCTTTACATATTTCCATTGACACTATAACCAACAGTTTCATATTAGCTTATCTTCGTCATATCCCTTGTTTGATTTGTGCATATGATCGGTTTAATTAGTAAGGTAATGACCTCTTGGTGTATCTTCTACTGCATTGGTCTTCCTTCCAGAACAAGTGCCAAGTCATGTTCTTTTCTAAGTTAACCTTGACCTAAATCAGCAACTGCCATAGTGTCTCCAATTCTGAACAACTGTTTCATGTAACATGTCAATTGTCTGAGCAAACTGATTGAATATATCACTATCCGTATATGGATCATTTGTTTTCACGTCTGTTTGTCATCTTATATCTAATCCTATTAGCATAGGATGTCAGTTTTCTTGTTAAATAGGAGCTTTGTTATAGCATCGTTATTCACTTTTGTTGATCATTTTTTCGTTTTAAATGGTGGATATTGATGATTTACTTGTTTGGGGTTTTTGTTTAGCGCCCCGTGTTTGGTTTTACGGATTGTCGTGGGAGTGTTAAGTTTTCGTATGCAAAATTATCGTGTGTGTCATTAGCATTACAATGTGTGAAGTCTTCATGTTGTATTCTGTTCAAGAGCCGTTTACATTTTCAAGTCTGTGAAAAAATTGAAGAGAATTTCTAATCGTTTTGATGGTCCTTGGACAACAGTTAGATGTTACTAGTCATTTGCCATAAATAATCACTTGTTACCGCTTGCTTTTATTTCATCGTTTCTTGTTTTGGTCTACATACCTTGAGGTTAGAAGCTGTTATTACATTCATATTTCTCTTTTTCTTGTATCGTGAGCTACAGAAAGAAAAGCGATTTTGCTTAGTGACTTATCGTTTCACCAAAAGAACCCATCTGATTTTCTCAAAGGGTATTTTATTACTATATTGTTTAATTATTTCATCTACTAATGAATGTTATTTGTCACTTGCAGGCACAACAAGCAGGCCAGTCCAAGGACAATGAGGACAAGAAGAAGTCAAGTCCGGCGGAGGTGCCGCGGATCACGCCTCACGTTGAACTACCGCCACAAGTATTACAGGTCAGTACATACACTTAAGATGTCTAAACATTCTTTTACATACAGTTATAGTTCTATCACTTAAATAGACCACCCATTTGATGTCTTGAGTTCTTGACGAAACAAATTTCTGAAAATCAATAGTCTCTCCGCTAGGGTCGCGTAGGCTCTCGATATGGATAGATGGAACGAATCACTCACTACGTAGTGGCGATTTCACAAGTCCAAGTTTAATCACAATGTTTCCTTAGTTAAGTAAGTCAGTGTTGAATAAAATAGCCCTCAAACTTCAAAAAAAACAAGAATTTATCTTAGAGACTGAGACGTCAATCGATCTGCCTAGCCTTTTCCCAAACATGTTGGGGTCGGCTTTCAGTCTATTTTACATGGAGCGACTGCCTATCTGACCTCCACTAACCAGTAACTTGTCAATACGATTCGAGAGGCTGAAACGAAACTTTCAAATAATGGTAATTATTGTATGTTCCAGGTGCGAACAGTTCTGGAGAACCCCACCCGGTATCACGTGATACAGAAGCAGAAGAGTCAAGTGCGCCAGTACCTCAGTGAATCATTTCAACCACAGACACAGGTACAGTGCCTACAGTTATCCTCATATAAAAAGGTTTTTTTAAATGGTCACAGATGAGATTTTTGTGAAATAATAAACCTACATTGGAGTAATTAATCAACTCGTCCTGCATGCATATGGCCCATATCGGACGTTCTTTTGATTTTCTGCAATTCGTCCTAAATGGACCGTAGGCATGTAGGACGAGTTGACGAATTATTCCTACATGGGCACTTATGAAACGTCAGAAGCTAGGTGCACGGTTCCAATTGGTCGTTTCCTATAGAGAAGAGCCGGGAAGAAACTTCACGGTTACTCTTTTAAAAATAATTGATTTTTACAATATTTTGGTATAAATAACAGTGTTAATAGATATAGGAGGACAGTGTAGGCCTTTCAACAAGTACAAGGTATTTAAAAAAGAGAAAATGGTCAACAAATCTACAGACTACTAGGCCTACAATGTTCTCACATTCACAAAATAGAAAAGAATAGTAAAAGATAAATAAAAAACCATGACATGATTGCCATTACAATAATATATTAATAGACAATATAACTGCTATAAGCGCGTAGCGTAACAACCATATCGGGTTTTCCACGAGTTTTGTCGACGGAAGAATAGACAAAATTACAGATTGTTTATCTGTCTTGTTGTGTATTCTTCCGTCGACAAAACCCGTTTCTATTGCGGTCATACTAGGTGTGCGATAGAACCCATGAGATATTGTACTTGTGAAGAACACAACATTAGAAGGTTCATCTACTACAACTACTATACTGTTACACACGTCTATAACAAAACCCTCATCAGAGGAAAGTTTACTATCGACTAGTCCATTTATTTAGGCTTTCAGTTGGTATAAACCCATTATTTGACCAAATATCTCTATATTCCAGGTGTCACCGCGATGTGCGCCGGCGCAGTCCGCGCCCGAGCTGGGCACGCGGCGCGCATGCTCCCCGGAGCGACCCTCCTCCTCCCTGCGCGAGCCCGCCATGCCCTCCGCTAGCAATAACTCAGAGGTAAGCTTGAAGACATCTCTAAACATAAGATAGTAAATGACAAATAACAAAAAAATTACTCGCTAGAATCTTAATAAGACCTTAAAGCAAAATTCCAACGAGCTTGGCTTGGGCCAAAAGTTGGATATAAAGATGTATTACTCTTTCTTATTACACCTGATCTAAAAACACACAAGCATACTGAAATCATAGAAAAGTTCAATGATATATAAATGATATTCAAATTAAGTTAGCTAGCGAAACTCCGCAAACGTGATGGCTATCGATATATCGATAGGTCGATATATCGTAATCACATAGTATTCAACCGTGCCTTTTCAACGACATTAGAACAAAATATTGACCATCACTCACCATCAATGTTAACGTTTCCAGGCGGACGAGTTCCTGGAAGACATCCTGTCACTGGACTCGGGCGCCGGCCCGCTGTCGTCGTCGGGCCCGCCGTCGGGCGCCAGCTCGGTGGCCGGCGACTGCGCGCTGCTCACCGACTCCGACATGCACGCGCTCGCTAAGGACCGCCAGAAGAAGGATAACCATAATATGAGTGAGTATTCTACAGTCCTTTTACACTTTACCTCAGTTGCAATACAAACTCCACAATTTTTTAAGTCGAAAAAATAATAATTAGGAAGACATAATATTTGAATTGTTTGGTTTTGCCATTAACAACATTAATAATTTAATCGGTCTGCAAAACAGTCTGACAAATTAACATAAACGTGTACGAAAATAAAGAAAGATGGCTCTCAACCCCAATTGAATAGTTCCACAAAACGCCGCTAGATGGCACTTTGCATTTGACGCCCATTCCTGAACCGCGGTGTTAAGATTCTCCGCGACTGACTAACACCCCTCGCGAAGTCTAGTACGGTATCGCTTCTCGGCCTTTTGGCTAAGATCAAAGTGTAGTATCTGTTCTTTTCAGCTTAATATCTGAAAGTTCCCTCACTGAGGGACCAGTATATTAAACTGATTTTTGTAAGCTGACGGGATGTTCGGGGCTCGCTCCACTCCCGTCGCGGGTCGGCCCGGCATTGCAGTGCCGCCGGGATCGGCCCACATAATACCAATTGAATAAGCTATAATTATAAGCTTGTCATTGTTTATTTATTTGACGCTCCTTGACCAGTCATTAAATATTAAAAGATGTGATTCATTTCAATGTCAATTTTTTTTTTTAAGTTCAAAAAAAAGCTATTCTCTCCTACAATCTTAGCCGAGCCAAAAACTAAATTTCAATTAACTTAATTTAAAACTGAATCAATTTAGTTCTTGTTATTTGTTAAAATGTTCTTGCATGCTATATTATGTAGAATTTATATGGACTTTTGTACCTACTATTCTTTGCAAATAAATATATATGCTATTCTATGGATTCATGCATTGTGTATTGACAATAAATTAAATACAAAAATCCAATCTAATCGCTTACTCCTTTTCATTTCAGTCGAAAGACGCCGCCGCTTTAACATAAACGACCGAATAAAGGAACTAGGAACCTTACTGCCGAAGACCAACGATCCCTTCTACGAGGTCATTCGGGACGTGCGGCCGAACAAGGGCACCATCCTTAAGAGCAGCGTGGACTACATCAAGTGCCTCAGAGATGAAGTCAATAGACTGAAACAGAGCGAGCAGAGGCGGAAACAGATTGAAATACATAATAGGAAACTTATGTTGAGGATACAGGTATGTAACTAATATTATAAACCCGAAAGTTTGTAAGTATGGATGGTTACTCTTTCACGTAAAAACTTTAGGGGTATGAGGAACAGGGTGTAAAGTTCACTCATCCACCATAGATAAGGGAGGATCCTCCGACCAGACGGGTGTTGTGTCTGGCGGGCAACTGCCCAACGATTGATGTTGGGTTCTTGTATATATGTCCACTACACGGTAAACTTTAATTGCGCGATGCAGGATTTATGTGACGTCAGGTGTGTGATGCGTATTTCGCATGTGGCGATGAAGATACCGCCACAAAACTGAATGGATTTGGATGAAATTAGGCAAACAGATAGTTTACAACCTGGATTAACACATAGGATACTTTTTATCCCGATATCCCACGGGATCGAGACTTACGCGGGTGAAACCGCGGGGCGCAGACAATAATTTGGAATATTTATTTCATTTTTCTAAAGACATGTCGTTGCGGCCGATATCGAAGAGACTCAGAGGCCTCTTTATAAATGGCAAAAGTTTCTGAGGCCTAAAAATAACTATATCAAAACCAACTGTGTTTATTTCTGAACTAGCAGTGCCACGCGGTTTCACCCGCATAAGTCTCGGTCCCGTGAGAATATCGGGATAAAAACTATGTGTTAATCCAGGTTATTATCTGTGTGCCAAATTTCATCTAAATCCGATCAGTCGTTTTAGCGTGAAAGAGTAACAAACATCTATCCATCAAACTGAAACTCAAACTCAAAGCATTTATTTCAATTAAACCATTTACAGGCACTTTTGAATTGTCAAGGAGTCAGTCAGTCAGAAATATGAAGCTAGTTGCCCATTCCAAAGCGTAGTAGGTACCTATGGAGAAGAACGGGCAAGAAACTCCATGGACACTCTTTTAAATCAAAATATTGTTACAATATAATGGTTACATCATTCATGTTGAAATTATACATGTGAGAACAATGTAGAAAGCACGTTAAAAGCGTCCGCAATTATAAAATAAGCACAATTCAAAAATTAAAATAAGCCATGGCAGCTAAGAAATGACCAGTCACGACTGACGGCGCCCGTTCACGAACATGACGCATGGATCAGCACCATTCAGCTCAACCATTTTGAAGGGAGCTAAATGATCCAACACATACGCCACCATCAGCGAGACATTTGAGTGAGCATGACATTCCCAGCCGCCAGGGCACATTCAAGTCAATGAAAGACAAAATACCCGGTAAATGGTAGATCTATAGTACATAGTACTCACACCTGTGCAATTATATAATACAAAGGAGAGATTGAGTTTATACAATGCAAAGATAGTCTTACAATCTTCAGCAGCTCCAACAGCATTTTCGAATGTTAATTAGTTAGTTGTGGTTGTGGAGCAGGACCAGCATTAAGCCAAGCATTTTTATCAGAGATGTAATCCTCCAACTTATAATATGCCTGCCTACATAGTGTGCGTTTTATACAAGTTTTGAATTTCGTCCCATTCAGTTGAAGTATGTTGGGAGAGATTTTATTGTAACATTTTAAACAGTACCCCATGAAAGATGAGTCTACTTTAGCCAGTCTGAAACCTGGTTGAACTAATAGGTCCCTATTTCTAGTACTATAATTATGTCTATCGCCTCTTTTACTAAAAAGCTGTAAATTTTTTCTTACGTGCAAGAAGTTTTCATATATATATTTACCGTCATGATGTTAATATCCTTAAACAGTTCCCTTAAAGAATCCCGCCTACGTAGATTATAAATGGCTCTGATCGCTCTTTTCTGCAAAATAAAGATAGACTCGATGTCTGCAGCCCGTCCCCATAGTAAAATACCGTAAGACATTATGCTATGAAAGTAACTAAAATAGACTAGCCTCGCGGTATCTACATCAGTAAATTGACGGATTTTTCTGACAGCATATGCTGCTGAACTCAGTCGTCCCGCAAGAGATGTTAAATGAGGACCCCATTGTAGCCTTGAGTCGAGCGTGATCCCCAGGAAAACAGTTTTATCGACGAAGTCTAGTTTCTCTTGATTCAATATAATCTCACAATCCCTACTTTTGACATTTGGTAAAGAAAAATTTATGCACTTAACATCAATCCCTGAGGCCCTTTGTTAAGACTTGTTAGTCTACGGGCATTTATGTAGGTAATTTGTTTCGTTAGTTGGACATACATTTTTCTTCAATCTTTTTGCTATAATTATGATGACATGGCTGGTTGCAGTGCCACTTACAGCACTCATAGGTATGACACGTTACTTAGTTCGCTTGTTTTTATTCACAGACTAGCTTTTATCCGGGACTTTGCCCGCGTAGAGGTCGGAATTTATCCCACGGAAACGTACATACTACCGAGATAAAAAGTAAATCTTTGTTGCTAATTTCATCCAAATCCTATTAAAATTATATTATAATATTAAAGTTAGGGTATAAGTGCTCTAGGAACAGACTAGGCTCTTGTTTCTTATCATGAACTAATCTTTATCTCGCCTTCCAGGAGCTAGAGCGCCTGGCGCGCGTGCACGGGCTGCCCGTGTCGCCGGGCGAGGCGGGCTGGGCGTCGCCGCACACGGACGACTCGGGCGTGGAGTCGGCCGCCGAGCTGGCGCACGAGGCGCGCGCGCCGCACGAGCCGCGCGCGCCGCACGACACGCGCGCGCCGCACGCGCCGCCCGCGCCAGCCGAGCGCGCGCCGCCCGCGCCCGCACTCGCACCCGTTAGTACAGCGGCGTCTATTATTTAAGACTAGCCATGTGGCAATAATAAATACTTCCATACAAAGTTTGACAGGGATACTTAACCCCTGAAGGGGTTAAGTTTGAGTTCCCATGTCCTGAAAAGCTTTATAGAATCTTTGAAGAGCATTAGTCTAAGAGCTCATATCTCATACAAAAGACTACGAAACCTCTTCAAAGAACATCTAAATATGTATGTTAGAATGCTTAATTGTAGGTTTGCTGTTTATATTAAACATATCACTGATTTCCAGGAACTCGTCCTCCCTAAAACCGAGCCGGCGTCTCTGATGGAGTTCGGCGAACAACCTCCCGATCTGCTCCGAGACATGCCTTCAGCCGAGTGTCTGACCGCCCTCGACGCGCTCGGTACGCCTCCTCAATACCTAGCTCTTGGTACTCACCCATTACTACACAATTATTACTTTATATCCAACAGCATTAAGATTTACAGCTTTCTAAAGAAAATTATGGTCTTCGGTAATCTTCGTATATCCGAAGTAGCATGAACGTCACGCCACAGAGTTAACCCCCACAGAGGTAATGCTTCTAAGTTTTGTACTGCTGCGGTTTGTAATAGTGCATCCATCATTGCGTGTTTGTATAAAGTTTTTTCTCTGTCGTTAATACCTACTCCTGTCTCAGATCGTCATTTGTCATGAAAAGTTTTTTGGAATTGCATAGAGTGGTTAATTGAAAATTTCGGAAACATGATAATACAAAATAGGTTAGTATTTCCATGGTTACAACAGCTCTATATTAGATCTTATGAACGCGCAGTTCGCATTTTCGAAGATAGACGATGATTCTCGAAGCGCATACCTTTCTTTGGAAAGCTGTATCTCCCCCATCTTGACTTGCTGCACTGACTTGGTCTTTAACTAACATTCTAAGGTGCAAACTGTAGCCAATGCGTTATAGAGTGCAGAGTGATTCTGCGCTCGAAAATGCAGATCGTTTTCTGCCAAGACTGGTTAGGACATGTCTGCCGCAAGCTAAACGAGCTGTGGGCCTGTAAATCACAGGATTAAAAAATACAATAGACGTAGATATATTTAGTAACCTATTCCGCTTAACTATTCCCCAAGAGTCATAAAAAACCCTGTAAGAAATCGACACGTGTCACCTCTCAACGAGGCATCCTCAGTATGACGATTGACCAGTCGCGAACCCGAACACGACGTGTTTGCACGCCAAGCGCCGGACGCAGAAAGACTCTGCGTCTGCGTTTTTTATGAGTCTTGAGGAATAGTTCAGCGGAAAAGCTTACAAATATATCTACGTCTATTGTATTTTATAATGGATTTCCGCAGTCACGCCTGAATCAATTAATAATCACAGGATTGGTCCCCTGAAACAGCGATAGACCATGAAGAAGATGGCGGGATGGTTTGGGTTAACTCAAACAAACTCAGAATCGATACCGATGGACGGAATTGAGAGAGACTTTTGCCCAGCTGTGGGAAAATACGGGCTTGTTATTTTAAAGAGTCCAGAGGCCCTAGACAAAGAGACATTATAAAGATGATGGAAAAGGCAAAAATGTATAGGACTGACATAAGCTATCGAAAAGCTTATGTCAATCCTATTGAAAGTCGTTGTAGAAATACGAAACGCTTTCGAAGCAATTGTCACTTGTCTAAGCCCACTGGTGGCCTACCATCACTTCCTATAGCTGTATTATTTTTAACTTACTTCGGTGTCAGAAAGAGGTGGAGCACTACACAAGTTATCTCTTTCCCACACTGAAGTAAGATTAAATAATACTGCTTTCAGAAGTGGTGGTAAGCACCTGGTTATGTAATCTTTCTAAAAATCCATCTGTATAAATATGTAAGTACTAAAATGTAACCATTTATCCACAGACGGCCTCAAGCTAGGCTCCTGCTCGCCGCTCAGTCGAGACGAGGGCCTGTCGCTGGGCTGCCTCGAGCCTGACCTGTGTCTGGAGCCCGTGCCACACCATCTGTTCAACCACAAAGACATTAAGGTAAGCTTACTTACAGTTGTAGAATCAGGAATACAAATAATGGACTCATTAATAAAAACACTTTTAAAAATCATGCACTTTCCGAATAAGCTCTACAAATGTTTTAACAAAGCATAAACGGAGCTATTCTAAAAAAAACACACAATCACAAAAGTGTAAAAGTTGTTGACCATTGACAAATTCTCCAGGTGTACACTCAATAAAAAAATACTGTCTTGTCTCTGCTTTTTGCTTTCCCATAATGATTTTTAACATAAATGCCCCCGTTTCCCCGTTTTCTCAACATTCTTTGTTTTATCCCCACAGATGAGACTCTCACCGACCCCCAACCTGCTGAGCAGCGAGGACAGCGACGCAGTGCTCAACTTAGCGCAGATAGAAGACCTCATGGATGACGACTCACACAACCCTGTCACATCAGGTAAATGCAATAGCATTATTGTCTTATCGATACAAACGACCGATGATAAACAAAGACTTGTATTTGTCCCTGTTCTATGAATTTTATAGCCTGTGTATACCATACTGTGCATCCCATAAATAAATAAGACCTAATTTAGGCGCAATATTGATAATTATAATCAACATCATCAAAATTTCGTGAAGTAGGAACGTCCAGTGCTCCCGCTGACTGGCACATCACTATACCACTAAATGAGCTTTTCTCTACGGGGTGTAAAGGACAGCCCTCCGCAAATTAGCAGGAGGTATTCAGGTTCTTATTTTGAATGATATTCCACCAGAAATTTTCTTCTTTTTAGTTACTATTCCTTTATTTCAATGTAAAATTACATTCTCTGTACACAGCAGTCCATTTATGTAAATAAAACAGCTAAAAACAAAAACCAGCAATTTATGTTGAAATACTATAGCGAACGACGCGTGAAGCTCAGAATTTAGGCCCCCCCCACCACGAGAAGGGTGGCTACGTGTATTGTGCCACGGTAACGATACATTGCGTGTGAGGTAATACAACAAATCGGGTTTATTGGATTCCCATAACGTTCCCGAAATAATTTCATGAACCAGTCGTCTTAGTATGATATATTGAATTCATCCTATGAGTTTGCGGAGTGCTGTCCCTTACACCCTGTATATACTTGCATGCTTATTTAGGTAGTTCGTATGGATGCGAGAAAAACTGGCGTATTTTTGATAACAGTTTCCTTTTTTACTATTGTAAACAAAACAGGAACAGTTTGTTATTTTTGTATGAACTACGTGTAACATTTTATCAACATGTTCGGATATATGTCGTGTTTATTTCTTAAAATATGTTTTAGCCTTTATATTTCCTTTGTTCTCCAGGGGATCCAATGTTATGCTCGTCGCCAACGTCGCAGCTGTGTCTCAGTAACGTGGTGGCGGAGGCGGCAGACAGAACCATCTCGGCCATGCTGCACGATGACTCTGCCGCCTACCATACTGCAGGTAAGGATTCAACATAACATCACACCTTTTTATCCCGAAGAATTATTAATATCATAATCAAATACTTTTCTTTATTTGCGTTCCAAGATCTATACATTATGGACGATTAGGGCTCAACAAAAAGTAAAAAGAACAATGTAAAATTAGGATATAAGTACAAGTCGTGCGCATTAACATGGCACTTGGCTCGGAACTCAACACTCCCTCCGCTACCCGCGCCGCGCCCCGCCGTCGCCGTGCGGGGAAACGGGGGGAGGTACTAACGTCTTTGAGCCAGGTGCCATGTTAATGCGCACGGGTTATAATAGGAAAAAGTTATTGGTTATCCCCCCTGGCGCCTTCTGGCGTCAACACGAAGCAAAATTCTGAAATAAAACTTGTATTCTTTGCCTTCATACGCATAATGAAGATGGTAGTCTCACTACTCTGTAAAAAACAAAAAACCACATCATGTTTCCCTCCCAGGTTCATCGTCCCTCCTGTCAGAAGGCGCGCTGGGCCTGGGCGCCGGCCTGTCGCTGGCGGAGGGCTGCCTGCCGTCGCTGCTGCTGGGCGGCCCGCACCACCACGCGCCGCACTCGCCGCACTCACATCCTCGACAACATTGCTTCGATATGGACCTCGGAGCATAGCGACATCTAGCGGAGATGCGGCAAAGTTATCAGGTTTAAAACAGCGCCATCTATTGTACAGAGTTTAAAACTCATTTTTGTATTACAGTGAACTGTAAAACAGTTTTGTTATTGTAATTAAAAGGTACTTTCTTATGGAATGTTGATGTATCTGAAATATTTTATAACCACTATAAAAAGACATATAGTATACCTACTCAAAGTAGTTACAGTTCTTATCAAAAGATGGCGCTGTACCGCAATATTTTAAACTTTTCCATTTCATAACAAATGGAGAAGAATTTAGTAGTTTCTTGGCTAAGAGTATTGGTAGCTTTTTTTAAAACATCATTATGAAACACAATTTAGAGATCTCTTCCATAAGTTTGAATGTAAAAGACGAGTACGAGTGCCTTATCTAATAAGATTCTCATTAAGACAAGAGCGAATTGAAATATGCACGAAGTTCCGTACCTACCACTTTTGTTCCTATTCGCATATCCATTTAGAAATAAGACGTTTTAACACACATCGAACACTTTTACAAGTGTTTTCTTTCAACTTTTTTAGGTACGGAACCCAAATCGATGTTTTCTAGTGATGATGTGTTCAGTAACAGACATAAGTAGGAGAATGAATGCGTTGAATGATTTCATGGAAATATAGTAAAAGTTGAAAAATCTTCAACAATGATATTAAATGTGTGAAAAATATTTTCGTGAGAAAAAAAGTGGCATATGGACATTTTCAATCTATTTTGGATAGATGCAGACGATTTAAACTATTAATATTACATGCATATTCCAAACGTTTTAAATATAAATAAGTAAAATATAAGTCCATGAGTTTGAAACTACTTAAATCAAACGCAAGCAGAACAACAATGACACTTTTGACTTATGTGAGATATTTCAATGGTTCTCAAAGATTTTCAAACACCTTTATTTTAAAGGCCGATTGAAAATTAAATGAAACTAAACAAAGTACGTATACGAACGTACATATTGACACAAATCGTGACACAATCAGAATCCCAGTTGATCGAAAGCCAAAGAGTTCATTTTAAATCGATACGAGATAGGTACTAACTATCTTTTTTAACTTTCAACCTCTTGAATACTGCTGGACTTACGGCTGAATAGAATATTACTCGTTCCCGAATTATTTACTTCAGTGGTTCTTAATAATTCGTCACTGATTTTCTTTATGTATCATAGCCAGGGAACAAGAATTTTTCAACAATGAAAAATTGTTTGACATGCTAAAAAAATCCGCTGCAGCAGATGAATGGACACAAAAGTAATCATATAACGGGTTCTATTTTTTCTTTTTAAAGGTACGGAACCCTACATAGAGTATTATATGTCTTAACTACTTTTAAATCCGATTTTACGAATGATTTTAAACTGAAATTATTTTTAATAACTTAAGTCCAGCAGTATGTAAATATTTATTAATATAGAACATTTTCTCCATTATTAGTTTAGGTTTACTTTCTAGAACGATGTGATTGAGTAGTTACCGACTCACTGTATAGTTATTATTAAATACATTTTATTATAACATTCATTATTTCGAAAAGCCATATTGTCCATCTGGTGTGATCACTACACTGCTATTTGGGGGTCAAATGCCCAAAAAGTTTGAGAATCGGTGGCATAGTAAATTGTATATAAAAACATTGTTTTTTTTTTTTTGTTTTTAGTCTTAATTGCTGCAGCTCGTTTATATTTTAACTTGTATGATATACTTATTTTTATAATTGTGTCTTCTAATAAACTGTGTTCCTTTTAAAAGGTTTGAAATGTTATGAAGAATTTATATGGTCAGCCTTCCAGAAATGATGCTATGATTATAATATGATACCACAATGGTGGAAAGTTATCACTTTACTTTGTAAAATGAGAATCTTTAGGAGAAAAGCAGAAACCTTGGTACATTTAAAAGAAAGAAGGCTTTGAAAAATATCTACTAATCTTTTTATTAAAAGACATAATATTAAACAATCAATGTATATACAAAAATAATTAAAAACAAATGTCTTAAGACGCAAAATCGCCTTCGCTACATACATATTACATAATAAAACAAGTATTATAATATACTATTATAGATAGAGGTGCTATATTTTTTGATAAACACTTTAATGTTATACGAAACTGGGATATTACAACTGAAGGACCATATTTTTGTACAGAATAGATCATTGTGATACAAAATATATTTTTAGATGATATTTATTTAGATACATATACAAACTATAATTTTGTATATATTAAACTTAGCGGTTATTTCACGAAGTGCCTTGCTTTTTAGCCAATTTAGTAGAAAAGCTTGATTTTTTTTTTCTTAAAAAAATATTTAATTAGATTTTTTTTGTTAAAAATCTAACACTGGTTAAGAAAACACTGTGTATTTGTTAAGTTTTTATGATGAATTTACGATATTTCATTATATTATGATATCTTTGAGACTATGTGACTATAGATCGACTATCATAGTGTTGACTAATCAACTAATTAATCCAACAGCAGCAATATATTTTAGTATATCTGGAAAACTAAATTAATTTAGTCGATTTAGTCAACTAAGTCGTTTTTCGACTATAAACAAAACACACTGTAAGGGTTGCCAGCGACACCTTCCAAAAAAAATATTTTTACTTTTTTTCAATTTTACCTAAATGGTTGAGCAATAAAGAATATTTTTAATGATTTTTTAAACATGGCAACTCTGTGCAGTTGTTATGAATTACGAACAAACGTATTTCCTTATGATATAAGAAAGAGAAGTTGCGAATCAGTGAGCCTTATCACTTATTGTTAGATAATAATGATCGTTTTTGTTAATATAATATTATTATGATCGTGCGCATGTTATTATGTATGTATTAAGTATTTCGCTCGAAGTAGACGCTGTAGTTTAGTTCAATGGCTATTTATTATATTAGTATTATGTTATTATTTTCTTTATTTCCTTTAGACGGTCTTTATTATTTTTATTGTAATATTTTAAATTTTGTTGTCATATTTTTTTGCTTACCTACATATTTTTGTTACACCTCATAAGATATTCTTGAGGCAGAATTATTTATAATTTACTTAATTAATCTCAAAATCAAGCAAAAAAATCGATTAAATAATCAAACATATGACTTAAAGCAATACGACGTCAATTATATTAATTGATAAACCTCAAAATGGCTAACATTTTGAGATGAAGTAAGTTAAAAATATCTTAAAATTCATCCCATAAAAGGGTTGATCCATAATCGAGCGAAACACGAAACAAAAGATTATATTGTATGAATGTTATTTAATATTGTATGAGATTAAAAAATGTTGAAGTACAAAAAGTGAATAACAATGAATTTACGAGTATTATTCGTCTTTTATTGTTTACATCCAATATTCTGCCTAATATAATATTATCTATTATATTTTTTGCATAAATATTGTCTCGACTGTCTCGTTGGCCTACTAAGGCTACTGAGCATGAGGTCCTGCGTTCGATTCCCAGGTCAGGCAGTGTTGTGGGGTTCTTCCACCAGGAGTTTCTCAGTAGCAACCCTGCCCCCCTATTACATGGGACTTAAACATAACTGGCGAAATGTGGCTGTACGATAGGTACAACTCTGCCTAACCATTCGAGGATTACAGGCGTGATTTTATGCTATGGTATTGTATACCCGCGAAACTTCGCGATGTGCATAACCTTTTAATTAGTAAAAAAAAAAAAAATCTTTTTGGTCAGTAGTCATGAGGTATCCGAATATGAAAATTATTTGGCCTAGATCTTACGGGGGAGGCGTAAAATTGAATCGTTGCTACAAGGTATAGTAGATTTTTTTCATAAATCGTTTGATTTCCAACTGATTTGTGTCAATCTGAACAGACAGCTGTACTGCTGGGGAGTTTGTTGCGCCACTTCTTCTTCCCAGCTAAAACACTAGGAAGTGGTGAAGGGCGGGCGGTTTGGGGTACTGTCTTATGTAATTTTGACGTTCGAAAAGTGCTGATTCTCAGCCTAGTTTGAATAAATGACTTTTGATTTTGATTTTGAATCCTAGGTCAAATCAGTTTCTAGAGAAGCAAAAGTTATGAAGTTTTAGTGCCTTAGTAAGCACAGTGGCAGTGGGAGCCTCGGCACAGGTTATGTCGCATCGTCGCTCCTCCCCGTCGTACACAACTACCTGCACACTCCAAGACTACAATGAGGCAAGCGCCACAGCTTTCCAGGTCGCTACGTTCTGCTATCTAATTGCGGAACTATTTTCATAAACGATTAAGACTAATTTGTTTCATTTTGACAGTTCAACAACATTCATTGCGTTATTTACGTTGACGAGCAGATTTTTTTTTCGAACTTTTGAAGTAATGGATTAGCTCTGTTTCAAAACGATTCAGATTGTGATTGATTGTGTATTAGGGTCCTGGTTGGACAAAATATGAGACATCGACACTAGAAGATGAAGTGTCCCAGTACCTATGGGCTATGATGCTTTCAAGTACCTACATTTGGCGGTACTAGTTGGTACCTTTATGTAATGCTTTTAATACAAACAAGACCTAATTATTATCAGTATATAGTAAGTATATATGAAATTCGAAACTACCTACATAACTTAACAATTTCCAAAAAATAACAACCATAACTGACCCAGTACAACACTGCCCTCCATCCCCTGCGTACGCCCGTTCTCAATATAATCAATACGCAGTTTGACCATGCAAAAACCCTTATTAATTCAAAATGTCGCTTGCATAAAAACTATCGTTAATTCTATTCGGCACACTCTTGCGCACACAATGGACAAGACCTGCGCAAAACGCATTTCCCCCAAAAATTGAACTGGCAACAATTATTTTTATTCATTCGAGCTGGCAACACAATGGAGCGTTTCAAATTTCGAACGAAATTTGCGTTTTTGCATAAAATGGTGCGCGGCCGGCGCGTGCGCCATTAAAAAGCGCGGTGACCACACGATGCGAAGTTTTTTTTAAAACAATATTATTATGTTTTTCGCCTTATTGAAATAACCTTTTATGTTTACGAATCTGCACCATTCGAAACTGTATAAGTAAAAAAGCACATGAAACTATCGAACTGTCTTCTTCTGAGAGAGAAGATGAGGAAAGCTGAACTAACCAACAAGTGGGACATACAGTTGGATAAAATAGAGAGCGTTCTGAATGTTTGTCTCAGAGACGGACATAAAAATTCTATAAGCACACCTACAGTTACCTAATTGAAGTTTGTCTGTCTACCACTATGCGTCTTATCCTATCACCATAATAGCTAAAAGTGTTTGACGAATAACCATTGACTTTGTATGGTTCGGGCGTATATGTACTTTACGTTCGTCCCGATCGCATGGTCACCCTGTGCCCTATTGTAAATAGTGTATATTGTTGCACCCGATTGATAAAAGCGATACAGTTTCCGAGTTTTTTTACACAAAAATTTAAATGAATTCCCCCATTCGTAATAATAATCCCGACATTTGCATGAATTCAGATCATGTTAACTGCTATTTTAGTTTATGGGTTCCACGGGAATCGATAAAATGCATTGAAAATATCTACATGGGGTTCGTTTATTTTTGGAATCTGACCGGATTGGCGACTTTTTGTTTTGTTGTAGTATTTAATATTTGGCTAAATGTATGCTCAAAATGAAGTTAGAAAATATGCCCGCCTGATCTGATGAGGCATCTCCGGTGCGTTGCTATCCCAAAGAAAAAGCTTGTTTGCCTCATGTACCTGCCTCTATATTATATATTTCTTTATTCTTCCATCTATGAGCTTATGGGGTGTTGTATAGATATGAGCTACTTATTCCAATCGTTGCTGAATCAAACGTCACCTCCTCACTCGAAACTTCTTCCACGGTCTCTAATCAATAATCCAATGGTCCATTACTGACACCATAAATCGCAGACTACAGACATAGATTATACACTTGTATACTCGAAGTAATGTTCATAAAGACTTGACACTCTGACAGTTCACGTCAAGCATTTTCATCACATTTCATGAAAATATATCGAAGCAGATGTATTAATTTAAATGACTCGAGCGTAGATGATACAGGTCTCAGAATCCACCACGATGCTTCATTCGACACCTATTCCGCCTCAGACGATCCCTGAAATCGTAAAGGCACCTCCTCTGGTAGATGTTCTTCCAGAGGAACCTGCTGTGATAACTCGTCAGGTATCATACACTCATATTTATACATATTAAAACGTCGTTGCCTATCAGCGACCCACCCCTGCTTCGCACGGTTTTTACGACTTGGCGAACATCAAGATTTCTTTAATATTTATATAAGTTTAATAATGTTTTAATACTCGTAAACCTTCCGGAACAATTATCTAAATGGTGAAAACCACATCAAAATCAGTTGCAGAATTTAGAAGATCTAAGCGGTCAACTGGTTATTTTAATATTATATTTATATTTGTCCTTTCTTAGCGTCATGTTTGCCGCAACTAAACGTATTTTCTTTCTTTTTCTTGCATACTGGAAGGTTTATGTGTGTAATTAATTCATATTTAACTCAAATATAGCACAGAAACTTAAATGATTCAACATATCGCCACATCATTGCTAAATTGTACTGTAGATAGATATATAGAATACTCTTTATTATGTACACCATAAAAAATACAGATATAAATGTAGAAATTTAACATAGGGTGACACAATGGGCGGTCTTATCGCCAAAAGCGATCTTTTACAGACAACCTTTGGATGGATTAAAGCGAGAAGGAGAGATAATACTGCAGGTAGTCAGTGGTGTACTGTAGTAGGTAATTACACCCGTTCGAAGTGTGCGCAGGTCGCTAGCCTAGATATAACCATGGTTATGGAATAAAGCTCTCATCAACGCTAAACAAAGCCCAGGTAATGTTGTTCCTGCAGTGTCGTTTCAAATACTCGCTATTAATATTTTACCTTATTGGTAAACGGACGCGATGTAACATCGCGGCAGTCCCAGACGGAGATGGCGGGAAGAGTTAGACACCTTTAATAGACTTACCAGACCTTTAACAAAGATTGGTCCTTGGCAGCTCTCGACAGAGCGACGGGGAAAGAGAGTAGGAAGACTGATAGAGATTTTTGCCATTATTATCCCAGCAGTGGGATAATAATAGCAAAAAAAAAACCTCACGTACAAAGTAGATATTTTTAGTCTGTAAAAGGACAGACACGCTTACCATCTTTCTAACTGGCAATATTTATGTATTAGGTAATATTTTTACCACGGCACGGCTCAGTTTGTTCGGGTCGAAACGAGGGGTTCCCTTCTTCTTCACTAAGAAGGTTTACTGGGTATTTATAGGACCCAAATCATTACCTACCTATGCCTATCAATAATTTGCGTCAGAAGGTATAGAATGTTGTTAAAATTGAATAAGATTAGTCGACAATCTATCAAGCATTGACGTCAGACGCTAGGGAAATAACAGGACCTACCTACAGTATAGAAACTTCCTGGGATCTAAATATAGGAGTGTATCATTTACCCTTATGAGAACTTACCATCAAGTAGTTATGCAAAACAGTCTCCAAGCAAATAATAGCAATTTTGCAACATTACGTACCTAAGGTTTTTGGTTTAAACCTAGGTAGGTTTAACCAGTGCCGTAATTAGCCTTTTATGCGCCCGTTGCGAGCTGTTATAACCGCGCCCTTGAAATATTTTCTAATCATAACCGGTTTTGACAATAAAATGGATTGTCTATAAAAATAAATAATAGGTATTGTCAGTGGCCCTGGTCTGGTCATTTCTGCGCCCCTCCAGGGTCTGCGCCCTGTGCCTGGGCACCGCCCTATTTACGGCACTGGGTTTAACTGTTTAGGCCAACCCTGCTGTATCAGCCTTTGTAGTATGGTGCAAATTGCAGGGAAAAAGATCTCATTTCCTACAGAAAAAGAACAATTAGTATTGGTTATCACGCACGCTTGCTCAGTGCATGTGGAGGATTTCATTGCTGATTTATTTGCTGACATTCCCTCACTAAAGGGTCTGATCACACGTACCACGACCACACCATAACCGCAACCACAACCACACCACAACGACGACACGTGATCGGGCGCAAATTTGTTTTAAAAATGAATAGTCACGGACCACATTTGCAGTCAAAATCAACCGTTTCGGCAATACCGACCCCGTCCGCACTAGCGGATGACCACATCGCAAACACAAATCAAAATCAAAAGTCATTTATTCAAACTAGGCTGAGAATCAGCACTTTTCGAACGTCAAAATTACATAAGACAGTCCCCCAAAACGCCCACCCTTCACCACTTCCTAGTGCTTTAGCTGGGAAGAAGAAAAAAAGATGTGTCTTTCTGCAAACAAAAGCCACAACGTAACCACATGATAACTACTAGCGACAGCGCCACTATTCACATAACCACTGCTTGCCTACATTTTGTCGCTACGATGTGGTGTAGTTGTGGTACGTGTGTACGGGCCTTTTTTTTAACAAATGCAATGCTTTACTTGAGTGCCTCATTTGTCGAGTCGCAAGCGCGGGTTTGATTCCCAGGTCGGGAAAAGTGTTATTGGGTTTTTTCTAACACGAATATCTCAGTAGTAGGTAGTCCGGAGTCTGGATTCGTGCCCGGTTGATAGGAATACTCGACACGAATATCTCAGTAGTAGTCCGGAGTCTGGATTCGTGCCCGGTTGATAGGAATACTCGACACGAATATCTCAGTAGTAGTCCGGAGTCTGGATTCGTGCCCGGTTGATAGGAATACTCGACACGAATATCTCAGTAGTAGTCCGGAGTCTGGATTCGTGCTCGGTTGATAGGAATACTCGACACGAATATCTCAGTAGTAGTCCGGAGTCTGGATTCGTGCCCGGTTGATAGGAATACTCGACACGAATATCTCAGTAGTAGTCCGGAGTCTGGATTCGTGCCCGGTTGATAGGAATACTCGACACGAATATCTCAGTAGTAGTCCGGAGTCTGGATTCGTGCCCGGTTGATAGGAATACTCGACACGAATATCTCAGTAGTAGTCCGGAGTCTGGATTCGTGCCCGGTTGATAGGAATACTCGACACGAATATCTCAGTAGTAGTCCGGAGTCTGGATTCGTGCCCGGTTGATAGGAATACTCGACACGAATATCTCAGTAGTAGTCCGGAGTCTGGATTCGTGCCCGGTTGATAGGAATACTCGACACGAATATCTCAGTAGTAGTCCGGAGTCTGGATTCGTGCCCGGTTGATAGGAATACTCGCCCCATATTACATGGGACTTAAACATAACTGGCGAAATGTGGGTACCTATATTATCGGTACTGCCTAACCGTTCGGTGAAAGCAAATGTGATTTTTTGACATTCCCACCCAATAACTCTTAAAATTACATAACAGTCGACCATTCCAGCCGACTCCAGACCTTCCCCTTCTCCACCATCTATTGACCCTGGACCGGCTGCTCATCACGAAGAAACTGCGCGTAAGGAACGTGCTGCTCCTCGGAGGAAGGCGGAACAGATATCTCATCAGGACAACTGACCATAACCTGATCTATACTATTGAAGAGGAGAATACGTTAGTTTTATTATTATTTAGATAGTTAATTGGAGGAGCTCGTGCCTAAGTAATAACAGCCGCACGGGTCGATCCATCAGGTTAAGCTACGCTTGCCGGGGTTGGTCCATAGATAGGTCACCATCTTTACTTAACGAGACTCCTCCGTGTCTCGGAAAGTACTTAAAGCCGTTGGTCCCGGCTGTTATTTGTAGATCTTTGACAGTTGTTACGGGTCATCAGAAGCCCGAAATTCTGACAACCAGTCTTACCAAGGGGTATCGTGTTACCCAACTACTGGGTTGTGGAGTTCAGATAGGCAGTTGCTCCATGTAAAATACTGGTATTCAGCTGCATTCAGTTATAGTGGAAGCCCAACATAGTTGGGAAAAGGCTAGGCAGATGGTAAAAAAAGAGTTGTTGAGAAAGTTCAAATATTATGAAAAAACTTACTGGTAGGTTGGATATAATAGTGTAATAAAATGACATTTTCAAGTTTCATTTTAATTTTTCATAGTACTAATTTGGTCCAATCATCACCAGCTGGTGGGTAGGCTACTTCTGCTACGGGCTGCGTCCCCTGCAGCTTCGCGTGATGGATGGCCAAGGCACGGAGGTGATGAGGATACACCGCCCCTTCGCCTGCACCGGCCGCTGCTTGCCCTGCCAGCTGCAACACCTGGAGGTATACTCACCCCCAGGAGAGCGGATTGGCAGCGTGGAACAGCAGTGGACGGCTGTCAAACCTGTGTATCTCGTTAAGAATGATAATGGTGATCATTTGTTCTGGATTCGAGGTGAGTTGAAAAGGATGGGAATTCTAAAAGGAAAGCTAAAAGGAAAGGATATATTTTGTTTGTGATTATCAAATCGTCTGCCAAGCGGCCAAAGCGTCAAGGTACCCCGCGAAATTCAAATGTTCTTACGTTTTTTGTTATTTGCAGGGCAGTATGAGGTTGTATGTTGATCTAAATATGATTCGCGGTCGTATCAAATATTTATTTGCTTATAATACTTAACTGTTAATCTTAGTTAGGTACTCATGCGTACCCATCATTAATTATCTGTTCCCAGGAACCAAAAGTACACACGTACGCACCTATGTAGTACGTAGTAAGTACCTTGGTACTACAGGAGCCTACCACCACTACTTACAGCAGTAGGTATTATTTTAATCTTACTCCGTGGGGGAAAGAGATGGCGCTATAAGTCCTGTAGAGCCTCATCTCTTTCCTACACTGAACTACTGCTGTAAGCGATGTGTGGTAGGCCCCCTATACTACATCGTCAAACTTTATGACGGCTCGGAACATGAGGCGAGTCGCTGCGCAGTAACAAATTCATAATATGTCAGCGGGGGTGAGGGGTGGGGTACTGCGCAGCGAGTAGCGCATTTCAGAGCCGCCGCGTATAAGTGGTACCTGCAATAACGACTCCTTGGTTTTCCAATGCTTTACTAACCATCGAGAAAAGACGTGTACCTTCAGACTGTCACTGGTATCGAGACAAGAATCTTCATGTCTACCTCCAAGCACTTAATGCTGTGGAAGAACACTCAGCAAGAATTGAAATGAAAAAAGAAATATACTTTCTTCTCTGAAGTCCTTTCAAAGGAACAACCACAGTAAAACCATAATTTACATCTGTAAACCCTGCTTCCTGTTCCTCTAGGTCCACTCATGACGCTGAGCTGTTTTCGCGATGTCCAGTTCGAGATCATGCGAGCAAACGGCACACCTGTCGGCGCCACCTGCAAGCGCTGGCAGGGCATCAAGCACGCGCTGTTCTTCCAACCCATTATGGATAAGTTCGTCTCATTCATATAGCACAACATTTATTTATGAATCCATTTTTGATCTATAATTACAGGTTGTTTTTTACCCAAAGCGATAAATGCACCTATTCTAATTTTATCGATTATTATTTATTTATTTATTATTTATTAAAACTTTATGCACAAGTAAAAAAAAATACTGTACAAAGGCGGACTTAATGCCTGAGGCATTTTCTACCAGTCAACCTTAGGGTGATGCAGAGATAAACATGGCAGGTGCAACATACGGGATAGATAATTCGAAAAAGGATAAATGGTAATACATATATACTTAAATACATACATATAAATAGAATAAACTTTGTCAGGAGAAATAACGATAGGTGAAGGAGAAAACAAGCCCAGCAAATCAGCGCCGCATTGATTCTGCCAACTTCTCACGAATATGTTCACGAGCCGCTACTTTGAAAGATAACCGACTCGCTGCCATCCTGATATTCAGAGGGAGCGCATTCCAAAGAAATACCGCCTGGATAAAGAAAGAAGAGTGAATAAAACCAGAGCGATGAGAAGGACATCGTAGAAGAAGATTGTTGGTGGAGCGAAGATTTTTACTATGGGCAGAGCATAGGTATTGAACATGGCAAGTCAGATAAGAAGGAGAAGTGGGTTTGTCGAGTATAGAATACAACATAGACAGCGCCCTCAACTCTCTGCGCTGACGTATGGGTAACCATTTTAAAAGCAAACGGTGCGCAGACACATGATCGTACTTACGAAGATATTATTATCTATAGGTAACTAATTATAAACAATGCCGTTGGTCCCGGCTGTCATTTGTGGATCTTTGACAGTCGCTACGGGTCGTCAGAAGCCTGAAAGTCTGACCATCAGTCTTACCAAGGGGTATCCTGTTACCCAGTTCATGGGTTGTGGAGGTCTGATAGGAAGTCGCTCCGTATAAATACTGGTATTCAGCTGCATCCGGCTAGACTGGACGCCGACCCCAACATAGTTGGGAAAAGGCTAGGCAGATGATGATAATGAATTATGCACTAGAGAACAACAAATCCGTCATACTCGCGCGCTTAGGTTGGGCGTGCGGAGAGCACGCGTCGTCGGCGCGAGGTGGGTTCGAGCGCGCGACTCCACAAGCAGTCGCGGCTGTCTTCTTTTGACTCTGGTAAGCTGTCGTACCTATATTTTATTTATAAAATCTTTTTGTTTTATTCAGATTCGGTGTAGCATTCGAGCAAGATCTTTCAGTAGAGGAGAAGGGCCTGCTCCTGGCGGCTACTCTGCTCATGGATTACATGTACTACGACGCTTGATATCTCTTGTAATACAATGTACACTAACAAACTGTTTTATTTGCTCTTCATAACATAACATCACGCCTGTAATCCCCGAAGGGTTAGGCAGAGGTGTACCTGTAGTACACCCATATTTCGCTAGTTATGATTAAGTCCCATCTAATAGGGGGCGAGCCTATTGCTGTCAACTGGGCACAAATTCAGACTCGGGGCTGTTACTGAGAAAGACTTGGGACTCGAACCCAAGACATCATGCTCAACAGTAGCGCTTGCGACCACTAGAACAACAAGGCTGTAATTTGATTTTCCTTCCTTTAGCACTTGGTAGTTTAGCGCTAAATAGTTACCTACATACGGTGGCCTGCGGTTATGATATAGGTAGGTGCGTGTGACCGTGTTTTGAATGGATCCAGGTGAGCCTTACCTATAGGTACCTACCTACTACATGTATTACCTACTACAGGAATTACTCGTAGGCAGCACAACATAAAATGGTGGAAAAACTTAATACTGAGACGACCAACACTGTATAAACATAGATAGAGAGCGCGCAGTCTTGCTTAATTCTATAATCTAATATTTAAAATATTAAATCTATATTAATAATGAATCTTATATTAATATTAATTAATCTTAATATAATGAATCTTATATTAATATTAATTAATCTTAATATAATGAATCTTATATTAATATTAATTAATCTTAATATAATGAATCTTATATTAATATTAATTAATCTTAATATAATGAATCTTATATTAATATTAATTACTAATGAGATGCTACTAACAAGCAAGACAATGTTGGCTTTCTATTCATCCGAAGCTTTATTTACAAAAGCAAAACTAGAATCATTGCAAAGATCAAATTTTTATTATACAATCCAGTTCACATTTCCAATAATAATTTACTTAACATTAAATCTTTGTACAACATCCATAAAATCCATAAATAAAATAAAAATCCAAAGCCATAAAATGCAAAACATTAAAAACATTGCCACACGATTTGGAACCCTACGTTATTACCATATCGCTTAATTTATCTTAAAAAAGAAATACTCGGACATTAATATTGAAATGAGGGGACATCGTTCCGTTATAGTTTAAATGCATTTCTCCATTTTGTACACGAAAACGACGAAATTCCCCTAAAAATGTCGTCCTTCCCCTATTTGCATTGTTAACTTTTTTCCTCGGCAGATGTCCGAACGTAATGGCGCGAAATTTTGACAGCGCGCATAATTTTTGGCGCAAACTAAAACTTGCAAAAAAACTAAATTACAGGGAATTTACCCAACCCTTTTTTTTCCAAAGGATTGAATTCAATTATGAAAAAAAAACGGGCAATAAAAGGGTGTTTTTACAGAAATGGGGAAAAGTGTATGTAGGTCACTGTGCTTTAGTGAATTAAAAGTTTTTTCGCAAATATAAAAGCGTGGCTCGCGCATGTCTCTTTTTGACAAAAAAAGCAAGGGTTTAAAAATCACAATGGCTTTTTATAAAATGATTTAGAGAACTTTTTCGCGGCAGATTTGTGAAATTACGTTTTTTGGGGTAAAAAGTGTGTTCTTTACTGTTTTGTAAATAATAAGGTCGTAGGGCCGCGTGTCGGAGCGAAGTCGGGTGATTGATCGCGTATATTGTTGTTTTTTAATAAAAATAAATGAGGATGTAAAGATTGATTCTGATCTCGCGTGAATGTCATACGGGCGACTAATTTTATAAAAATGAATGTTTTGTGATTAAGTTTTGAAATTGGTTTTTATTTTAGTCAATCTGCCTAGCTTTTTCCCAACTATGTTGGGGTCGGCTTCCAGTCTAACCGGATGCAGTTGAATACCAGTATTTTTATTGGTTTTTATTTTAGTATCATAATAAAATTACGAATACTCGTTTCAGTGCCTCTATATTGTATTCAGTTCAGTTGTACTAACTAGCGACCCGCCGCTGCTTTATACTTTTGCAATGGTGACACGTCAAAACATCGAGATTCCTGTGCGATATCTATATAAAATAGGAATATATTATACCTACACCTACCGGTATAAAAAAAAGGGTGCTAATTAAGGCAGCTTCTTTAAAATGTCATTCTCGTCTTCAAATATATTTAGTTGTCTAATGAATTAATAGGTCAGCGACGAACTTTTAGCGTCTAATAAATGGTTTTCTTGCGACCATATATTGTAAAACAACTTACTGTTATTATGACGCAGTATGCTGATAATTCTTAAGCAACTAAATTTGTGATATGTCTACGCATTGCCAGCTTCTAATAAGTGTATCAACTGCATCTATAAAATAATATCAACATACTCTAATTTCTTATAGTCACCTTTATTTTTATAAGTTAACATAAGTAATTGATGAGTGAATCTACTATATTTGAACATAAAATTACCTTATTATTGTCATCAAATAATGGTCAATGAAAGCTTTAATTTCATGTATTCACCTATCTATTTATAATGTTACCATAAGTAATTGAAGACTTGACTATTATACCTACCCAATTGAACATACAAAAAATATTGTAATCAAAAACAAATGCGACGTAATGCACCTTGCGCTAATTAGCCTGCCTGGCTGCGAGCAACTCGGAAGTAGCGCTCGCCGGCCGCTGCCGCGGCACCGCTCGCTTCGCTCGCTCGGCTCGCGCGCGGTTGACACAGTTATAACCTAACCTAACCTAACCCATTTCATATTCCGTTATCTGTTCCATTTCGCCCAGTTCACATTTTTCGTCGCGCCCCTCTCATTGACGACACGGTTGGCGCAGTGGCTGAGCGATGGACTGCTGCGCAACGTGTCGTGGGTTCGATTCCCGCACGGAACAAATATTTGTATGATCTGCAAGTAGTTGTTCCGGGTCTGGGTGTTAGTGTATGTGAGTTTCTATGTTTGTAAACGCACCCACGATACAGGAAGAAATTCCTAGTGTGGGGCAATGTTTAAAAAAAAAAAAAAAAAAAATTGCCAACGAGCGTCAGGTACATTCCCGCGCTTGTGTTGCTAATTTTCACGAAAAATGAATATGATTTATTAATTTACTTGAATAAAAAACTTTGATTGCTAGTTTTGAGGCTGGAATTTGATTTTATTAGGAGACAGCTGTTGCATCTCTAAAATATATAAAGTAGCTCACTTACAACATTAGTCGCTGAGTTATCAAGTCAGAAGTAAATATATTTATCGGTAGCTCTAAGTCATATTAAATTACGTTCGTAAATTGTTGCTGGTTTTTTGGTATTCTGTTGGAATAGTAAAGATGATGAATGAATATAATTGAAGCTGTTCTATTAACTCGTAGCCTACATATAAAAAAAGACGTTAGGTTGTAGGTACTAAAGAAAAATTTTGTTGTTGCACTTATTATTTCCCTAAAAATGCTCTAAATAAAAAACCGCTTCAAAATCCGTTGCGTAGTTTAGAAGAAAAATGCGGTCACACAGACAGACACGAAAACTGACTTTGTTATATACTGTTTACATTTATGTAAATAAGTAGAAGCTGAAATCACATTGAAGGTAAATACATTTTAACAACAGGGATGATTAGTCGTAGTAAGACTAGACTCTCCTACTCCTAGCGTAGCCTTTAAAGTGACATCTCTAGCAAGGGCCGCCGTATAATTCTTAAATGGAGCCAATGCTAGATAGTGTTCTAGTCATGGTTTGTGTCTCAGGTTGTACCTAATTACCTTACCTGTACCGATTCTCTCTCAAAGTCCCGGGACTTTCTTCTTTCATTTTCTCGTGCACCGGGACTTTTTTCATTGTTTCGGGACTTTCCAGATTTCATTTCCTCGTGTCTCGGGACTTTTTACAACATTTTCGCGTGTTGTGTGACTTTTCATACTTCACTTTTCCGTTTCCTGGGATTTTTGGTCAAGGCGCAAGAGATGATTACTTATATCGTGGGGTAGCACTTTAGAAGCGCAGGTTCTAAGCTCGGCTCAGCAAAAAAGTACATTCGAACGCAGAGTTAGTTAAGTGCGGTCAGTAATATTTACTCAAACAAGTTGATGAAGGCAATTCCTACCTAAACAGCATGCATGAGTCTTACCTTAACGTTATAACTGCAGATGACGTTCATAGGTAGTGTGGTTATGAAATCGTCCGTGTTATTGCTTTATTTATGGTACCTAGAAACTACTTTCCATCAATTTACAACACGGTGTTGTCCTACGATTTTTGAGATAATTTTTAGTTGCATTTTCAGTTGGCATGTCCTAGAACCAAAAATTCGAAGACGGCCCGCTCCCTCTCACAGAGTGAGTGTGTCCCAGCCATAGAAATATTTAAAAAAAATCTTATATCTATGGTCTCAGCAGTGGGAACATCATAGGCTTATTATGCATATGCTTATGCTTTCAATTGCATAAAGATTTTTTATTAAGAAATTAACTAGTTGCTTCTGCCCGCGCCTTCGTTCGAAGTCGGCAACAACACTCGGCAATAGTGTAGCTTTCAATTAGTGAAATATTTGTAATCGGATCAGATTACCTCTTTTGTCCAGTTATGTATAAGTCCAAGGGGCGAGTCTATTGTCATCAACCGGGCACAAATCCAGGCTTCTAGTGAAAATTTTACATTAGAAAAATGCTAGGCTGTAAGCGCTTGCGACCTCCAGTCAAGCAGTCTCTTTATATTATTAGTAGGTTTAGTTAGAATTAGATTATGTCATAAAATTAATAATTGTTATTGAGATTGACGAAGAGGTGCTTTATAAGCATGAAATGTGACTCATTTAGGACACAATTGTTTACAGTTCTTGCAAACATCAACAAAGAACACTCATCGTTTAACCTGCGTCAGTAAACATTAGTTAAAAATTACTTGTAAAATAAACAATTCAATGTTATTGAATCGAAAATAATAATTGTCGTCACCCAAGAAGATAATTCAATTACAAGAAACAATTATGAATTTTAGTTTGTGTTCAATTAACAGGAATCAATTGCAGTATTGTATTAGTAATTCGTTTACAAAATATTTTACCTTATGTAAAACTTGGTTACCTTGTCTTAACCGCACTTGCACCCCTTTAAAGACTCTTAGTCCTACGGATAGAGCGCTGGCGGTTTAAATAAATAAATATAAAAATATATACATAAAAATTATAAAATATATATATATATATATATTTAAAAATTATAAAAATATATATATTCGGAATGAGAAGGGGTTCGTGGCTAAATGATAACAGTCGCACGGCTCGATCGAGGTTAAGCTACGCTGATCGCGGTCGGTTCTTGGATGGGTGACCATCCATTACATATCCAGACTTGTCCGGAAAACACCTTAAGCCGTTGTTCCCGGCTTTCATTCGTAGATCTTTGACACTTTTTACGGCTAGTCACGTCAGAAGCCGAAAAGTCTGACAACCAGTCTTACCAATGGGTATCGTGTTACCCAGTAACTGGGCTGCAGTCGCTACATGTAAAATACTGGTATTCAGCTGCATTTATTCCTGCATCCGTTACAAAATGACACCAACATATTTGGTACAAGACTATTCGAATTGATCTATTCGGAATGAGATAAATCAAACCAAAAAAATCCTCAAAGTTGCTAATGTCGTTGCCTCTACCTGTGATTTTTACTTCTTCCAATCTTTCCTTAAAGGAAAATAGCTCTTTTTTAATTACTCATCTTAATAACAAAACAGTCTTTACAAAGTAGGTAATATTACGTAGTATTCATTGATTCATAATTGTTGTTGAATGAAAATGTTTCAAATAATTTTAGGAAAACCTTTTATTAAGAGTTTGTTGTTGTTAACCAGTTATTTCCCTGTATACGAAAAATCGCACTTATAATGGGTAAGGGTCGTAAGTGTGACTAGTTCGGAAACGCCGAGCCATTTCAGAGCTCCGTGGTAGTAATTATGTATCACTGAAAATATATTACCAAAGTCAAATCATTTATTTCCATCTGGCACAAGGAACTATAGATAGCAAAAAATTGCCTGCCTATGTTTAGGAAAATACTGTGCCTACAGAATACCTTCCTACGTAAGCTTTTGCTAGCTAAACAAGAATAATACTGCACCCAAGATTTTTTAATATCTATATCCATATATAAAAGAGAGTTCTTGGAGTTTCTTGCCCATTCTTCTCCATAAAGATCTACGTTTTGGAATGGGCAACTAGCTTCAACTTGGTGGTTGTAAATGGTTTAATTGATATACCTCTATGCTTTGAGTTTGAGTTTGAACGTACCTCATCATCATGATCAGCCTATAGCAGTCCACAGCTGGACATAGGCCTCTGCAATTGCACGCCATTCAGCTCGATTCCCGAATTCTCATCCAGTTGCTACTAGCCACCCTGCGAAGATCGTCGCTCCACTTAGCCTGAGGACCCTGAGGTACATTTGTTTACTTACTCGCCCTTGATGATTTATTTAACACTTTAATCAAAGTTCCCGAACCAATTTTATTTGCAGTCGCATGTTTTTTTTTTTACTGAGTTTTATTTAAATCAATAGCTAATTTCCCTTGCAAAAATCGCATGAAATATCTATAAGAATAACAAAAACATTACCCTCCTTTTGGGACAGTCGAGTAAGAATATAATTGACAAAAAAAACGCTCAAATCCAAGTTCAAACGACAACGAAGCGTGTCGGCCCGCGACCGGCGGGTTAACCCGTGTAATGTTGACACTGTCAGCTTAACCCCTCGCCTGCTCCATGTTTTGCCATGTTTTTTTAACATTTAACCCATTTTTCAACAATTTTACTGCATTTCCCCCAAGTTAAGTTTGACAGATGCGACACCCAGCAACCCTCGTGAGCCGCGATTTTTAATGGATGTCGATTTTTTCACAAAAAACGCGCATTTTTGTCAAGTTTTTTTTTTATTAATCTAAAGCTGACAGTTGACGCGGATATAATCTTTAATTAAGACTATTTTTGGTGGAGAGTTTTTTTCTTTTCAAGTTAGGGTTGTAATTGTATGATTTATTTATAGATTATAGCGCTGAATGGTTTTCGCAGCTTTTTTTATCTTATATCTGATTTTTGTTGTCCTAATTATGCTGTAAAATTAGGATTTCTTGTTTGTTATCCTCGTTATTTTTACTTGATTTTATATTTTTATATTTGTTATAGTGTTTACTCAATTTCCCTGTTACTTTCCCACAATTTTAGAATATGTATATTTAGTTTCTTACATTATTCATAAGTAGGTACTTAGTTTAGTTGCATCCTCTACCAATATTAATAAAAATATAAGCAAGTACTCAAATGACACAATATTGAACATTTATGTTAACAATTACTTTCCTGTCCTATTTAACACACATCTGCAAAAAACAGGGCAACAATAAATTTTTTTTTTTTTTATCTACTATTTTAATACCTATCCAACACAATAAAAATATAACAATAAACAACAAACTAGCTTCCAGTAGCTGAGTTGTTCAGGTCAGTTAGGCAGTCGTTCCATGAAAAATACTGGTATTCAGCTGCATCCTGTTAGACTAGAAGCCAACCCCAACATAGTTTGGAAAAGGTTAAACATTTGATGAACTTCCAGGAATCAAATCGAAGTCACCGACATATTTATCGTAGGTCAGGGCTCCAGAATATGAAACATTTTCGCAATACACTCTAACTATTTTCCAGACTACTTGACCAACCCAGTTAGTCTTGCTCTGGAGCCCATCCGAAGAATAGGGAGACCCGACGGAACTAAAAACTAAAAAGTACCCGTGTAAGTGCCTGTAATGAAGTGCCCCATTCAGGCACATTCTTGTAACATGGTCTATACTCTATTCGCAGTCCGAAATTGAAGCACTCGATGAATTCTGTAAAAATCTCACCGTGAAAACTTAGGTGAAGTGAGCTGCCATCTTGACACTAATGACAGCTAACTTCACGCTCAATTCACATAAGTTTTCAGGGTAAGATTGCCCATTTTTGTGTCATATTAGTGGTCACAACATAAGGGTAAGGGTAAAAATGGGATAACTACAATTAAAATAATATTATGATGACTTGTTGTTTCCTCAACAGTAATTATTTATTCATTCCATACCTATAGAGTTAGTTGACTTTCCAAGTTTATATGCAATGATTATTATAGTTAAAAAGAGGTTTTAGGAGAGAAAATTGACTCATCTCAACTTAAGTTTGGTGACAAAGCAGAAAAATAAAAACTCAACAATTATTTGTATATTTAATTTATTGAATACGGTAGAAATGCTTCGTAGTAATTAATGGAAAACAAATACATAACAAACAGACGGAGCTAGGAACATATACCGACCGCAGACCACATTGTAGCCCTTATTACTGAGAATAAACTAAATTAACCGTCGGTTTACTTGGACTATTCTAATATTTAACTGTGAAAAGGTGACGATCGGACTTTTTCCTTGTAGTAATTTTCCGTCCCCAAAAGATATTTATAATAATTATTTTTTTAAATGCAGTAAAAAATACTTTTCTTCATTTCAAAGATAACACAAGCTTTTTTATTTGTCTTGACAATAATAATAAGTTCTACAAAATGGCTGCGGCATAAGGTTTGGCTTTCTCCTAAAGCCAGAATATAATTCTCTTTATATATTTTAAAATATAATTTTATCCAATGTGGACGCCAGAAGTTTGTAAACCGCTATTGTAATGTTAATTGAAAATCAATCGTAGGTTCTCCTCCAATTTTATGTGTTGTAATTTCCTAAATATATATTTTTATATTTTCCAACGAATGGCCATCCACATTAGTAAAACTTTTTATAAAATAATTTGACTAGAAACAACACAGTTTTTTATATAACTCGAAAATTATTTTCACGTTTTACAAAATACAGTCGCACTAAAATATGTTAAAATTAAAAATAGGAACGACTAGAACGAATTACGTTATTTGGAGTGAAGGAACTTTTGTATAGAGATCATAACGCTTCTGTCAACATCAAATATTTTTTTTAATAATAAACCTCTTCAATATTTGAAATTGACAAAATGAGTAACAAAGTTATCAGGGATTTATCTCAGACCTTCACAAAATATTAAAACTTTGATCTGAAATCAACCACGAAAACATCTGTCCCCTTGTTATTTAAAATACTTAACTATATTAACTTAGGAACTTATTATTTTTGCAAAAAATATTTTAATATTTTACTTAATATCTACCCGTTTTTCATTTTATGTTATTTCACAATCCATTAAATCATGTAAGAAGTACGTATTTCATTTTTTTTTGTATCTTGTAAAGCACTTAATGGTAGATTTGTTTTATCAAAAAATATTTAAAAAGACACAAAATATTTTTTTCACATAAAAGGGAGAAATAAATGTTTCAAGTTTAAAAAATTAAATGATTAAAAACTTTTTATTTTTTTAATCTGAGACGCTGTAGTTTTGCGTACCTGCGCACAACATGCGTTTCTTGAAATAATAATATAATTTACAATGAAATAGTTATCCTACCCAAAAATATAATTCAAACTCTAAAAACTAAATCATTTTTTGCAATAACAATATTGAAAGCAAATTCTAATACTTAAAACGATTTTGAAAATAATAATACAGATTATTATTTAAAAAGCGTGCGACTGTATTGCCTGCTTCTAAGCGTTGTACTTGAGTGAATTATTGTTACCTATTAATATCACTCCTGTAAACCTTTCAGCTACACTTAATAATTAATTTGTACTGTTTTTTTATTATTTGTTTACCAAACTCCGATACCTTACACGCTTGGTTAACAAATTTGTACTATTGTTAAATTGCGGACGTAGCTAAGATGGGACAGACGGACAAATATCATGTGTCTATATTACATACATTTATAAAAATTTTAGATATATATATTTTTTTTTTACATTTTAGTCTCGGTAAAGAGTAGCAAGCTAACAAAAACTGTTAGCACCAAATGATTTGTTAAATAAAACACTTATACTTATAAAAAGTATTGGGTTTTAAATCAGATTTTTGTACATACTAGTTTTCATTGTGATTTTCTACCCTTATTCAGTATCCCAAAAAATTATAACAAATACCCCTATAAGGGTAAAAATTACAATAAAATTAGTATTTTTCATATGACTAGCATAAAACGGTTTTTTTTAATACTGCAAAATGAATATGTTTTTCCTTTTTTAAATAATTAATGCAAACAAAATTGGCATTCTAATTGACTGATTAACGACCGTTTACTCACAATAAAAAATCCCGGTTGTAATTATTTCATGATGCTGAATTTCTATGATTTCTTTAATCTGTACATTTTCTATTCATTTTTGTTAACAGTTGTGAGTGTCAAAAGATACCTTTTTGTCAAATATACTTTTATTTTTTAATTTCTATAAAAATACTATGTATTGTTTTTTTCTTGTCCATTAAATGTATGTTCAATTTGTTATGTGGATACAGTTTTCAGAATTATACATAAATATTATCCATAAATGCCTATTTTATACTATACATGTAATATAACTGATGTAATATAATATTCTCTTATGGGGTCATCAAATGTTTTCCCTACTACTTGATTAGCACTGAATATACGTATATGTGAATATTTCTTGTTACAATATATATATTTTATATGTAAGTAATTTCCAACAACATTACAACAGGAAATTACTTATATTACCTATCTTTGCTACGTCCCCAACATTAGTTTTGGTCTCCACACCAAGTACAACGCGTTTGGGTAAACAAAACGTCTCGAACACAATTTTTAATACATTTTTTTCACTACATCCAATGACATCAATCTCAGTGACCGTCCATTCTCCAAATATAATAAAAACCCGGCATTCTCTACTATTGTTCCACGAATGCACATAGAAAATGGACGATGACTTGAGATCTTACCACGCGTACAATTGTATTAATTTGTTATTATTTAAAACGTTATTAATATAATTTGTTGTATCGCGCGCCCACGTCTCGGCTCCGGGTAAGGTCTCGTTTGGCTCTGCATCCAGGAAGACTAGTAGGAAGATGGATCTTCAAAATAATTTCTGCCCTTATTTTGAATTCTATGCCTAATTTTGACGTTTTGGAGTAGGAATTTCGTTTTGGAACTTTATGTAGGAACTTTGAAAATATATTATTTAATTAGGCTTCTTGGTAATTCGTTGTCAACAACAAGAATATTCTTCGAAAAAACAGAATATTTTTCCAAATCGTTAGTTAGTTCTTTTATTTCATTTTCAGATAATACAAAAATGAAAATGATTTTTCATTTTTAGTTAATACAAAAATGAAAATTATTTTTCATTTTAACATTACTTACAATTTTTCGTTTTAACAATGAGAAAAGATTTTTTACTATAATTTCACATCTGATTACTATTAATTGGATTACGTAACCATTACATAAGGACTATAAGCGTAGTTACTCTATTTCCTCATAAGGTTTACCCTGATCCAAAATCACAATTATTATTATAACAATCAGGTTTAGCTTACCCTATCCGGAGCCGTTACGAGAGCGACCTCTAGTTTCTTTAAATTTAAATTACAACTTACGTACATACATAGGAACTTTCTTTAGAAGCTGCATGGTTTGTACAAGCTAACCTCCACACTGATCTACCATAATGAATTATTTAAACAAACTTTGTTACCATTTTACCCATCAAATAAGTCTTGATTATCAAGATAATAATATTTAAGCGACGCCCGCCTCGCTTCGCTCTGCAGTAGCCATGATTTTATTAAATGTTCAGTCTTTCTTAATGGCAGTAAATATAACTATTAAAAATGTACATCGCAAAATCCTGTTTTCAAAATATTTTTAAATTTAAAGCGGTTTATAACTGTTTAATATTCGTGCAGAGCGGAGCGGCGCGTGCGGCGGCAGCAGTAACACATTATGTTTACGATTACAATACAAATAAGTATAATGCAGCGGGGCTTTCGGCGGGCGCGCCAAGCTCAGCCCGCGCGCGCCCCAAACAATGACCCGTATATATAAATATTGGTGTGTTACACAACAAAACCCGTCTGACCGAGCCCCACGACCACATATCTAATCAAATTTAATACTAAATTACGTTTAATGTTGATCACTGCCCAATGGTACGTATCTTTGTGCTTTAAGTCACTCGTAGACAACAATAAATAGTATCGAGTAGCTAACATGAGCGCGCGGCCTCCGTCCGGCGCGGCGTACTAACGCACTAACTATATTTGTACTTTATTGTAACTCCAAAATATAATTTATACAATAACAGCTAATATAAAAACTAACGTCGTGAGGTAGAGCGGTTGTCGTAGTACTACATGGCATGCGCTAGTACAGTGGGGGAGTCGCTCGGCGACGTCGCGCCGCGTCGCGCGCAGTCCGCGCGGGCGACCGCCCAGGTGTCGCGTCTGCCGGCGCTCCTCAGTGATCAACATCGCACCGGTACTACGACGCTATCGTGAGTGCGCACTCACCGATAAAATACCTTTAAATAATAATTACTCCTAGGGTGTATTTCTTCTCCCGATCGAAATCGACGTTTCATAAACTCGTCTCGGACCGACCCGACGGAACATCGAGGAGATAATAATAAATAATCGAATTTATAAGCGGCAACGTTTCATATATCACCCGTTCAATATAATTCTCAATATATGAAGTTAGACTCTGACAAAAAAGAGGCCGGGGGCCGCCGCGCGGTGTGGCGCTCGAGCGGGCGGCCGCAGCAGCTTCTCCCTTTACAAATTACGTCTCATAATATTTCAGCAATCGCTTGAAGGCACACAGCGTTAAATGTAGTTAGTACAGTTCAGCGATCGTAGGCGCGCGCACGCGGCGGTGTAGTCTCGGGCCGCGCGCGCGCGCCGCGTCCGGCAGCCGAGCCGGCGTCAGCGGCTAGGCCGGCGTCAGCGTCAGCGTCACGGTGGCGCGGCGAGTGGCGCGTCGCCGCACCGGCAGGAACACCAGCGCCGGCACCAGGCTCAGCGCGCCGCCCGCCTCCTCCACCACGAACGGCTGCATCGTGAGCGGCGCCTGCGGAGCGCGCGGCACGGCCAGCAGCGCGCCCGCGCCGCCATGCGCCGCACGCAGGTGCGCCTCCAGCGCCGCGAAGCCCTCCGCACGGAACTCACAACGCGAGCACGAGTACTGCGCGTCCACGTCCCCCTCGCCCTCACCGCTCTCAGGCCCCCCCTCGCCACCCTCCATCTCACTGCCACACACGCTGCCCGGTGGCTCCGGGGGCATCTCTGGTGGCTCGTTCGCCTGCTGTTGTGCGTGCGCGCGTTCGTGGGCAAATAGAAATGCGAGCACGTCAGTGGTAAATGGACAATACGAGCAGGCGTACGGTTTATCACGCGTGAGCAGGTCTAACGGCCGCGGCGGTGGCGGTGGTGGTCGCGCAGGTGGTGCGTGCTCGGCTAATAAGTGTGCTCGCAGAGCCCGCGGGCCGCGGAACCGCCGCGCGCACAACGGGCACGGCTCGGCGGGTGCGGTGGCGGCAGGCGCTGGGGGCGCGGGAATGCCATGCGTGTTGTGTTTGTGCACGCGCAGGAAGTACTTGCTGCACAGCTCCTTGTGACAGATGTCACACGTGACGCCGCCAAGCTGCGTGCCGCTCTCCAGCGAGATGCCGTGCATACGCTGCATGTGAGTGCGCATGAAGTATTTATTACACAGCTCCTTGTTGCAGATCTCGCAAAAACTCGAGCCGGAAGAGGATGCTCGTCTCTCGTCGGGTGGTGGTGGCGAGGCGGAAGGTGGGCGCGGGCCCGGGTCATTCGGCTCATCGGCGAGCCGCTCGGCAGCCAGCTCATTCAGTTGAGAGATCATCGTCTGTAACTTGCGCAACTCCTCACTCGCAGATCCGGGTGACGCAACACCGCGCTCCTCTACAATTAGATTTAGCGGACTCGTTTGGCCGTCTCGTAATGCTGCCTCAAGCTCATCTTCGCATTCTCTTTTAACTTCAGCCATTTCTTCAGGATCTAATGGCGGTGGCAGCGAATGTGAACGCGGTGGCGTGTCGGGTGGTAGTCCTGTCAGCGCGGGTGGTGTGGTGAGCGGCGTGGTGAGGGGCGTGCCTAGTGGCGTGCACATCGCACCGGGCGGCGTGGCTGACGGCGGAGAATGCTCGTTGACCGGCGAGCGCCGCACAGGCACGCCGTGCCTCCGCTCTCGATGCGTCCGCAAGAAGTATTTGTTGCAGTACTCTTTACAGCATATTTCACAAAACGCTTCTGGATTAACCACACCTAGCCGGCGTAGTGCATCGGGCTGGAAACCACACTCACGCGCGCGCCGTGCCGAGTCTGGTGATAGGCGGCGTGGAGTGCCACCCGACTCCTCGTCGGAGGAGCGACGTGGTGGTGACGGCTGTGCGGGTGGTGGTGGTGCAGGCTGCGGGTCGCCACCGTCATAGATGCCGTGCTTATTGGCGCGGTGGGTCTTCAGGAAGTACTTGTTACAGAACTCTTTGCAGCAGAGGTCACAGTATGCCTCAGGGTTGAAGATGCGCGGTGGCTCGTGTCGCGGCAGGAGTCGGAAGGCGGCGAGGGGGTCGAAGGTGGGGAGACCGAGCTCCCCGAAGGCGAGCGCGCTCTTGTAGATGTCGGCCATCTTGGCGTGCAGGTCGAGTGGTGGGGGCGCGAGGTGCTGCGGCTGCGCACGCGTGGGCGCCGCCTGCTTGCGGCGCTTGCGGCCGGGGCTGCTGCCGCCGCTCTCCAGGTCCAGCTCGCGCTTGACCGCCGGCGCGACAGACATCGCGTCACCGCCGCATCTGAAATAATACAGACAACACTTTACTATTGATGCAGAGTTCACAAGACATGGGATGTTATGGCACGTATAGTACAAACATACATATTTCGGAAATCAAAAGTGATCATATCAAATAGTAGACGAACTTTGACCATCAACTGAGCATCCGATTAAAGATTTTAGCCTCGGTTTTCTCAATTGAATTAATAACATTAAACTTGTAAGGACGTTAAAAAATGTAAAAAATCATGATTAATAAAATGGTATTTTGACTGCAGTTTACACGTTTTAATTTTTGCAAAACAAAATAACCGCACCCTCATTCGGTTTTCTTCTTACAAACACCACAGAACTATTGTTAAATTAAGTAATTTTATAATGAACTATAATGTCATCGCCGTGTCCAATTCATGGACATAAATATTTACACAAAAACAATTTTATTATTGCTGGAATCATGAGATTCACCATCAGTGAATAGAGTCATAATAGTACACTTTATATTAGTAGCCATAATTTGAAACAGCAGTCCCAAGAATAAAAAAAATGGTCATTTTATAATTTAACTCAATATTTATTAATAAATATATGTTTTGAGGTTACGATGAAATAAAAAATAACTGTGACTGAACGACACGATCTAAAAAAAAACCAGGGGCACAGACCGAGGTTTATTGACTCTGGACATTATACATTAATAAATTATGAATTTAATTATTTGTTGTTTGTCACAACTTCGATAAAGGCATCAGAAGAAAAATTAAGAGCCCGATCATTCATAAGACTCGATAAGATAATGTACCTATAAGTACTAACAAAGGATATGTTTCATTTTCCTTTGAATACAAAAAAAAATGTCTTTATTGTATTCAAAGGTTCGTTTTCCAGGTTTTATAAAGTGTACATGTTGTGGCCGGAGTCCCATTGAAAATTGAAACGTCTCTTTTATTTTTTTATTTTTTTTTCATTTATTTTTCGTTGCTTACATAAATATTCTTTTAAAGTCAGTATGTATGTATTTATGTATACATATATATATATATTATAGTATAATTATTGTATCTATTGGTAAGTTTAAGTACCTACTTATTATTTTGCACCAAAGACAACCCCATTTTTTATGTCCACGCAATCACTGTCCATTCTAAGGTTGCCTGGAAGAGATCGCAGAAAGCGATAAGGCCGCCCATTGTATGTTTTGTAGTGTTCAATTTATTTATTTATTTTCGCTATGTATTTTCTGGTGTACAATAAAGTATATATTAATAAATAATAAAATAACAAAATACGGACATTTAAATCGGAATTAAACTTTTTTTTTATTTTTTTTTACCCATTATTCGAGTCAAAATCAAAATCAACATATTTTATTTCACATAAGCCTACATGGGCACTTATGAACCATCAGAAGCTAGGTGCACGGTTCCAATTGATCGTTTCCTATGGAGAAGAGCCGGCAAGAAACTCCACGGTTACTCTTTTAAAAAATAATTGGCTTTTACAATATTTTCGAATTACAGTGTTAATAGTTATGGGAGGACAGTGTAGGCCTTTCAAAAAGTTTCAGGTAGGTTAGGCTAAGCCTACAACTACAACTTCTCACATTCACGAGGTAGAAAAGAATATTATATAAAAGATAAATAAGATACTAAAAATAAAAACCTATTTAAACCAAATGGAGTAAGGTTGTTTGCCAAAGTTATACCTTAGTAAAGATTTATAAGTGAAAAAAGATTTTCACTAATATAATAAATATATTATTATTCATAATATTTGAGTACCTAAGTTATCATTATTGTTAAGATTAATAATTATAAATAAAAATGTGATCATTGCATTACTTTTCAATGCATAACTTCTTAATTTTTAATGCCGTAGAAGATTCCAATAAGAAGATCCCTCACCTATTATTATCCTGTCTTAAATCAATCGCCTCCATTGATCACTTAGTTCTAATCACCATCATAAAATGATCACCATCTCAAAATCACCACACACACATCACCAAAAAAGTATCATCAGTGTCAAAAAGAACCACTAAAAAACCGCACAGTACAATCATTCGCGAAAACTTCTGAACTTTTACTTTTATTTTTTGGCACGTGCTTACGCTTGCGCGTGCGCGTTTAAAACTGATGTTTTAAGTAAAAACGCGTGCTGCATTTCTTTTTTTTTGTTAGAAAATAGCAAAAATGGTGTTCCCCACCCGGCCACCCTTGGCAATGTCGATTATTTGACAGGGGGCCGGTGCATTATGGTAAAGCGAGGGTTTACATGCCGCGGCAGTTATTTTGATGCAGTTCGTTTTATTGTGCAATTTTCGGACTTTCCAGATTTCAAGATGTCTTTTGTTTTTAGGATTTTTTGTGCTTATCACATAAGCACAAAAAAAATGAGATTTGGTTTTAAGTGCTTACATACTTAGCCGCACATACGCTTTAAGTGGCGTTCTTATAGCCGCACATACGCTTTAAGTGGCACTACTTCGTTCGTGGTGTTCTGCTGTTTGTATTGAGTTAGTACAATTTCGGTTAAATACTTGTATGTTTCGTAACCAAAAAAGTTATACTTACTTATTAACAAATATTAAATTGTGCTAAACTTCAATTATGTTAGCAAATAGTTTTATAATACTTTTTCACTTTTATTGAACTAGGGTTCATTATATGAAAAACGAAAAAGTATTTTATATCTATTGGAAATTGATAATAACCTAAGGTTTATTCAAATCAGCGCAACATTTTAATAAACATCGCAATCTCTTTATGCTTCTTGCAATAAACCCAAACAACTGAACCAACCCCGTCGCCATGTAAACCAAATCTGATACCAAACAATACGCGTTACTTTCCAAAAATTTGGAAACACTATCAAAAGGGCGTCTCTGATCAAACATGCTCCTTCTCTATCACATATACGTTATTCTTCTATCTCCCTCTCACACTATACAATATGTTTTTCTCTTTCTTTCAATGTCTACGTAATGGTTATTGTGAGTTATGGTGTTATAATAAATCTTAATTTCGATTTCGAAAAGTGTATTGCTTTATTTGTAATTTTTTTGAAATTTTATTTAGGTAGAATGTTATTAATAAAAGGTATATTTTTATTTGCGAATAGAAACGATATAATTATTTTTTTCTACCATGACTTGCAAAGACAAGTCAACGAAAGGCCAATAAATAAAATATAAAATATTAGAGAAATCCATGAAAAGTTCAAACAAGTATTATTTGGTATAAACAAGCAGCGAGCGGTAGCTAACGCTTTCTCATAACATTTTTTCACCACCAAAGTAAAAAGTTTTTATTAAAAAGTCGAAAAACAAGTTTAATTACTTCCTAAGGAAGTGGACGGGCCAACATCAATTTGCCTTATTAAAGTGTTATTGTAATTTAAGATGCTTCATTTATTGTTTGGTTTCTGCGTTCGCATATTGCAATGAAAAAAAAAACACTCAAACACACTCATGTGTGTGTTTTCCTCGGTTTTCCCGTTGTTTTTTTTTTCTATATTATTTTATTTAACGGTTATTGAACATAATTTATTAGTTAGTAGGTATCTAGCAAGCAAGCCTTTTTTCAGAATAAACTAAGATAAGAAACTTTCAATCGTAAAAAAATAACTAAGTTTCTATTCACCGTTTTCTAGTGATTATAAAAGTAAGAAAAACAAAAACCATAATAATTATGATTTTTCAGGTTTAAAATATACGGAAAATTTGAAGGACTCACTCCATTTCTCCTTTTAAAAAGTAGATTGTCGGAATACCTCGGTTCCACGGTGTCATTTAGATTCCATTCATTTTAAAATGTTTCCCAAATATTTTTAATGAGTTTTTCTTCCTTTTACAAGTTTTTTCTTAATGGGTTTGGCTGGTCTAATTATGAGTTCTTTTCGCTGCCGCGCCTTCGTTCATGTGACCTCAAACCGGCATGGGCAACAATGGAGTTATAGGAATATACCATACCTAAATTAGGTAATATTATAAACGCGAAACTGAGTTTGTTTTTTTGTTTGTTACGCTTTCACGCTAAAACGGCTGAACGGATTTGGATGAAATTTGGCATATGGGTAGACCATGACCTGGAAAAGGACATAGGCTACTTTTAATCCTGAATCGCAGACGAAAGCGCGGGTAACAGCTAGATTGCCCATATATTTCTGTTTCCCTATTCCTAGATAAAGCTAACCGGCCTTGAGCAAGCGTAGTGATCAATCCTCGTGTCTTCTCTTTATAAGAAGAGGCTTTTGCCCCGCAGTGGGACACGAATAGGCTGTTTTTTTCTATTTTTAGCTATATGATCATGGTCCATTACTGCACAAGACAGAACTCGCATGTTGAGTATTTCCCTGTAGTAATTGTTGAAACTTTCAGCATCTCAATTAGTTACTACGAGGTCCACTGCAGAAATAGGTAAGTATAAGGATTTTACTTTTTTCATGATTTAGATCTTGTTTTAACAGCTTACTGACACATAGAGCAGCGATGGACGCTACTGAACAAGCTCGTAGCCAAATTCGGGACTGACTCTATATAAATTGTCAGCGACACGCTAAGAATCAGAATAAAAACACACACATTTCATTTTATTCTGCCTAATGCATCTTGAAGAATGAAAAAACATAGATGGCAAAGCAAAGTTCACTAAAGGTTTCACAACTTCCCCCTTTAAATGGGTAACTGGAACGAATATTTAGGGCGAGCTTACCAATTTTGTAAAAATCAACAACTTTCGCTTTATTATGATAAAGATAACAACTGATAGACACCATGTATCTACAAAAAACTTCATAAATTGATAACCAGAAAAGAGGTTATCAATTTTTTATAAATTGCTTTTTAGGTGAGTGACAGGCTCAATAGTGCCTTGCCTTTGCCGAAATCCATCGTTCTAAAAACAAAACAGAGACAACATGGCGCCCTAATAATTACAACTACAAAAATGCGATCACTGAGCAAACTGTGGTTCCATTTTACGAACACCACTCAATATTCATTCATTTTTTCGAGTCAAGTGCTATATTTTACTGCTAAGTCGTTAACTTTGAAATATCGGTCGCGGGGGAGGCGTAGGGTGGGGGGGTGGTTGGCAAATAAAATAAAAATAAAGGCCGATTACGCCCGACATTTTATAATGGACGATGAAATGACATGCGGGCGCCGCTGGGGCGCGCGCCTGTAGAGACTTCCTAAATGTCAACGCGTGATTTTTTGGCGATTTCAGCTTTTATTTTTGTTATATTTTTGTGAACTATTTTGTTAAAGGTTCGGGTTGGACGCGGCTGGGTTTTTGTGTTACCGTAGTTTGGGGTTTTTAGATTTATGACAAGGCTGACGAATGAAGGTAGCTTTCGATGTCTTTATTTTTGTTATTACGCGTCTAACCTAAAACTGAAAATATTACAGAAGTGAAAAGGTTTCACATGAATTGTGTAACATTAATTAGTCATTAGGACTAATTCAAGTCTAGGTCATAGTAAATAAAAGTAGGATTTTCTACCGTCAGACTTAAAAAAATATAGGATTATTTACAGCAAAAACAAAAATTTTAAAACGAAAACATCAAGCCAAAATTAAAATTAAAAATTGTAACTCTCAGTTCCTCTCCATCCCTTTCCGATCCAACAGACATGTCACCGCGTATTTATATTCAATCACTCAGGGCGGGAGTCGAACCCGCGGCCCACACCCCCGCAGACCTCGCCGCCAGGTGCTAAGGGCTTATAATTTTATAATTGAGGCCTGTGACTGACGCGGGCACATTTTAAAGCTGCACTTGTGGTCGAAATTCTAAATTTTATAAGGGTTCCGTAGGGTAATTTTTGTTTATAATAAAAAGAAATATTCTAGTTAGCCCACCCATCACAATCATAATCATTTATTTGCAACAGGTAAAGAGTTGGTCATTAAGTTTCCTAATACCAACATAGTCAGACATTTGACATGCAAAGCATTACAATGAAAACGGTTGTTTATTTGAAATATTCACAACTTAAATGATTTATCATACTTAGACACGTTAAAAAAAACACAAAATCATTTCAAAATTAAACATGCGAAGAATTTGTCATAATCTTCACACAGTTAAAACTTTAAACGGATTTTCAAATCTTGCCACACCGACAAGTGGGATAAGAGTGGCTTATTTTCGGCTAGGAATTACGCGAAACCTTATATTTGGTTTCTTTAAAATGTGGCACTTAGTATCGGCCTCATTAGCGAGTTTATTAGAATACGATACTTGTAAGGAATCCCTATAACTAACTCCCTCCATCCATCCGAATGTAATTCCATTATTCACGAACATTTTTACACTTTTGAGTTATGTAAGCAGATTTTATTAATTAACAAGGTAACTAGCAACTAGGCTGATTTCGGGGCTAAAGATATAGGAGTCCTGTTTTGGGATGACCTATATCACGAAGTTTAGAAAATGCCTATGCAACTTATACTTTGAGTAACAAACTTTATTGCAAGTTATTATATTACATACACACAAACACACACACACACAACATTACATTATCACATCACATACCACACATCATCATCATATATCTGTCTTACTTTACATTATTATTTTTCGTATGTAATTATAAAACTTGGTTGTTTTAACTTTTTAAAGGTTGTTGTAATGTTTTAAAGTATTTTATTATAATAACGACGAATAAGTACAGGTATATAAAAATAATCTAAAATACACATAAATAATTCTTAAATAATACATGAGCGAAATTTTTGTATCTCCTAATTTTGATTACATGTAAGTTAACAAGGCTTCCTCTCTGGATTACCCTTTTGCTCTGCCCTACAGCTGGTCCATAATGATCTAAATTACCACCTAAGTACACATTATGGTAAAGCAATAAAGATATTGAGTATTTTTCTATCTTTATGAATTTACAGTTGCACTGTTATAAGCAGGTAAGGTGCGACTGCTAAAAAAACATTCCATTAAGCACAAAATGAGGTCGAATAACGTCGCAGTCAAACACAAAACTTCTGATAATATTCACACGAATGGATTTTCTTCTTAACCAACAGAACCCTAAAAAACAAATCAACGGCTAAGAGCGGTTGGCAGAGATGTCCCCACATAGTGTTTACAGTATATTATTATGATGATGTCGCCGTTATCATTCGGAGGGTAAGTAGCACTCTAAGTAATGTTTATGAATGCCTTCTTAAACAGGCAGTATTGTGTTTAAAGTAAATAAAATGCTTGCTTTTTAAAATACCTATTTAATAACATTATGATGTAGTATCTAATCCATAGCATTTCCTCCTAGTGATGATAATTTGGATTTTATACATGACCAGACAAAAATTATACATATAAGATATTATGTCTTTTTTAGAAGAAATTGCCATTTCATCAGCTATCCAATCAACCCGCATAGCCTTTTCCCAACTATGTTGGGGTTGGCTTCCAGTCTAACCGGATGCAGCTGAATTGTATTTTATATGGAGCGACTGCCTATCCGACCACCACAACCCAGTAAGACTGTTTGTCAGACCTTCGGGCTTCTGAGGACCCATAACGACTGTCCAAGTACCTCGAATGATAGCCGGGAATAACGGCTTAACGTGCTTTCTTAAACACGGAGGAGTCTCGGTATGTAAAGATGGTCACCCAACCACGGAACAACCCCGCCAAGCGTAGCCTGTTGGATTGACCCATGCGGCTGTTATTTCTTAATCACGAGCTCCTCACCTATCTACAAATCCTAATATCCACTAATAGACAATATTGTCTCGCTGTGTCTAGTATTTTTTTTTTTTTTTTTGTATTTTGTATTTTAGCACTCTGTAGCTATTATTATTTAACCGTGCCTTTGTATGTTGTGTTGTCTTTTGTATGCGCCAATTAAACGTTTTATCTATCTATCACTAGAATCCAACTTAAAAACTACCCATCATAATGAGACTACCCCCATGTTCAGTAATCATGAATATCTCAAAGTTAGGCGGCCCTGAACCTATTTATGTAACTATAACGATATCTAAACAGTCAAGGACACACAGTTTGTTCAGACGATGACACAACGCAACGCAGACGGCGACAGAAAAGTTGTTTGTAAATTTATTTTTAGACGCGGACATTGATCAATTAATTACGAATTTATTTTTAAAGTTTATTTTTGATTTAAAGTTGTTACTAGTACAGTCAGCAAAAGAAATATAAGTATGCAAGCAATTTCAAACTCCTTTCTTACTCATTTTGCTGAGTAGGTACTTCGATCGCAGTTAAACCGTCTCCGTCAATAAATCTTTGACAACACTCGTCTTAGTTTACCTATCAAGTAGCATAAGCGTAGCTTAATCAGCCTATAATGTTCCCACTGCTGGGACACAGGCCTCCTCTCGGTGAGAAGGAGTGGGCCACCACGCGACCAAATATGTGTTGGATTTTTTGGTACTAGGACATGCCGGTCTCCTCACGATGTTTTCCTTCACCGTTTTGATACCGATAATGTTTTTTGGAAGTTATGATTGCACATTAAAAGGATAGCTACTCCTATTGAGCAAAATATGCTTGTTTTATGACCTTTTATCGAAATCAAGCCAAAAGTAGTGAAGACCGTACTCACAATTTCTTTCTCTATGATCTGTACGATAACCGCTAGGATATTGCCACAATCTTTCATTAAAGATACACTCTTGCTTTGCATCAGTATCACTCTTTCATTGCAATTTATAAAAATGAACAGAAAAGGCCGCATTTCTTTTATAAAAAAAAAAAACTCCCGCCATCTTTCCGTAAAAGAGTAATAAAAAACTACAATACGCCAAGTGGTACGATCCTTATCTACTACTTTTTCTTGAGTCCACGACCGTCCCTACATCGGGTCAAAACTTACACGTGCGGACTTTTTAAAGGACATTATTCATAAATGTTGACTTTTTATGATAATTTTAGATTATTATGCTTACCTATATAACTGTAAATCATAAATCTAAAAGTTGACGATTCAATTGTCATCATCATCAGCAGACCATTGCTGGCCATAACATAGAAAGTCACTGAGAATCGTCATTTTTGAACGTCAACATGACATCATTTACATCTTCAGTTACATGCCATTCAACTCTATCAGTCCCTCAACCTGCCATCCTATGAAGATCCCCCTCCCTCCAAATAATTTTGAGTGCTGATTACTACACTCACAACAATCTAAGAAGTTCGTTTTGACGTTTCGTTCTCGTACATGTAATAAAACGTTAATCCTTGAAAATCAGTTTTAAGCAATGTAGATATGTCGTCGATTACAAACTCTCTAAGTATGTTCAATCTATATCTCGAGAATCAGTTTTTAAGAAACAATTTTTTTTTTCATCGCTACACGAAACATTTCTATAGCTGTCAAAACGGACTTCTTAGATTGTCGCGAGTCTATCCTACCTTATTTTGCTGATACCCTCCCTGGCCTTCACACAACAACACGTATACCCCAATCAGAGAATTTAACCGCATATAGTCATTGGTCCTGAGGCCTTAATATCCAGGTGCATCAACATCGCTGTTATTTGTACCTGACTAACTCATTCTAGATTCGGTACCTCACACAGAAAAAAGTCCATTCTATTCTACAAGACAACTCAATTCATCACACTTTTCAAGACACATAGTACATCAGTCCGCCACAAAAAAATCTTTCACACAACCACAGAAAAATTGCCCATCTGAGCACGTCCTTAGATAAAAATCGCGAGCGACGTCGCGGGAACAGACAAGCTGACATAAATATGTATGTATACATCTCATATGTGACGGCAGAGTATTGATTTTGTCGAAAAAAGTTTATATTTTTATCTCTGTACTGCCTAGTTTACAGATAAAGCGGTAGCGATAAGCGAAATTAAAAATGTAGTAAATCATTCATCGATTACTTTTATCTGAGTATTTGGCATACTGCATATGATTTTGTGGGAGCTTAGGTAAGCTTTTGTAGGTGTTTTGGCGTAGGAACGGTTTATAAGTTAGCAGGTATTGTCCTACTACGAATGTAGTCATTTATTAGTTTATACTTATCATATATTATCTAGCCTGTGTTTACCAGTCTTGCCAAGGGGTATCGTATTACCCAGTTACTAGGTTGTGGAGATCAGATTAGCAGTCGCTCCATGTAAAATACTGGTATTCAGCTGCATCCGGTTAGACTGGAAGCCGACCCTAACATAGTTGGGAAAAGACTAGGCAGATGAAGACTTATCATATTATTGAATTTGGTAATATTTTGGGAAAGAAATGTGATGATTATTCTTTTCAAAATCAGAGGTAATAAAGGCAGTAAGTATTTTTGTGTGCCTACTTCATAATAATAAATGATAGTACAAAAATAACAAATCATTTTCACATAACACTTTTAAACTGTATTTGGTGCAAAAATCACTTCCTTATTCGAACTGTGCCAATGTGAAATTATGAAATAACTAATAAAATAACACTACACGTAATATCCGCCTTTCTTTCACAAATCCCAGTGTTTGAGTCAAACACAAGAACATCCTCGATCGAAGGTCAACAAACTAAACGACCGGAATAACATTTTACAATCCATTACATCTTAACAACGACTGTTACTATAAAATTGTTATTGTTATCGAAGAAAATGCGCAATGAATCAAAATCTAATGTAATGGTAGAGATTTTTTGCTTTGAGGAGCTCGTGGCTAAGTAATAACAGCCACACGGGTCGATTTTCAAGTTAAAGCAACGCTTGCAGCAGTCGGTACGTGGATGAAAAAAAATGTCTATACCATTGAATTGAGTAATAGACTACAAGGCACCAGATCAAAAGTGTGTTGGGTACCTTACATCTCAAAAGACAGGTACAAGAATAGATATTTTGACCCACATATCCTCCACTTCCAACTGCTACAAGCATGATTTTTCCTATACAGTTTACGAGGCCATAACACGTTTGTTTGAATATCTATCAAGGGGATAATCAACTTAAGATCATAATGCTTTACTTACACTATCACTAAGATATTTGGCAGGAAACACCATAATCCTCCACGATTGACAGTATGTACGGTCGTGGTCTGAGAATGTTTACCACCTTAAGGCTTTTAATTGCATGCACATATCTATGTCACAAAGTCGATGATTCAAAATTCAAACCTATTTTCTTTGTTATACGTCCTTATGGTAATGTGTCAACTTTAAAATTAAGATATAGCATTTGAGACTTTACTGCACACAGTGTGGTAAAGAATCTAATTTGAAAACCCGGCCAAGTGCACGTCGTACCATGCACAATGAAGGGTTCCGTTGTTGGGATGAATTTATAAAACAAACTTACATATAGATACATAACATACCGAATGTATGGGAGAACATGTTTTTACAACTGCAAAATTAAGTTGGTCGATTGTTACTCAGTAACTTGTGGAGCCTACGTAGCGGTGAAAGTTTTCCTTTTAATTTAGTTATATATACTACTGCCGTGGATATTTTCACATATCCAAACCCAACCATTTAGCTGGCAGGGGGGGGGACACTTGGCTCTAACAAAAATTATTACTTTAAGCCTAATATTTCGCTAACGGATCCCTGAATCCAATAATGGTTTTCAAAAACTCACATTATTTTTAAACGACCTTTCTAACGATATCCCACACCATGGGACTTACGAGAAAAAAAAACCATCCCCACTTTACGTGTACGTGTAATACGGCAGGTAACCTAAAAAAAAAAAAATTTACGACTTTTTTTTGTCGGCGTCGTTTATATGTATATCAATACCAAATTACAGCTTTCTAGTACCAACGGTCTCTGAGCTAAGCCGCGGACAGACGGACAGACGGACATGATGAAACTATAAAGGTTCCTTGTTGACTACGGAACCCTAAAATGATAAACATTTTTAGACCGCGATAGTACTGTTTAAGTACAGTCAAAATTTTTATATCTTTGTAAGTTTTCAACTCAAAGGAAAGATCCTTTTCAACTCAGCACCTCAAACAAGCAGGTTTTGCTGTCTACAGACAGTGAGCAAAATTCAATTTTGCTAACTGCGAACGTGAGACAAAGTAACTTTTTAATTATTATTTTTCTAAATGTGTCATGGGTCTACTCGAACACAAAATTCGAAATATTTGAATTTCACTTAGTTCTGTCACTTTTACTTCGATACGAAAAAAGCGAGAGATAGAAACAAGTCGATTCGAAGATCGATTTTAATTTCGATATCTAGTAGGCCAAAAAAAGAAACAAACAATAAACCGTTCAGATACACATACAGGTTTTAAATGTAATAAGTAATTTAACTTTTTTTTTATATTGTTCGTTTTACAAATATACATGTGGTTTGTTTACCATGTGGTTTACGTTTACCATGTTGTATTTTTTACCTTTAGGCAATAATATGGGTTTAATATGAAATTGCCGTTTAAACGTACTGGCCACTTTGAATTAAAATTAAACTTGCATCACGGTGTGAGATTCCAGAGTGAAACTTTTTTCACAAGATTCGATTTTTTACTTTCAATTGTTTTTGTATTCAGCATTTAGTACGACACAACTTAGATGTACCATAAATGTGAAAATTTGCATTCATTCATTTTAATTTTACGGATGTATTTGGTTATATAACTTTACAAGTTATTGCGTTTGCGTAAAGATCATTTTCACCTAACGCAGTAATAAAGATTGGTGATTTTGAAGGCGCATTCAGGTCGGATTGTGATCGGTTTTACGAATTTTGCCGATGCTACATGTGAGTTGTGTCGTACTGTACTTATATTGAAAATTAGAGTAATTTTTGAATACGAGTTCCGACGTGGAACTAACGCAGCGGAAACAGCTCGCAATATCAATGTTGTGTTTGGAGAGGATACGGCTAATGAACGCAGCGTGTGTTTTTGGTTTAATCGCTTTCGTAGTGGAAACTTCGATTTGAAGAATGAACTCCGAGAAAGACCAGCCTCGAAGTTAAATAACGATTAATTAGATGCGATGGTAGAAGCCGCTCCATATCAAACTACCAAGGAACTAGCGGCACGGTTTGATGTTAGCTTAAACATATCCAAAATAATGACCAATTTGCATCAATCGGTGAGACAAAAAGCTTGCAAAATAGGTGCCCCATGATTTGACTGATCTGCAGAGAGAACCGCGTGTTGAAGCTTGGCTTACCTACCTTGTTGAACCTGTACAGAAATGAAGGGGTTTCAATACAAAATGCCTTCACTCAGTTTGTTGAGTCCAGGTCCCCAGAGTTTTACCGCAAATGCATAAATGACCTTCCCATGAGATGGCAGAAATGTGTAGACAATGGGGAAAATACTTTATTAAATAAATATATTTTACCTCACAAAAAAAATGGTTTCCGTTCTTCAGTACAAAACGGCAAATTTATATTTAATCCCCTAATATGTTCTAATATCTAATATTGTCTCGCTGCTGAGGTGAAAAGTTGTATGTGTTACACGAGACAAAAGTTATTTGGATGTCGTGTCTTTGAATCCCTCGTTGTGCTCAGGATTCTTACCTAGAAACACTCGCTATGCTCGTGATTCAATTATAGAATCCTTCGCTTACTCGGGATTCAAAATCAACACTCGCACCAAAAAACAACTTTGCTCTCTTGTTGCACAAATAACTATTATCAAGTCAGTACACATACCTTTGAAGCTTCGGCACTAAACAGAGCATTGCATAGAAAACTATATTTAATTAATTGATTATAGAGTTCAAAATAGCATACACGAATGACCAATGTCGAGTTGACTAACCTAGATAAAACCTTTTAATGGCTTGTCCGACCATTTTAAGAAATTATTTTATATAGCTGTGCCCCGCGGTTTCACCCACGTAAGTCTCGATCCCGTGGGAATATCGGTATCTTATGTCCTATACCGGGTCATGGTCATGGTCTACCCCTGTGCCATATTTCTTCCGTTCAGCCGTTTTAGCGTTAAAGCGTAATAAACAAACAAACTCACTTTCGCATTTATAATATTAGTATGTATAGGTATAAGAGAGCACGGAGCAAATATAAAAAAGACCCATCACATAGCCGTCAACTATGCATTCTGTACATCAAATTAAGTAAGATTGCACAAAGATAATTGCTGGGAAATGACTTTTAATTCTGGTATGAAAAATTACAGTTCAGGTCACCGCTGTGCCTTCATCATCCAAATCCGTTCAGCCGTTTTAGCGTGAAAGCGGAACAAACAAACTCACTTTCGCATTTATAATATTATAGTAAGGATGACACTCAGTGATATTATAGTATTCTACTGGTGAAAGATTTTTTTTAAATCGGTCCAGTAGTTTTTGAGTTTATTAATTACAAACAAAAATACTAATATTTCTTCTTTATAATATTAGCACAGATGTATTTATAAGTAAAGTATCAAGCCACGTGTAGTTCTATTGTATTACATTGCTACGAGCTACGAGTTGCTACGCGGAGCTACGAATTCATGAAATTATGTCGTAGACACAATACTAATATACCTATTATTATTTTTATTTCCTATTGCAAGCAAGAAATAACAGCTAGTGGAGCTCGTGGCTAAGTAACAACAGCCGCACGGGTATATCCATCAGGTTAAGCTACACTTGCCGGGGTTGGTCCGTGGATGGGTGACCATCTTTACATATTGAAACTCCTCCGTGCCTCGGAAAGCACGTTAAGCCGTTGGTCCCGGCTGGCATTCGAGGATCTATGACAGTCGTTACGGGTCGTCTGAAGCCCGAAAGTCTGACAGCCAATTTTACCAAGGGGTATCGTATTACTCATTTACTGGGTTGTGGAGGTCAGATAGGTAGTCCCTCCATGTAAAATACTGGTATTCAGCTGCATCCGGTTAGACTGGAAGCCGACCCCATCATAAAGGCGCAGTTTGATTTGAAGCAAGAAATACCGAACAGCCCTAAGCTGCTATTACATAAAAACTCACAATTGTTCTCCTCTGTTCGTAATTAAACATTGTTTTTACACTCATACATAGACAATGCGAATAGGGAAGGAACTTTGATTGATAGTAGGACGATAAAGCGAAAAAGGGCATTTTTAAAACTATGTGACCAAAGAGTGACTTAGTACGTAACTGTGTTCCTCCTCTCCCCTCGGAGCTTCCACCAATTATACATTATTACGACCATCTTTTTGAAATCTGACACTCACCGTCACAGGTTATAAAAGGTTCTCATATCATTGTATTAGGTCGACTGTCCGTCCTCAAATCATCTCCCGCCTCCCCTAAGACACGAGCACAAACACACGAACGTATATTAATCTAATCACACTCCGTTTCGGCAAGAATGTGTGAGTATACGTCTTTAATAATATCTGGGGGGAGGCCGCCCGGGGAGGAACCCCACCCTCCTCCCCTACTAGTGAAAAAATATATCCTAAGGAAAACAATATTATAAATTGGACGCCGCGTATGTGTGCGCGCCTGTAGAAATGGCGATGTATTTCCTTCGCATGTCTTTTTATTTCATTTTACTTTATTTTATTCCGCATGTGATGTAGTATTTTTTTTTTCACTTTTATTATATTTTCTTTGACGTAGCGGAGCCTCGGATGACAATGTAGCCGAATCGAATTTTCGTCGACGTTACATTTGTGTCGCTCTGAAATTATAACGCGCGCCTTAAAATATGCTTTTTTGGCTTTTCTCTCGCTGTATATTTTGTGGAAAATACGATGTTTCACGTACAAATCACATTGTTGAGGACTTTTTTGCGATTAGAGTTTTATTTGTTGTAGAATTTTGTGAAATCGTTTGTTTCTTTGAATTAATAACATGAAAATATAACGTTACAGCTGTAGACGTCGTTTTATTACGAGCTGGAATGTCGCGTGCCCTTGAAAAGTACTGACACGTGTAAGGAAAAGAGAATAACTTTGATATAAGTATATATTTCAAAGTTTTCGCAGATCTTTAATATTTGCTTTTATTCTTGTATCGAGGCGCGTGCTCGTGTATCAAACTCTCCCTATTAGAGCCGACTGCTGTACATAGGCGTCGCCAAACTTGTATCATCAGAATAAAGAGCTACTCAATCTACCTACAGACTTTCCCATAGATTACCGTTAAATCATAGATCTATGTAGTTAGGCGACAGGTCGACTCGAAAGATTCATCAACCAATAAACGTGATGCCTACCTCAAAATATGCAAGTGAAAAAATAGGGTTCTCATAATATGCCCTATTTCTCACCACGTCATTCAATGCTAATATTGAAGGCTCTACAATATAATAAATACTCTATCCACGTGCGAAAATAGAGCCTACGAATTATTTAACGGTAGTATAAAATCATTCAGAGCCTGTTGTATAAACGACTTCCAAGTAGTAAATAGGTCTTTGTGAAGGGTCTCGTCTGAGGAAGTATTACCAAGTATTATAGGTTCCACCATACTGATCTCAGCCACCATACCATACCATTGGTGCCGGTATAATTACATGAGTCATTTCAGTTTTATGTCTGGGATAGTAATAAACCTACGATGTCTCCGATATCGCAGATTTTCATAGGAAAGCGATGACCATTTATCATCAGGTGGAGCCTGATTGATCATCATTCTTATGCTCTTATCTCAATTTACGGGTCTGCGCAGCATGACTTTTCTACCATATCTACTTCAATATTAGTTGTCATCTCAGAAGTCACCCCCAGATTGTCAACCATGCAATAACTTTAAAAAAAAACTGAGCTGACACCTATTTATTCTAAGTATCGAGTAAGAGTCGTTGATCTGCTTAATTTCTGAGTTGAGCTCCACTATTACTGACAAACGCTTGCACTGACTGGACTGGTCCACTCAAATCTGTGTGGTTCTTTCCTCAAAAGACCATTTCAGACGCTAATCTACATGTTCCTCATATGGCCTGACCAAGATTATGTCTGGACTTTAAAAGAGACTGTGACCTCTGAGTTTATTACGGACTTTCTTCTCAGAGTATAGTCAGATAGGAAACGCCGACCTCATCTAGCTTATTTTTTTTATAAGACGTTTAAAAGTGATTCCAATATCCTATTTACAGAATAAACAATTTCATTTATCAATCACAGTTAACAGTAAATGCTAGGTAAACTACAAACAGTTTACAAATATCATCTTGTTAACAATAGAGTTAATCTAAGCGTTACATCTGTCCCCTTCGGCCATTTGAATGTTTTCTCAATTCCACCCGGTATCGGTCGCTGTGGCTACGCGCTTGTTGTGAGATTTATCTTCAAATAAACAGATTTGGGGAACCTGTGTCTTACATATTATTATTCAATCGTTTAGGAAACGAATTCACCTTTTGTTAATATTGAAAGATATGTACCACTATCTTTATTAGAGGAATCTATTTATTCCTGTCTCCGATAGACATTATATTATATTGTTCGCTAAACTAGGATCTACTTCAATCTAAACAGAAGAATACAAAAATCCTGGTTAATATTATTCATGCGAAAGTGACTTTGTTTCTTTATTTTTTACGCTAACACAGCTGAACGGATTTGGATGAAATTTGGCACATGGGTAGACGATGGTCCGGTTTAAGTCATAGGATACTTTTTATCCCGATATTCCCACGGGATCGAGACTTACGCGGGTGAAACTGCGGGCCGCAGCTAGTTCTGATATATGAAAGCAACGAACGAAGAAAAAATTGTTAGTGTTAATAGGTACTTATTGTTGTTTGTCAATGAAATCTAATGGCCAATTCTCGTACTTAATTAAAAAATGTTCAAATTCATGTCATCTCAGTGCATTCTAATCTCAGTCTCAATCTGTTTACCGACATTTTTGGCAAGTTTTTGACATTGATTGTCAATGTCAATGCTTAGAATTGACTAAATTAGAATGTGACCGTCTTATTCGGGAACTGCCTTTTGCCTCTCTGAACTCCTCAATCTCAATACTTAATACCAATATCCCAAAGTGAGTGAGTTTATTTCCACCGAGCTACAATACCTATGTGCTACTTAGGTATGGATTTCGGATATGACGTATGACAAATGATCCAATATCTAAGCCATATGACTGTGGAACAACGTCCTACCTTGAAAATCAAACCTATCTAGATATCTCATAGCCTTGATCTACGGGTACATAATTTTTATGAATAAAACATGCTAAAATGGGCCCTAAGCATTTGCAATAAAGGTCACTTCAGGAAAGCTTTATCATCATCATTTCAGCCGAAAGACGTCCACTGCTGGACATCCCCCAAGAAACCTTACAAACATGCAAATCGATCAAATCCTTCGTTTTTTTTTTTGCCAAGGTCAATCAATATTACACCATCATCATCCCTTTCCCAACTATATTTGCTTCAAGTCTAACCGGATGCAACTGAATACCCGTATTTTACATGGAGCAACTCCATATCTGACCTCCACAACTTATATACTGGTTTATACTATACCCCTTGGTACGACTGTTTGTCAGACTTCGACCACGGCTGCAAAATGGCAACCAAAACTAAATAAAAACACGTTCCAATAAACCACAAAACGGTAGAATAATAACTGTTTCAATAAAAAAACAACTTTGTATACATATTACGGTGTAGTAGGGTGACCACGATTGTGGGGACAACGGGGTATTTACCTTTAGTGACGTAGTAAGAAAGGTGGGGTCGAATCGACACGCTTTCGCACAATAGGTTCAAGTGTCAGTTTTTTATGTGTGGCCTTTAAGTTCTCCGTTCGGTTTATCCTATTATCAGTACAGTTTAACAAAAAACGTAGGTTTTTCATTTGACATGATTTTTTGTTTTTATTTTGTAATCTTAATATTTGTGGCATAATAATTATTTCAATAAGAAATAAGTTGTATACTGGTGTAGTAGGGTTACCACGATCACAAGATCTTTTCTAAAATATTACTGGGATTGGAGTTGAGTAGACACGCTCCCTCACTAAATATATCTCATTTAATTGGATTTGAACTACCTTTGGTTGTTTTTTATTTGCGCTGATCCCCCATTTCTTAAAACCTTTCATTATTATATATTTATTTATCCACGTATTTTCATCTGCGACAGGTAAATAAGTGGCTAAAATTATCCAACCCCAGATTACACCCTAAAGAAATGGCAATATGATAACAGATAAAAAACAACTCACATTGTACAAACGTTGGGGTGTCATAGGGTCACGACAATCGGGATGTTTACCTTAGAAACGTAGTAAGAAAGGCGGGTCGAGACTTTTGTAACAATAGCTTAAGTTATTTGTTAGTTTTTTAGGGAACCATTGATCCGTCTTGACATCAAAGCGGTCCCGAGGTTTTAGTGGTTGCTACGAACTATTACGTGTCTCGGGCAATCCTGTTTTTTTTAATCTTTTATTCGCTTGACTTGGCAATCATGAGGGTTAGTTTGTTTGTAACCTAATCTTCGTCTTCCTCAACCCCCATGCAGAAATTTCAAACGAATTATGACGGCCCCTACATACAATAAATTGGTAAAGCTGATTTCAGACGCTTCACTTTTTGGTCATGTGGTCTTTCCTTATTTTTGTTATCTTTATTATTTATTTTTCGTTAGTTTTAATTAAACATAGTCTGGCAATTTGAGTAATTTATGTGGCCTACCCAAATGTCCTTTCTTTAGTATTGTTCGTCAAATCGTTGAGCTCCTTAAATTCGGAGTTGAGCTGCACGATTACTGACAAATGCGTGCACTGACTGGACAGGTCCACTGAATCTGTGTGGTTCTTTCCTCAAAAGACCATTTCAGAAACCAATCTACTTTCATGGTCTTCACATAATCTGACCAAAATTATATCTGGACTTTCAAAGAGACTGACCTCTGAGTTTTTTACGACCTTTCTTCTCTGAGTAGTCAGATTGTAAACGCCACCCTCATCTAGTTTCAAAAATGTGTTTGACGTGTAAAAGTGTTTGTACAAACCAACTTACAGAAATAAATCATTTATCATTTGACTCGTAGTGAAAAGTCTGAACACAAAATGAATCAAAGTTGAAAAATGAACCGATTCAACGATATATGCAAAATGTTACAATTAAACGAAAAACGTCGACGACGTTTGTTCGATATTGAATGAACTAAAAATTAATGAAATAAAAAATTAACAGATAAATGTTTATTTCTATGTAATTTTGTCGGCGTCGTGTGAAATTGTAATGAAGTATTTCATATCAGCTTAACAAACAAGACTGTCCGCCTCAATTATTATCATCATGGTCGCCGCACTCTCGACCAACGTCCAATTCGTCTTGTTCCTTCACCACAAAATTAGTGGGTAGCTACAACGAGCAACATTTTTATAGTACACTAGCTGATGCCCGCGACTTCGCCACGTGCATGTCGGTTATTATATACTAAAAACTTCCTCGAGAACCACTCTATACATTGGTGAAAACAGCATGAAAATCGGTGCAGTAGTTTTTGAGTTTATCGCGAACAGACAGACAGACGCGGCGGAGGACTTTGTTTTATAATATGTGAGGATGTGTGAAAGAAGCATATTATAAACTATACTATCTGATTCCCGCGACCTCGTCTACGATCCAGGATGAAAAGTAGCCTATGTCCTTCTCCAGGTCATGGTCTACCCCTGTGCGAAATTTCATCCATCTTTTTGTTGTACATTAGTATCATTACTATCTTTTTCGCTGCAGATTCATTACATTCATTAGTAATTTACCTAACATCTGTCTGTATAACCTATGCCCACAATAAAAAGATTTGATTTAGATTTAAGTAAGTATATTTATATACTACTTACATCAATTTCACTTTGTTTAACTTAATTTTAATCAAACTCAATGTATTATTAAATGATTTAATATTAAGTAGGTACTTTTCCACGTGAATACATAAATCTTAGTGCAAAATTTAAATTTCGCAGAGGTAAATGGTAGAGATAGGTACCTACCTAAATAATTCATGTTTTCCTTCCAAACAGAACAAGCAAAGCTAACAAAATTATTATCCTCGTTCTTAACATAATAATGTGAAGTACACGTGCCCATCTTATGTACGTACAATAATATAACCAAAACTAAGTTCCATGAAGACTGTATTATTATCTCTTCGATATGTACCTACCTACAAGGTACCCAATCGTTGAGAAGTCACAGTATAAGTAGGTACCTAAACAGTGTTGCCAACACAACGCCTTCATATATTAATTAACGCGCGAGTTCAAACATATCCAACATACTAACAACTATATTGATTTTTTCCACCCCACGGACGGCCGTTGCGAAATTATCGAAATCTAACAAAAGCATCCCGAACCGAAACTGGTAAGAAAACTAATAACCCGTCTTACACCACCCTGTATACAACACACGCACGCTACACACGCACACACGCGCGCCGCACGCAGCACACACGCACACGCCGCGCGCGCACACGCGCGGACCAAAAGTCTAATTATATACGTCCACGAAGAAAATAAAGATTGGGGAAAAATTTTACAAGAAACAAGTGTGCCGACTGGGGGAGGGGGAACTGACCGCTCCCCGTCATTAAGCCCCCCGCCACCCCCTGGGGGTGAAGGGAGGTTAGTTCTCCCCTTGGATGTTTAATAATATGAAGAATTGGAGATAATTTGCGAGAAACTAAATAAGAAACGCCGGACGAAAATTGAAAGGTCGGGGGTGGAAGAGTAGCGAGTAGCGCTGTCTCACTCTTACGGAAGCGCTAGTTCGTGGAAGCACTCGAATAAGATTGTTGCAGCTCTTAGGGGTAGGTAGTAAATCAGCTATTATGATTATTGCTGATTTGGTCAGGATTTCATAATAATATGTGGCTAATTTACTTGCATTATTGATAAAAACGGCAAATTCTCCCGTCAGTATTTCAAAATTAAAATTTTACAATCATTAAAACACGTAAATACGTACTTCTAATTTCAGGTTTACGTTGAACCGTAAACCTACAACACCATATTAATTTCAAAGTTCAATAAAGAGGTACAAAAACGTAGTTCCGCAATTCGTAAAGAAACGAATGATTACAACGGCGGCTTAGCTCCCTGAAAGATCCTGAAACTAAGCGCGCCACGGTCCTTAGGTATAAAAATGTATATAATGTATGTAATGTATATATGTAGTACAATAATATATATACTTTATACATACATTATTGCACTAAATTCATAAAATCTAATAAATTCACGTAAGTATCTAAACCTATATTTTTTGATGACCTATGATTATTTCCCCCCTTTCTTTTTGTACTTCTAAGTAAATAATAATAATTATTAAGTAATTTAAGTCTCTAGGTTTTCAGATTAGATTCCTTATACTAATAAAAATAATAAATAAATTAACAATGACAATCAATTATTAAGTAATACATGTTTAAAAGATTGTATCAGCCATTACATAGAGCTTTCTATCTCTGATTCAAGATTACTTACTAGTTTTCCGCGGTTGATACGGTCCGTTATCATCAAATAAATCACCATTATAGGCTATACTTCCATACCCCACACTATATTATGTATATAATATAAAGTATATATATATATAAATTATTATTATAATATAAGTATAATATAATTATAAAACGAAACTAATTCTGTCGGTCTGTCTGTCTGTTAGCTTTCACGCCCTAAACGGATTTGGATGAAATTGGCACATGGATAGACCATGACCTGGGTTTAGGACATAGAATATAGTACAGCTGTTAGTTCCCGTGGGATAATTCCACCTCATCGCAGGCGAAGCCGTACCGTACCTAATCTGTTAGTTATGTCAATTTCAATATTTATGATGTCAATCTGCCTAGCCTTTTCCCAACTATATTGGGGTCGGCTTCCAGTCTAACTGGATGCAGCTGAATACCAGTATTTTGCATGAAGCAACTGCCTGACCTCCACAACCCAGTAACTGGGTAATACGATACCCCTTGGTTAGACTGGTTGTCAGACTTTCGGGCTTCTGACGACTCGTAACGACTGTCAAAGATCCACAAATGACAGCCGGGACCAACGGCTTAACGTGCTTTCAGACGCACGGAGGAGTCTCGATATGTGAAAATGGTCACCCATCCACGGACCAACCCCGGCAAGCGTAGCTTAACCTGATGGATCGACCCGAGCGGCTGTTATTACTTAGCCACGAGCTCCTCACGAATTTCAATATTTATGATGTAAATAATATATTGTAACAATATTTTGATATAAAAGAGTGTCCGTGGAGTTTCTTGCCCGTTCTTCTCCATAGGAATCTACTACGCTTTGGAATGGGCAACTAGGTTCATCTTTCTGACTGACTGACCACAATTCAGAAGTGTCTGTAATTCGTTTATTTGAAACTAGTTTAGGGTCTACCGTCTACTATACAAAGTTATGAGGTTCATTATTGGTAAAGATACAAAAGTCTTAATTTTAACCAATAACGGTCCGTAATGTATAGGAATCGGCTATTTGTAAGTACAATGACATTACAAATCCTCACTTGGGTTCATTAACGTCACTTATGGCAAACTCAAGATTCAAATTGTAACCACATATTAAAATAAAAAACAAGTTCTCACAATCATTATATACGTTAAATTAAATGACATGTGTTTCCACACAATTTAGTGCAAATTAATTTATTACAATAATATAGTTTTAACCACAAAAAATTTCACCTCGGACAATAAATAAAGCTAAACTTCATCGTGAAAAAATTTATAGTCCAGAGGTCAATGAACTGTCTTGTAAGTAGATATAGGTACAGTCAGTGCGTACATCAAATATAATTTATTTGGCTTTCATCAATATATGAAAAGTAGCTATGTCCTTCTCAAAATCAAAATATTTTATTTCACATAAACATGGGCACTTATGAAACGTCAGAAGCTAGGTGCACGGTTCCAATTGGTCGTTTCCTAAGGAGAAGAGCCGGCAAGAAACTCCACGGTCACTCTTTTAAAAATAATTGACTTTTACAATATTTTCGAATTACAGTGTCAATACTAGGTAGGGAAAGGCAGTGTAGGCCTTTCAAGAAGTACCAGGTAGATACTAAACAAAATAAAAAATGTTCAAAAAATCTCCAAGTCCAACACATGTGATAAATTTAATCCAAATCCGTTCAGCCGCTTTAGCGTGAAAGTGTAACAAAGAAACAAACTCACTTTCGAATTTATAATATTAAAGTAAATTATTATTAAAGCGAAGAGTTTTTTTTTTTTGTATAAACGCTCTAATCTCTGAGACTACCAGTCGGATTTGAAAAAATCTTTTCGCATTTGATAGCCCAACTCATAAAAGAGGAAGGTTATAGGCATCACGCTAAGACACGCTAGTAACCGAATAAAAAGCAAAAAAAGTTACATAGTTATCTTTCCATTTTGTCATAGTTGCGTATATATATCTATTTATTTCTAAAATTACATCATAATTAAAGATATATTTTTATGAAGTATTTACGTATGTATGTAACTGTATCATATTATTTGTTTTATTTTATTAAGTGAATTGTTTTTGATTTTATGTATTTTACTTTCTCTCGAATTTTACACACGGTGTCTACACTCTTATCTACTTTCCTATCGCAGGTGTGCTGGAAGAGATTTCTTTAGAAATAAGCATCACCTTTGTACGTATTTTTCTATTCTTTTCTTCTTGTCTGTTTATTATGTGTGTACATAAATGGTTAAATAAATAAGAACGCTTAGCGAAAACGAAGTGTTTATTTATTTATTTAGGATTACCAACGAGATACATTACAATAATAAAACTAGTTGAATAAACATTATCCTGTAATGCAAACTCAATTACAGGTAACCACAGCTTACAAGTGATAGCGAGGGCGGGCGATGCGATGCGATGAAGCGACGGTGTGCATCGAGAGAACAAGTCGCGGGCTGAAGCTAGTACTGTATAAAGGTGTAGCTACAAATTAAGTACCCAATGCGCAGTATATTTTGTGGCTACACATTGATAATAAAATATTATGAAAAAAAAAATGTATAAAATCAAATGAATTTTTGTCATCTTTTTGGTGCTGACTGTACCACTTCTAAATAGTTGTGGTTTGTGGTTTTATAAGATATTAATTATGCAATCAATTTCGGAAGTTTCCAGGAGAAAAAACCCAAGTTTACCACCACTTGCAGAACGGATAACAAGGCTATAGTCCACAATTATTATAAATAATGATTTTGACAGTAAATTAAGTGTTATACCATACTAATAACCTTAGCATATTAATTTTTTAAGCGGATTTCTTATGATATTTTTACTCTATTATGATATACACAGGGTGTTCTCTCTGCCCATTTGAATTATTACAGGAGAGGTTCTGTTCAATCAACTTAATTCGAAAATGCCACAGAACCGGTTCTTAGACAATATTTTGTCCTTAAAAATTTTTTTCGGATAAATTTTAATTCGTATTCGATTCGAAAAACACATAATTAAAATAGAAATTTAAAAATCTATCGACCTAAACCCAAATATAAAATCTTTTGTGAGCATTGATCATACAAAACCAGTCCGTATGACAAAACTTTTGTACCCATTTTTTACTCACACTTTCAGAACAACCTGTAGGTACTAGGTACAAGATTTTTTTTTATCCGTCTCCATTTTCCTAACCCCACATTCTTCTCCATTTCTACACGTCATATAACTTCGCACGACACAAAGGTTCCAATCTCAGCCCCCAATTAACAGCCCAGGATATCGATTGGCCATGTTCAGGGTTCCGCAGACACCTCATAAATATGTAGTTGCAGTACGGAACCCGTATTGTTAACCGGGGAACGATTTATGTGCGTCTTCAGCCTCGATGAGGAATATTAAACGGTTCACAGTAAAACAAAGGTCCGAGGTTCACGTTCTGGCTTGGGTAGTAGGTAGTAAACTTGCGGTGGGTTTGGTTGAATTTTATTAAGAGGGCAATGGTCTATAGATTCTGGTGTTACGGAGTCGAGAACCGGTTTGAGGAAAATTTGTTTGGTATCGAAGACAGGATTTTGTGTTGAAATGCAGTTATAATTAGCTATTTAGAATGAATTATATAATTAGCTTTAGTTAAATTAATTAATTTTCTTAAAAGAAATTGATCATCAGCATTTTTGCTAAACTTTCTTGTCTCACCTCTCAAAGAAAGAAAATTAGGTATGTTTATTTGTCACAGAAACACATGCATATGAAAATTTATGGTGGAATAAAGAAATTCAAATACATTCATACATGGACCCTGAAAAAATTACACTCCTTTCTGGGCAGTCGTTAAAAATATAATTAACTCGAGAAACAGAACAATAAAAGACAATAGATCTAAATATAACTCAGCATGATGCTGTGCTATGGGGACTTTTGGGGACTTTTAGTGGTTACCCGCAAAAAATGTATATACACCTGGGTAAGGACCTGCCTCCACTCATATCTTAATCTCTTAATATTATCAATAAAAGAAATCTTTAAAAACACTATCTTTACAGAACTGCAATTGCGTTGGTACCAACGTAATCACTAATCAGTTCTGCCCCAGAAATTTCTTTACCTCTTTTATTATTTTATTCTTCGTATGACGTAGGTGCTCAAGCCCGGCCACAGATGACCCGCGGAGTTACTGAAGATAGTATGAGGAAAATACGTCAGAATCAGGACACTTAACGTGTTACATACATTTTAAATGTGCTCTTACGCAGGAAAGACAACAGTGAAACTTGACCAAAACATCGGTAATTTATTTTGTTGACAATTGCACAAGGAACAATTAGACTTTCTAAAAGGCCGAAGATGTTGTGTGCTTTTGAAATTATATAAGTGTAGTCCACTCGATATTCTGCTAAAAGAAAGTGCACAGCTCACCTAACATACATAGAATATCAATTTAAATAGCATAATGTACCTACTGGTAAGTGTCTTTGTCTAGAAATTTTAACTATGCCATATGAGAAGTGAATTTGGATTCAAAAAAATATCTTGACAAACGTATAGAAATGATTAGAAAAATACACCATTCACCAAAAAAATTACCAAAGAAATGATGGTTAGATTATGTGAAATATAAAATGGCTAGAAAATATGTTGTGAGTACTGAGATGGCGGCTGAGATTTAGGAAGTATAAGACATGCTGCTTATCTCATATAAGAGAAGGAGGATGATGATCATGTTTGATGACAAACACGTCATTATAACGAGGAGGTTCAGATGTTTGAGGTAGGGTGACAGAAGTCAGAGGCCCTAGACAAAGTGACATTCTATCAGCGATAACGATGATGGAAAAGGCAAAAATGTATAGGACTGACATAAGCTATCGAAAAGCTTATGCCAATCCTGTTGAAAGTCGTTGTAGAAATACGAAACGCTTTCGAAGCGATTGTCACTTATCTAGGCTCTCAGGTCAGTGAAGAGACTTTAGAGAGAACACCTGGGTATATGGCATGGTCTGCCATATAGCCAGGTGGTGTCCAAAATCTCTGTCAAAGCCAGAGTACAACATACTGAGTATGTTTCAACACATCGCAAGCAAGCAATATTTATAACAGTGGACTGATTGCAGAAACATAAGAGAGTTATTTCCTTCCTTACTCTTCACTTCACGATCACTTTAAAAGGGAAAGTATAAAGTTAAAGAAATTGGTTAATACTGACAAAACCACAATGGAGGAAATAGGAATTAGTGATATAGTTATGTTCAAGCCTGTGGAACATCAACAATTGTGAGGTGATTTTACCTGCTCATAAACCGTTAAATGGGGAATTATGATAAATAAATAGGAGCAGTTTCCTCGACAAATCTGATGAGGACTACCATTGCTAACACAACTTGACTAAATAAACATAATGAGATATGTACCTTCCACTTTCTTACTGAACGACTCCTTGAAAATATTCAATAGTGATTTCCCTTTCTTTATATACTTGTACATAATTATAATCATTTATTTCTTTTTCAATACATAATTTTTACATTTTTAAATATTTTTATAAAAAACATTTAAAAAAAACTAATTATTAATTATTTTAAGTCAGTCGGTAGTTGTTTTACATTTTATATAATAAAGATATCTAGGACAACTTCCGAAACGATTATTAAAAGTGATATTTTGAGGATACTTTTTTTAATGTGCAAAACTTCTATAAATAACAAAATAACGGTATCAATAACCTGTTACCAGTTACCATATCTTCCCTATTCATACAGGAAATCGTTTAAAGGATGTCAAGTCACATATATACCGTTAAATGGCCAATTACGTCACCATGGCTATAGAGGGAAACCCATAGATAAATACTCTATAGATAGCTTCTATAAAAAAAGCAAAGAACTGATAGCAGGATAAAATTTTTGATGATGACGAATCAAAGAGGTACCAAACGTGATGTAAAAATTCTGCGAAGAATTTCGAGTAGCCAGAATTTGAAATGATGATGATTTAATTGTTTAGACAGGTTTAATTGCTAGACTATTAATTATGACTGTGTTGTAATACTATGACTTATTAGCTAGAAGTGGGTTAGTAATGTACACAAACGCAGTGCAACTAATATTAGAGCTAAGTAAACTATTTATTATTGTGTTTAGAAAATAGGAGCACATATTTCTGATGGAGCATGAATGTGGATATTATCCTATACTATTAAATCAGCAATATTTGTATATAACTATATAGGTATATATCTGTATATATATTTCTAATCAAGTTCTCGAAAACACTTCTAATGATTTCGATGAAAGTTGCAGTAAGTTTACGGGGTTGAAAAAAAAAACGATCTAACTACGTCTTATATCTGGGAAAATTCGTTTTATCTATTTTCATAGCCTCGGGAATGATAAAACGTTGGTATACCTGGACTATATGTTTATCTATTTTCACCCGAGCAGAGGTCGGTCGACCAAGTACTATATACTATACGAGTACGGAAAGACCAAAGAAACGATGAATGGACTGTGTGAAAGATGATTTGGCTAGAAAGGGAGTAATGACTAATACCGAGATAACGACTAATAGCGAAATATGGAAGAAAATATGTGCTGTTGTGCATGTTGCACCGACCACAGATGAATTGGGATATGGCCAGGAGAATGTGACGATGAAGATGATTCCTGATGGAGCTCAGAAAAGTACTGCTAACAAAACCATTTCTACCGCCAAGCAGCGTTGATATATGTTCCATTTTGCAGGGTATGGGATGCCTGTACGCATGAATTTCAACGCATTTGCTACTACTCTGTTATTGCCATTAGCAGCTGTGATCACAGGCTGCTTGACGACGACACAATATTGTACTTAAAAAATATATCTGATCTACCGTATTAGTACATTCCACTAAATCAAAGAGTCATCGACTTCAGTGATGCAACTCTGGAAAGTTATGACGGTGGCCATTTTGTAACTTCAATTCATCGTTATTTCTTTTTGTGGTCGCTAACTACTAACTACCCTTGACCTGAGCGTGCAGTGCTTGCATCACCCAGCACACCGTCATGTTATATATGACACGACATGTGTCATGGAACCAGTCGATCAAATTGGAAACATCCAACTTACATAAACTCACGCCTTCTTCCCATGGGGGTAGGCAGAAACTACAGAACCCCACCTGCTACGATCCTTACATACTCCTTTTGCCTCATTTACGTTGAGGGCCTAGACAAGTGACAATCGCTTCGAAAGCGTTTCGTATTTCTACAACGACTTTCAACAGGATTGACATAAGCTTTTCGATAGCTTACGTCAGTTCGATACATTTTTGCCTTTTCTATCATCGTTATCGCTGATAGAATGTAACTTTGTCTAGGGCCTCTGGTCATACACTCACGCCTGTTGCGAGTACTACGCACCTTATCTTTCTGAAGAATTTCACCAATAAGTGTATGGTGGGTTCCTTATTTCAGCTACACGAAAATTGAACATGTCGTGGTAAAACAAAAGACTGACTTTATAAGATGACATTGCTGGCTGAACGTACTTGACTATTCTCACTCGTGAAGACTCTTTGAAAGAATGCTTTGTTAAAACTATGCAGTAATAACCTTAGTGTTACAAGGTTATCATGTCATAGCTTGAAATATTTGATAAATGATTTTATTTCTGTAAGTAGGTTTGTACAAACACTTTTACACGACAAACATATTTTTTTAAACTAGATGAGGTGAAATAGTCAGTTTGACTATTGTAAACAGTTTACGGAAGTGAAAGCAGTTGCTTCTCGAAGGACCAGGATTTATTATGATTGAGCCAACAGAGATCGGCCATCTTTCTTTCTCTGGCATTCGTCCAGAGATACTAAAATAAATTCTATCTAAACAACTTTAGTTATCACATGCATCTCTTCAAAATTTAAAGCCTATGATACTAATTATACAGATCCGTCGTATCAATTTAATTCGAACGTGTTTGTCATACATAAAGCTACAATACTACGTAAGCAATGTAGACTAAATACAAATGACTATTTTCCCCAATTTTCCTGGATATTTTCCCAATAGTTGGCACACACACATTCCCACAAGCATCCTCGTGTGTGTTCCAACGAGGGGGTGTTCTGGGGGTGTTTGGGGGTGTCGGGGGTGGGTGGGGGTGTACGAACACTGTTAAACTAATTATTGTGAGCGGCCGTAGGGGGAGCTACTAAGATTTTTCTACAGCGAACGAAGATACGTCTGTGTGTGTAATGTACATATTATATAGATGTATGTAATCGAGATTAATATTTTGCAATAAAGCGCTGGTGATGGTAGTTTATTGATTAACTCATAGATGGAGTGGTCATTGGTTTCCTTGTTGAAAAATTAATGAATCTATAGAAGACTAGCTGCGCCCCGCGGTTTCACCCGCGTAAGTCTCGATTCCGTGGGAATATTGGGTACAAAAATACCCTATGGCCAATTCCAGGTCATGGTTCACGTTCAGCCGTTATAGCGTGAAAGCGAACAAACAAACTCACTTTCGCATTTATAATATTAGTTAGGATTAGAATGTTTGAGATAGATCTCATACCGCCCCAGAAATAATGATTCATTTGCGCTCCTTCAGCCTGATCAGTGATCTGGAGAGCAGTGGTGGCCCAATGGTAACGGCCAGGACTTACGAGTTTTAGGTCGTAGGTTCGAACCCTGACAGGCGCTTTACTTTGTGTAAATTATTTCATCGCCACTGCTTTCAAAACGGTGAAGGAAAACATCGCGAGGAAACCGGCATGTCCTAGAACCAAAAAATTCGAAGTCATGTGACATCTACCAACCCGCACTGGGCCCGCGTGGTAGATTAATAGCCCACTCCCTCTCGAAGAGACGAGGCGTGTGTCCCAGCAGTGGGAAAATTATAGGTTGATTATGCTTATGCAGTCTGATCTATGGCTAAGAAACATCACTAAGATGCTACTCAGGAAGTAGAAGAGCATAGCTTGTGCCCAAACAGTATCGATATTATGTAGGTATAGCTGAATCTGACGTTTTATCTACATAACAAAAATGTATCCTATCTGTTATCACCTCACATGTGAGCGAGTTTGAAGCCTATCCCTGATAGGTTTAGATTGTACATTGATTTGGGACCTAATATTATACAAAGCGTTATTAACATAATCGCAGCCATTTTTATACGTGCACGCATGCTTAATGTCACAGTTTAAAAGTTATATACTAAATCAATCGAGACGAGGCTCCCGCAGACAGGCGCGACGCGACGGTACGACGCGATTCTGGTAGAACAATTTCTATCCAGTTTTCATAGGAATTGTTCTACTAGAGATGCGTCGCGCTGTCGCGTCACGCCTGTCTGCGGAGCCTTTAGTCTGTGAAGAATCAATCTCTACGTTATTTTGCAAGGCTTAGCTCGTGGCAAAGTAATAACAGCCGCAAGGGTCAATCCATCAGGTTAAGCTACGCTTCCCGCGGTTGGTCCGCGGATGTGTGACCATCTTTACCTACCGCGAGTCCTCCGTGCCTCGGAAAGCACGTTAAGCCGTTTGTCCCGACTGTCATTCCTGGATCTTTGACAGTCGTTACGGGTCGTCAGAAGCCCGAAAGTCTGACAACCAATTTTATCGTATTACCCAGTTACTGGGTTGTGGAGGTCAGATAGGCAGTTGCACCATGTAAAATACTGGTATTCACCTGCATTTGGTTAGACTGAAAGCCGACCCCAACATAGTTATGAAAAGGCTAGGTAGATTGTTTGAATGAGTAGAGGAACATATTGGCCTAAATATATTTTTTTCTAACAAGAGTATTAGCAAGCTTATCATACTATCACAAAGGGAAAAGGCTAGGCAGATTGATATTTGAAGTCAAGGCTCACAACATTTTCCTACACCATAAGTTTCAACTAATGTACATACCTACAAGTAATTCCACCGAAAAAAATTAGGCACAAAAAAATAATTTCAATTAAATTAAAATTACCTGAAATAGTGGCAGTAATCGCTGGCCAGATGTTAGGGCCGTGTTTATTGGTCGATACGACGCCGATCAGCCGCACGCGACGTCTGTATACACCTTTATTACAAAATGCCAGAGGCTTTAAATTATGTATTCTTTTATCGTACGTGCTAGGCTGTTCCTATTAAAATATGGGATTTTACGCCCAATGATTTCGTTTTTGGGGTTTAACAAACTGCAAAAAATTGTGTAGAAGGAAGTCGAAGATGTTTCAAACACAACTTATTGTTATGAAATGAAATTGTTTATTCTGTAAATAGGATATTGGAATCACTGTTACACCTCATATTAAAAAAATATTAAAAATAAGCTACATGAGGTCGGCGTTTCCTATCTGACTACTCTGAGAAGAGAGGCCGAAACAAACACCGAGGTTGTTGTGTTCAGTAGCTAAGTAAAAACATTTATTACATTCTTACACGACCCTAACTAAGTTGATACAATATGTTATCTAACGAAGAGCGTTCCCGTTAACCCTGCAATAGTATAAATAACGTCTATAAAAGAAAAAAAAACATTACTATAAAAAAAAAAATTAAAAAAAAAAATTATAAGTAGTAACTAGTTATAATCGCAAAAAATAATAAATTGTTATGGAAAAGAAACATTCTGTAAACGCACACTTGTCTTTTTACGTTGAAATACAAGTGTGCGTGTACAGTTTCTTTTACGTAATTTAATGGTTTTGTGAATATTCCAATTTTTTTTATTTTTTTGCCTATTTGCACGAGGATGTGGGTTCAAATCCGGACAAGTACCAATATGACTTTTCCAATTCATATGTATTTTCTGAGTTTATCTTGTACATTACTGACATTGGTGAAGGTATAACACCATGAGGAAACCTGGACTTATGGTATAAGTCTGAAATCGCCAAGCTGTACCATTCACAATTTCGGTCAAGACAGAGTCGTGCAACTTTTAGTTAATAATAAAAGCTTTGGGGAACTTGGAACTTGAGGCAATCGGGCATCACCCAGATCTCACCAAAAAAAAACCTAATAAGTATGTAATATTATCATTTTAAATTACGTAGGTACAGTCACAGACTTTAATTGATGAACCACTTGGCACTGTTCACATTTTAGCCGTGTAATGCAAATCGGGTTTAGTCGGTTATACTCGTACATCCAGGACACGGAAAGCCATGTTTTCGTTTATAGAAGAAGAAAATTATATTTAATATCTTTACCAGTTGGCTAACCTGAGAGCCAGAACTACAAACTTGACAGCAGAGTGACTACCTAAAGTCAATCAATTGCAGATCTAGCAACCGTAACGTAGTGACGATTGTTTTAGCGTAGCCATAGTAACGTTAGCGTACGGAGAAATTTTAATTAGTCATTTCGACAAATTCGAAAATAACGTCTTTGCCATCGACATTTCAACTGTCACTGTCTCCGCATAGGTTTTCAGAATTAACGAGCTAATGAGCTCTGATTCAAAGGAGATCAGTATCAAGTAAATTCGATAAACATTGTTTTTTTTTTTATTGTATTTTTGTTTTAGTCAACCTCTATGGATAACACTATTTCCGATTACTAGTAATTTTTCATCTTGTTTACGAGCATGCGATTTGAGTTCGTGTTTAATCTCGTGAATGTATGAAACTGCAAAATTGAAAAGTTTGAAAGGGGCTCTACAATTAAAGTCCGTGACTGACATCGAAATGTTTGACGTCAACATAACGGGAAGGAAACTCCTATCATTTTAATTAAATTAATCAAAATCTACCCACTAATACCACAAATAATAAGTAGGTAATAGATGACAAAAAAAGAAGAAAGAAAAATACCAACAAATATTACCATTACCATTTCATTTTCCCCTTACACTGTAAAGCTAAGATTTACTCTTTTAATGTTATGGGAAAATCTCGTAACAAGAGCTTATCGCCGCTGTCGCGTGCGTCTGCGCTTAAATAGGTACATGCGTACGCGCATAGTCGCCGATAAAATGGCGCGCGTCACTTATGACCTAGTACAGTTGAGTCACTCAATAATGTCTATTACGTGTGTTCGTGTAATCAATATTAATTAATTAATTATTATGAATAAATATAGTGATAGTTGTTCTTAGCAAGGATGGGTCATTTAGTCTTATGTGAGGTGACTAAGGAGAATTGGCAACACCGTTATTAGGTATTTGAGCTTATCAATTCAGAGACATTTTTCTTTTTTTTAAACTTTGACACCTCAAAAACTTTCTTTTTAACTGGATTTGGTCGGTGTTTCCTGTCCGACTACTCTGTTCTTTAAAAAAACAAACTCAGAGGTCACAGTCTCTTTAAAGTCCAGAGAATCTTGCTTAGGCCATATGAGGATCATGCATTTGCATGCATTTCATTTCATTTCATTTCATTGCAGATTAGTGTCTGAAAATGCCTTTTAAGAATCAAACCACACAGATTTGAGTGGGACTGTCCAGTCAGTGCACGCATTTGTCAGTAATCGTGTACTCTCGGGTAAGATTCATAACTGCAACCACAATTTTTCTTTTGCCAAGCATTTTTCATGGCTTAACATACATAATATCGCGCCTGTAATCACCGAAGGGTTAGGCAGAAGTGTACCTATAGTATACCCACATTTTACCAGTCAAAATCAAAAGTCATTTATTAAAACTAGGCTGGGAAGCAGCATTTTTCGAACGTCAAAATTACATAACACCCTTCACCACTTCCTAGTGCTTTAGCAGGGAAGAAGAAGTGGCGCAACAAACTCCCCAGCAGCACAGCTGTCTGTTCAGTTACAAAAAAATGATTCTATAAAAAAATAAAGTAATAAATACTAAATCCCAACTACGACTAAAAAGGTATAAACAAGGCACCGCAGACAGACAAATTAAAAATCCGGAGTCACACGTGTTAGGGCATGAATCGAACAGATTACGTGTGACTCCGGATTTTTAATTTGTCTGCCTGCGGTGTCTTGTTTATACCTTTTTAGTCGTAGTTGGGTTTTAGTTTTTATTACTTTAATTTCTTTTTTAATTTTTTTGAGGTTATAATATATACATTTTTGAAATGTGCTCATTTTGATACCCAACATGGTACGATTAAACAATTTTTTTTTTTAGTTCCTGGCTTTTTGTCGTTTAGAGAGCGCCATTTTTAATTTAATGTGACGTCACATAGCCTATAACCAGCGGACGATCAAAACGCTTCCAACGATACGTCATTTGACAAATTGTGATGAGTGGTTCAGAAGATAGGAGGGAACAGATGAACATACATACATACATACCGGTCAAAATCATAACCCTCCTTTTTTCTTCTCCGTACTCGGGTAAAAAAGTATGCAAAATCATTTACATTACGCAACATAAAATATAAATCCAATTATTAGCCATAATAATATGTCAGCTAGTACACGCCAATATACCAACCAAAAAATAATAATAGTGATGCTTTAGTCCTATATAATAGGGGCTAGCCTATTGCCATCAACCGAGCACAAATCCAGACTCTGGGCTGCTACTGAGAAATTGCAGATAGCGTAATGCTAGAATTGTGGCAATTTCTTTCAGGGAAAATCCACGCTCTATTTATGGTGACAATAATAATATTATCTTACTATAGCATTAATTGTTATGAAAATAATGATCCCGCAATTGAGTTTATTAAAAATATACCTACTTTAGTTAACTTAATCTAACAGCTGGCGCATTGGTGACAAGTGGTTATGACAGCGAACGCAAGCAGTACCACAGACATGAAATGTCGCTTAGTTTAAAACCTTCAACAATAATAATAAAATTACCCTAAAACCCACATGTTTATAAATATGGGTAACTCCCTAAATTACCCCTTTCTAATAATCAATTAACTTTCCTCAACTGGGGATTTCTAGCGACTGTCGCGATTACTATGAATTTGAGGAAGTGTTTGTAAACATGATTATTATTGTATGGCTAGGTTATCTGTAGTACTTACTACTGACCTTTTGATAGTGCGGGACTCCGTCTGGTTTAAATAGAGAGAACTGTTATTTTAAGATACCGTATTATTACTAAGACACTATTAATAATATAGTGAGTTATTTTATTAATTTAATTCTCTTAATTATAAACAAAAAAATCAAGTTTGCATCTAATGCAAATAAGCACACCTCTAGGGTGTTATGTTATAATTAAGTTAAATTTAGGTGCAGTGTTGTTTATTTTATTGTGAATTTATTGTATAGTGTACTTAACTATCGCATTAGGGCAACCTGTAAAGATAGATCTAAGGAGTTGTATAAATAAATAAATAAAGCTTAATAAGGGTAATCGTGCATCGCTTCGTTCGTACGGTTTTTTACCCAATCATATTACTTAACTAGCTGCGGCCCGCAGTTTCACTCACGTAAGTCTCGATCCCGTGGGAATATCGGGATAAGAAGTACCCTATGTCCTATTTCAGGTCATGGTCTACCCATGTGCCAAATTTCATCCAAACCACAAACAAACTCACTTTCGCATTCATAATATTATAAGTTGGGATAATACAAATTAAATAATAACTGAGCTTTTAATAAATTATAATTTGTCTGCCAATTATAAAAGGTCTTATAACATGCCACTACAAGACGGTAAACAATGCTTCTTCACAACTTTTCCCACGAGTAGAGGAAACATATTTTTAATTAACCGACGAAAAAAAAGAAGGAGTTTCTGAAGTCTATATTATATAACCCCACAACTCAACACTTCACACCACAAAAGTCATAAAATAAAAACCTATATGGAGTATGAAACCACTCGTTTCACCTACAATCTATTTTTTTTCCAACATGATACATTTTATAGGCATCACCTAAAACTACCCTACAAACCTACTTCATAAAAATCTAGAGTTCAATCATTCGATTTATTAGCAAGGACACTACCAGCCGCACTACCAGTAGTGTCGTTTACAATTAACGACATCGACACTACCAGTAGTGTCGTTTACAATTAACGACATCGACACTACCAGTAGTGTCGTTTACAATTAACGACATCGACACTACCAGTAGTGTCGTTTACAATTAACGACATCGACACTACCAGTAGTGTCGTTTACAATTAACGACATCGACACTACCAGTAGTGTCGTTTACAATTAACGACATCGACACTACCAGTAGTATCGTTTACAATTAACGACATCGACACTACCAGTAGTGTCATTTACAATTAACGACATCGACACTACCAGTAGGCTTGGTAGTGTCGTTAATTGTAAACGACACTACCAAGCCTATTTTGAATTTCACTGACAAACGCCGCGCAACCTAAACCGCTGGATCTTTATTTAAAAAACAAAACGGCCTAGCCTTTTCCCAAATATGTTGGGGTCGGCTCCCAGTCTAACCTGATGCAGCTGAATATTACATGGAGCGACTGCCTATCTGACCTCCACAACCCAGTAACTGGGTAATACGATACCCCTTGGCAAGACTGGTTGTCAGACTTTCGGGCTTCTGACGACCCGTAACGATTGTCAAATATCCACGAATGACAGCTGGGACCAACGGCTTAACGTGCTTTCCAAGGCACGGAGGAGTCTTGGTATGTAAAGATGTTTACCCATCCATAGACCAACCCCAGCAAGCGTAGCTTAACCTGATGGATCGACCCGTGCGGCTATTATTACTTAACCACGAGCTCCTCCGCTGGTTCTTTATCCCCTAAAGGGGTTGAATTGGGGATGATATTTTGTTTGAAACTCCGTCATTGCCGATCAGTTTCATAGCGCACATGTCATGTAAACCCTCAGTCTACAGCAGTTCATTGCCGGACATTGACCTTACTATTCATCTCCATGCTCGGCAACTCTCATCGTGCTGCTATCAGCCACCCTGCGACGACCGTCGCTCCAGCAGCCTGAAGGCATCCTTTACTTTTTCCACTTCGCGGTCTCCACTCAAGAACACATCTACCCCAACGGTCATCGGTTCTACGGCTAATATGGCCGGCCCATTACCACTTTAGCTTGTTCATTCTGTGAGCTATGTCGACAACTTTGATTCTCTGACAGAACTCGTCATTCCGGATTCTATCTCTCAGAGAGAGATTGACACGGCTTGTACTAAAATAAATTCTTTCTAACTAGCGCAGGGCTACCAAACTAACAGTCCCCCCCACTCCCCCTATGACGTCATTGCCCAATTTCCTGGCTCGCCTGTGTCAGTTATAATAAACTAGAATTGCAGTTTTATCGCTTTACCATTCGAGTGGTAACCGAGCCCTGTTTACTTAATTTTTATTACGTCTCATCATTGGCCGCGTCAAATTGTGGAGTTGGGAGTGTCAAAATTATACATTTTTATGTTTGTATGGTTTTAAGTGGCTGAGTATTTTATTTTCCGTTTTGTTCTTTGTTAAGGGGGATCCGTCGACGTAGCCTGCGAAATTCTTAAATTTTTTGCAAATTACAGCGCTGTTTTACGTTGTATCTTGATCAAAATTTAATTCGCGGCAATAATTATAAAATAATTACCTAATTTATTACTAAAGTATAATCATTTTAAACTTCAAAATAACTATCGAAATTATATTTGCCGCTTACAATTTAGTGAGCAAATTGCAAAAACCTTGAAGTTTTGAATTTCACAGATGACATTGAAGAAATCACCAAAACTGAAGCCAAATCGAAAAACACTTCCAACATTTCTTGTATATATTTAGAGCAACACGAATCTACGAGTATCATTCAATTTTTGAAATTAGTAGATTCGAAGCCGCGGGCTAGTTTCGTATAAAGACTAAAAAATGATGCATCATTGGAACTTTGTTACGCTTATTAGTTACACCTTTTAACGTAATTGAATGGCATTCAAGTGAATTTAAATTACGAAGCTAACGGTCAAAAATCAATTGTCGCAATCCCAATGAGTAAAATCACCTCAATCCTTGCATTACAAATCTTCTTAAGATGCAGCTTAAAGAAACAGACATAAAATATGCCCATGCCCAAAATTATATTGGGTCAGCCATTAATTTGAACAGCCTGCAATCGGAAACCAAGTTATGCGGGACTCGCATCTTTTACCTTAGTCATTTCCTGAAAACCAAATTCTTCATCTACCTAAGTAGGATTCATCCCGACAATAGTCGCACTATAATTCGATTCCCGATTCAGGCATTGTTATTATTTAGTTTTTTTATAATTTCTCAGTTAAGCCCGGAGCCTGGATTTTTGCCCGGTTGATGGCAATAGGCTTGCCTGCTGTTACATGGGACTTAAACATAACTGGCGACATGTGGGTGTACTATATACGTAGGTACACCACTGCCTAACCCTTGGGGGGAGACAGGCGTGATGTTATGTTATGTTTAGGAAATTGTCAATAGGATCAATCCCCTGTCTGATTTGCGCCTGGAATCATACACTACCAGTTACTATCAGGGAAGGCAATTCTCGCACACCTCGCATTCGAGAAAAGTACGAATCGAACGACAATAAGTCGTTCGATTCGTACTTTTCCCTCGTAAAAATCGACTTTTTGACTGTGCTTTAAATATCTGCATACCCATTCATATATACACCCATTCGGTAATATTCGTTATGTTAAACAATAATTATGTTTTCTTATTCTAAGAAAAATACAAAATTATAAAAATATTTACTTCAATTAAACATTGTTTCATACACTAATTGAGGCAGCTCCAGTAAGTTACAATAGTACTTGTGTCGGAGCTGTCCCCCTCTTAAGTGGTACACAAATAGGTCTTTTTTTTGTTGTTAACCTACATTTTGTCCCACTGCTGGGCAAAGGCCTACCCTTTTTCCTTCCACACAGCTGCGTCTTGTGCAATCTCTAAAACAAAAATTATTTAAAGTACAAAAACAATATTACCATAGTAATTTTTTTTTTTTTCAGGCATACTATTAATGTTTGTCTTTGAGTTTTGTGTTATCAAATAGGTGCGAATAGTGGTGCTTACTTCAAGATTTCACTGTGTTTTGATATCGACACCCATCACGTTTGCGTTGTTTTGCTAGCTAATTTATTTTTACTCTTGATTTGGTTTAAAAAAAACCCTGAGAGTCTATAAAACTATGTGGTAATTTACAGAAAAAAAACTCCGCATTTTTTTTCAATGGGGAATTTTACTGGTTTACTACATGGGGCGCGGGCGGCCATCGTTTAACGGGTGTCTACAAGTCATAAGTTACGACCTCTGTTGACAATTTGCTAATTTTTAATGGAATCTGGGTACTTTTGGTACTAAAAATGTGAATTTTAAATAGCAATAACTTTTTATTTTCAATATTAATAAGATTTTTTACTACCCCTTGATACTTAATGCTATTGCAGTACCTCTGTGCCCCTTTCGGATCAGACAGGTTTAAAAAAAAAATATTCTATAAAAAAAACTACTTAGAAAGTACGACAATGTCATGAAATCGAAAGTAAAGCTTACCCTGACTCAGATAGTGGTACAATGTTCTGTATTTTGATAGGTTAGCTTATTTTTAGTTAAAAATTACGTAATTGCCCGAATATACAACCAAAAGACGGTAACCTAAAAAGCCTTCAGAAGTGTAGAGACACAAATAAAATAAATAACAAATACTTATGTAGTTATACGAAATATATAATTATGTACATGTCTATATAATATACATAAAGGTATTCAATATTACAGATATATTTTCTACGAAATGTTTTTGGCATCATTAGACGAACAGATACAAGAAATAATTTAATATAATTTTGTCCCGGCAGGAGGCGGCAATTTTGGCAAAAAAAATCTTTTTTATTTATTTTCTATTTTCTTTCCTAGTTTCGTGGAATACTTCGGCGTTACTTGACTTTTTACCTGTAGTACAGGTAATAGTAACATATTATTAGGAATTTATAAGGAGTTCTGTTCTAAAACTCTTAAAAATCAGAAGAGAAGAAAGAATATGACTGTATTGCTAAAATATTTGCTTTAAAATGAGTACTAGGATTCTAGATTCGTTTTAAATATATACTTATATATATCTACTTATAAATGTACATAAAGTATCTAGAAACACAGTTATTGAGAAAAAATATAACATATTGCAACCCTGAAAACCTATGAACTCTAAAAATTATAATAATTTTAACTAACAATTGAATGTAAATTAAATTAAAAGTAAGTACATAAACCAAGTTCCACTGACGTATTCCAATTAAACAAACAATTATTAAACTGAACCTGCAGACCGTACTGATAACTAGCTAATAGGTATCGTTGACTCACAGAATGCGTATATAAGCGCGCGTGTTCCAAACTTGAATCACTTCAGTAGCGAACCTCGTTAAGTAAACAACTCAACATGGCCGCCAAAGTACTCCTATTACTCGCACTCATCGCCGCAGTCGCATATGCTGCCGACGACTGCAAGTGTGACCCTCCAACTGACATGGAGAACTCACTACTTTGGGAATTCTTCAAAAAAATCTCATCTGAACGGGAGGAGCCCGACAACGAACGCTTGGATGCTGTTCTTCCTGGAGAGTTGTCACCACTCATCGATTGCAACTGCTTCGAGAAGACCGAGACAAGGAGGAAGCGCAAGATCCTGCCAGAGGTTAGTGAAGAATCCCAAGAAACTGACTACAACGACGAATCAATTGACGGCCGCAGGACGCCGAAATGTCCTCATGGATACGTCTGGATCGGCATCCTGTGTGTGGACGAGAAGTTTATGATGGACAAGAAGTGAACCTACCAAAGTGATACCAACGAACCCGGAATGTTGTTTTTATGATCACCAGTCAGCCAGTTCAGGGTTAAATAGATTACAATTTGAAAACACTGTTTTAAGTGTTCAAGAATTAAATGCATTTAATTTGTGTAAATATTTTTAGTTAATTATAGAAATTAACTTATTGTTTAAAATGTGGACTCAGTGCAATGAAAATACTCTAGGTATTATAAATTATTTTAGACGCGATTTTATACAAATATCGTCCTAACTTATGACATACCAATACTAGTCGCTTTATGTAGATTTAAGATTTCCCAACAGGGATGTGACATTCCAAGTATTTTAGTTTTTAAGTATTTTTAAACAATAAAAATGTTTCAAAATAACGTGTGCTATTTTTTCTCATTTATTACCCACATCGATACCAATGAACAATTAGGAACACGACACACCCCTATTACACACACACTAAAGGAAAAATTTCAATAATTAAAACACGTCATGTTTTTTTTTGCGATCAAGGTAAATTTTTTTTTCGAGAACAATATTTTTTCAATTTCTAACCAATAAAATATCCATATACCTATTAGCATTGAGACGTATATTATGTATATTTATTACATCCATAGAATTGATGAGTCAACTTATAATGGGCAACATAGGTACATACGTCATTAATTATTATTAATGACTGCCGTCTAGACAGGAATCTAAGTATGTAGCAATAAAAATGAAAGTTCTTTAACCAACTATTTTTTCCAAACTTTAGCAAATTGTTTTTTTTTTTTACCAAATGATGAATCACAAATTCTATGAATGACACTAGTGCACAGCAGTGTGGTCATTGAGGCCTATTAACTTACCTTTCATTTTGTCACCCATAGACTCATGCACACGCAAACAAAACCTATACAAACAACATTACAGAGAAAGTTACATAAGCAGCTTATTTATTTCCAATATTGTCCTTATTTGTACATTAGTGATAAATAATTGCAATCAGTTATTAGAATTAGACATTAATGTATTGATATCGGTTTCCCCTTGTAGCATTGGCCCCTACTAATCTGTAGGTGATTAACATTACAACTCAACATAAATTAAAGGTAATTAACAGTGTCATATTTAGCTAAACTGTATTGTCTTTGGTCGCCTAATGACATGTTTTTATTTTTTAAACAGGCACTTAACGTCGAATCTCACCTCGGATTATCAAAAACGAAAAATTTTAATCAAACCTAACCTGGGTTTATCAAGAAGCGAAACATTTAGAAACCGTTACTTCATAGTATTTTAGATGGGGAATCCCAAATATTTATGATGATATAAGTATTATAAATATTCAAAAGATATTATAATGACTCATACAATTTAGTTTTCAAAACGCTACCTAACATGCAAAATGCAAAGATTTTCCCAGTTCTTCGTGCGATCATAATGAGGAAAATAAAAATACTGATCTAAATAAGCAGTTGTACGGGTATACGTTGATGTAACAGGAAAAAGCGGGTAGGCAGAGATATAATATGCTTAAGTACTCTATGGAGTTCCCAAGATCCAACGGAAATCGGAAACTGACCATAGATTTATATGTTGATATCGTGTCGAGAATATAGGAAAATACTGTTCAAATACATATATACAAAAAAATTAAAACGATATCTTTCTTATTTTACCTATTTTTTGTTAGAAGCCAATGTAGATTGAGGATTTTGTAATGTTACATTTTTTTAACTTTAACTAGAATTCTCTCTATCATTTATTTATAAGCATGACACACGATCGGATGACAACTAGAGAGAGTATTTTTCTAGGAAAACAGGTTTTTCGTTTTCTAGTGTTTTACGGACGTTTCATTTTAGCGAAATGAGGGTGAATCGCGAAAAAAAAAAGTACATTTACTTATGTTCGCATAAAATGTACGGAATGTCTCGTCGAAATGTACGAAAAACCTGTTTTTTTACGCAATTTCATACTTGATCCCATAGTAAAAGTTGTTCATAATGATGAGTACAATGACTCCTTAAGAGGTTGTTGGTGTTTTACCAATAACAATTTCTGTGTAATGTTTATTTTTCTAATAGAGTCAAACTTGAACATTCAAAATGTAACTGCTGGGGGCCAAGTCTACTAATTTACAATCCTGTCAGTGATCTCACAATGATGAGTTTTTGACAGATTTTGTATGGCAAATCTGTCATAAACTCATCATTGTGAGACCACTGACACGTCTGTAAATTAGTAGACTTAGCCCCGTGCTTAAATATATGCTTGAAGATAATGCTACTAGTCATCTTGTATCGCACGTGTAATTACTTCAATCAACGTTGATTAACTTCGCGGGAAGGTAACCATTACTTGAACGCGATGTTTTATCCCAAAGTACAACAGTGTTAGTGTTAGTGTAAGTGTTTTATACAAAACATAACTTCAAGCCTTTATTCCCCGAAGGTTTGGGCAGAGATGTACCTACAGGGTCACACATTTATAGTAATCCAACTTTTTTTTTTTGATCTAACACATGCCAATGATTTCTCTAAACGCAACATAATTATGTTCAACGAAAATCAGTAGTATGGAAGTTCTGATTCTTTGATTCGATTTAGTGGTCACTTTCAATCTAGAGAGGTTTACATGACTAAAGAAGAGATTTTAAGAAAATAAATTTAAAAAATCACAACTTCTAAACTACTAATTTTTAGGGAACTTATGTTGCGTTTAGATCAATGGGAGGCATGTGCTAGGCCCAAAAAAATAATTTGGACCACTATAAATGGGCCACCTGTATAATACTCCCCACATAGGCCCAAAGGGTTGGTCCGTGTATGGGTGACTATCTTTACATACTCTTCTGTGCCTCGGAAAGCATGAGGAAAATCTTTGACAGTCGTTACGGGTCGTCAGAAGCCCGAAAGTCTAACAACCAGTCTTACCAAGGGGTACCGTATTACCCAGCTACTGGGTGGTGGAGGTCAGATAGGCAGTCACTCCATGTAAAATACTGGTATTGAGCTGCATCCGGATCCGGTTAGACTGGAGAACATAGTTGGGAAAAGGCTAGGCAGATTGATTAATCTGCCTAGCCTTTTCCCAACTATGTTGGAGTCGGCTCAATAGGTAGGTCAATCGACCTACCAACCAACTTATCGACATCCCGATTATCCTACACGAAATGTACCATGAATTATGCCTTATTGCGGTCGGAGTGTGTTCAGACTGAAAAGTGGAAGTCGACTGTTGGACATATATAATATGTATTTTAGTTGTATTTTAAAGCTCTCTGTTGTATACGTGTCCTGCCGGAGGTCGTGACCCTCAAGGTCATCAGCCTTTGCAGTAATTTTTATTTTACTTAACTCGAGTCACGACAGTTACGAGTATTCCTTGTTGTTTTTTATAATTTTATGAACTTCTATGTACATCCCACCCGACCCATTTTTAGGGTTCCATACCCAAAGGGTAAAACGGGACCCTATTACTAAAGCTCCGCTGTAGGTCTGTCCGTCTGTGACCAGGCTGTATCTCACGAACCGTGATAGCTACAGCTGAAATTTTCACAGATGATGCATTTCTGTTGCCGCTATAACAACAAATACAAAAAAATATAATAAAATAAATATTTAAGGGGGCTCCCATACAACAAACGTGATTTTTTTGCCGTTTTTATAGATAATGGTATGGAACCCTTCGTGCGCGAGTCCGACTCGCACAGGCCGGTTTTTAAATTTCTGATAACTGTTTCATCGTCATTAAAATGTTGCTAGTTAAAGTACCTATGTTAGACAATTTAGCCTTGAAATGGGTCGCCATACACAAAAATTGAATTTTACATGGGTCAAAACTGAATCGATCTGCCTTGTAAAAGTGCTCATCTGGGGAAGTCCTACCACCATATGAGTTTCTGTCGTCACTGCATTAGTACGGGTATCTACTATCTACTCTTGTACCGGTTTGAAGGGCACGGGGTAATTACGGTTAAATATTCTTTAATATTAACCACGGAATTGTGGAAAGAGGCTGGCTAAGATTGGGACAAAACAGGGAAGAATTAAAGAAAAAAAAAAGGAAAAAAATATTTGACTTAGATGACGTCAAGTAAAAGAGGCTTTTGGCCCAGCGGTGGGATGAAAAAGGTTGTGGATGATGATACCTACTAATGTCGATACTTTTAATAGATCGTTTCTTTTTGTTGGTATTTTGGCGCGTGCTTGCTGACATATGGTTAATAATTAGATTTATGCTTTGTATTGCGTAATGTGAATGATTTTGCATACTATTTTATAGAATCATTTTTTTCTAACTGAACAGACAGCTGTGCTGCTGGGGAGTTTGTTGCGCCACTTCTTCCCAGCTAAAGCATTAGGAAGTGGTGCAGGGTGGGTGTGTTGGGGGACTGTCTTATGTCATTTTTGACGTTCGAAAAGTGCTGATTCTCAGACTATTTTGAACAAATGACTTTTGATTTTGAATCGTATGAAGTTGACAGAACAATAAAATAGGCTCGGTGATAAAATAGGGTAGGTGATAAATAGTGTTGCCAGGTCCGATTTGTTTTAAATAGGGGCAGAAGGTAAAACAAATCGGTATTTAGGGTTGTAGATCGGGACACAAAAAAGACACTTTGATTGTCTTTGAAAATATTGTGCCATTTTTGGAGCGGCGCCGGCGTCACGTCTTTGTTTTGCAGCTGCCTTCGCTACTTCTTTGACTTAACATACTTCTTCATAGAGGTGATCCATGTCGAAGAACGTTTCAATTTTTAGATTTTCAATCACGTTGACCATTGACGCGTATGTGAATGAGTCGTCCTGGACATGTATTGATTTATCGGGACATTTAGTGTCCCGATCAAGTGCAAATCGGGACGCGTCCCCAGACCCCTGAAAATCGGGATGTCCCGCGCAAATCCGGTCACCTGGCTACGCTAGTGATAAGGCAACGGTACGGTTTAAAAGAAGATGTAGTGACAAAAAGTGAAAAGAGTTTGCTTACATGGTTTGATCATGTTGAGAGGATGAGTGATAGGCGACAAACAAAAGGTATTTATTTACAAGGCAGGTGTGAGTGGAAACACAGGGAGGGGGACGCCCTAGGAGGACCTTATTGGACCTTATTGGTGATGTTCTTCAGAAAGGTCAGGGGGCTTGAAACAGCCACTATGGCAGAATCATAATAGGAGAAAATATTATGAGTCATCGTAAAATGTCACAAACTGACAATTCATAAATTCATATTAGGAAATAATTCATCTGTTGGACAAATTATAAATTGGTTCTGTGTCAAATTCCTGAATTTCGTTTTAGAGGAATTGCTAATGTGGCCGTTTAGGTCCCCCCCTGGTGCGTAGTACTCGCAACCAGCGTGCGTGTATAACCAGATGTATGAACGTAGACGAGGCAAAAGGAGTATGTAAGGATCGGTGCAGGTGGCGTTCTGTAGTTTCTGCCTACCCCCATGGGGAGAAGGCATGAATTTATGTATGTATGTATGTAAAATTGGCTGGTTGACGAGACGTATTCTGAATAGAGCAAACATTTTTACTACAGTAGGTATGATATTTTTTTTTTAATTCTTTTGGGGTTATAATATATATTTTTTTGAAATGTGCTCATTAAGCCCTTTCATTTGATACCCAACATGGTACGATTAAACAATATTATTTTTTTAGATGTCGCCATTTTTTATTTAATGTGACGTCACATAGCCTATAACCAGCGGACAATCAAGACGCTTCCAACGGTACCTTATTTGTCAAATTGTGATGAGTGCTTTAGAAGATAGGAGGGAACAGATGAACATACATACATACATACATGCCGGTCAAAATCATAACCCTCCTTTTTTCTTCGCCGTAGTCGGGTAAAAAGCGAGAAAAGACAGACATAATGATATAATATTTACTTAGCGGTAATTATAATTTTACAGTCAGCAATGTTGTATAAAATTCGCATTAGAATATCAATGTCTTCCAGTAACTGTGGAACACTAGTCAACAGGACGGAGGATGAGTAATCTGTGTTTATGAATGAATGAAAATGTCCTTTACGTTACCCTTATTTGTACGGGAGAGCTGATTCATGGTGTTTACGAACACAAACACTATGGGATTAGCCGGAATAGGTAGGTAGCTATATTATAATGAGTCTCTTCGACTATTAGAAACTTCCTGGTACCTATTTGGGAAAAAAATAACAGAAAAAAAAATAGACAGGTGAAAAAATTAAATCTGGTAGGTAGTTTTTTAATTGTTTGTTTCTGAAGAACAATTTAAATTCAATGATTTTTATGTCAACCACCAGATATTACTAATGGATGAAAAGATCTAGGACAAAAAAACGAATGTACGTACAGTAAGTTTCATCTGGTACGGTTTTTGTTCTCATCATTTATGTTTGAAAAAAACTAAAGTGTTAATCGCCTTTGTCTCTGACCGTACTTACCATATTTAGGAATCATTTACATTATCCAATTATTTATTAACCTTGTCCAATATATATACAGATTAAAATTATCACAATGACGATTTATATCACTTTTAATAGGCATTAAATTATTTATAACTAGCTGCGCCCCGCGGTTTCACCCGCGTAAGTCTCGATCCCGTGGGAATATCGGGATAAAAAGTATCCTATGTGTTAATCCAGTTTGCCAAATTTCATCCAAATCCATTCAGTAGTTTTTACGTGAAAGAGTAACAAACATCCATCCATACTTACAAACTTCGCGTTTATAATAATAAGTTAGATGCGCCTACTTAAGTTCTCCACTTCAACAAATTTTATAATAGGTATCTAATTCATTGATGATTCGGCTGTCATGTTATGTTGCCTGCCACCTATACCTGCCACGGAAAGTTCTATAGTCTCTATTATATATGTGCATTTGAACACGTATGTCGGAATATGTCATAATATTATGTAGTACCGTAGTAATATGGGATGGGCATTTTTTATGTAAAATCGTACACGTAGGTATGTACCCATTATGACATACATACATGACCCATGGAGGGGAGGGGTAGGCACTAAAAAACCCCACGTGCTACGATCTGAAGTTTTTCACGGACTCATCTACAGGTTGTTTTTTGCACCCACTAGTCCATCACTGCCATCTTGATTGAGCTATGGCAGTGATGGACCAGTGAGTGCAAGGGTGGCCCAGTGGTAATGGCCATGACTTACGAGTTGTAGGTCATAGGTTCGAACCCAGACCGGCGCTTTACTTATAAATTATTTTATCACCACTGCTCTCAAAACGGTGAAGGAAAAGATCGTGAGGAAACTGGCACGTCTTAGGAGACATGTGACATCTAGCAACCAAAAATGGGCCCGCGTGGTGGATTACGGCCCACTCCCTCACACCGTGAGGAGGCCTGTGTCCCAGCAGGGGGAACGTTATAGGCTGATTATGCATACATAGGTCAATATTGGAAAAAAGAGTATGCTGCGTTTTTATTCCTTCTCCTTTGTCCTATTTTTATAAATACAGATTTCGCTAAGTCCCATCTCAAAAAAACTGACCTTGAATAAACATCGTCTGTATATATTATTTTTGATATTCATCTTGTTACTTACAACTAAAATGAGGTTTCAAAATCCAAATCCGTTTCCCAAATGTCGAAAACTCTAACGTCACGACATACTTTATAACAGTTTAGCATTTCATAAAGGTCCGTCAGACCGGTCCTCTACGTCCGACCTTAGGCAACATATCACGGTACTACGGGTGTCCGATAATACATACGTCATTTAATGTAATATCTATGTTTTTCCTCCACCTGTGACGCCAATCTTATGGGGAAAGAGCAACAGTTAATTCAAAATAATTTATGATTTACGTCAGAATTAATTAACGGCGATATTTTTGGATTTCATTTAAAGAGCAGTGGTGGCCCAGTGGTAACGGTCGCGACTTACGAGTTGTAGGTCGTAGGTTCGAACCCTGATAGTCGCTTTACTTTGAGTAAATAATTTCATCACCACTGCTCTCAAAACGGTGAAGGAAAACATCGTGAGGAAACCGGCATGTCGTAGAACCAAAAATTCGAAGACAACAAACACAAGAAACACATCAGGCGATCGCACCAAGGACTATGTATTTACCAAAAACATACTTACTTATAACAAAAAAGAGCTAAAAGAAAATAGGTCTGAGTACCTATTTTATTTCCGCTTGGTCCCGTTAGACAGGAATCTGACCCATACCTATGTAGTTAGGAAAAGTCTTGGCATATAATAGCTATGTACTTACCATTATCTGCCTTTTCCCACTATGTTGGGGTCGGCTTCCAGTCTAACCGGATGCAGCTGAATACCAGTATTTTACATGGAGCGACTGCCTATCTGACCTCCAGATAAATAAACCATATTTTTAAATGATCTGTGTTACAATTTTGATACACAATATCATCTAGTCTAAGCTTGTTAGAAAAGGGAGATTTCGAGTAAGAATTCACTTATTGAGGATGTTTTGTTTCTTACGGCTGGTCTTTTTGGTGGGAGTTTTCTAGTAAAGTTCAAGAATACGTGACGACCATATAGGTTAACATTGGACTTTTTTCTCACTAAAATCTGACGTCACAAAAACGCCCACATCTCCGAATACTCACGGTGATCTCGAGATAAAATTATTGTTGTAAATTATACCGGTTTCACCGACCTTGATAGTAAAGGTGGCTTGGTTTGATGAGCCAAGATGAGTCTACAGAAATATGTATGTAATGTGACGTAACAAATGAAGGCGCGGCTGTGACAGGTGCGATACGTGTCGGAGGTTCGATTCCCAAACCGACCAATTGTTGTTAGACCTGCAGATTGTAGTTCCTGTTTCTGTTTGTGAGATTGGATACAGGAAAAAGTGTGAGGTAACATTTATTTGAAATTAATTAAGAAAGTAAAAGTAATGTAGAAATAATATGGGTAACGTGGAAGTAAAAAAACCCACTGGCCCAGGGCCCCTGATTCCATTTTGTATGTCAAAGGAGAATGGGCATATTTATATGAAGGTTTGCCCAACCATTGTAGCAATATAGGCTATATGGTTATATGTTGTACTAGTTGCCCTCATCACATAAATGGATTTTTTTCAACTCTCAGCGTCGTCAAAGTAGTAAAAAACATTTTTTTTAATTATGTCAATGACACACAATCGACAGACGTTTGTAATTTAGAATCAGTGCCCTGCTCGAGGCTGTCGTACTGCTGACCAACTACACTACTACTACAAATAGCTAAACCAGACAATAAGTTTATCAAACTGTCGAGCTTCTTGTCGGCTCTTCTCCATAGGAAACGACTCTGCCAGGGTTGCGGGAAAGTCCGAAAGGCATACCGGGACCTTGGCAATAGGTAACTGAAGGAACACGGGTGGGATTTAGTCAGTAAAAGTCTGACACGCCCTTCCGCTCCGCCCAGAGCGGGAGAAGTCAATTGATGATTCGCCAAAACCGAAAAAAAAAAAAAAATGCTTCTGGCGTTTCATAAGTGCCCATGTAGGTTTATGTGAAATAAAATATTTTGATTTCATTTGAAACGATATAAAAATATGCCCCGAAGCACATAACACTTACACTACCCATTTAAACATTTTGAAGGCTATCTGCCTGACGCGGCAACTAAAGGCTTGAACATGTCCACAATCATTAACAAAGCTAGGAAGGATGATAATCTCAGCCTAAACGACTGATATCTATAAAGTCTAGCATAGACTAGGGAGTGTAAAGTGTACCTGTGAGGGTCGTCATAGTTCAGTGAACCGTCGCTTTCAACCAAGTTCGTTAGTCCAAGTTAATTTAATTCACGATAGCTCACTTCGCCTCTATTTTTAGAACCTGTTCTTGAGCTAGTTTTTTATTAAACTAGACTATTTAATAGGTTTTACAGATTCATGTATCTCTCTGTAGGTATGTAATACATTGTATGGGTTGATCATTAAATAGAGTGAATTGAATGCACACATACCAGCACATAATGGCTTGACTGCATGATCCAGCGCCGGCGATTAACGAGAAGCGAGTAGAGCTAGCAACTAAAACCGAGTTGGTATGCAATGAGCAGCGGGTGCGCAAGGGCGGCGAGTGATCACTCGCTGGTATGTATATGTTCCAAGGGTGAGTCTCTCAGGCGACGAGCTCGTGGCTAAGTAATACAGCCGCTCGACTCGATCCATCAGGTTAAGCTACGCTTGCCGGGGTTGGTCCATGGATGGGTGACCATTATCACATATCGAGACTCCTCCGTGCCTCGGAAAGCATGTTAAGCCGTTGGTCCCGGCTGTCATTTGTGGATCTTTGACAGTCGTTACGAGTCGTCAGAAGCCCGAAAGTATGACAACCAGTCTAACAAAGGGGTATCATATTACCCAGTTACTGGATTGTGGAGGTCAGATAGGCAGTCGCTCCATGTAAAATACTGGTATTCAGCTGCATCTGGTTAGACTGGAAGCCGACCCCAACTATGTTGGGAAAAGGCTAGTCAGATTGATTGATTGATTGGTGAGTCTTTCAGCAAGTGTCAAGCGAGCGTCGCTGAGCGAGTACTCTCTTTAGTAGCCGTTGTCTCTGTGACAAACGTTCTCGCTGGCGGGCAGTGTGATCAGTCAGCGATCAACTATGGATATACAGGGTGTAAAAACACTACATAGCCGTCAACTACGCATTCTGTATATAAAATTAAGTAACATTGCACAAAAATTATTGCTGGGAAACGACTTTTATTTTTGGTATGAGAACGATAATATTATTCAGAGTAGTGTACCTAGTACTTGTGTTGTGTAGATATTATTTTATAAAAAACAATCGTGTTCTGTCCAGTTTATCACTTGGTATTTAATTTTAACTAACAGACAGGTGATCTCAGTTTAAATTGATCATTGATTAAAACTAGTTAAATAATTAATACCTAACCAATTATAGGCCATAAGCCAACAACCATCACTTTCTTATAGTCCGGCCGGGGATTCCCCCGTCCGCTCCGGTGGGTATGTTATTACGTCTGTCACCACCACTGACCTCGGAAACTGCTCGGTCTCGAATGATTTACTTTCACTGGGGATTTTACTGATTTTTAATATGATTAATGCAAAAATGTATTATTTGGAGTCTTTTCTAGGAGAGTGTCAGGTAACCCGCGAAATTCACTTAACGAGTTCACTAAACGTAGTAATTATTACGTTTAGATTCTTGCAAATTGCAGCTCTGTATTAGATCGTTTAATAACTTCTTAATATCACGCCTATAATCTCCGAAAGGGTAGGCAGAGGTGCACCCACATTTCGTGCGTTATGATTAAGTCCCATGTAATAGGGGGCAACCCTAATGCCATCAACCGGGCACAAATCCAGACTCCGGTTTGCTACGGAGAAAACCTTTACGGAAAAACCCAATAACATTTTGGACCTGGGAATCGAAGCCAGGACCTCATGCTTAGCAGTAGCGCTTGCGACCATTAGACCAACAAGACAGTTAGATCGTTTATTTATAGAAAAAAACCAAAGAGGCTACATATAAGAATAATCGAAACATCAAGCATTTGCAACATATTATATAAATATTTAGCATTCGTTTTTATATACTGGCAACATTGAATCCAATAGAATCTTCTCTGTGACTTGTACTTTTGCTCTATATAGAATTAACAAAACTATTCTGAATATAAGTACAGTTTACTACTAAAAATCTGCAAGCATTCTAAACAACTTTAACGTAATAAGTAGGTGAAATAAGGCTACGTTTAAATAAATAAATAAATACCTGTCACCAAAACCCATAGCAAAACAACTAAACAAAAAGTTTTATAGTAGAATAACAAATCTGTTTTATCTTCCCAAACCGCATTGTGCTATACAGATTACAATAATCAACTCATTCGTAATAAAACCAGACTCGTTTACGTCACTAGTCTACTACATACTCAAGACGAGCGTGTATAATTTATTAATGAGTTTAAAACATTCGTCTCTAATAAAAAACACGTGCCGAATGAGCGGAACAATCAGCTCATTGATTGGTGGACAAACCCACATCGTCTAAACCTGCGCACGCGCTTATTGGTTAAATGACAAGAAATAGGCGCAGAAGGTCAATTTGGTAGAATTAATGAGAGCTAGACGCATAGACTGAGAGTCTGAGACGTATTTAACCAAGAAGACAGAAATTGTTCGAAAACAAGTTAAGATTTAGGTACTGGATAATTTATGATATTTTAAAGGCGAGCTTCTAAAATGGTTCTTACTATCAACCTAAATACAACTGCAGATACCAAAAGTAGACCATAAATAGAGAAATAAAAAATAAAAAATAAAAATTGTGTCTTAAGAGGCATACGGACGTGTTGTGTCAAATATGATATTTGACCAATTTTGGTAATTTCTAAAATAAAGATAATTTTCTACCAAATACCATGACTGCTATCCTACAATTCCTAAACATTGTCTACGATTACAGTGACAATACTATTTTGCCAAATAATGACGCTCGCGCTAGGGTTTTGACCTTTTGTTTTTCATCGATACGCCATTGTGATGACGTACTTCCTGCATACCATAACCAACTAGTTCTGTTGCTATCGTCACATCTTCGTCATTGATAATTTACCATGGTTTAATAGTCATCAGTATCACGTAGATAGCAATGATTTGACGATTATTGGACCAAAGGTTAATTTGACTGTAAACTCATAGATGCTTCGATTTGTTGAACATTTTCTATTTTTTTTGTACCTAGTATTAGTTCTCGACAAGCCTACACTGTCCTCCTATACCTATTAATAGTGTAATTTGAAAACATTGTAAAACCAATTATTTTTTTAAAGAGTAACCGTGGAGGTTTCTTTCCGGCTCTTCTCTATAGGAAATGACCAATTGGAACTGTGCACCTAGCTTCTGACGTTTCATAAGTGCCCATGTTGGTTTATGTGAAATAAAATAATTTGAATTTGATAAATAGCCGATCATCGAGTTCAAAGATTCTTCGATCAAAGATGTTACGTCATCGTGATGATTGTCTATGGTCTGATTTAAAGTAGTCGATTCAAACTATGACGATTTGCATGACAAGCCAAAAACATTGGCGTAATTTTTACTTAGCTAGCACTATTAAATCGAAATACAGAATCGTTAAACGATGATAAAATTACTAACCTTTATTTAATCATCCAAATGACGCAGGTTTAGAATAAGCTATGCTCCGTTTTATACTTTTTAATCGCTTATTTTTTTGTTATATTAATTTTATACTGATTTATTTGTATCAAATATGGGGATATTGCCTTTAGAAGACTTTAGTATAGTAAACAATATGCAGTATAAACCATTTTCTGTCTTTCTTCCTTCAAGGCTATTATAAAAAATATTTTGTAAATCGTAAATTTTTGGAAAATCACAACCAGAAATAATAGAATGCTGCAGAATTCTTTAATAAGTACACCCTAAAAATTACAAATACTGATAGGTAGTAATTAGGTATGCCACAAGTAGATAGAAATCGGGCCTCCTAATAGGATGTAGTAACAGACATTAGATAGGCTCCGTTGTATACCGGTCCAGTGCTACAAAAGGGCAGGTTGAGTATTATTGACCTCAAATTAGAACATTACGAGCTGTGGCCAGTTACTCAGTGCTTTGCACGGAAGAAGTATAAAGTTGTGATCATTTTCCCCCCCTTTCTTTTTATACTTTTACATAGTTATATATACTTGTACATAATAAAAATTATTAAGTATTTTAAGTCAGTAAGTAGTTCTTTTACATTTTATTTTATCTTTGCGTAATTGGGTATTCTTGGCAGAGAATAAATAACTTTTAGTATAAAATTTTAGAATTGTGGGTCATTTTACACCCTGTATAATAAAATAGGAAATATTTAAAAACAATAATATATTTAAAAATAAAATATGATATATTTTATCGAATTGTAAATCGAGGTTATTATATTTTTATTTCAATAGTACAATTGAATTAAAACATAATTTTAAGATTGAAAAGTTAAACTATTTATATGCCAAATGAAATGTCATATAGCCAGGTTTTGAACAAGTATCAAGCAAAACAAAATAACAGTAAATAGTAATAGTTTTTTTTTAATCTAAATATGTAGCAATTTTGGAAAAACAAAAAAAAAACAGTATTCAGTATTTATTTAGGTGTAGTGAGTGAGTATTATGTCAGTGTGGTGATAGTGTTTCGTTAATTTATGTAGTGAGTGCTGCATGTATGTATGTATAATAACCACTTTCCAACAGGAAGACCGTCAGTCTAGCTATTAGTCACATAAAGGTGGCAAGCGTATCTAATGGATACCCATAGCTGTGCCCATAGCATCTGCTACAGTATCTTCAAAAGGGCAGCCGACGTATTCAGGCTACATAAAAGGAATGTCCATCGTGATCACGACTCCTCGCCGATCCATGCTATGCTAATGTTGATGCACCGCCACCATTGTAAGGTAAAGTTTACACGTACCTTTATTGGCGGTGCTGTACCTAGGTAAAGGTTTTTTTTTTATATTTAGCTCGTTTTCCTTTTATTTTGTAACTTATGTTAACTGATTCAACTAACAATATCTAAAACAATCATATTAAGTACTCTGCTAGTGCTGTGCACTTCTGTAAGTGACGAATTCACGACACCTAAAACTCTATGTAATTTTTGTTTGTGTATGTATTAGTGAGTAAGTCGTTGAAGTGCCATATCAATAAATTAAATTAAATTAAATTACATTAGATTAAATTAAATTAAATTAAATTAAATTAAATTAAATTAAATTAAATTAAATTAAATTACATTACATTACATTACCTTACATTACATTACATTACATTACATTACATTACATTACATTACCTTACATTACATTACATTACATTACAGTACATTACATTACAGTACATTACATTGCATTACAGTACATGACATCGTACAATTTTGTATGATTCCACTTTTTGTAGCGAGTGGATTTGCTTCAGGAATTTTAGGTTGCTCGCTCGAACCTGACAGGTAATTATACATTTAAATTAACTAAAAAATTAAAGACTGACAGTGAAGAAAGAAAGCAAATAGGTACTTATTCCGCACAGACTCATCACCTGCCCGCCATTTCCAACTATATCGGCTTCCAGTCTAACCGGATCCAACTGAATAGGTACCAGTATTTTACTGGAGCGAGTGCCTATCTAAGGAGATCGTGGTTAAGTAATAACAATCGCACGGGTCGATCCATGAGGTAAAGCTTCGCTTGTCGGGGTTGTTCCATAGATGGGTGACCATCATTACATACCGATGTTCCTCCGTGTCTCGGAAAACACGTTACGGGTCGTCAGAAGCCCGAAAGTCTGACAACCAGTCTTACGTACCAAGGGGTCTTACACAGTTACTGGGTTGTCGAGGTCAGATAGGCAGTCGCTCCATGTAAAATACTGGTATTCAGCTGCATCCGGTTAGAATGGTAGCCGACCCCAACATAGTTGGGAAAAGGCTTGGCAGATTGATTGATTTGACTGCCTATCTGACCTCCACAACACTGGAAACCAATACCTCCCAAAAACTGGTTGTCAGCAGTCTTTCGGACTACCCGTAACGATTGTCAAAGATCATCATGACATTTTTCGAAACATGGAGAGGTTGCGGTATTTAATAGATGGTCATCCATCCGCGAACTGACCTCGCCAAGCGCTGCTTAACCTCGAAGATCGACACGAGTTGCTCGTGTAGCCCTCTCTTATTCAGCAAAGACTATGAAGACTAATATCATCAGGAAGACTGGACTGTCTGAAATCCCATGCTTAGTCAGTCAGACACGTCAGTTCTGTTCTGTACTTAATACAGTAAGGGCGGTATAATAATCGTAGAAATAAGAGAAAACTTGTAATAATAATAAACTAGAGCCACTCCCGTTTCTCTCATCGCGTGTTTTACGCATCAAACCGTTGTTTACCCAAGAGTCAGATTATTTTTACAAAATTAAAAAACTGGCCAAGTGCGAGTCGGACTCGCGCTCGAAGGGTTCCGTACCATTATCTAGAAAAACGGCAAAAAAAATCATGTCTGTTGTATGGGAGCCCCCCTTAAATATTGTTTTTTTTTTAAATATATAATTAAATATTCTGTGAATATTTCAAGCGTCTACCTGTTGCCGTTATCAATATCGAGCAAAAACGAGCAAAAAACATCACATTTGTTGTATGGGAGCCCCCTTAAATATTTATTTTATTCTGTTTTTTAATATTTGTTATTATAGCGGCCACAGAAATACATAATTTGCGATAATTCCAACTGTCTAACTATCACGGTTCATGAAATACAGCCTGGTGACAGACGGACAGACAGACATACAACGATGCCTTAGGGTCCCGTTTTACCCTTTGGACGACCTGGACCATACAAATGCGCAATTATTCCAAAGTTATCCTTTACTTTTACCCCCATAACCAAAAACTTGAGAAGTTTAATCGCTTTATACAGCTTGTCTTTGTGTTCTCATGTCAATGAATGTAGGAAAAGAGGGTTAAAAGTTAAGAGAGGGGAGAGGGTTTTCTCAAACAGAAACCTCAAATTATAATATGGTAAGATCTAAACCTGCCGATCTATCCTGTGAAAACTTAGGTGAAGTGAGCTTGGTGTGAACTGTCTTAGCATCAGTAGGTATCGATGACAATGACAGCTCACTTCACGCTCACTTCACCTAAGTTTTCACGGTGAGATGTTTACAGAATAGCAATGCTGCATTGCGATTCTGTAACCGCTGTCATTGTCATCGCTACCTACTGATGCTAAGGCAGTGACAGTTCACTTCAAGCTCACTTCACCTAAGTTTTCACAATGAGATTTTTACAGAAAAGATCGAGTACATCAATCTGTCTAGCCTTTTCCCAACTATGTTGGGGTCGGCTTCCAGTCTAACCGAATGCAGCCGAATACCAGTATTTTACATGGAGCGACTGACTATCTGACCTCCACAACCCAGTAACTGGGTAATACGATACCCCTTGGTTAGACTGGTTGTCAGACTTTCGGGCTTCTGACGACTCGTAACGACTGTCAAAGATCCACAAATGACAGCCGGGACCAACGGCTTAACGTGCTTTCTTTTGAGTCTCGATATGTGAAAATGGTCCAACCATCCACGGACCAACCCCGGCAAGCGTAGCTTAACCTGACGGATCGACCCGAGCGGCTGTTATTACTTAGCCACGAGCTCCTCAAAAGATCGACTACATACCAACTCATTATTCATTCTCATTTGTAATCGACTTCAAAAAAGGACGACGATTTCCATTCGATGGGTATTTCCAGTTTTTTTCAGTTACAGATAAATTCAAACTACAATAAACTGAATAAGACTACAGTAATATTTCGCAGAAATATTTGGGTTATCTACGCAAAAAAACATGTAGTCATAGGAAGGAACAGAAAGAACTGTTTGTCTGCATCTGCGTGCACGTGTCATATTATATTTCGTCACAGTGTTATAAGGCTCTATGCACACACACGTTTTTCTTTTCGTGAAAAACTACGGTTTATTCGCTGAGTGTTGGCACAGTCATCAGTGTTGTATGGATCACTATGGCAGCTTGTTGACAGACACGTTTTTTACCCGACTGCGGCGAAGCAAAAAGGAGGGTTATGATTTTGACCGGTATGTATGTATGTTCATGTCGTGTTCCCTCAGCTTCTAAACTACTCATCACAATTTGACAAATGAGGTACCTATCGTTGGAAGCGTCTTGATCGTCCGCTGGATATGGCTATGTGACGTCACATTAAATGGATACATGAAGATTAATATGGCGCCCTTTATAGGACATAAAGTCATGAACTAAAAAAAAAGTTTTTTAATGAGGCCATGTTGGGTTAATTAGCACACTTCAAAAATAAATATTATAGAACCCCATTTAAAAAAAAATATATTTAAAATTATATGCTTGCTTAATTTAATTTATGTTTGTATACACGTGTGACTCCGGATTTTTAATTATTATTTAAACCTTTTTAGTTGACTTTTTTATCGTAGTTGGGTTTTAGTTTTATAACTTTTTTTTTCTACGTCGCGGTTTATACCCCGTACCGTAAACAAACCGTACCGTGTACAAAGAGCCTTACTGCCCGATCGTAAGTTTGTATGTGTATAATTTCGTCACCTGTCTGATGGTTTGAGCAATGCAACTCCACCTGTTCCTAGATCCGTTCAGATTTCTGCGAATGCCGTAATCGTGGGAAGAAGTATAATAGACTCAGTGAAATACGATAAACATTATTTGCAGTTTTTTAAGACTGTCGTAAGCGCTACTGCTGAGCATGAAATCCTGAGTTCGATTCCCGAGTCGGGCAACGTATTATTGGGTTTTTCCATCTGGATTTTTTCAGTAGTAGCCCAGAGTCTGTATTGGTGCCCGTTTGATGGCAATAGGGTCGCCCCTAATACATGGGACTTAAACATAACCGTTTTTTTGTTCGAGTTACGGAGAGGTCTTCGTATGTAAAGATGGTCACCCATCCGCGGACCAGCCGCGTTGCCTTATCGATCTACCCGTGCGGATATTATAACTTACCCACAAGCTCCTCGAACAACTGTCACAGAGAGTTTAAAAAAAAGTTATAAAACTAAAACTCAACTACGAAATTAAAAATCCGGAGTCACGTGTTGGGGCATAAATCAAACAGAGTCCGGATTTTTAATTCCGTAGTTGGGTTTTTTTTTTTTATCGTTATAGTTAGTATATATATATTTGAAATGTGCTAAAGGGTTTATCTTTCATTAGATACACAAGAAGGCCTAATTAAAATTTAAAAAAAAAACCTATCTTTATGTCCTCTAGAGGCCGCCATATTCATTAATGTGACGTCAAATAGCCTATAACCAGCAGACGTTCAAGACGCTTCCAACGATACCTTATTCGTCAAATTGTGATGACCAATTTAGAAGCTATGAGGGAACACATGAACATACAAACAATCCACAAATAAACAATCTTGAATCATACATACATACCGGTCAAAATCATAACCCTCCTTTTTGCTTCGCCGTAATCGGGTAACTAACCAAGATCTCAACTATGAACAAACCCTAAGCTGTGTCGAGACAGTCAGGTGTAAACTTGCAATAGTGAGAGGAATAACCTGTCCCTACCTATAATTAAGTCTACCTACTGCATGTATAGAACGCTGATTGCATTGAGGCTGGTTTGAGTTCACATGTGTCATTGATTGATTATGCAATGTACCTATTGCGTATGAACAAGACTGCAGGCAAAGACCTTAACTTAAAAAAACAGGGGGCTTAAAACAGTCACTTTCGCAGAATCATAATAGGAAAATATTATGAAGCATCGTAAAATGTCACAAACTGACAATTCATAATATGATCTACGTGCGATTCATATTACGAAATAATTCATCTGTTTGACAGTTTTCTATGGAGATTCGTAAAATGGTCCACACATGAATTGCTTTTGAGTCAAATTAGAGGAACTGCTAATGACAGCTGGAAATTCAGGAAACGAAATGCTTTTAGAGGAATTGCTAATGTGACCGTTTTATGATCCCAATTCTGCTTACAAAAATGTTCCTTAGAATAAAAACCAGTTTAGCAGATACCTAATATAATTTTATTAGGTACACTTCGTCTGCAATCCAGGATGAAAAGTTGCTTATGTCCATCTCCAAAGTCATGGTATACCCATGTGCCAAATTTGATCTAAGTCCGTTCAGCTGTCTTATTGTGAAAGCGTAACAAACAAACTCAAACTCAAACTCAAAACTCAAAGCATTTATTTCAATTAAACCATTTACAGGCACTTTTGAATTGTCAAGGAGTCAGTCAGTCAGAAATATGAAGCTAGTTGTGTAGTTAACAAACTCACTTCCCCATTTATAATATTAAATTAATCATAATCCTAGCTAATATTATAAATGCGAAAGTGAGTTCAACGGCGGATTTGCCACACAGGTATATCTTGACCAGGGTTAGGACATAGGATACTTTTTTCCTAGTAGTACGTTCCCCTGGAATAATTTCTGACCTCCACGCGAGCGAAGCCGCAGGCAAAAGCTAGAAAACTATAAACCGGTTTGCATGCAGATATTCTTTAAAATAAACAGTATGTTTATATTCCAGTGACTTTGTTTATAATGTGAAGTTAATTCCTCATTGCAAAAGTACCCAAACCCGAAACCAAAAATAATTTATTCTGTGCTAAAAATCGAACCCGTGATTAATAGCGGTAAAGTCAACCGTTCAGTCACTGCTCCGGTCGAGCCATTGTATTTCTAAGGCTGTCATCAGACAGACTGCATTTCAACTGCACTGCAACTGCAAATTTGCAGTTTGAATTCAGTTACAGTACATTACGAGTATTGCAGTCGTACTAAACTGCATTCAAACAGGAAGAATGCAGTCTGTCTGATGGCAGCCTAAAGGTACAAGTCAGCTGCTGCGGAAATAATATTGATCCTAAATAAAATGCAAATTATACCTACAATTGTTTTTGAAATGTGTCAGTCTTATTGGCGCCCAACAAATACAGCATACAGGGTGTATGATTAATTTATTTAAAAAAGCTTCCGGATCTTTGAATTAACGGTTTTTTATTGTATTATATTTTGTTTGTTTTCGCTGGTACTGTGCTTTATTGGATAAAGAATAGGACATCCGTTCTTCATCAGCTAACACGATGCCGATATATTATGATATGATACAATAGTTATTATGAAAGAATGCTAATAAATTATAACTGATTAAATGCATAGTCCAAATTCATAATAAAGCTACCAATAAATTACATTAAGATAAAACCAAGAATATAATAGCTTGCTTAGTAATTACTAACATAAAAGCAGTAGTGTTACTTAATAAAAATAAGCAAGAAATCGAACCCGGAACCATCCTTACTTCCTTACTAATATTATAAATGCGTAAGTAACTCTGTCTGTCTGTCCCGCTTTCACGCCAAAACTACTCGATTTAGGTACAGTCTAGAGCCTGAGAATGGACATAGGCTACTTTTTATCGACATACCACGCGGGCGAAGCCGCGGCCGGAAGCTAGTTCTCTATAATCTATAGATTTATAAACATCATAATGTTCCTAAAGTTTAGAGCAAAAACTATAAATAAAAGGGCATTGTAATAAAATAACAATCGATGACGTCACTCTCAAAACGGTCAATCAATACCAATCATTGTCAATTATGAATAAAGATGGAGTATCTGTACTTACCCTTCAAAAACTATAGGGTATATACCTAAATTAACGTTCAAGCTACCGATGCTATTATAAAATAAGCTGTTTTGGGTAAAAACACATGTAAACGACTACCCGGAAATGGCGCCCAACAATTAGCTTCACTATAAATTCAGAACTACCCTCGCTACAACATAAAATCAAGATCGTCACGTCACAACTTCCGGGTTCGTCACACATCGCTGCATTTCCGCACCGAATCACCATAACACTGTAGTCACGCCGCAATCGAATGCAAACCATTCGAAAAGTTCGGAATACCCGCCGTTCGTAAAGTTCAATTTCTTAGCAACGGTCCACAATGGCTATCGCGGGCATTCGCACACGTCATCACGGCGTGTCCGGTCTCTCCCCCAATAAATGAAATTTAACAGAATGAGGGAAAAAAATCAATACCAACACTAGTCAGTGGATATCGGCCACTATCGCAGCCCCTCTAATTTACTACCTACGATAAAAACAATCCGGTGTGTGCGTGGCCTGCTGCGTGCTCGTACAAACATCTCATATTAACTGCTACAATATTCATGCGACATTATGAACGCGCCCTTATGTAATATATCGCACATCAATAATTCCTAAACGCGATTGATTCCATGAAAAAAAAAAACAAGTACTCACGGATACAGCAGCCGTCAAATGTTATGAAAGTTGAGCATTGTTAGTGGACCCCGGCGAGGTCGTCGAACCCGCAGAGCACGATGACAAACACACAGGCCGCCATATTGTATTTCAAAACGTCATTTTTTTTTTTTAATTTTCCAATCGGCGAACTGTCAAACTCCGGCCGGCCGAAACTTGGTCGAACTTAAACCGCCTAATACTCGAAAAACTCCCTCCGATATATTTTGCGCCTCAACTCGTTTTTGGTGTAGTAACTTTATGTTTACGTTGTAATTACGCCTATCTATAAACACTTTATTATTGTATAAAACGGTATAAAAATATTAAAATTATGAACGATGGAAAACTTGTAAATTAAAACGAAATATAAATATATATTAATAATAATATAAACGTACTAGCGGCTCTGAGTGCGAGCGCCTACTGACTTAAAATTTTTGGGTATAAAAACATGCTACAATAGCCTCCTACGGGAGTGAACTGTCTTGATACTTTCACCGACCGGAAAAATCGCGCGCATCGGGGAATATAGAAAAAAATGTTCAAGAACGCGCGAGCCAATTTGATCTTTAAGTCTTATGACTCAAGAGTGATTGCGTGTAACCGTGGAGCGTTTGGTTTGCTCCTAGAAATTTATAATTGAGTAGATAATTAAGAAATACTTCCTTATCAAAAAATTTAATAAACATTTTCACTATAATTCAATTTAACCTTGAAGATTACATAAGTTTTGAAATGGCTACCTTATAATTCTTTCTGTAAACTTTCATCTTTGTATTTATCAACTTATTATAAAACTTAAACCATACCTAAAGAAGTATTTGCAAATACTATACTATACACTACACACTAAACACAAAAAAAATTAAAATTGCAAACGACACTAACATAATAGACACACTAAAAAGCATTTCTTTAATTCCTGAAAAAGTCAGAGAGGCTACGAACAAAAACTAACTCAAACACAGTCAGAAAACTTAAAATCATTAAAACACTAAAAGATATGATAAGTATCTTAAAAAAACAATTAATTGTCACAACCCTCATTCCTCTTGTCAAAAAATTGTACTCTTCTATTATTTCAACAATCCCTTAAAAACACTTCACAACCCAGAAACACTGAAAATAGAACACTTTTCATTTCCAAAAAGAAAGCAAAAGTGCTAGTGAAAGTGTAAACGATCAAGACTTCCCGCGCGCGCTACGGACACGCATGTGTGCGTGTGCTAGGGGGCGCGCGGGGGCTGCGGGCGCGGCGTCGCGGGGGGAGGGGGTGAAATTTTTCGTTTTTCGCCCACTTTTCCGTCCCGCTCTAGTTTTTCGTCTCCCTCATTTTTTCTTCGCCCGCTTTCTTCTTCCTTGAGCCCCACCACATGTGTGCTGGCCACAGTATATGCGAAGCCTTCGGATGAAAAACTTATCATTTCCGGTTTGATCTGCCTCTTGTTTTAGAAGGTTTATCTGTTATCTTTGTTGGTGAATGTGGTGTTGATACGTGATTATCTTTTATCGAATCTGTAGCTTAGACTACTGACAGCTTTGGAAAAGTACCTGTTTTTACATTTCTGCTTTTCATTTTTATCTTATCTTGACACTGATGTTACAGCTGAAAATTAAGAATAATTCAGGTTATATATTATCAACACCTTTATCGTTATGATAATAATTCTAAATGTATTGAAAATCTATGCATATAATATGAACACATACTTGATTTTACTAAATCATACTTTTTTGTTGAGGTAGTTCTTTATAAAGACCATCATTTATACTACCTTACTAGCTTGGTGAGCATCATTTGACTTTTTCAGTTGATAAATTACACACATTTGTAAACCTCTTTTCCTCATCACAAAAGTGTTTTTTAGAAACCTAGCAGTTTCCTAAACGATAGCATTGCCTTTCTACCTAGATTCAACAAGAATCCAATATCACTATTATTCCTAACTTCCTACTTCGCCAAAACAAAACATTTCGTCATGTTTATCTGTTTTCTTAACATATACAACAGTGAGTTCGCGGGCGCCCGGCCTCTTCCCTCCCTGGCGCCTTACAGATATACAGTATGTTGTTTTATACAAACCTATTTTTATTTTAATTAATTGTAATTTATTGCTTTTGTTGTCATGTGTCCTGGTGCGGTAGGTTGTGTTTTGGTGCTGTGTTTGGGATTGGAGTTGCGATCGAATGGATAAAGAAGAGATGTAAATACTTAGAAAAAAATATGAGTTTAATGTTTTAATTGTATAATCACAGTAGGCTAAAAATAATTACTAGTCAGCATTTTTTTTTTTCGTATAAACTGTTGTGTACAACTTCCAATGTAAGTTACTATTCTACATAAAAAAAAGCTTCAAATTTTTCTATACATAAACGTATGAACCTTTTATAAATAGGAGTATTTAACAGAGTACAAGTTATCCAACTCTGTCAAAACAAGTTAATCCAAAACCCCCACACATGCAACCCGCCAGCAACATAGCAACAGCGCTATCTCCTCACAAAGCACTAAGCAACAAACCACCATCTTCGAACAGCCTGTATCACCAGCAGAACTAGGAAACGAGGGAGTAAGTACACACACCCACCACCCGGGGGGGGAGTACATGGCAAATACGCGAAAGCAATAGGACTTTTAAAAATTCTCCAGAAATATGATTTATGTGTTGACGGCAACGCGTTTCTCCCCTCAAGGCCGGGGGACTGATTCGATTTTTAAACCACCCTGTGTAGGCTGTAGGTTTTTGAATAAAAAAAAAATTATATTGTTTTTTTTTCGGCGTCTTTTTTTAAAATTGAATTCGGATTGGTTCCGTTTTGTATGAGGAATTTAGTTTCGTTACGGGGTTGGCAGAGCCTCAAGTTTCGAGTACTGTCGTAATGTTTCGTCGCTCTGTTTCGATGTCAATTGGTCGTAACTGTAACATGCAATATCAATGGAAGGTGCATCCATAACGATCACGAGCACGTCGTAAAATATTAAGCAGTAAGGGAGGGTACAGACACGGTGTTGTCACTTTTATTCAAGGTTGATACACAATATTATCTAATAATAAGTTGACGAACACGATTGTCAGAATCCCAAAAGTCTGACAAGTAGTCTTACCAAGGCGTATCGTGTTACCCAGTAACTGGGTTGAGGTCAGATAGGCAGTTGCTCCATGTAAAATACTGGTATTCATATGCATCCGGTTAGACTGGAAGCCGACCCCAAGATAGTTGGGAAAAGGCTAGGCAGATTGATTGAATAAGTAGACAAACCTTTTTTTCTTAGATGTGTATATTAGCAGGCTCTTCATACTATAACAAAGTTAAAAAACGTAATTTTTTTATTCGCTTTTACACCGCATTTACTGCACCGCGGCTTCCGCTGTCTATGACGTAAATGGACATGCCCTGCCCCTATCGTAAGGCCATTCCACATTCGGCGCGATAAACTGACCCATTATTCGTACAAGCGATTTGTGACAAAATAATAAAACTGCAATAAAGAACGTCCATCTTTTTAAACCACTATTTATTTGTTTGGTTTACCCAAAATGTTTATTAAGTCCACGCGTTGGTGTTTTCAATGCAATCAATATAAGGCTTCGCCCGCGCGGTATGTCGATAAAAAGCAGCTACCCCAGGGTGCCATCTATCTCCTTGCCAAATATTGTCGAAATCCGTTCAGTGGTTTAGGCGTGAAGAGGTAACATACAGACAAACAAACAGAGTTACTTTCAAATTTATAATATTAGTATGGATATGGATTATTCTTGTGCGAAAATAATGACGCCATTGACATTATTTCCTCAGGCTTTTCTTAGGATCCCAGTTCAGCAGAAACATCTAAGAATTCTAACCAATAAAATTCTTAAATTCGTTCATTTATTGACTCACTGATAGACAACGCACAGTTTAAACCTCTGGATCTAGAAGTATGAACATTTTGCACAAGAGTTCCTTACATAATGAAGATTAGCACTAAGATAGGATTTTTTAAATAAATATCCCCTAAAGTGGTAAAATACGAAATCTGTATGGAAGTTCGAAAAACCCCATCGGGCAGAGCTTGTATAATAATATAGTTCTAAATAGTTTGAATAAAAAAAACAGAAATTGTCAGAAAAAAACATAAACTAATAGAAAAACTTTCATTAAATAATATCGTAGACCCGCGTAGAGCCTGCTACGAAATCGCTACGTCGCCCGTGTGTTTACGCCTTTAGTCGTAAAAAGGTCGTGTTTTTAAATGTCACAGTACAATAAAGAACCTTTTTACTTTCTTGTTTTTATCAATTTCTACAAACATAGAAACGTAGTTTATTAACAGGGGGCTTAAAACGGTCACTTTAGCAGAATCATAATAGGAAAATATTATGAATCATCGTAAAATGTTTCAAACTGACAATTCATTATATGATCTGCGTGCGATTCATATTACGAATTAATTCATCAGTTTAACAGTTTTGTATGGAGATTCGTAAAATAGTCCACAATATGAATTGCTTTTGTGTCAAATTAGTGGAATTACTAATGACAGCTGGAAATTCAGGAAATGAAATGCTTTTAGAGGAATTGCTATGTGACCGTTTTAGACCCATTGAAGCCTTCCAATCCAGGCTTCCAAGACTTTATAGCCACCTCACGGGACGTATGAATGAGATGTGTGACATGTATGAGAGTAGCTACAGAACAATTCCTACCACAGACTCAGTAAACTACTAATCTCAAATCGTCAAAGTTAATAAGGATTCGAAGGAGTATATTTGTCTCTAGCTGTACGAAAATAGCTCATATTTTTGTAAAACAAAGTAAGCTAATAATGCGCGAGTCGCACTTGCACTCGAAGGGTTCCGTACCACCGTACAATATTAACACATTTTATTTTTTTATGTTTTAGTAAAACAACACGTTTCCTGTATGGGGATGTGGGGAATTTTAACTTTATTTTATTTTTATTTAAGATTGTCTACCTATTACGGTTCATGAGAAACAGCCCGCTGACAGATAGACGGACAGACGGACAGCGAAGGCTTAGTAATAGGATTCTGTTTGGCACCATACGGGTACGGATCAGTCAGTCAGTTAGATTTTTTTTACAAGGTTTTTTCAGTAACTTCTACTCTAACCTGTAAAATCTCACCGTAAAAGCTTATGTGAAATGAACTTGATGTGAACAGTTGTGCTATTTTGTAAAACATCTCACCGTGAAAACTTAGGTGAAGTGAGCTTGAAGTCAACTGTCACTGCCTTAGCATCAGTAGGTATCGATGACAATGACAGCTCACTTCACCTAAGTTTTCACGGTGAGATGGTTACAGAAGAACAATGCTGTTATTGTCCAAGGGGCTTAAAAAGGTCACTTTAGACGAATCATAATATTAAAATATTATGAATCATCGTAAAAACGACACAAACTGACAATTCATAATATGATCTGCGTGTAATTCATATTACGAAGTAATTCATCTGTTTCTATGGAGATTCGTAAAATGGTCCACAAATTATGAATTGTCTTTGTAGTAGAAGAATTGCTAATGACAACTGGGATTCAGGAAATGAACTGCTATTAGAGGAATTGATAATGTGGCTGGTTTAGGCCCCCTGATGCCTGATGGATTGACACTCTTGACAGTTCACTTCACCTATACTTACTTCGCCTATGTTTTAACGGTGATATGTTTACAGAATGGACCGGCTGATAATTTAATAAGATAATGTGTGCAAGTAGTAATTGGCGTGTAATTTTTTTTTACCCACAGCAGTGAGGCTCTTTGCCTTCATTTGACCTGATGGTAAGTGATGATCAGGCCGAAAGTGGAAACGAGCTTCACCCGGAATCCTCCACCACAGAGGAACTGGCTATATCTTCCCTCTAACTGCCGAAACACAACATTGTTGCTAAGGTGACAGACTTAAATAAGACGATGGTATCTAGCCAGGCGGACTTAGAACAAGCCCTATCACCAACCAAACCGAACAGAAAATTTTGCTCCCGCTGGGAATCGAACGCGGGACCTCTGGGTCAGAGCCAGGTGGTCTTACCACTAAACCACGAAGGCGATTAATTCCACCAAACACAATACCCAAGGTGACATTAGACAGTAGATTTTCCGGTCAGTCTTCTCAACCTTTAAAACCCGCAGGATCCGCTTCTCACCCTGTGTACCAGCTTATGATAATAGTCGGTTTTATGTGTGTTTGTTATTGTGTATAACGTGTTACTTCAACCGGTGCTGACCTTGTTAGAGATAAAAAGCGTGAAAATAAGTGTAATACCTTATAGCTACGAGATCAGCGGAACGATAGGAAATTGTTTAGTTCAAAATTGTGCAAAAATGTTTTTCTACGTCATGATATTTTAATTTTTAAGAAGTTTTTCGCCATCATTTTTGGCTCGCAAAGAGTGCAACTTAACTACACTGGACCCTAGAAACATTTATATCTCATTTTTTCTTTTAATTTTAGGAAATTATAGCACGTCGGCGTCAATTTCAGATTTTTGAAAACATTACAAAAATACTACCACCGTAATTAACCAGATTTTTCCTATCTTGTGAGACAAGTTAATTTGTTTCCTGAAAAGTGGGTTGTTTTCACAGAGATTTTTTTTTTCCTTAAAAAACAGTTTCCTATTTATTTTTTACCATTCCGCGAGTCTTCTAGCCACCCTTGTGAGGGCAGCCCCTTACAAAACGCGACCCTTTCGCTCCCAAGACGCTTATTTGACTCACTTTAAAAATTTCCTACTGGCCTATATTTCTCGGTGTACAGTCCGCCCCCAATTTTTTTTAAAGGTTCGTTCTGGGGTGCGGTTTTTTATGTCACGATTATTTTTTATTGAACTTCATTGATGGGTATTTTCGGTTTTTATGCTGAAAGATAGTGATTAGAAACTAATAATTTTCTTTTCTTTGGATCGAAAGAATGTAATGAAATGTAATGAAGTAATGAAATGATTTTATTTTCTGTAAATAGGTTTTCAACAATACATTTTAAGAACTAGTTGAGGTCGTTTCTCATAATATGACTACTCTGAGAAGAAATGCCGAAACAAACTCAGAGGTCACAGTCTCTTTTAAAGTCCAGACATAATCTTGGTCAGATCATGTGAAGACTATGTAGATTAGTGTCTGAAATGGTCATTTGAGGAAAGAGCCACACATATTGAGTGGACCTGTCCTGTCAGTGTACGCATTTGTCAGTCATTAAAAGCTTCGCTTCATATGTTGTAACGGATAAATCCATAGAAAAACACATTTTCGCAAAATGGAATCAATCATCTAGTCAGTGAACTAAGAACATAGTTTCATAAAACACCAATTTAAATATGATTTGTACAAAAAGAGAACCACCATTTTTTAACGTCTTGTTAAAAAACGGTTCACCGCTATTTTGCAAAAAACGTTTGGATTACTTACGTTTTTGCTTTGAACATGCTGCCAACATCACAAGAATTAATAACACGAATGTTTCTTTTGTTTATACTGGTCCGTTCTTGATAATCCATAATAATATGCTTTCTTTCAGACATCAAGTTCATTCAGCCAGCGTTTACATTCATATCATTAATTGTGGAAATAAAGTCTACTACATAACTCGTAGACTTTGACATTTCAAGTAATTGTTGTTTGTTTTTTCAATTTAGAGTTTGACATTTGCACCTGTCGATAATTTGACAGGTGCAAACAGACAGTCGACTAATGTCGACGAGATTAAAAAACACACTATAGGTTGTGGGGTTCATATGTCAGTCGCTTCATATAAAATACTGGTATTACAACATTCTGTTAGACTGGAAGCTGACGCCAACATAGTTGGAAAAAGGCTATAGACAGATTCTTAGAATGAGGTATTCTTTCTTCCGCATTTTCCGGTTTCCCAAAAATAAAACATGTTGTTATTAATAAATGCGGCCGACTGTACTGTTTGGCGCCCGTTCGACTACACACATTGTACTGTTAACTCATAAATATGTATGTGAATATTTGTTAAATATATAAAATGTTTATTTCCCTACTGTTTTAGGACTGAGAGTAAATAAAACAACGTTATTTTAGTTTTTGTTTTTCTTGTAAAGTACCGACGCCTGCATTAATTAGTGACCCCCGTTTTCTAAAGTATTTCAAATAAATGTAGGTACACTCGCGACAATCGAAGAAGTCCGTTTTGACGTTTCGTTCTCGTACAAGTAATTAATGCGTTATGCCTTGAGAATCAGTTTTTAGCAATGTAGATAAGTCGTCGATTACAAACTCTCTAAATATGATCAATCGATATGTCTCGAGAATCAGTTTATAAGATATATTTTTTTCTATCGCTAAAAGTATTTTCATAGCTGTCAAATCGGACTTCTTAGATTGTGCGTCTGTAGTTTGTACAGACATGGGTTTCTCTGCTTACCTTACCTTACTCTTGTAACAACTATAATTATGTACTATACTCGTATGCTGAAACGAGAGAAGATTATGTCAGCAGTATGATATAAAAGTGATTTTTTTGCCACAAAAGTATGCAGAAACTACCGAATATTACTACTAGCTTTTGATAATTTAACGTGATTAACGTCCTCTGCAAGCAAAACAACCTTGAAGAAAATATTATCGTGAATATTGAAAATTCATTTTTAGATTCATTTGCTACGGCGTAGCAGGGTCTACGAAACATGACGTAATAACTACGTTTCAGCTCCGCGTTCGTATAACCATGAAGTTATGTCAAGGAGATAGGCAGAATGCTATCCTCTGGTTTGTCAATAACTGCGACCACCACTTTTCAAAGTGCCAAGTGTGGTGATTTAGGCAATCAGTCTGTATGACGTTTTTTCAATTAATTAAGCTACGGTTTTCTAGAAAAGCGGTGGCCGTCACATGACGGCCGCAGTGACGGTTGTCTTGAGAATGATAGCACCGGGGCACTTTACGATGTCAAAAACGCTCTCTAGAGAAACACCAACTCACTTTCATAGACAACGTTTCAGTGACGCCATTCGACGGTAAATTGCGGACGCTATGTTGCGGCCATCGTACTCTTAGGAAAACAGGCTTTACGGAACTGTGTGATGTTCATATTCTGATAAACTATTTTCATTGTAACACATTTGCCCATAAAATAACATCACGCCTGTAATCCCCAAAGGGTTAAGCAGAGATGTACCCATAGTACACCCACATTATGTCAGTTATGTTTGAGTCCCATGTAATAGGGGGCGAGCCTATTGCCATCAACCGTGCACAATTACAGACTACGAGACGCTACTGAGAAAAAAAAAAACAAAATTAAAGCCAAACAACAAAATTATAGTTATCATAAAATATGAGTCTTGTCTATCATTTCGTTATAGATCTGTCCACCCTCCGTAAGAGTGCACCCTCTGACGTACATCGACCCTTACCTATTTCATATTTACGTGTTGTGAACAAACACTTATATTTCCTGGTCTTCAGGAACATTGCTTTGTTGCGTCGCTTCGGACGTTACCGTACGTTTTTCGACGATTACTTACGAAGAAAAGAGCATTTCTGTAATGAAAAAAAAAAACAATTTGATGCGACAATTATTGTCGTGAATATTTTTCTCTTTTCTTTTACATTAGTAAAATCATTCTGTTTGCATTGTTTTATAACTACTTATTTAAGATAGTTAATTGATTCAGGCGTGACTTTACGGAAATCCATTATAAATTAAATACAATAGACGCAGATATATTTATTTAGTAACCTATTCCGCTTCACTATTCCTCAAGAGTCATAAAAAACGCTATAAGAAGTCGACACATGTTTCACCTCTCAACGAGGCATCCTCAGGATGACGATGGACCAGTCGTGATCCCGAACACGACGTGTCTGAATGCATTTCACCATAACTTATCAAAGTAATCTTTGATATTGTTTAAACCTATTTTTCCTCATTTTGTTATAAAAATTAGTCACTCTGAAAGTTTTCCAAAGACATTAAAACAGCATAAGTGTAAGGAAAAAAAACATACTGCCTAGCCTTTTCCCAACTATATTGGGGTCGGCTTCCAGTCTAACCGGACAGCTGAATACCTGTATTTTACATGGAGCGACTGCCTATCGGACCTCCACAACCCAGTAACTGGGTAATACAATACCCCTTGGCAAGACTGGTTGTCAGACTTTCGGGCTTCCGACGACCCGTAACGACTGTCAAAGATCTACAAATGACAGTGGGGTCCAACGGCTTAACCTGCTTTCCGGGGCACGGAGGAGTCTCGATATGTAAAGATGGTCACCCATCCACGGACCAACCCCGGCAAGCGTAGCTTAACCTGATGGATCGATCCGTGCGGCTGTTATTACTTAGCCACGAGCTCCTCAACTGTGTTGAGATCGGTGACCAGTCTAACCGGATGCAGCACAACACAATTTTACATGGAGAGACCGCCTATCTGACCTTCACAACCCAGTTACAGGGTAACACGATACCGCTTGGTAAGACTGTATGTCAGACTTTTGGGCTTCCGACGACCCGTAACGACTGTCAAAGATTGATCTGTCGTAGAGGCCTTCCACTCATCTGTTGATTGCCCTTTAGAAGGCCGATAACGATTATGTTTTAGTAAAATGATTTATTAAACCTTGTCGATGGCTTGCAATAGTTACATTAAGGTGGTTACTTGCAAGGAAAATGTTGATATCAAGCTTTATAATTACTTATGGACGGACGTGTGTCTATAAGAACCGTCTTTAAACCGCAATTAGTATAATTATTGTAAATGTTGATATGGTGTTTACAAGTCATGTTGTTTACATTTTAAAATACATTTGCATTGCAGTCTGTACATTTTTATGCGTATTAAGTTATTGTTTTTCAATTTAATTTCAACAAGGCTTTGTAATTTTTGGTTACTAAACTGAGCGCTGCAATTCCTGTATTTTAAAGAGCGTTTCCTTCACAGATTCATATCTCTGTCAAAAATACCTCTGTCTAATTTTCCTACATTTTTTACAAGATTGTCTAGATTGTCCTTGATTGTCGCTGAGATGAGATAGCGACTGTATTGCGACTAGATTTTAAACGTTTTTAAATACGGGGATTGGTCTTCTGAGGAGTATGTGGATTTTTATTTTTTTTCGTTCTCAGTTAATTTTATCGTTGGTCTGGCAATTTGAGAATTTTATGCGGCCTACCCAAATGTCCTTTCTTTGGTATTGTTCGTCGAGTCGTTGAGCTCCTTAAGTTCTGAATTGAGCTCCACCATTACTGACAAATGCTTGCACTGACTGGACAGGTCCACTCAAATCTGTGTGGTTCTTTCCTCAAAAGACCATTTCAGACTCGAATTTACATGGTCCTCATATGGCTTGACCAAGATTATGTCTGGACTTTAAAAGAGACTGTGACCTCGGAGTTTGTTTCGGCCTCTCTTCTCAGAGTAGTCAGATAGGAAACGTCTACCTCATCTAGCTTATTTTTAATATTTTTTAATATGACGTGTAAAAGTGATTCCAATATCCTATTTACAGAATAAACAATTTCATTTCATCACATTTCTGGATCCATGTTTTAGGAATCATGGTAAACGACCGGTAAATTATATAAAGGAACTAGCGACCCGCTTCTTAGTTAAATGTAACTTTAATAGTAACGTATTATATAAATAAACCTTCCGGAATAAATTCTCTAAACGATGGTGAAAATCTCATTAAAATCTATTGCGTGGGTTTAAAAGAACAACGCGGATTTACAGACAAACATGAAAAGCGAGTTTATTGAAGTTTAGATTACTACTATTGCTATTGGTTTAGTGAGTTTCAACTCCAAATCAATATACCATCACGTAAGTTATATTTTATCCCTCTTACCCCTTTCACATGATTTCAAATATCATTTTTATTTCGTTTGGATAAAGCGTTTAACATACGAATGTACAAGTTACCTCATGTAAATGAGCTATTAATTTTAACGACTGTGCTTGACTGTCGTTAAAAATGGCCGTAACGTGCAGTTGTATGTGATTTTAATATGCCTACGTTTGAACCTTATGAGTTGATACGTAGTGGAAGTAACCAATAAAATATGGAGGTAGCATGCTTAACTGTGAGGGTTAAAAGTGAAGCTTCGTTTTTCTTGATATGAAAAACTACGTTGTATGGATCACTATGGAAGTTTGTTGATGGACACGTTTTTTCTACGGCGCGGTTTATACGCCGTACCGTAAAGAAACCGTGAAACAAATGGCCTTATTTTGTAACTGGCAACCCGCCCCTGCTTGGCGTAAAATGCGTCTTTAATCACCAAACTTATCTTTAATAATGCTGATAGCCTGTGTGTTTCCTGAAAGTCTTAAAGATCACAGTTTGTTCACTCTTTGGTTACATCAATGATCTATATGGTATTTTTTGGGTAGCATCATTTTCTAAGCGATAAACACAGGATTTGGAACTGAAAAAGACTCTTTCCCATCTAACTGAAACTTTTTCAAACATTATCAAGTCTATCCTTGGTAATAAAACGGCTATTTCCGCTCACATTCTCGCGCCGAGCGGCGCAGCGATCGCCGCTTCAGTCCTTTCAGTTTCGTTCCCACAATTAACAATAACGCCAAATGAAGTGTTCCACCGAATTCATCGCAACAAACATATATAATATTTTCTTTCTCTAAAACTATCTACTATCTCATCCCCCCTCAAACCCCCCATAATACGTCTGTGTGTGTGGAAAAATTCGTACTTGCTACCCTTATAGGGCCACCCCCTCCCCCCGCCGCTTTCACGGTTCTAATTTTTGGGGAATTTGGGGCATATTCGTAAATATGAAATGGAAAAAATATTTCGCATATATATGTAATTTGGACTTTGTTGTATGTGTGTTAAGGTTGAATTTCCGGCGTTGGGGAGTTGGAAAAAAAATTACTTCATATGTCGTCCTTAAGACGGAGCGCGCCGCGCTTCGTATGTGTGTTGCGAACATGGCCGCCGTGGAGTCGCTGTTAATTATTGTCATTGACTGTATTTTTTTAAATATTTTTATAAAACATTAATTTTAAACTCAAATCAACAATAATTCTACACTGTTTAGAAGAAAACAATTCCAATACAAGTCATGATTGTCTACGGCTATAAAACCAAAATTTTCGTATTTGTTGATTAAATTCAATGAAGTAGTAGTACATGTTCTCTAATAATTAATTAACAGTTAATTAATGATTTTGAATTCAATTAAATCAAGGCAGTCAGCCTCTGAAACTCCTTAGCCCCCCGTGCTTATAAAAGCATATTGGGCCTCAACCCACATAGTATTATGGGCCATCATGAAACGGGCGGGGTTAAATATAAAAACCGGCCAAGTGCGAGTCGGACTCGCGCACGAAGGGTTCCGTACCATTATCTAAAAAAACGGCAAAAAAAAATCACGTTTGTTGTATGGGAGCCCCCTTAAATATTTATTTTATTCTGTTTTTTTAGTGTTTGTTGTTATAGCGGCAACAGAAATACATCATATGTGAAAATTTCAATTGTCTAGCTATCACGGTTCATGAGATACAGCCTAGTGACAGACAGACACACAGCGGAGTCTTAGTAATAGGGTCCGGTTTTACCCTTTGGGTACGGAACCCTAAAAACCAACCGGTCTTTTGTCGCTGACACAAACGAGTACCTAATCGCCGTTGGTGTGAGCAGTCAGCGATCGACTATTAATTATTGTATCTCTTTTACTTAAATGGGAGCTACAATCATTTGTACGTTTCTTAAGTGAAAAAATCGTTGATAGCGATAGTATCATGTGGTGGGAGACGTGCCTTCTGCTAATCAAAATAATAACTATGATTCAAATCTGTTTGTTACTGTTTGCTTACTTATAAGCTATTTATCTTCTTTGTTCGAAGACGTCTGTGGTTCCAGTTAGTATTTTTTTGTATTTACTACATACAAAAGCTAGTTGGTAAGTAAATTATTATCCACAAAACAGTTTTTAACGTCATAGGTCATCATTACTCACACCAATCTCTCAGCAGTTCTCTCAAGTTGCATTGCATGTATTCCCTAATAAACAAAACACTTCCCTCTTCTCTTTTCTTCTTCTCCGTGCATGTATGACCAGATGTCATTCCAGTTTGGCTTCCAGTCTAACCGGATGCAGCTGAATACCAGTATTTTACATGGAGCGACTGCCTATCTGACCTCCACAACCCAGTAACTGGGTATTACGATACCCCTTGATAAGACTAGTTGTCAGACATTCGGGCTTCTGACGACCGGTAACGCTGTCAAAGATCCACGAGTGACAACCGGGACCAATGGCATAACGTGCTTTCCAAAGCAGTCGGTATGTAAAGATCCCCTCGGTATGAAGACCCATCCACGGACTAAACCTGGCAAGCGTAGCTTAATGATGGATCGACCCGTGCGGCTGTTATTACTTAGCCACGAGCTCCTCTTATGTATGACCAGATGTATGAACATAAATGAAATAAAAGATGTGATAAAGTTGTTGTTGTTGTAGTTGTTGTTGTTGTTGTAAGTGTGTATAAACGTATGTATGCGTGCTTTCGAATCCTAACCCCATAAGATGAAGGCATAACTTTATGAATCTCAACTAAAATAAACAAATGCAACTTGGCTCACATTAGCAAATGTTTTTATCTAATATCTAGTACTAGCTTCCACCCGCGCGGTATGTCGATAAAAACTATGCCTATGTCCTTCCCCAGGATGCCATCTATCTCCATGCCAAATTTTATCGAATTCCGTTCAGTGGTTTAGGCGTGAAAAGGTAACATACAGACAGACAGAAAGTCAGACAGACAGAGTTACTTTCGAATTTATAATATTAGTATGGATTTTTATCTAGTACTATTATATTTGTATAGTTTTTTACATAATTACACCTACGTTCATGTATTTCACCATAGCTTATCAAAATAATCTTTGTTAAGTGAAAAGCTATTATTATAGCCGTTTGTTAAAAAAAAACCACTAAAAGCAACACAAGTGTACACAGGCAGGTATATATTTTAGGAATACATTCCAATATGTCACAATACTTTAATATACTCATACTAATCAATATTTTCTTTTGCAGTTTAAAATACAACGATTCCAAAAAAAATACAGAATAATTAAATACCTACAAAAAATTGTAACCGACTCCACGCATTTCATATTCCATCACCGAGCAATATATATAGCTCAGGCCGTAGCTATACGAACAAATATATTATATTTTCCTATATGTTAGTTCCATCATTTATACTTTATTACTATATATATATAGCAACTATTTATATATCAAAGTATTGTAGTGGTGTGTGTGTCGTACGCACAATGGGGAGGAAACTCAATTAAACATTTGCTCTAATAAGAATCTTGAAGATTTGCTAACGTTTTATTATTATTTTTTCTTAGCAATGCAGATTTTTTGTAATTTTTGGCTTCTCTTCAATATCCTGTAGAGTGTCGTAAAATTCTTGTTTATGGTTGGTGAGACGATGGTGATACTAAGGAGCTTCCTTGAAGTTTGACGGATACTTTTTGGTGAAAGATTGAGCATATCATCATAAATGTCTTATGTCTATGGCATCTACGTCAGTATCTTCACGCTAGAGCGTAAAGGGGCGAGACAATTGGGGAAAATAAAAAAACTGAAAACCTATTTCAATTCAATGTCAAAATCGACTATTATTGTTAAGTAGGCATTTAATAGGTATTATAATAACTAATGTAAGGTAACTTCTATACATATTATAAATTAAAGTCGCTTTTCGTGTTTGTCTGTATGTTCGAGTTGTGCTTTTAAATCAAGCAACAGATTTTGATGAGGTTTTCAACATCGTTTAGAGAATTTATTTCAGAAGGTTTATGTGTATAATACGTTACACTCATATAACTAAGAAATCTGGATGTTTTGACAAGTCGTAAAAACCGTGCGAAGCAGGGACGGGTCGCTAGTGTAAAATACTTATTTTGATTCATGTCTATGAATCGTGAACTACTTATTGAATTTGTACAAATCAGATTCATAGCGAGACAAAACAAAAAGATTACATAGATAATAAAATTATGAAGACTATACAAAATGGTGAATGTTCTGCAAAAAAATTCTACGGTTTTAATGTGGGTTCTACTCAAAACTCTTCTAAGAAACGTTTGGAATTAGCGAAGCAATAACACCTACAACGGCGAGGTTCAAATTCACGACCCCTCGACCACCAATCCGACATGACACCTCACTTACGTCAAGGTCTTACGAAAGTTACATGTCAGTCACTCCCCATAGTCCCCACACAATAGGTTTGACTGTCCCCTACGGGACTCACAAGCCCCCAAGTCCCCAAGCGAAGGGGAAACTTGGAATTCGTATATTTTCTTGATTAAAGACGCTTGGTTACTGCCTACCCCACTTCTCTAGCTAAAGCTTCATATTTGTATGGTTTCCATGAGTAGGTATGTAGATACTAACGTTTTAGTAACGTGTGTTTCGCTAGCCATTCCTTGTAAAGTCAACATACTTATTTGGTTCTAAATGCGCTCACATATCTAACGCAATTGCGTTTATTTTTGCGTTAAATTATCATTTAAGAATTTAGACAATTTTTATCTCTTATTATTAAATAAACTATGGGTTCAAAAACCAAATTACTAAAAACTATTACCACGTAATACGGGACCGAAAAAATTATTCACCCTCATGAGATACTACACTCAAGACTGTTTTTCATTTAGAGAGAAGCAGAACCTTTGTCAGAACTACAACATTAGGTAACGCCATCTAGCTTGAACAGTGAACACTAATAAGGAAGTTTGTACGGCTAATATTCTAAAACTAGATAATAGATGGCGATAGTTGAAACATTTACTCGAAACCTACATCGTTTTTATTATAGATAAGAGATGTCACTAAAACCAGCTGTATGATATAAATTATTTTCAGAATTTCACACGAATTTAGTAGTAACCCAGTCATGCTGAATAAAGTTTGAGTAATAGCGATCCGCGAAACTATACTCTGAAACTATTGTCTGGATAATGTCTGACTAAACGTCTATTCAGCTGTTAATCAAGCAATTTGGACACAGTTTTAAATGCTTTAGTCTGTATAACAACGATTTAAAGTCTGGGTAATAGCTTAGTAATGGCCCACTTAGCTTAGTAACATCTGAGAAAAAGCTGACATCTCTTTTAGAGAGCTGTTATTTCATATTTATTCAGACAAATGCATATGGATATTGATATTCAGAAATTATTCAGGATTAAGTTCATTTGCATAATACTTTTCAAACAAAATATTAAGAGTTATGTTGTAAAGTAGAAAAATAAGTTGTGTTTAATCTTGCAGTGCGTCTTTGTTCTAACACTTCATATGTCGTTGCATTGAATAAAATTAATAACGGCGTACACAGTGAAACTGAATTGGTAAGTAAATGTTATTATGTATTATAACCATGATACACGTTAAATATTACTGCGCAAGTAGTTTTACCGTGAATAGCATACGATCTATCTCAATATTTTTCACGCGCCGCTTAGGTAATCAAGTTTAGTGATAGTAAATAAGACATAAATAAAGACTTTTGTGTTGATAAAAATACTTAGGATAACAAAGCTAATGCTTCTTATCTATCAAAAGTCATTAAATAAATTATAAATTGTATTTTTAACTGTAATTAATTACTAAAATGAGGCATTTGATATACATAATGATTCAATAGTTTACTTAAAAATAAGTTTTAATGGCGATTCATTATAAGCTGAATAAAAGCTCTCCACGCATTGCAGCTGTTTTACATAACTCTGAATAAAAAGTCACGCCTTTCTAATTATTAAGCTTTTATTTGAGAAACAGTGATCTGGTAGTACAAATATCTGACTTGAATAAGTTACTAAATATGATTAATTATACAGCTAATTGGGGTTCAGAATAAAATGCGATAGACCCAATTTTTCAGGAAAATTTATACGAATGTACCTACTTACCTACACTCGAGAGCAATGAATTAGGGTTATAATACAAAAATACCTGAAAGTCTCGGAAACTAAGAATGCTAGCTTAATTAAATAAATTGTGATTAAAAGACAAACTTATTTTTGCTCCAATGGTTGAGATTTTTTAACATAAAGCGAAATGTCTTGCAGGAAAATGCCGTTTAAGATAGTGTCCACACGTCGAAGGGGCAGAGCAGAATTATCTACTGTACCTTCCCACTGGGAAAACAAAGGAAAACTTCGATGGCCCAAATATAATTCCCATTCACTTTGTAAAGACGAAAATGCTCAAACTAGTCCAGATTGGATTGCAATGAATTGTACCTTAAAAAGGAAGAATAAAGATATTTACTAAGAGCCCATTTTTTAATTTTACAGCAAAAAGTTATATTTTTAAATTCAATGAAATTCACATCTGATTCATCTTCACTAGATGCGGAATCATTGACTTCTGAATTCGGTACAAAGTCTATATCAACATTATTTGAAGGTATGGAACTCTCTTCAACATCAATAACGACATTATTTAAAGGTACGGAACTCTCTTCAACTGGACCTGTTCGGACTTGACTCAACTTATGACTATCAGTACATATTTGATTCGTTTGTGCTGTCTCTAAAACTGTATCATTTAACTTCATGAACTCCTTCATACATTTACGACGAATTCCTCAAGTTCTTCTCCTAGATTTCCATGGTTTTCTTTCCATTTTTTATCACTCTGTTCACATCAAACCCGCGGTACAACAATACACAACGACAAACAATGTTTTAAACGTCCTAATTCAATTACTACCCAGAAAAACTCTGTATAACTTGATTAAAAATGGTACTTTTACAAGTAATTGTGGAATAAGAATACATCATTCAACTTCCATCTGTGTTAGTTAGCTATAAACCTCGACTTTATTTCTAATATACCGAAATAAGCTCTATATAGAACCCAGAAAACATTTTTATACAGTAGCTGAATAATTGATAAAATATTATATATAGATATACTTATGTCATTTGAAGACAAAATAAAAGCGGTTATTCAAAATCAAGCTTTTTAATAGAAATTAACTACACCATTATCACATCTGGAACATCTGCAGTGGACACCTCGGCGGGAATGCTGGTCGGTAGGCCATATGGAGGAGTAGCAATTTTGTGGCGGAAAGGTGTTTTCAGTGAGGTGTCAGTGATACATAGCGATAATCCAAGGGTATGTGCAATCAAAACTGTATCTAATAATAGGCCCATAATAGTGATGAGTGTTTACATGCCTACTGAAAGGGCTGAAAATATAGTGGACTTTACGGAATGCCTGGGACTGGTGAGTGCTATAATGAACATTGAGGATGTTGAATCTGTGTTTGTCCTATGTGACTTTAACTCTCACCCAAGTGGACTATTTTTCGGCCAGTTGACTCATTTTTGTGCCGAACATGAACTAGTTTGTGTAGATGTGGACAAGTTGGGTGTGGACTCAGGCTCCTATACTTTTATAAGTGACGCTCATGGGACGTCAAGCTGGTTAGACCATTGCTTAGTCACAAAATCAGCATTGAATGCTGTCATTGGTGTTAGTATCAATTATGATACACTGTAGTCTGATCACTTTCCTCTACACCTGGAGTGTAAATTTGACGCCATTGTTCCTATATCTAACTTGTATGATGCTAATAAACAAGATGTAAATTGTGAAGTAAGGTGGGGCAATATGAACTTTAATCAAATACAGGAATACAGGGAATATTGTCATGAGCAATTGAGATTAATTGATTTTCCTCATGATTTTATTCAGTGTGGGGACAAAATATGTTTGAACCAGAATCATAAACATTTACTGGATGAAATGTATTGTAATATAGTGGCCGCCCTCCGTGAATCTGCGAAGGCTACTTATCGAGGAAATAGGCAACACAGAGAAAAGTGTGTAATAGGGTGGAACAGGCATGTGAGTGACGCTCACGGGACGGCAAAGCTGATGTTCCAGGACTGGGTTGATCATGGCAAGCCGAAAACGGGAATAATATATGATGCGATGTGCGAAAGTAGAAAGATTTTTAAATCACGCTTAAAGTGGTGTCAAGATAATAAAGAACAAATTAAAATGAATAGGTTAGCGACACTGTGTACAGTTAAGAATTTCTCTACTTTTTGGAAAGACACTAGAAAATTGAACTGTAAGCCTGGCCTTCCCGTGAGTGTTGAGGGTCATTCAGACCCAAGGCACATAGCTAATAGATTTAAGGAGCACTTCTTTGTTAGGTCACCACTAGGCCCGTCGGTGTCAATGCTCAATACTGGGTTCCAAGGTGTGGGGTTGAACCTTAAGATTTCTGCAAAAGTTGTGGCTCAAGCTATTCGACAAATGAGAAGAGGATAGTCTCCTGGCCATGATGGTCTTAGTATTGAGCATCTGCAACATGCCGGACCTCAGATTGCACGAGTACTAGCTATGTTTTACTCGTTATGTATAAGTCACTCCTACTTGCCTGAACAGTTAATGAAAACTATTGTAGTGCCCATAGTTAAAAATAGAACGGGAGACATCTCCGACAAAAACAATTACCTATAGGCCAATATCTTTAGCGACTGTGGTAGCTAAAGTGCTTGACAGCTTGCTGGATGCACAATTGGCTGAATCTATAGTTCTGCATGACAACCAATTTGGTTTTAGACCTCACTTGTCGACGGAAAGTGCCATATTGTATATGAAGCATGCTGTCAGGTACTATACCCACAGGAGCACACCTGTGTATGCCTGTTTCCTCGATTTGAGCAAAGCTTTTGACTTAGTCAGTTACGATATTCTATGGAGAAAGTTACAAGAAGTAGGGCTACCGTCTGAACTTGTGAATATTTTAAAGTACTGGTATAGCAATCAAAGTAATAATGTGCGGTGGGCGGGCACCCTCTCGGAACCATATAAGTTGGACTGTGGCGTGAGACAGGGTGGCTTGAGCTCGCCCCGTCTTTTTAATTTTTATATAAACGCCCTAATCGAGGAGCTCAGCGGCCAGCGGGTTGGTTGTCGCATAGATGATATATGTGTCCATAATCTTAGCTATGCGGACGACCTGGTGTTGCTGAGCGCCTCGGTTTGTGGCATTAGGAAACTGTTGAAAATCTGTGAAACTTATGCAAATGCTCATGGCTTGATGTATAATGTGAAGAAAAGCGAGTATGTTGTCTTTAGGGCCGGTACTAAGTGTCCCGCTAGCGTGCCTCCTATAAAGTTGAATGGAGATGAGTTGGCTAGGGTACGTCAGTTCAGATACCTGGGTCATCTGATTACCGAGGACCTTAAGGACGACATGGACATTGAACGTGAACGTAGGGCACTGTCCGTGAGAGCAAACATGATTGCTCGCAGGTTTGCCAGGTGTACACATGAGGTAAAAATCACTCTCTTCAGAGCCTTCTGTACATCTTTTTACACCTGCAGCCTGTGGGCAGTCTATACTCAAAAAGCGTACGGTGCCCTACGGGTACAATATAATAACGCGCTTAGAACGATGTTGCGGCTGCCCCGTCACTGTAGTGCATCACGTATGTTTGCGGAGGCGCGCATAGATTGCTTCTACGCTACTCTGCGCAAGCGGTGCGCGTCTATTTTGAGCAGAGTACGGGCTAGTCGCAACAGCGTTTTATGTATGATAGCCAGTAGACTTGATTGTCTGTACATTGGTCGATGTATTAATGCTCACATAAGTATTGATACTTCGACTCATGGGTCAGGCAGGGGGCGAGTAGCTTAATGTTGTATTACTAACACTAGTTATAAGTTATTGTACTTCTAACAAATTGGATCTTAGTTATCTGAAATAAACGTTTATTATTATTATTATTATTATTCAGAAGACTCACTATTTTACAGCATATAGTGGTTTCATAAGCAATAAGCTGAGTAAAGTTTGTATATTAGTATTAGATAACTACGTTTATTCAGCTACTTATACTATTATACAGATAAATGCTGTCCCAGGCAGTCTTTTTCAAATTAAAGTCATCTGTAATGCTTTAGGCTTAATAACATCTGTGTTATATCCGGTATAGAAGTTATTACTAAGCTTTAAGAATAATAGTCAACTTAATACAACGTTTACTAAGCTAAAAGAGTTATGAAGGCCAAAAGAGAATATTATTCAGAATTTGGCTCTTTCAATAACCACTTACTCACACGTTTTGTAACTTATAGCTGTAAACATATGCGAATTGCTATTACCCAAACTTTATTCAGCATGTCTGTGGTACTTGAGGTGCTCAAAAATGTTTCTTATTTCATTGTAACAAAATTAAACTTAAACTATTTTGATTGAAAACTGTATAAATAAAACCAAAGACATTCATTTCCATCCATATTTATCTGTCAATCACAAGGACATTTTAGTCAATCATGTTTGAAAGAAAAATACCAAAAGATCATGATGCCGTTTAGAACAGCGGTATATATACCCATCATGAAGCCGAAAACATCAACACCGACATTGCAACGTAAATGGTAATCACAACCACCTCAAGTGGAGTCTCAACAGGAGCTGGAGGCCCCATTTGGATGCAATGTCCTACTACCGACCAAGATGATACCATCCCAGGTCTTGCCTTCATCTTACCTTTGGACCAGCTGATTGTGGCTAAAAGAAGAGATAACTTACACGATGTCATAGGACAAAGCGGCGTAGCATATACAATCTTTAATAGTGGAGGACAGAAAGTATTCTTAGCGGTCCTAAAAAAACGTTTTAGACAATTCGACGTGACGATTTTCAATATCTATGGCAACGAAGTTATAAATGTTAAAAAGCCACCTCATATGTGTTCAAAAGAAGTGTTGGTGTGGGCTCCTCCTGGGCAATTTTTGGGTTCTATCCGCGAGCGCGCCAGCTGTATCAGCACCTACATTGTTCGGGACGAATATGGCGAAAAAGTTTTTAAGATCCGCGCTGACGGCTTGTTCCAGTATGTGTACAAGATATACGTGATTTCATATGGAGAGCCTTATATCGGCGTGCTGAATCAGTTCAATAAGCCCGACGAGGATAAGGTTCGAGTCACCTTCCCCAAGGAAATAAACATCAAAGCTAAAGCTGTGCTGCTTGGAGCGTGTTTTCTGATTTGGCCCTCAAAGAATTGAGTAAGCCTTCATTATTTGCTTTGTACATTTGTTAAACTTACAATACATTTTTCGACAGTAAAAACATTGGCATTTTTGGCATTCTTGTGGCTCATCTAGTTTCCGCTGTGATTCTCCTTCTTTCTGTGATGATGTCACGGGCAACACCTAGCGTATTTAAATACGTACCTTATAATATCATTATATGCTTGAACAGTGAACAACTGAACCTGATTCAGTAACCATTATTATACCTTAGTCTTATGAACCCTCATTATTGGAATTGCTTAGCTAACAGAGTCCAAATTGCGTAATACACGATCAATCACAATCTGAATCATTTTGAAACAGATTGCAAATCCATTGCTTCATAAGGTCGAAAAACATCAGCTCAACAACGTAAATAATGTTGTCGAACTGTTAAATGTGTTACCTACGCAATTAAATAGCAGGTTGCCCAGTATAATAGGTATAGCCTAGCAGATTTATAAGAAAACTGTTAATAATATAATCAGCACTTCTGAATCCTTTCAAGATCAACATAATGCGTTTGAAAAATACTTACCTACTACCTTTTTTTGCGCCTACCAAATTATGCAGAGCAATCTGCAGATTCACGTTTCATAAGGCGCTACGAATAAAAGAAAACAATAAGTTACAAAAAAATAATGCTTTAATAATTAAAAGTATCGAAAATTTATTAATACTGAAATCAGTCTTGATCACAAATTAAAAGTAAAGAACTTAATTACTAAAATCAATTAACTAAAAATAATTCTACTTTCTACGTTTCTTCTGCGGAGACGTAGCGTTCGCTTCTTTTTCAGCGTTTCCATTGACTTCTTGTTCTTCTGCATCGTGCTGCTTCCTCCTCACAGGTCCCGTGTGGGTTATAGGAATGGCTCTTTCGTCTTTACTCTCAGAAATCTTCGGAGCTACCACCGTCAGCACACCATCAGAAGATAATCTAGACTCCACAGTTTCAGGATTGCAACCTTCAGGGAGAGCATACCGACGCTTGAACTGCCGCGACACATATCCATGGTCATCCTTCCTCTCTTCATGTTTCCCTTCTATCACCACGTATCCATCAGAAGTCTTGACAGAAATCTCTTCAGGATCAAAATGCTGGACGTCCAAGTTGACCTGGAACTTATCTTTGTCGCATTTGATGGTGGATCCGACGTCCCGGGCGACCGCAGCCAGATTCTTCCACGGACGAAGGTATTTTCGCACGGAGAACGCGGGACGGTCGACAATGTCCGTTAGAAAGTCGTCTGAAGAAAGGTCCAGGCCGAAGAGCTGGTCCCGGAGACGACGAGGTCGTAGGTCATCCAATAAGTATGGTAGAAGCGCCATTGTTTAAAAAGTTGATAAGTACTTGAAACTCTCTCATAAACTCAGATTACTCAAATTGCTTGTTGTAGTTTGTTTTGTGGACTCGACTCGAATCGCACTCGCTTGCGTTTAGTTCAATACTACCACCAGTAGAGGCGCGCAACGCTTTTATATTTCCTGCCAACAAAGTATGAGAGTTCGAGTAACGTCGATAACATTATAGAACGTTTTCGAAGGTTTGATATGCGACATCTGCCAGCGAATAGCCACTACTTCAAAATTGTTCAACTTTGCAGTTGTGCTATTTACCAAAAGATGGCGCTAGCGTCAAATTCATTATTTTGTGATTAGTACTAAACAAAAGTGATCAAACTTTAACGTTATTTATAAAAAACAATGGTTTCCTTGTGTCATTTACTATTCTATTTTTTTGTAATATCCGTAGCATGCCCAACATAAAGTAAGGTACTCAAAATAATAATCATTACAACAAAATGGGACCGGACATTTCTTTCCCTACTTCACACTAGAGGGCATAATCGACTGCTGAGTCTGCATTATTCAACAGGACCATCCGTTTCCATAGAACATTGTGGAAAGATGCCACATAATGGGAATAATCCAGAAATCTATAAAAAGAAACTTCACCAACTGCGTACTGAATCAATACAGTCATACTTGAGTCCGAGACTTGAGTTGACTCACACCAACATATAATGCATTGTCATCTTTCGACATCTTCAACAAAGGAAGATTGGAAATGAGAAAGAAACAAGTACTCGTACGATGCACTTGTAGATTGCCCTATAATCATTCTAATAGAAGTCATGTCATTGACCTCGGCGGCTAGCTCTTATCATTTGCATGAAATGTAAGACTTCCTTCTTGCAATGTAAAATAGTAGATTCCTAAAGCACATTGTTCTCATGAATTATAATTTATTAACGGTTTTCCTGGCTATTATTTTGTGTATAATATGTGTTTATTTCAATATCGACTTCATACATTTTTTATAAACAAATTAACCTAAAAATTAACACCACGTGTAATGCCGGCATTGAACGTACCGGTAGATAATTCGTAGCGCGCGAATATTTTATTCATGTCAGGCGATTCCGATGACGATAAGTTCATGATGATGACATTTTTGAGAATTATTGTAACATACATTTAAATACAAATTAAATTAATTAATTGAAAGCAGAGGTACGGAAATAAATTTTGAACTTTGTGTTGAACGTTGTATGGGGACTGAAATCATCAATGAAACATTGTGTAATAATTTATTACGGCTTCGGCAGCATTCTGCATTGTAGGTACTACCTATGTGAAATAGGTAGGTAGGTGCACTATGTAACAGAGGGACTTCCTTAAAAGATTAAAGTATAAGTACAATTTCTATCTACATTATACTTACACAAGTAGGTACCTATATCATTTAAAGTTGCTTATCACATGCCGGTATTAGTCATCTAATTTAGCCTACAATTCAATGGAATCACACATTCACACCCTAACGGCGCTTAGTAACAGAAAAATGTTCTAGAAAACGTTGGCTGTTTTATTGATTTTATGGCAGTTGCAGACTTTCCAATGCCAATGCAAGGGCAAGTCATAGCTTTTAGGTAAATATCTATAAAAAATTAATACATAGGTACTTAGAGTTAACAAGGTTGCTGCTTTATAAATTCTTTAGAAACTAACTAGGTACCTATTTGTTTTTATAAAACGTAAAGTACCTACAAATAAATAGTCAAGTACCTACTTAGGTACCTACTTACTATTAGAAAGTACCTAGTATTAGGTACCTACCACCTAAGAATAATGGGAATCTGATGTGCCTAAAAATAATCATCCAACGTAAAAGCGACACGTGTTACAACAGAGAAAAATAATAATTTGGATTTAGGATTTATTTAAGTACCTAGGTAAATAAATACCAATTAATTTAATATAATTAATAAGTATAGGTCGGTCGGTCTGTAGCCGATTATCCGTTCCTACAAAGAATTGTCTAGAAACGCATTGTTTCCGGTGCCGGCAAATTGGTTATTCGAGAATGCTCCGTAAATACATTATTAACTTGCAATTGTATTGAAAAACACGCTTCAAATAAAAATGTGCAATATTTAGGTGCATTCGGATCATTGTATTCTTGTAAAGGGCATGGATCTAAAATAAAACACCTGCAAAATACCTAAGTAATAATCAATACAGTGTCTAGTACTAAAGTTGCCAGCCTTTGCTGATAAAAACATAGGTTTAATTTTTCTACAAACGTACAATTTATTGATCATGAAATTAATCGGTACCTACTGATTTAATTTAATTGTGTAAGAAGAATATTTTCTTCTGTATCAAAGCGGTATGGTAATTAGTGAAAGATAATTAATCCAGCATTCTGGCCGTGCAGACTCGCTACCAAAATTGCACAGATAGACAAAACTAGTACTTAATTCTTTCGGAGTGAGTGTGCCCCAAACATGAAAGACGTAGGTAATCGAAAAAAAGATTATTCAATTTAAAATTACACTAGACTACAAATAATCGTCTAGCTAGATACACAGATAATGATAACTATTAAACCAGAAATCCAGTTGAAAGATTAAGAAATAAACGTTCAAAATGATCTGAATTTTGCCAGAGAGAAGCAGTTATTCTTGTGGGGAACAGAAACAGCGTAGATCGTTTTTGTCATTAAAAATAGTTATTTCCCGTCAAATCCCGTAGTTAAAAAAACAATTAAAAAGCCATTGTGTCTCGCCGATATCGTGTCCGTGAGACGCGAGAGGAATTAATGATCGATGACATGCAAAAGAATAGTCTTCAATTAATGGATTGCAAGAAGTCAGCGTATGATAAGTTCTTTCGAAAATTCCCAAATTCCGAGTTCTCCCTTCTACCTTACCGAAACTACCATACCAATTTATACTCCTCAGGAATTGTTGAGGTTCTACGGAAAAAAATACATACCTACCTATTCTAAAAATAATAAATATCAATAAATTATTTTCTGGTATCCCCAAACACTTCATTGAACTTGACATAAATGTAACCCCGGACGCAACTAGCGCTGATGACGGGCAAAAGTCGAACTACAAACCGGATGTGGTTCGAAGATTCTAGTAGGAACCAATAAAGTAGACTAAATTATATGTTCTTGAATGGAATTAACAAGTGCGATATTTTTCAATGCAGTATTTTGGTCTAAGCTTCTGATTCAGTCCATGTTTTGTAATACTTTCATACAAAATATAAAAGTTTGGATAGATTCTAGAGATGGATCTCGAACGTTCTAGAATGTTTCACAGAAAATCTTTACTGCGATACTAGCGCCACCGCTCGGCGAGTAGTGTATTTACAAAAACCGTAGTAGGTGTTCTAAACATTTTCAGAAAATTCACTATTCTACTGTATTGAAAAATAGTTTTGTAGGCTATGATAAGGTAGGTATTGTTAACTTGTTATAAAGAGATTTATACCTTACCTGTGTAGCGCTCGGAACGTTATAATTGTAAGTAACAATACTAGTTTGTTTTTTTTAATAATATTTTATGTAACACTAATCAATAAAATTGTTAATTATTGTAAAATTAGATTATTACTTATTTCATAGATTAATAATGATCACTGAAAAAAAGAAATCTTCAGACTTCTAATCTAGTCTTTGCTGCGTTTAATTGTGTATTTACAAAATTACATGTGTTTGTGTACAGGAATGAATAAAAATCACTTATTCACTTTTGTGCATAAGTAAAATAATGATGTTTTGATAACTTACGTTATGTTTTAACGTCAACGTTCTACGTGTAGAATACATTGTGCTGGTTTTAGAAGTTCATTGTAGAAAATCTCTCAGTGTTTCGAGCCCCTGACGAGTAGCGCGCCCAATCTAGAAAGTTCTACTCGCTCACAGATGGCGCCTGCGTATCGAGTCTATATAAGCTTTCTGACATTCCGCCCGGCGTCATTTAATTCAAGAAAAGCAAAGTGAGAGATACGCTGCGATTCCACGCGATCTTACAACACGTGTATTAAAAAAACCGCGCTAGTCAAGTCAAGAAGTATTCTATTCTGTGCTTAGTTTACAAGTTTAACTTGAGGACTATTTTAAAATAAGTGAAACAGTCAAAATGCCCGAAGAAATGCAAACCGATGTCGCGGAGGTGGAGACCTTCGCCTTCCAGGCGGAGATCGCCCAGCTCATGTCCCTGATCATCAACACATTCTACTCCAACAAAGAGATCTTCCTTCGTGAGTTGATCTCCAACTCTTCAGACGCCTTGGACAAGATCCGGTATGAGTCGCTCACCGACCCATCGAAGCTGGACAGCGGCAAGGAGCTCTACATCAAGATCATTCCCAACAAGAGCGAAGGTACACTTACTCTTATTGATACCGGTATCGGTATGACCAAGGCTGACCTCGTCAACAACCTTGGTACCATCGCTAAGTCGGGAACAAAGGCGTTCATGGAGGCTCTTCAGGCAGGCGCTGATATCAGCATGATTGGTCAGTTCGGTGTGGGTTTCTACTCGTGCTACCTGGTCGCGGACCGCGTGACAGTCCACTCGAAGCACAATGACGACGAGCAGTACGTTTGGGAGTCGTCTGCGGGCGGCTCTTTCACGGTGCGCCCCGACCACGGTGAGCCCCTCGGCCGCGGCACACAGATCGTTCTCCACATCAAGGAAGACCTCACTGAGTATCTTGAAGAGCACAAGATTAAGGAAATAGTTAAGAAACACTCGCAATTCATCGGGTACCCCATCAAACTGATGGTGGAGAAGGAACGCGAGAAGGAGCTCTCTGACGACGAGGCTGAGGAGGAGAAGAAAGAGGAAGAGAAGGAAGACGACAAGCCCAAAATCGAGGACGTAGGAGAAGATGACGAGGAGGACAAGAAGGACAAAAAGAAGAAGAAGACCATCAAAGAGAAGTACACAGAAGACGAGGAGCTCAACAAGACCAAGCCCATCTGGACACGCAACGCTGACGACATCACACAGGAGGAGTACGGTGATTTCTACAAGTCCCTCACCAACGACTGGGAGGACCATCTTGCTGTCAAGCACTTCTCCGTTGAAGGTCAGTTGGAGTTCAGAGCACTCTTGTTCGTGCCCCGCCGTGCTCCCTTCGACCTGTTCGAAAACAAGAAGCGCAAGAACAACATCAAGCTGTACGTCCGCAGAGTGTTCATCATGGACAACTGTGAGGACCTCATCCCGGAGTATCTGAACTTCATCAAGGGAGTGGTCGACAGCGAGGACTTGCCACTCAACATCTCCCGTGAGATGCTCCAACAGAACAAGATCCTCAAAGTAATCAGGAAGAACTTAGTTAAGAAATGTTTAGAACTCTTCGAGGAGTTGGCTGAAGACAAGGAGAACTACAAGAAGTATTATGAACAGTTCAGCAAGAACCTGAAGCTTGGCATCCACGAGGACTCTCAGAACAGGTCCAAACTGGCTGACTTGCTCCGCTACCACACATCTGCCTCTGGTGATGAGGCATGCTCCCTCAAGGAGTATGCTTCCCGCATGAAGGAAAACCAGAAGCACATCTACTACATCACTGGTGAGAACCGTGACCAGGTCGCCAACTCTTCATTTGTTGAGCGTGTCAAGAAGCGTGGTTATGAAGTTGTATACATGACCGAGCCCATTGATGAGTATGTAGTACAGCAGATGAGGGAGTATGATGGCAAGACCCTGGTCTCAGTCACAAAGGAGGGTCTGGAACTCCCTGAGGATGAGGAAGAAAAGAAGAAGCGCGAGGAAGACAAGGTCAAGTTCGAGAATCTCTGCAAGGTCATGAAGAACATCCTCGACAACAAAGTTGAGAAGGTTGTTGTATCCAACCGTCTGGTTGAGTCCCCGTGCTGCATTGTCACCGCACAGTATGGCTGGTCCGCCAACATGGAGCGTATCATGAAGGCCCAGGCTCTCCGTGACACGTCCACCATGGGTTACATGGCGGCCAAGAAGCACCTTGAGATCAACCCTGATCATTCCATTGTTGAGACTCTGAGGCAGAAGGCTGAGGCTGACAAGAACGACAAGGCTGTGAAGGACCTCGTCATCCTGTTGTACGAGACTGCTCTGCTGTCATCTGGCTTCGCTCTTGACGAGCCCCAGGTGCATGCTTCCCGCATCTACCGCATGATCAAGTTGGGTCTTGGCATCGATGAGGACGAGCCTGTCCAGGTTGAGGAGTCGAGCGCTGGAGACGTGCCCCCACTAGAGGGCGATGCCGATGATGCATCCCGCATGGAGGAAGTAGATTAAAATCTCAAATCTCAGCTTTTAGCCATGTTGTAATGGTGTTTATGTGATTGTATCGCGAAGTTATTTTGTGCACTGGTGTACAGCCAAAGACTGATTTAGTTCAAATTCCATTATTCAAAATAAATGGTAATATTAACAAATTACTTTCTTGGTTTTATTCCCCGAACCCTTACACACCACCCACACACTAAATAATAAAGTGGCAAATAATAATTGTTTACTATAGTACATTGTACTAAAAAACTAGCAATTATTTTTCAATTCAGGCTTTTAATTAGTTATTATTTGCCACTTATGAATGAGTAATACACATACATTGGGCTTATGTTTGCTATGCTTCAATGACTTCAGCGAAAGCTGAAAACTTTAGGGTCACTGAACCATGCGCCAACATTACCCATTGTGTGTGGAGATGCAGAACATCACACGCACACACTTGTCAATGCAGCAGTCGGCACGCATAGAGGGTCACCCAAGCATAACATACAACTGTCAAAAAATGACATGAGGAAACCTCTTGTTTATGCAGAGGCAACTGTATAGGCATCCCTAGGCTTGATATGTCACCATACGCCACAGACTCTGTCAGACTGACGGTCTGAGGTGAGACAGGTACGTAGGTATTGCTCTATGACCTAGGTAGTTAAGTACCTAGGCTAGAACGGTACCTACCTACTATCAGAGAATTGTGTAGGACCTACACTGTAGGTAGATGGTGTCTGAAACACTGAAATACAACTACAAGGAATGAAAATTAGTCAGGGTCGCTGTCGCTGACAGTCGCTGAAGGGTGAAGTGAAGCGGACTATACCTACTCTATCTACCTAAAGTCTAAACCTGAGCCTAAAGCTGACTTTTCACTATGAGATATAAAATATTACATCTAGAGGCCGGGGTGGCCCGCGAAATTCAAATTTTCTTACGTTTTTTGCAATTTACAGGTCAGTATCAGGTTGTATGTTGATCTAAATATTATTAGCGGCCGTACCAAATATGGATTTACAGAATTATAAACATTAGAATCAGCAATACAACTCTCTAAGTTCATGTAAGTGTATTGAATCAAAATTTCATGAAATCGTCAGTCATTACATGAACTTAGAGAGTTGTATTGCTGAATCTAATGTTTATAATTCTGTAGATCCATATTTGTTACGGCCGCTAATAATATTTAGATCAACATACAACCTGATGCTGACCTACAAATTGCAAAAAACGTAAGAAAATTAGAATTTCGCGGGCCACCCTAGCGCATCAACCTTAAACTACAGTAAATGTTTTTGTTATCTCGGGATTACCTAATAATTCTCATAGTGAAAAGTCAGCTTATGTGTAGGTACAATGTTCCTACGATAATCGAGTTAGCACAAGTGCACGATTCAGTTTCAAGAAGTTTATATTTGTAGGGGGTTTCCCAAACAATGTAGGTAATTGTAGAGTTTTACACTGTTGACTATCCGGGGTTTGTAGAGAATGTACCTACTTCACAATGTTTATCTTTGTTGTTTTTAGAGTACAATGAAATCAAGTAATTAGCCTATACATAATGAATCCTATATCTACATAGCCTTTAATAAGGTAACCTAAGTTGTCGACGATAATTATTATGTAGGTTCAGCGATATACAATACATATTACCTACCTACAGTCACGAGCATAAATATGTAAGTACCTAACACGGAACCTAGGCAAGTTAAAGTACATACCTACTTATATAATTAAAATGTATGCTTTATGTAAGGAAAAGTTTCCCGCCGTTGGATCTTTGACAGACGCTCGCTACTGTTAAAAAAGGCTTGTCTGCTTTAGAGTTCAAAATGGTGACTGACAGAACACTGCTACCAATCGCGTCACAGGACAAGTTAGAAATATAATTATTGAACGCGCAACGCGCAGTACATATACAGGAGAATGCCCTCGGCATTTGGTGTCAAAACATGAAACTACTTGGCTCTCGTCCGCTTTAGTAAAAAAACGTTTCCGTGAATGCGTACAAAACACGCACTCACGAACATCGCCGTTATTGGCTTGTTGCCATAATGAAAATAAGGTTTTTGTGACTACTAGCACCTATGAGCGTATTTTACCACATTCTTTATTTTAAAGCCTATTGCACATTACGACATTACTGCACAGCCGCAACTGCCCGCAACGCAGCGCATTGCAAATGCAAGACAAAAAAGCCCGGAGCTGTAAGACAAAAACCGCCCGCCTGTTGTGTGCGATCGATAAATGTGACGGATCCCTGAATCCAAAAATGATTTTCACACACTCAAAATATTTTTGAACGACCTTTCCACCACGCTATGGGATAGACGAAAAAAAAACATCCCCACTTTACGTGTAGGTAGGAGGTACCCTAAAAAGAGATTTTATTCATTTTATTTTATGTATACCCATGCCAAATTACACCTTTCTGCTGACAGACAGACGGACATGGCGAAAATATGAGGGTTCCTTGTTGACTATCGAACCCAAACCCAAAACGAAAGTGATGTCGAATGATTTTATTTTAGCGATGTGTTGTGTTTGCGACTGGTTGCGGGTGTGAGTGTTGTGACCCATTAGATTAAATTTGTTACAACATTATTCAGGAAACATCTTGAGATCAGCATCAACAGATTAGAAAGGATATTTTTTTTATGCCTGAGAAATAAAACCACTATATAGGTATAAGTTATAAATTGACTTTATTAACAAACAGTTACAATACCGACTTTGATCGTACAAATCATTAAACAAATATTGAATATTTTTTCAGACAAAGGTGCATAAATCTGATTTAGCGTACTTGCTAATATTCTAAACATTTTCGTCGAACCTATAAGTCTTTCCATGGGTATACTTTTAGCTAATTCATGGTCTGCATTCATGATTCCTGAAATAGGTGACTCATCCCTTATTTGAAGAACCCTTGTAGTAGATGCTACTTGTGGTTCTAAACAATAACACACGAGTCCATCTGGAGTACATCCAGCTATGAATTTCATGGTTTTCTTCAATCTATAGTGGCTAAAAGAAGTCTTCTCGACTTTGCTTGAAATTTCCTTTTCTATAGAAATATCGACTAATTTAGAAGGACTATTCCCTCTTATAGTTTCAGGCATGTACGCATTTACTATATTTTGATTTGGCCAGCTATCTAAAAGACTCCAGTAATCGGTTACAAAGCTTATCCATGTGACGATAACATTCGACACGTCAGTTTTGCTGACACCAAACATTTTACCTATTTCAAAATCAGGTTTGCTTCTTCGTAATTTTATGAGCAACATCAGAAACTGATCTTCTACAGATAAGGTGTTTACGTTTTTCGATAGGTATTTGATCTCATTGGCCATTGGCAACAGGGTGGATAACAGAAGTGTAAACTGAGCATAGTTGTCTAAACCTGTGTAGAACAGAACAGACTCATCATCAGATAGTAATTGTTCTGTAGTAGCAAATAACCTCAGACAATTCAATGTTTGTGTTTCTTGAGTGACCTGTTTGATTTTCAAAGAATGAGATTTTCCAGGTCTAGAGTCCAGAGTCTTATCAAACCTTTTACAAGTTTTATGGCGTTTCCTACTTCCTTCTCCGGCTACATTTAAACTTGAAATAATGTTACTATTCAATGGAAAAACTGAAGGGACTGTAGACTTCTTTAGACGCCTACGTTGAAGAGGTAGTCCTATAACATTAAAAGTTAACTAAAAATACGCTTTGAAGACATGAGCCAGAGGACCTGTATAGACCTTTATAGAATGATGACCTACATGATTGTTTTTTTTTTGTGCATACGTCGAGCTCAGACCGAATAAAAAACCAAGACAGAGCGCTGTCAACGGTGACGTGAGGCTGGTTTCGCAAAACATGTGTGCACATATGTTGGTGTAGTTTGATTGTAAATGGTTGCAAATGTGTGCGTTTGACCGTGTATGCACAGAGCGGTGGTGTAGTTTTGGTATGCTTCACTGTATTGTTCGCAGCGCTCTTGTTTTTTGATTTGGTCTCGTCTGAGACGTCGAGGTGAAGCTTTGCGCGCATTATGGCAGGCCGCACGCATCGCAACGCAAACATCCTCCAACATCACTTTCGTAGGTAAATTTTGTATTGTGAACCATCGTCCACAATTCACTCACACCACATGCTAGGCAGACGAATGTTGAATACGAAAATGCGATGCGCTGCGGCTTGATGCGGCTGTAATAAGTATGCACTTGCCTCAGACGAAGTAAAAAATTTTGCCATTATTTACTAACCAGTAGTTTGCCGGATTTGAACATAGTCGCTACGATGGAAGTGTTTTCGACATATCCTAGCTCCATTTTTTGGAACAAAATCATCTCGTCCCATAGCTTTCAGCCAAGAATTCCTTAGCTTGGGATCTTTAGGCAATCGGTGGTTAGCATTGTTACAGCAAAATGGTACACTACAGCGTGTCATTGCTATATTTTTTTCGTAGGTATAGATGATTGTATTGATTGAACAATAAATATAAAAATTGTATTATTTATAAATAAACGATCATAATAAAACTTATTATTTTAGAATTTGGAAAATTTATTAAATAGATACACTACAACGCTAATTGACAATAGGGCAAATGGGCTATTTTGTCACAACCAGAGTAAAAACCTCGACGTATAGGTCAATGGTAAAAACAGTAGGTATATATCAAGGAATTAGTAAGTACCTACTATTTTATTTTTTATTAATTCAAAAGTATTCATCTTCGATATAATTTGTAAAAGGTCCCTCTAGTATCGAGTGGCGGAACTTAAAATTGAAAAATAAAGTAGATGACGCCTTTTGTAGCATTATTTTCAGGAACGCCCAATCGAGAAGGAAAATCTTCATTTTTTTTTAAATATTTAGTAGAAAATTCAGTCGTACATACTATTTATATTTCCCCTAGCTAGGTAGATGAATGAATGCTCTAGAACTTCGAGTATTTTTTGCGTATAAGTACTATCTGCAACGACCTAGATTGACGTTATTGGTTGCCGCTGGATCAATACAATCTTGAATTCTCAAGATTTACTAAATACGGACTATGTTTGACAAGTCCAGAATTTGCATTGCAGTCGCTCTTTCCTAGATTTTGCCCCTAAAATAATGCAATAGCAATAAGACATACGAAAGATTATTGTTGAGAAAAGTTATTATGAAACTTTATATAATTATGAAGCAAGCAAGGGCTCTCACTCTGCAAATCCAGAAGACAACGATCAATCATTGACACTGTTTGAGGGTCGTGCTCACGTCATAGCCAATCGTACTCTTTTTCTAGCAGGTGTACTCTTTAGGGCGAATTCGACCAAACTTTTATCCCTAGTCTATGTCTAATCCAGCGAGTAAATTTAAAATTTTTGACAGATTTTCTATACAAAAACTGTCAGACGTCAATTTTATTCCCCGAATAAAAGATATCTGGGTTTGGTTGAATCGGCCCATAATCTACAAAACTAATAGAGTACCTACGCTAAAATACTTTTTTACATAAACTGACTTTTTTGGCATACAATAATGGCAATGGCAACAAAAGAAACGGTAAAGATTCTAGCATAGATAATACACTATGGATTCTAGAACGTTCCGTCTCACCATTGAATGCAGTGTCAAATAGACATTTCAGACTATTTTTTATTCGTTTTTTTTTGGTAGGTACTTAATAATTAAAGTTATTATTTTTATGACTAATAAAATCGAACCTCGAGGCCAACAGGCTCCGAACAGGGTCGCTGCCGGTGGGAAAGCGTCGCGCATTCGATGGACCCCGTCCATTAATGAAAATGTGATGCGCGCATATTATGAGGCTGCCGTTAGCGTGTCAGCCCAACGATTTTCGGATCAGGTGCGCGTCTTAGCACACGAGGTTGTCGACATGTGGGACGTGGACTCTGCGATCATTGTACCGATAATCGTTACGGTCAATGGCTTAATAGCGAAGAGCCTCGAGTCCTCGACCAACATCCCAGGAGGCTCTCATTGCACTACTGGGTCAAGGGTTTTATTCAGAAAGCAGTACTCCTGGACACGACACGTATAGTGAGGAGGTTCCTCTCTCTAGAGCCCTGACCACCAGCACCTAGGACCCTGATCCTGATGCCGATGGGCTATATTATTTTAAATATTTTTATAAAAATATTTAAAACTGTAAATAATAGGTATTCAAAATGAAATAAAGGAAAATAAAATAGGGTTGTGAAGGACGGGACGGTTGACGTGTGTCGGGCATGCCACCGTCCGGGTGAGTCCATCTGGTTTTTATTTATCAATGTTGCACAGGCATAACCAAATGGGCAGGATTATTCACCAGCAACTTGCTTTGAAATGTAAACTTGTGGATTCTGAGGTGGAATGTGTACCACCAAATCTAACTAGTGGGGCAAATTCCACTGCAAAATTTTAGGCATTCAAAATTAATGTTGGGGCCAATTCGGTTGTTTCTATATTTAGCTTTTTTGGGGGCTTTCCTGGTTCACTTATAATATAATATAATAGGTACAAAAACACGACTGCATGTCGGTAACTAATTAAATAATTGATTTCATGTTTAGTATTCCGTGTGTTCATACAGCAATTATCCGAAAATTATAGTGAAGTACTCAATGGCTAATTTTATTTTCATCACATTGTTCATCGTGGCGTCTTCTGTTAAATATGGTGAGTCTAATGTAATCCATACATCCTAAGGCCTGCCGCGCACTAGCGGCCAGGTCGCAGCGGCCAGAGAGATAGATACATTAGTATGAAATCGCCGTGGAGCGTGGAGCACGCGCAACTACACTACACGCGGCCTGCGGCCCCACCGACTATGTCGCTGGCCGCTGCGACATGCACCCTAATTGCGTAATGCACGGTCGGTCAGAATTGAAATCGGTTTGAAACAAATGCCTAATCCATTGCTTCATAAATTCGAAAAAACATTCTGCTACAACGTCACTTACGAACTTATGAAGCAATGGATTAGACATTTGTTTCGAAATCATTCCAATTCTGATATTATTATCGTGTGCTAGCTGCCCTTACCTTAACCTACCCTATCAACCGACCCCACCTACCTACCTACCTACCCTACCTACCTACCCTACCTACCTACCCTACCTACCTGCCACCAGGCTGCCATTTACAAGCCTTCGCGGATGACGTCCTGCTGGTGGTGACCGCAGACACGCCTGAAACAATTGAACAACTAGCCAACAACATTCTCGCCAACATCAGCGAATGGGGCCGACGCGTGAACCTGACCTTCGGCCCGGCAAAAACACAAGTCATCGCCTTCACACCCAAAGCGAAAACTGCACAGCTCCATATGGACGGCATCAGCCTATCATTTGTGCCCGAAATAAAACTGCTTGGCGTCATCCTAGACGAAAAACTGCGATTCAACAGCCACCTTAAATATGTTCTGGGCAAAGCTACCCGTATATTTAATAAATTAAGAATGTACACTAGGTGTACATGGGGCGCACACCCGGAAAACGCACGCACTATTTATTTGCATGTAATAGAACCAATAATCACTTACGCTGCTGGCATATGGGGGCACATAGTAAACAGGAAGAGTATTAAAAAACAAATTGCAAGCCTTCAGCGGGGATTCGCACTGAAGGCCATCCGTGCCTTCCGTACCGTCTCCACTACTGCCGCTCTAGCACTCGCAGAGCTCATGCCCCTAGATCTCAGGATTCAAGAAATTCACCATATCGAGACGATCCGCCTCACAGGCACTAGCTACCTTTTACCAGCCGACATAACTCCTGAACGCCCCACACCCGTGCGGGAACTACTTCATCCAGCTTTACGAATATCTAAATCAATTACCAGCATCCGGACATATAGACACGCTGAAGACGAGGCGACCCAATTGACACCCCAAATGCAACACAACATCTTCACTGACGGCAGCAAACAGGACGACGGCGCCGTTGGAGCGGCATTCGTTTGTTACGATCCGGGAGGAACAGCCATCACTAAAAAATTTAAACTTCACAACACCTGCACAGTCTTCCAGGCTGAACTTTTGGCCATCCTGGAAGCTTGCAAATGGGCACACACAAGAAGTCAAAACAACACCACCATCTTCTCTGACTCCCAGTCGGCTATACAGGCGATCGCGGATCGGAGCAACACACACCCACTGGTCACTAAAATCCACAAAACCATACACAATCACAAACACACACGCATGGACACACCACCACACATCAAAATCACGTGGGTGAAAGGGCACAGTGGAGTTGTAGGCAATGAGGCTGCGGATGTTGCTGCAAAAACGGCCACTCGGCTTCATAAAGCGCCGGACTACAGCGCATACCCGATGTCATATGTCAAACAAAAACTAAGACTAGCCAACTTGGCTAAGTGGCAAGCCAGGTACGATTCGAGTGAGCAGGGACAACACACAAAAACCATATTCCCTACACTATTAGCAATACATAAATTCCGGAATAAAATAGAACCAAACTTCTACATCACACAAATTTTAACAGGACACGGTTTTCATAAACAATACCTCCACCGTTTCAAAATAACTGCAGACGAATATTGTCCCTGCAACGATAACACCGTCCAGAGCCTCGACCACCTCCTCAGGGATTGCCCCAGATTCGCCATGGATCGCATGCAATATGAGGCAATCTCTGAGAGATTTGGTATCACGGCATATGACATCGGGATGCTTACGCGAAAAGAAGTAGTATTAGAGGCGTATATCACATACGCTACTAAAATTCTGAGCCAACTTAAGACCTTCAACGGCACATAAAATATTATCTATGTATTATATAACATTTATGAATAGTTCATATCTATAATTTAAATTTCTATATATATTAAAAAACCCAATAGTGAATAACAAAAATGAAAACAACAGTGTCCGTATCAAATCGCGGGTACTGTCGAAAATGAGAACAGTCCCTAATAAAACAAATCATAAACAAGAAAAAAGCGAATCAAATAATAAAGGGAAAAAAAAAAAAACCCTACCTACCTACCCTACCTACCTACCCTACCTACCCTACCTACCCTACCTACCCTACCTACCCTACCTACCCTACCTACCCTACCTAACCTACCTACCTACCCTACCTACCCTACCTACCTACCCTACCTACCTACCTTACCTACCTACCTACCTACCTACCCTACCTACCTACCCTACCTACCTACCCTACCTACCTACCCTACCTACCCTACCTACCCTACCTACCTACCCTACCTACCTACCCTACCTACCTACCCTACCTACCTACCCTACCTACCTACCCTACCTACCTACCCTACCTACCTACCCTACCTACCTACCCTACCTACCTACCCTACCTACCTACCCTACCTACCTACCCTACCTACCTACCCTACCTACCTACCCTACCTACCTACCCTACCTACCTACCCTACCTACCTACCCTACCTACCTACCCTACCTACCTACCCTACCTACCTACCCTACCTACCTACCCTACCTACCTACCCTACCTACCTACCCTACCTACCTACCCTACCTACCTACCCTACCTACCTACCCTACCTACCTACCCTACCTACCTACCCTACCTACCTACCCTACCTACCTACCCTACCTACCTACCCTACCTACCTACCCTACCTACCTACCCTACCTACCTACCCTACCTACCTACCCTACCTACCTACCCTACCTACCTACCCTACCTACCTACCCTACCTACCTACCCTACCTACCTACCCTACCTACCTACCCTACCTACCTACCCTACCTACCTACCCTACCTACCTACCCTACCTACCTAACCCTAACTACCTACTACCTACTAACGTCACTCAATTGTTTTGCCTTCCCAGAACCTCTCCACTAACACTTACTTTATGGTTTGGTATTAAAGTTCCAAGTTCTTTTCAGGCAAATTTAAATTTTTCTCTCCGTAAGAACCATCCTCGTACTTCAAGGAATTAGCAGAATCGGTTCAGCTGCTCTCGAGATTTGCGCTTAGCAACACATTCAGCGATTCATTTTTATATTATAGAAGATTACGAAATTAGGGCACTGGCCGTTAGTGCGCGCCAGGCCTAATAGCTGTCAAATATTTCGCTATTTTCAACCGACTTCTTCAAAAAGGAGGAGGTTCTCAATTCGTCTGTATGTTGTTTTTCTGTGTGTACGCGATTTCTTCGCCAAATATGAATCGATTTTGATGTAATTTTTTTGTGTGGTAGGTCATGCTTCAGAGGTGTTCCCATAAAAATTTTATTCACTTTACTTGCGTAGTTTTTGAGTTAGCTCCCATATTATGTTCTATGTGACTCCGTCACTGTTATTTACATAGCAGGCAGTGGTATTCCAATTTGTGTGGGGTAGGTACCACAACTAAAAAGTGTAAAATAACCGACTTCGAAGTTATTTTTCACTTTTTTTTTTTTAAGTTTTTTATCTTATTTAATTTGTCAATATTAATTAATTAAATGATGAGAAATATCGCTCTATAGAGCACTTTGATTATGAATTGTTAAAGTAACACTGTATTAGGTTCTGTTAGGGCTTGGCCAGACTGGCAGCGCGGTGCGGGGAGCGGCGCGGGTTAGGTCACGCGCGGTGTGCCTGTCGTGAAAAACAAATCAAACAATTGGAAAGATTCCAAAATCTTTTGGATAAGTTATGTAGAACAATTTTCATAATAAATTATTGGTATTCAGTACCTAATATTGACAAATTCAGTAAACAAAACGGCGATTTAGTGTCTGCCATACATTTTTGAGAGCAGTGGTGGCCCAGTGGTAACGGCCACGACTTACGAGTTGTAGGTCGTAGGTTCGAACCCTGACAGGCGCTTTACTTTGTGTACATTATTTCATCGCCACTGCTGTCAAAACGGTGAAGGAAAACATCGTGAGGAAACCGGCATGTCCTAGAACCAAAAATTCGAAGACGTGTGACATCTACCAACACGCACTGGGCCCGCGTGGTGGATTACGGCCCACTCCCTCTCACAGAGAGGAGGCCTGTGTCCCAGCAGTGGGAACATTATAGGCTGATTATGCTATACATTTTTCTCCTTGTGTTAACTTTTATAAACTATGGGGGACAGTGTTTATCAGGATAATGTGGTCTTTCTTTTATTTGTCAGCACACAGTGACCAGCAAAATATTCGAGCAATTTTTCTTCGATAAATGACCACAAGTGAGTAAACTAAAGTTGAAATCATCGTCCAAGAGATGTTTGCGTATGTTCGCGTATATTTTGTACTGACTGACGGCCAAAAATATTCTGAAGCATTTTGCTGCTCAGTATGCGCTGACCATTAGTAGCAGATCGTAATATTAAACTCAGTTTAGCCGTTTTTCACACACACACGGTTGCAGTATTTATACGATTCCGTAACGGATTATAATGCATTATTCATTCATAATAATTATAAGAACAGGGTGGAATTGAAATAACTGAAAGCTCTCTCTCTCTCACTCTTACTTCTTAAGGGACCATCTCCAAATCGCAAATGAAATTCAACTGTTCCCTATCTTTTTCTTTTTCCGAGATAAACCTTCAACTGTCACTAACGAGTCACAATAGGATTTTAATTGTTATCGCCTTCTAAACGCCAATCGACAGTTGAGCGGAAGCGATAATAAATGTATGGAGCAGCAGATTTTTTCGTGATTTCAAGGCTGAGAATGTTTCAGGGTAAAAAATCGCAGTTTAAAGGAAAACCATAGTGTGTGTGGAGACGGCCTTAGTTCGGTTAAACTAATTGGTGGCACCCATTAATTTATTGAATATATTTGTTCATTCCAGCCTCACCACTTTCTTGCTACTCGTGTAGCGCACTAATGGAATCAGCGTGCGAGGATAATTATAAGTTGTTTGTACTAGTATGCAGTCCTTCCGTGAAACAGTGTGTAGTTACGAAGGGTGATTATATTTTTTTATACCCATAAGTGTCATCATGTGTTGCCATCGTTAAGCCAAAGTAAAGATTAAAGACCGAGCTGGGTTCCGCAACCAAATTCTGAAAATGTACCCTACCAAGTACCTGTGTGTCCGTCCGTCTGTTTTTATCACCGTGCGTTTGCAATAGCGAAACATTCAAGACAAAACAATATGTCGAAATCTCTAGTTCCTGTCAAAAATTGTATGGAACGTTGACAGAGAATAGACATTTCAAATGTTTTGTCGTAAATGTTTCGCCAGTGCAAACGCACGGTTATACAATCATTCTAACAATCATTCTCACACGTAGTGTTTCAAAGGCAAATGTGGCAAAGAAGAGGTGGCTACCCATCATTTAAAATTGAAAAGTTGGGATACTCTCAACAGTTCAGAGAATTTCGCTAATTTTATCATTTTCAAGAAATTTTCATATCATTTTCGACCCTGTGAACAAAATTTTCGACGTAGCGATTTCAAATCTGGCTGGTTCAGTTTGGCAGTAGGACAATGGTGCCGATTCTGTTGTTCACAAACTAAACGAAAGGACATTATTCATTTTGGGGTAAATTAGAAAAGTGCCAGCCAAACAAAAAAAATGATATATTCCGTTAGAACATGTTATTCTCTTCACTTTTTACTATCAGACCAAATCTGTGGGGCAATTCCGCCTGCGCTGTTATACGATTTTGAAAAATACTGTTTTCAGTATGTTTTTGTTAAAATAATAAAATAGTTATCTAATTAAAGTTATAGCTTGTAGTTATAAAAAAATAAGAGAAAAAACCTACTCTTTCGGAATATAGCTTTTTTTTTTGTTTCAAAGTCAAAGTCAAATAATTTATTTCAATTAGGCACATAAAAGGCACTTTTGAACGTCAAAACAAAGAAATAGAACTGATTCTAGCTGCCGTTTGGCTGGCACTTTACCAAATATAGCCCAAAAATGTATGGACGGTGAATGATCTCCTTTAAGTTCAGTGCATCTTTTTCTTTCTATTTCATTAAGAAAAGGACAGAAGATAAATTTTAGTATAGTCATGTCGAACTGTCACTACTCCATTCAAATTTAGACGTGATTAAAAACATGCCTACTAAAATTACGTCAAAGTCAAAGTCAAAGTCAAAGTATTTATTAGTGTGATTTTTGGTGATACAATAGGTCTTATATTTAGGTTATGGTAACTCAAAAAACTACCCGTTAGGGCATACACTATTTACCAATAATTATAAGAATTTAAAATCGATATTACATACAAATTAACAAAAAAATCAATATTAATAATACAATAATTTTTTATAATAAACATTTACAATACAATTAATTATTACAATAAATATTCAATATTCAGTATTCAGTGTATTCATTGTGGATCATAAGTACAAAAATAGGTACAGATGTTCTGCAATATATTAGTTCGGCTATGTCCCGTCTCTTAGACATACAATATAAATATAAATTATTATTTTAATAAATTAACATTACAATCAACATATTATTAAATTAGGAGAGAGAGACAAAACAAAATATAAACAGTCAAAGATCTTAAAATTAATAGCATGCAATATGTACCTACTGAACTCAACATGACATTGCTGCATTGGTCAAAATAAAATATAACTCAAAGAGACTTGTCCGACAAAAAATCTTTTAGACAATAGTAGGATTTATCGACCAGCAGGTCATGAAGTTTCTTTTTAAATAACTTAATTTCTGAAATGCTTCTAATGTTGGTTGGAATTTTATTAAATATTGTTGGAGCAACCCAAAAAACACTTTCCTGCAAAAAGCGTGTTTTAGTCGCGATTGTGCATAATTTATCCCGATGTCGCACTCGGCTACGGAATTCAAATAAATGAATATTACTTTTTACAAATACTGCACATTCAAATATGTACATACAAGGCAATGTTAGTATTCTCAGGTTTTTGAAAAATGGCTGACAAGAATCGGTTTGCTGCAGATTAAACATAGCCCTAATGCAGCGCTTTTGGGCCTTGAACACTCTTTCTTTGTCTACACTGTTTCCCCAGAATATTAAGCCATATCTGAGAGTAGAACTAACATATCCGTGGTACGCTGTTAACAACACTGACCTGTTAACCACCTTCCTTAATCTATAGAGCGCAAATGAGTATTGACTTAATGTTTTAGATAATTTATCAATATGCATTTTCCAATTAATTTTATTATCAATATTTAACCCAAGAAACTTTGTCACTTCAGTTTCTGCTATGTGATTCTCTATATATCTAATATTTAAAGAGGGGGTATGGCTGGTTCTTATACGGAAATTCATAACCGTTGTCTTCTCAATATTTAACCTAAGATTATTTTTATTCATCCAATTAATTATAGTTGTCAAAGATTGATTAATGTCATTTTCTAGATTATTGCAATTGTCATTTGTGAATAAAACAGTGCTGTCATCTGCAAAAAGTGTGGTGTCATAATCGATCACTGAAGGCATATCATTTATAAACACGAGGAAGAATAACGGGCCAACAATAGTGCCTTGTGGAATACCTATTTCAAAACTTCCTGTTTCTGAAGCATAAACTTCTTCAGTTTTTGTTGCAGGATTTAGTTTTTTTAGTTCAGTGAACTGTTTCCTGTTTGTGAGGTAGGATTTAATGAGATCATAAACATTACCTCTTACTCCATATGCATACATTTTGCTCATGAGGATGTTGTGATCAACACGGTCAAACGCCTTTGAAATATCCATGTATAAAGCTACAGCAGGGATTCCTCTGTCCAAGTTAGTCATAACTTTATATTAAAAGTTATATATAGCCATATTTATTGACTTGTTCTTTCTAAAGCCATATTGAGCAGGTGTAAATATATTGTGACTTTCAAAAAACCTGTATAAGCAATTAAATATAACTTTTTCGAAGATCTTAGCAAATATAGGTATAATTGCTATAGGCCTATAATTATTTTCATTTAATTTATCACCTTTTTAAAAAAATTGTTTTACGGAAAATACCTTTCTCAATACATAAATTGAAGCAGTAACTTAGGAGTTCACTAATTACTGTGGCGACTTCTTTTACAATGCTTGTTATAATACCATCATAACCAGAACTGCTTGTGTTTTTTAGGGCTGTTATAATTTTATGTATATCATCAGGTCCTACAGGTGTCATAAAGATTGATTTCTGTGATAGATTTTTAATATTATAGGAATTATCAGTACTATTAAAATTATAAGAATTATTAGTATTATTAAAATTATTGGAATTATCAGGAATATTACTAGGATATTGTATATTATTAGCGTTAATGTCAAGAAAGGAGTTATTAAAATAATGTGCAATTTCAGTAGGATTTGTAATTATATTACCATTGATATTTAGTTGGTTTATACTTTCAATAGGAAATGTATATTTCATGTCATTGATTACTTTCCATGCTGCTTTAGATTTATTAGTCGCCGACGTAATATAGTAGTCATTTTGTGTTTTTTTTTGTCAAATTAATTATAGTTTTGTATCTCTTTGCATATGTTTTATATGTGGTTTTGTTTTTCTGGGTTGGATTTTTCCTAAATTGCCACAGAAACTCCCATTTGCGCATGCTACATCTTTTATTCCTCGCGACATCCACGTCAATTTACGTCAGGCGCTGATTACTTTGACAGGACATTGGACATGGGACATTTTATGTCCAGGCGGTCCGGGCAAATCACTGTCCTTTCCAAGGTTGCCTGGAAGAGATCGCGGATAGTGGGATAAGGCTGCTTATTGTATATTTTTTAGAAGGCCTCGAAACTCTTTACTGCAATGTGGTTTGCGCCATAAGGTGGATGCGCTAGGGTAGCCCGCGAAATTCAAATTTTCTTACGTTTTTTGCAATTTGAAAATCTTAATGATTTTCAATCACTTAAGGGACCTGCAACCTGTCGGTAAAATATACGTTTTCCGTTGAATCACGTAACTTTTTTTGCCCCATACATTTGGATTAAAATAAATACATTCCGTGAAATGTTAACCCAAAACAAACCACATTAAATAATGGACACGTACTTCGAGGCACCGAGTCAAAAATGCCCAATGATCTTTGTTACGGTCGCGAATCATATTCGCGTTTAATCAACATACAACCTGATACTGAACTAAAACGTAAGAAAATTTGAATTTCGCGGACTACCCTGAAGCTTTCGCCTTAATATTTGTTCTCTTTTTTATCTAGATGCTAATGGAAAAGTATCCCGATCTTGTGCTGTCGATGGAAACTCGCTTGGGGCTAGCGGGGAATACGAACTGAATGGCGTTAAATATAAATACGCTACTTGTACTACAGATTTATGTAACTGGGGGGTTATGAACAAATCCCAAATAATGAAGGTGATTGTATGTGCCGTGCTGTCTCAGTCTTTTTTTTTAAATAATGTTTAATATATTTTATAAACAATTACTTAATATATTTTATAACAACTTACTAACTTTAATTGTGATTGCCTAGCTTTTACCTAACAAGTAAAATCTGTGGTAAAAAGGTGTGCGTTACCCCAGCAAGAAAATGTCTTCTAGAAGGAATTGAGTTATACGAAGAGCATAATTATAATCGAATCTAACTTCTAACTAATATTATAAACGCGAAAGTTTGTAAGTATGGATGGATGGATGGATGTTTGTGAGTGTACTACGTGAGAGCGACAAACGGATGTGCGTATAACGCTTGTGCGACAAAACTGTACTGCGAATAACAATAGTTCGAATGTAGGTACGCTTGTGTGAATAACCGAACCTCGACATCACGCTAGTGCGACTTTGATGACTCAAACTTTATATTAATTATTATAATAAAGGACCCACCCTCTAAGCCGTTGGCACTGCCATTGGTGATGCGTAAAATACTTTTTCAAATGGTTTTTATCTTTTTAACATAAAGACAACAAGAGATCTAGTTTTATCGCCTTTTATTGAGAAGTTCCTATAACCACCTTCCGGCTTCATCAACAGATACTCAACAGCACCTAGTGTAAGAGCACTTGTCAAGACAAATCTAATGAAACCAAACACATAGGCTCTGATTGAGCTGAAACTCAGCATACTTATATAACTAACGAGACATTTTGAAAAAATTATACTATGGAGCTGGTGTGGCCGGATGGATGGATCCAGAAGTTGGCCATAGGAACTCCTCAATAAAAAAAGATAGCACCATCGTGTTTGGACTCACGGTTACGTATTAACAAGTTCTTTGACACTAGATGGGGATAGTACTCAGGGTCTGATGGTGCACCCGGAAGGTGGCCATGGGAAAACCACAATAAAACAAGATAGCATCATCGTGTTTGGACTCATTCGTTGTGTATTGACAAGTGCTATTACAGTAGGTGGTGTCCAGAGTCTGATGATGGACCCGGAAGGTACCTATAGGAACTCCTCAACCAAAGAAAATAGCATTATCGTGTTTGGAGAAAACTATAGCCCAACTAAGGTGTAGTGCAGGATCTGAACATAGAGGCGGAACGTGGCCACCGAAACTCCTCGACCTTACAAGAAAGCCCTGTCGTGTTGGGCTCCTTGGATTTGTGAAGGCGATAGAACAGATCTATACATATAATAAATCTGTAGACGAGGCGTTTCTGTACAACGAAAAAAAAAAAATCGTACGTGGAGTGTCCAAAAATAACCAACAGATGCCATTTCTACCATTTTTGGAATTTTTGTCTGTTTGTCTGTTCGTTTATTTGATTGTTCCAGTATCACGTAAAAAGTACGAAATCAATATGGTTAACTTATAAACTCAAATATTGTGTGTAACTTGATGTTTCATTTAGTCTTTGTTTCATCGCAATCGCTTCAAAATATCAAAAGATATAAGAGTTTAAAGTATTCAAGAAGAAATTTTCATTAGGTACGTAATGTAGATACACGTAACGACATCTATTGACGTAAAATGACACTAGCGTAAAATCAGGTAGGTTTGCGAGAACGTGTGTAACACACGATCATAATCATCATATGTTCACATACTTCGCGCGGAAACATAACGCGATACATTGTGAATTTACCCAATCTAAAGTTTGGTTAATTCAAGTTTTCCAAATCCATTGTTTGGCAGTAGTGCCGTAGGTGGCGCTATCTATCTTTTAAATCATGATACAAATTAATCATGAAAAAATGGTGATACATTTTAATTTCTTAAAAATTGTAGATTGTTACATCGAGCAAAAAGTGAGTAATTAAGGCACGAATGCGCTTACTAAATTAACACGAGTGCATTAATTACTCACTTTAGCAAGGTACGTAATCTACTTTTCTTTCAACTACCAATGTACCTGCTGCGATAAAATATACCTGCTCAAGGTTAACTCAACTCAATCCAAATCAAGTTAGGTCAAGTTAGGTCAAGTCAGGTCGTCAGGTCAAGTCAGGTCAAGTCAGGTCAAGTCAGGTCAAGTCAGGTCAAGTCAGGTCAAGTCAGGTCAAGTCAGGTCAAGTCAGGTCAAGTCAGGCCAAGTCAGGCCAAGTCAAGTCAAGTCAAGTCAAGTCAGTCATGGAACCCTAAAAACAGTCTTTTCTACATAGCTTACAGAGTATTCGAACGTTTTCCCATACATTTTGACAGTATCACTTCGTGCTCGGTAGATGGCGTTGTTCATTTAACGTCATATTCTGAATCGCGGTGTTAGTTAGTAGTTAGTCTCTGTAGAAGAATGACTTTCGCCGAATTCATAATTATCGAGCATTTGGCTCATTTTGAATTGAACACATAATCTATACTAATGTATAAATTCGATAGTAACTCTGTCTGTCTGTCCGTCTGTAATTCTGTATGTTACCTTTTCACGCCTGATCCACTGAACGGATCTCGATAAAATTTGGTAAAGAGATAGATGGCATCCCGGGGAAGAACATAGGCAATTATTTTCTCAAAAACAAATTTAAGGGGGGGGGGGGGATATAGGGGATGAAAGTTTTTATGGGAAACCTATCATTTTTAGAGTTCCGTAGTCAACAAGGAAGCTTTATAGTTTCGCCATGTCCGTCTGTCTGTCTGTCTGTCCGCGACTTAGCTCAAAAACTTTTAATCGACCAACTTACATGTGCAGTTGCAAAAACCCAAACATTCTGTATGCGAGAACAAGTTTTTTAACTACAATGTTAACACTTTGAGGGACAGTAAACGTCCATAGACGTAATAACAATAAAACTTTGCGAAAGTTTGTTTGATAAATTAATTCATCCCAACTACGGAACCCTTCATTGTGCATGGTTCGACACGCACTTGGCCGGTTTTTTTTTTAACTTAGGGCTGTGAAAATTTATGCTTTTTGTAACTAACAGGAGTTACGTTTTTCTAAAATCATCCCTCATGAGGGTAAAAACCCTTCTTTACCCTCTAGATTTTAATATTCACATGTAAGTACTTATTATTGACATTTTTGCGGGACTCTCTTCAAGAGCGTTAAGGGATTGAGAATATAGTCATAGTCCGTATCTTGAGAATCTGTCCACTCAATCAAAAGTTATTACTACTTGGCTCTTGGCTTGGAACGAAGAGTTTGAGTTTACCAGTGAGTACTTACTCGATAGATGGCGTTGTGCAAATGATGCGATTTTCTTAAGGGGGATGCGCAGGTAGCCCGCGAAATTCAAATCTTAAGTTTTTTGCAATTTGTAAGTCAGTGTCAGGCAGGTTGTATGTTGAAATGAAATGAAATTGTTTATTCTGTAAATAGGTTATTGGAATCACTTTTACACGTCGTAATAATATCAAAAAATTGTAAAAATAAGCTAGATGAGGTCGGCGTTTCCTATCTGACTACTCTGAGAAGAAAGGCCTAAACAAACTTACAGTCTCTTTTAAAGTCCGGACATACCTAGGTCAGATATTGGCATATTGGTCAGGTCCTATGAGGACCATGTAGATTAGAGTCTGAAATGGTATTTTGAGGAATGAACCACACAGATTTGAGTGAACCTGTCCTGTCAGTGCAAGCATTTGTCAGTAATAGTGGAGCTCAGCTCAGAACATAAGGAGCTCAACGACTCGACGAACAATACCAAAGAAAGGACATTTGTGTAGGCCGCATAAAGTTCTCAAATTGCCAGACCATTGTTAAAACTAACTGAGAACGAAAAAATATAAGAATAAAAACAAAATAAACATCCACATAGTCCTCACATTCACAATAATACAATACTTTACAAAGTAATCATGTCATTTTGTCAATATCCTACATATAATATTCAATAATTTGAATTTGTATATAAAACTGGTAGGTATATTTTGATGATTTTCCATAGTACTTATTCAAAATGTCACAATGCCAAAATGCCAAAATGTTAGCAGAGCGAGCAGCTCAATCCCATGCTTTTTGTCTTCAAAATAATCTGAAATTGTATAGTACCCTTTTCTACAAACTTTGGTTTTAATACAGCTTTTAAATCGTTTAATGGGTAAATTTCGAATGTCAATATGATTCGCGATCGTAGCAAATAGTAGCTTTACAGAATAATAACCATTAGATACAGGAATACAACTCCTGCAATATTAGTTAGATTAGATAAATAAATATGTGATACAACTGCGACTCATTATTTAGATCAACATAAAACTTGGTACTGACCTGTAAAAAGCAAAAAACATAAGAAAATTTGAATTTCGCAGGCTCCCCCAAAGCTTTCGCCTTAGTTTCCATCGTCCATACAATATGCCATAATTTTTTCATTAATCTTTATACAATATTTTTTCATTATTCTTTCCGACAGTTTCATACTGCTGTCCATACTATCCACACTATCACCACAATATAGATATGGACTACCACTAATATATAAAGTTACTGGCTGTCTCATGTCTGTTACTTTTACGCCGTAACGCCTAGATCGCCTAGACAGACCACGTGAACCACGTGGCCACGTGGGGACATAGGATACTTTTATCCCGGTAGCACATTCCCGTGAGATAATTTTCGACATCCACGCGGGCGAAGCCGCGGGCAAAAGCTAGTATTTAAATAAATTCTAATGCTAAAAAGTAGGTACAAAATAAAATATAAGTAAAAATATTTTTAAGAACAAGTTTGAAATTAAATTTACGTAAACATAGAACTACTTATATTTTTTTTTTTTAAGTTTGAGGCGTAAAATAAGGCGGAAGTCCTCAATCAAACAAGATAGCACCATCGTGTTTGGACTCATTGGTTATTTACTTTTTTTTAACCGACTTCTTCAAAAAGGAGGAGGTTCTCAATTCGTCTGTATGTTTTTTTTTTTTTTTTGTATGTTTTTTACTCGGTTACTCCGCCAATTATGAATCGATTTTGATGATTCTTTTTTTGTTTGGTAGGTCATGCTTCCGAGGTGGTCCCATATATTTTTTTTTAACTTTGCTTGCGTAATTTTTGAGTAAGTTTCAATATTACGTATTTTTCCCACTTAGTTTATCTAGACGATATCTTGTTTGACTCCTTCACTGTTATTTACATAGCAGGTAGTATTCGGATTTGTGTGGGGTAGGTGTCACAACTAAAAAGTGAAAAATAAAAACTTTTTACAAAAAAAAAAACAACCGACTTCCAAAAAAAACACTAAAAAAGTGAAAAATAACTTTAATTTCGGAAGTCGGTGGCAAAAAACGGAAATGGTAAAGCAAAGACACCGACTTCCGAAATTAAGGTTATTTTTCACTTTTTTAGTGTTTTTTTTGGAAGTCGGTTGTTTTTTTTTTTGTAAAAAGTTTTTTTCTCAATGGTGGTCTTAGTTATCCATACTAATCGTCTTTATAGCACTCCCTTACCGTCGTACAATCGTTTGTCGCACTACCATGGTGTCGCACTATTGTCGCACAATCGTTCGTCGCACTAGCGGGATGTCGAGGTTCAGTTATTCGCACAAGCGTACATTCGAACTATGTTTACGCAGTACAGTTTTGTCGCACAAGCGTTACACGCACATCCATTTGTCGCTCTCACGTATACTCCAAGGTTTAGATAGTTAAAAAAGGGTAAACAAAAAAAAACCACGTGACTCATAGATGTTAAACCTTTTATTTCAAATGTTAAAATCATATTATATAGAGTCACATATTAATAGGCTCTATTATGAATCTGAATCTGATGAACTATCTGTTACATTAATAATAAAGCGTTTGCGAGTTAGCTGCTCCCAAGTTCACGGAATAAAACCAAATCACTGTGATCCACAGGTAATACAGTTTCATTAGTCAGAAACATTAGCTAGATAGTTATGTACACTCTTTATGTTGATACAGTCACTTTAGAGTCTCTTACAAGTCTCGAGAGAAGTTTTATATCCATCACTTTTAGCGCCTCTCTAAAACCGTCGTGACACAGACTAAATAATAAATAGTGATGTGTCACTCTCGTAGTGATGTTACCTCATTCAGGTGGACGATGTGTTAATCGCCACACGTTCAGTGGTATCATCAAGTATTTTGTCTTAATTTAAACATTTTCTGTTCTTATTTTAGTGCTGTCAACAAAGGCGTCTGAATATCCGAGTAAACGTAATACCTGCCCCTTCAGTTGCCAAACTACGTCACATTTGTACTCTTCAATTTAGCAACGTTATCTAATTCGTTGTATTTTCTAAAAGGTTTGGGGAACCTGTCTTTTTGGGCTCTTTACAATAGACAGATTACAAAATATTATATCATTATAATAAATCTAACTAAAAAAATATGCTCAAGCAGTTACATCTACGAATAGTAGTTTAAGAATAAATGATAAAATTTAGCAAACTATAATAAAAGAGGAAACTATCCTGTGATCGAAAATAAATTTAATTTTGTTATAACGTATTTTAACAAGAAAGTGTCAACTATAAAAACCCTTTTTAGGATTTGTTTACCTTTTTTTAACTACCTAAACCTATGGGAGTATAGTACACTCGATGTTTGTTACTCTTTCACGCAAATACTACAGAACGGATTTGGATGAAATTTGGCACACAGATAGGTAGTTTATAACCTGGATTAACACATAGGATACTTTTTATCCCGATATTTCCCACGGGATCGTGCCTTACGCGGGTGAAACCGCGGGGCGCAGCTAGTCTGCTGTACCTAAATGTGAGCCAAGTAAAAAAAAATGTGCGTTTTGGAGAAATAAGGAAAAAAATAATTCTGCCGGGGTAACGTTTTTCCAGCAAGAAAATTTTAGGTTCAGTGACAACTGGGCCCGTGTCAATAAAAAAGTGATGTGTAGGTACAGTCGAAAAGTATCGACTGAATTTAGGTAGGTACTAATTATTTAAAAATATATATATATTGTAACTGCCCTTTCATTTGATATCCGACATGGTACGATAAAACAATTTTTTTTTTAGTTCCCTACTTTATCTCCTCTAGAGGGCGCCATTTTTTATTTAATGTGACGTCACATAGTGGCTGTGACTGTAACCAGCGGACGATCAAAAGTGGTGTAGAAGATAGGAGGGAACAGATGAACATACATACCGGTCAAAATACGTGGTTGATTTCACATTTGTATCATTTCTGTATTCTATCTTTTTGTAATTCTTAATGTGTAATTGTTTGTTTTCCCAAATAAATAAATAAATAAAAATCATAACCCTCCTTTTTTCTTCGCCGTAGTCGGGTATTTTAAATGAAATTGAATGCTACCCTACCTACCTACCCTACCTACCTACCCTACCTACCTACCCTACCTACCTACCCTACCTACCTACCCTACCTACCTACCCTACCTACCTACCCTACCTACCTACCCTACCTACCTACCCTACCTACCTACCCTACCTACCTACCCTACCTACCTACCCTACCTACCTACCCTACCTACCTACCCTACCTACCTACCCTACCTACCTACCCTACCTACCTACCCTACCTACCTACCCTACCTACCTACCCTACCTACCTACCCTACCTACCTACCCTACCTACCTACCCTACCTACCTACCCTACCTACCTACCCTACCTACCTACCCTACCTACCTACCCTACCTACCTACCCTACCTACCTACCCTACCTACCTACCCTACCTACCTACCCTACCTACCTACCCTACCTACCTACCCTACCTACCTACCCTACCTACCTACCCTACCTACCTACCCTACCTACCTACCCTACCTACCTACCCTACCTACCTACCCTACCTACCTACCCTACCTACCTACCCTACCTACCTACCCTACCTACCTACCCTACCTACCTACCCTACCTACCTACCCTACCTACCTACCCTACCTACCTACCCTACCTACCTACCCTACCTACCTACCCTACCTACCTACCCTACCTACCTACCCTACCTACCTACCCTACCTACCTACCCTACCTACCTACCCTACCTACCTACCCTACCTACCTACCCTACCTACCTACCCTACCTACCTACCCTACCTACCTACCCTACCTACCTACCCTACCTACCTACCCTACCTACCTACCCTACCTACCTACCCTACCTACCTACCCTACCTACCTACCCTACCTACCTACCCTACCTACCTACCCTACCTACCTACCCTACCTACCTACCCTACCTACCTACCCTACCTACCTACCCTACCTACCTACCCTACCTACCTACCCTACCTACCTACCCTACCTACCTACCCTACCTACCTACCCTACCTACCTACCCTACCTACCTACCCTACCTACCTACCCTACCTACCTACCCTACCTACCTACCCTACCTACCTACCCTACCTACCTACCCTACCTACCTACCCTACCTACCTACCCTACCTACCTACCCTACCTACCTACCCTACCTACCTACCCTACCTACCTACCCTACCTACCTACCCTACCTACCTACCCTACCTACCTACCCTACCTACCTACCCTACCTACCTACCCTACCTACCTACCCTACCTACCTACCCCACCTACCTACCCCACCTACCTACCCTACCTACCTACCCTACCTACCTACCCCACCTACCTACCCTACCTACCTACCCTACCTACCTACCCTACCTACCTACCCTACCTACCTACCCTACCTACCTACCCTACCTACCTACCCTACCTACCTACCCTACCTACCTACCCTACCTACCTACCCTACCTACCTACCCTACCTACCTACCCTACCTACCTACCCTACCTACCTACCCTACCTACCTACCCTACCTACCTACCCTACCTACCTACCCTACCTACCTACCCTACCTACCTACCCTACCTACCTACCCTACCTACCTACCCTACCTACCTACCCCACCTACCTACCCTACCTACCTACCCTACCTACCTACCCTACCTACCTACCCTACCTACCTACCCTACCTACCTACCCTACCTACCTACCCTACCTACCTACCCTACCTACCTACCCTACCTACCTACCCTACCTACCTACCCTACCTACCTACCCTACCTACCTACCCTACCTACCTACCCTACCTACCTACCCTACCTACCTACCCTACCTACCTACCCTACCTACCTACCCTACCTACCTACCCTACCTACCTACCCTACCTACCTACCCTACCTACCTACCCTACCTACCTACCCTACCTACCTACCCTACCTACCTACCCTACCTACCTACCCTACCTACCTACCCTACCTACCTACCCTACCTACCTACCCTACCTACCTACCCTACCTACCTACCCTACCTACCTACCCTACCTACCTACCCTACCTACCTACCCTACCTACCTACCCTACCTACCTACCCTACCTACCTACCCTACCTACCTACCCTACCTACCTACATACATACCTACCTACCTATCTACCGAGATATCATCAAAAAAGCCATTGTATACTGAATGTATGAGCCGATATTTTTTGGAGCTATACTTATATTTTTAAACTCGTGATATCTTTCGAATAGAATGTCCGAATTGAATAATTCAAATAGTTACATAAAGGTATTGCAGCAGTCTTAAATATGAAGTAATTCATTTTGATTAGGATTAATACCAAGGTACAAATAAAGAGCCTTTTCTAGCGGCGTCATTTCAATTAAATTTTCTAAATATTAGAATTCTTATTGTGGCTTAACTATAATAGTTAGACATATGTTGTCCCGACACTTTTTTAAAATAATAATGTGTTCTGCAAAGTCGTAGTACATTATTTTATTAGTACATAATTTTTTAACACCTTGGGTTACATTATTAGAGTTTTAGTAATGTTGGGGAATCACGATAATAACAGATAGATTTGAACCCAATAGTTTATATAACGGTTCGTACATATGATTAAAGAAGTAAATTAGTTCAAAATTATGAAAAAGTACATAAAAACCCTTATATATATATAAAAATGTAAATAACTCTGTGCCTGATGAAAGTACATAACTATAAATATTGTAAATCTCTTAGTTTGATTAAAGTACAAGAAAATGCACATTTTATATAAGGAAAATATAACGCTATGTACAGTTTAGAAACAATTCTTTTGTATTGCTATGTAGCGTAAATGTAAACAGTGTTAGGTAGAGATAAGGAATCCCTTGGCCGACACACCCCTTACCCCGCCTTCACCTCTTGGCCGACAAAATTGAGCCGTACCCCGCAGACACCCGATCCCCTTCAACACCCCCTGCCTGATAAGGTGTCTAGGTCAATTGGACAATATATTAATAATAGTGCGTGACTCACACGCAACTTGTGCATATGTGACAAAGTTATAAATATAACTACCCTGTCCAATTTAGTTTAATCGTCACTCAATCGTTACTTGAATTGTCTCAGTCGTCTCTAAATCTCCAACGAAGTAGCATCATTGTCGCGTTCCGTAACTCTGCTGCTTCGTATCGCGCTCAGTTTATAGGAAATCTAGTTTCCCTAGATTTAGTTCCTTAAAATAGTTTTGTTTCTTATTATTTCGTTATTTCATTGTCGTGTTAAATCGTAGTTTGTTTCTCGTGTATTTATAATAATAGTGTTAAGTGTTAATGTACACTGATGTGACATATTTGTGTTTTATTTGTGATGCAATACAATCTATTAAGCTGACAAGAACTGGTTTTATTGGTGAATTAAGCCTTCCGACACCCCCGCCTAACAGACTGAGCTCTCGTCTGCTACATTTTGGTCCTTCAGTCGCCGGATAAGGTCGTAGTAACCATGAGTCAGAAGAGCAGCATCACGACTAGAAGCAAACTACGGAGGTTGGCAGAGGAACAAAGTGCTCGTCGCCGTGAAGAAATAGTGTCGGACTCCGGTATGCAGTCTGAACGAGTGCCGGGTTCGCCATCCGTCGCGCCGACAATGGCGTCGACGTCTGCCCTCAATATCCCTCTGACGGGTGGTCGAGTGATCGACTACAGTGCCAGAAGTACGTCAGAGGGACCCCTGGGAGGACAGGCGCCTGGAAGAGGTCGTCTTCAAAGAATAGCCGCAGGAGCGTCGAGCACATTAAGAAGCGCATCGAGTATGAAGCTGAGCGTGAGCTAGTACAGCTCAAAGAAAACCTCCTAAAGAAGAGGATGGAAGCTGACATCGCTGAGATAGAAGCAGCCGCTGAGAGTGACGACTCAGCCTCGGACGGCGGTACAGCACAACGAGTGGAGCAATGGATCGACACGACGCCTCAAGCAGGCAATAAGGAAACAGTGCGTGTACCCAGCCCAGTGTTGTGTGACAAGGATGCAGTGCCTAGTGACAAGGATGCAGTGTTGTGTACCCCGTCTGTGGGGCGCGGGCCTACTGGAATGGCCGCGCCTCGCAACATAGCTGGGAATCGCCATAATGTGAGTACGCTTACCGATTACCGTGATAATATTGTGTCGCATGTGTTAGGGACGCCTGTGTCGGGACCGTTTTCGAATGTAACGGTACCCATAGCACAGGCGCGCACGCCAGTCGGTGAAAGGGTTTCATTCCGTCTGCCCGTGACGTACCCAGTGACTACCACTCCGGCCGCAGGTGTACCTCCCGGTTCGACCCGGGAGTCGGATGCACGGCGGACTACATACGGAGCGGGTGAAAGAGAGTCACGAAGGGAGGCGTCGGGCGACAGAGACAGTAAGATAGACCGACTGGCGGATGCAATTACAAGCATGGCTCGACCACGGCCGGTACCTAGACAGGCATATGAATTGCCTAATTTCAATGGCGACCCAGCTGACTGGATATCTTATAAAAATATGTACTGGGACACAACCGAGATGTATAATTTCAGAACGTTCGAAAACTTAGCTCGACTTAAAACCTCATTGCATGGAGAGGCTAAGTTGTCTGTTGAAGACTTATTGCGGTCGGGTACGGATCCCAACGATATAATGCGTGCTTTAGATGAAGAATACGGGCACCCTACTTTGATACTAACAAATGTTTTGAAGAAAATAAGGGACCTACCGCGTATTTCAGAGAGCGGCCGCGAGCTTCGTAAATTTACATCTACGGTTAGAAATGTTGTGTCCCTACTTAGGAACATTAGAGCCGACGGCTACTTAAATAACCCGCAAATGGTTGGTGAAATACTACAAAAATTGACACCAATACAGCGGGCACAGTACGGTGACTTTGCCATGGGGTTAGAAAGCGTGCAGGGGGTGGACCTAAGGGTATCTCCGGACTTAAACATAATATCACAATTCTTAAATCATTTGACACGTACTACGTCATATTATTCGCAAGCTAATATGTTTGAACCCGGTCCATCTAAGCCGCCCGTGAGGCAACAAAAGGCAATCGCGCGCCCCTTCAATAATAGAGTACCGTCGGCGTCGGCTCAAAGAATAAACACGCAAAGTGACGAATCTACGGTACCGGTAGAATGTATTATTTGTAAAAAAGAGCATGCCATAGAAAACTGCGACACTTTCGGTAGGTTAAACGTGCAGGATAGGTGGGCTACTATAAAAGCCAAGAACACGTGTTTTAAATGTCTTATTAGAAAACATCCGAAAAGGTTTTGTCGCGCAAAACGTTGTGATAAGTGTGGATACAGCCACCACTCACTATTGCATGCAGATAAAGCTTCTAATTCTAATAATAGCAGCAAACAAGTCAAAGATAAGACGGAGAGCGTCACGAACATAGGCGAATGGAGGGCTACGGCTCTGTTAAAAATCGTGCCGGTAACAATAACCGATGATAGTAACACGGAATATAATTGTTACGCATTACTAGATGACGGCGCGACATTATCGCTTATAGACAGCTCTATAGCTGCAAACTTAGAAGGCCCGCGCATTCCACTTACACTGAAGACCGCGGGTGGCTACGGGGTCAGCGACCTGACCTCAAGGGCCGTAGAGGTCAAGATAAGAGGGCCAAACGGATTACAACATCAAATCAAATGCAGAACGATGTACAATATGAACTTGCCTACACAAACGGTGTCCGCTGCCATGCTGAGCGACAATGCCCACCTGCGCGACTTGGGTTGCGCAGAGATGAGGGGCGCTAAGCCACTGCTGCTACTGGGGCAGGACAACTGGCAGCTGTTGGTCAGTCAGGACATCCGCCAGGGGCGATCTGGTAAGCCGGTTGCCTCCTTGACCAAATTAGGTTGGGTAGTTCATGGGCCATTTGATAATAATTGTAATGATGTTGAACAATCCATCAATTGTGTGACAGTTTCCCTCCCTGACCTACATGATCTAGTCAAAGCTCAATTTGAGCTAGAAGCGATCGGTATATCGCAAAACGCTCGTAAACATAAAGACAACGAAAGAGCGTTAAAAGTCTTAGAAGACACAAGTAAGCGTGTTCCCGATAGCAACCAATGGGAAGTAGGGCTATTATGGAAGCACGATAGGGTAGAGTTACCCGACAATTATAATCAGGCCCGTCAACGATTATACGGCATTGAGAGACGTATGCGGAAGGATGCCGGCTACGCTGAGGCGTATTCAAAACAAATAGACCGGCTACTTGAGGAAGGCTATGCGAGGAAGCTGGAGGGGGAAGTTGACAGTTCACCTGTGTGGTACTTGCCACATTTTGGCGTAGTGAACCCCAATAAACTCGGCAAACTTCGCCTAGTCTTCGATGCGGCCGCTGCGTCTCACGGTACGTGCCTCAATGATAACTTGTTGACCGGACCTGACCTTTTGAACTCGTTGCCCGGTATATTAATGAAGTTTCGTATAGGTCCTGTAGCTTTCACCGGAGATATTGCGGACATGTTCATGAGAATTAAGATAAGGGTCCAAGATCAAGGCGCACAATTATTTTTATGGAGAGGCGCGGATCAGACCCAAGAGCCGAGCGTGTTCGCAATGGACTCCATGATTTTCGGGGCAACCTCATCTCCGACAACGGCAATTTACATACTAAATAAGAATGCCGGCGAGTTTGAAAACAAGCACCCAGAGGCTGTGCAGGCTATTAGGGATAAACACTATATGGATGACTATTTAGATAGTGTTTTCACAGAGGAACAAGCAAATAAACTTATTGAAGAGGTGACCCATATCCATGCTTCCGGTGGATTTAATATACGGGGGTGGGTCACCAATTCATCAGAGCTCAGAGATAGGCTCAATTCAGATATGCCAGAAAAGGTGGCCCTCGAGAAAGGTCTAGGCATGATAGAGAAGACCCTAGGTCTAATATGGGCACCTAAGGAAGACGAATTAGGATTTGACCTATCATTTAAAAGACTACCCGAAGAGATAAAGAACGGTAGCATAGTGCCTACTAAGAGGCAATTTTTAAGCTTTATTATGTCAATTTATGACCCTTTGGGCTTTCTTTATCCTTGTATAATTCAATCAAGGATCCTAATGCAGGCGATCTGGAAGTCAGGAATTCAATGGGATGAACCGTTGAAAGACAAGGACGCCAAGGCATGGTTCGCATGGCTAAATAACCTAGAAAGGTTGAAAGAAGTTAAGATACCACGTTGGTATGGGCTTGACCTTCGTGACCTTGAACTTCATGTGTTCGGCGATGCTAGCGAGCTAGCTTACGCTGCCGTAGCGTATTTGGTTGGGCATGACGCCGCCGGGAATAGGGAGGCTGTCATGCTAATCGGAAAAGCCCGGGTTGCACCACAAAAAGTGGTTTCAATCCCTCGACTCGAATTGCAAGCGGCCTTGTTAGCCTGCCGACTTGCAAACACGGTGGAGAACGAGCTAGGGCTACCAATTAAACGCAAAACATACTGGACCGACAGTAAAACTGTACTTAAATGGATCAATTCGGACGCCCAAGAATTCCAACGGTTTGTGTCCCATAGATTAGCGGAGATCGATAAACTATCGGACCGAGGCAATTGGCGCTGGGTACCTTCGGAGGAGAACCCCGCTGACAAAGCGACCCGATTGTCTTGGCCCGATAATCACGCAGCTTGGCTGCGTGGCCCCTTGTTTTTGCGTGATCCACAGGAGCGGTGGCCGGTGTGTCGCGAGGCTGAGGCGGTGGAAGCGGACCTCGAGCGCATTCAGCGGGTCCACGCTACAGCAGCACCAGCAGCGCCACTTCTACAGTACGAGCGCTACTCGTCGTGGGTGCGCATACAGCGCGTCATGGCGCAAATCCTGATCTTCATCGGCTGATGCCGTAAACGTCGGCAATCGGCAGAGATGCGGCGAAGCGACATGGAGGAGGCGCACAACCACCTTCTGAGGTTGTGCCAAGAAGACAGCTTCAGGAACGAGCGGGCAGCCATCCTTGAAGGCTTGCCTGTACCGAATAGCAGCAATCTAAAACCCTTAGATCCAATGATCGCAGACGACGGGCTGCTACGGGTCAGGGGACGTCTGAGTGCCTGCGAGGTGCTGACCTTCGACGAGAGACACCCCATTATCTTAGATGGACGTCACCCCTTGACCCGAAAACTCATCGCATTCTATCATGGGTTGGCCTTACACGCCAACCATGAGACCGTGGTCAATAACTTACGGGAGAAGTATTGGGTAATAAGGGTAAGGACCTCAGTGAAAATGGTAGTAGCTAAATGCCAACTATGTAAAATTTCCAGAGCGAAACCAGCTCCACCCAAAATGGGTGACCTACCACTCGCAAGGGTGGCCACGTCCAGACGAGCCTTCGTCCGAGTGGGCGTGGACTACTTCGGCCCGATGGAGGTGGCGATCGGACGGCGGCGCGAGAAAAGGTGGGGTGCCCTATTCACCTGCCTCACCACGCGCGCCGTTCACCTTGAACTGGCCGCCTCGCTGAGCGCCGATTCAGCAATACTTGCCCTGCGGCGCCTCATTGCGCGCCGCGGGCAACCGGCGCATCTGTACTCAGACCAGGGTACAAATTTCATCGGGGCCAACTCCGAACTGCGAGCAGCCCTGAAAGACCTGAACCAAGGTCAAGTCAGGGCCGAAGCCATCAGCCGTGGCATCGAGTGGCACTTCAACCCCCCGGCGGCCCCACACATGGGTGGCTGCTGGGAAAGACTCGTCCGCTCTGTCAAGAACGCACTACGTAGCACGCTCAAAGAGCGTGCACCCCGTGAGGAGGTCCTCTATACCCTTCTCACAGAGGCCGAGCTTATAATCAACAGCCGGCCTCTAAGTTACGTGCACGACGATCACGACCAGCCCATGGTCCTGACACCAAATCATCTGCTCCTGGGCACTGCGTCCGGGAGTACTCCGTTCGCGCCGGCTGACCGAGATGACGTCGACTCCCGACGGCAGTGGCGGCGCGTGAGCGCCCTCGCCGACATGTTCTGGCGGCGCTGGCTGCGGGAATATCTCCCAACTCTACAGCGAAGAGAAAAGTGGGCAAATAATGTGCCAAATGTGCGGGTTGGTGATGTCGTAGTGATCGTGGACAATAATAAAGAACGCAGTGCGTGGACAAAAGGTATAATTAAGGCAGTGTACGACGGCAACGACGGCATCATTCGTGTCGTCGATGTAAAGACAATAAGTGGGGTCCTGCGTCGGCCCGTTGCTAAGATTGTCGTGCTTCCCACAGACCCAGATGTAATGCGGTGGAACCCTGTTACAGGGGGTGGAATGTTGGGGAAACACGATAATAACAGATAGATTTGAACCCAATAGTTTATATAACGGTTCGTACATATGATTAAAGAAGTAAATTAGTTCAAAATTATGAAAAAGTACATAAAAACCCTTATATATATATAAAAATGTAAATAACTCTGTGCCTGATGAAAGTACATAACTATAAATATTGTAAATCTCTTAGTTTGATTAAAGTACAAGAAAATGCACATTTTATATAAGGAAAATATAACGCTATGTACAGTTTAGAAACAATTCTTTTGTATTGCTATGTAGCGTAAATGTAAACAGTGTTAGGTAGAGATAAGGAATCCCTTGGCCGACACACCCCTTACCCCGCCTTCACCTCTTGGCCGACAAAATTGAGCCGTACCCCGCAGACACCCGATCCCCTTCAACACCCCCTGCCTGATAAGGTGTCTAGGTCAATTGGACAATATATTAATAATAGTGCGTGACTCACACGCAACTTGTGCATATGTGACAAAGTTATAAATATAACTACCCTGTCCAATTTAGTTTAATCGTCACTCAATCGTTACTTGAATTGTCTCAGTCGTCTCTAAATCTCCAACGAAGTAGCATCATTGTCGCGTTCCGTAACTCTGCTGCTTCGTATCGCGCTCAGTTTATAGGAAATCTAGTTTCCCTAGATTTAGTTCCTTAAAATAGTTTTGTTTCTTATTATTTCGTTATTTCATTGTCGTGTTAAATCGTAGTTTGTTTCTCGTGTATTTATAATAATAGTGTTAAGTGTTAATGTACACTGATGTGACATATTTGTGTTTTATTTGTGATGCAATACAATCTATTAAGCTGACAAGAACTGGTTTTATTGGTGAATTAAGCCTTCCGACACCCCCGCCTAACAGACTGAGCTCTCGTCTGCTACAAGTAAGGATCCCTAATCTTTTCTAGCAATAAATATATCCTATGTTACTCAGGGTGAATGTAGCTTTCTAATTCTCCTCTTTATAATATTACTGTAGAATGTGTAGATGTAGATGTAGATATCGGAGACGGTCGCTAAACGAAGCGCGTCACGTGACCCGTGTAGTGGCAGCACCAACACGCAGCTGACTTCGTGCTACGACAGAGCCTAGCTAATGGAGGGGCGCCAGGCGAGTTCTCTGGCCTTCTGACCGTTCTGGAGAACAGCCCCTATAGTCTAGGAACTGTCCTTTGTTTCGTTTGGCTTTAGGTTATTGTGATTTAATTTGTGACTAGTGTTAATTTGTGATTTTAATAAACGCCGTGTATCGCACTCCAACATCAGAAGCGGGATCTATTCCATTAGAATCAGGCATCATGTGGGCCAAACTTGCAATTTTACAACTATTTAGGAGTGTTATTTATGACCGCGACACAATTTACAATTTCTAAAATATAGTTAAAATAACATTACACTGGCCACAGACTCCGCGAGTACCCTCGAAATAGTTTTTTTTAAATTATTTCTTTTGGTACCGTCAGTTCTCTGGAATGGAAATCTGTTGAAACAATACTCGAAAATTTTCATAAACGTATGACGTAAAACTAGTACTGACGTAGGTATGTTAGTACCTACTAGTTTTGAGCGTGAAACATTAGCAGTCTTAATAAAACGCAATCAAACAATTTTGTCAATAATTACACAGTCGGTACCTAGTTTACAGTAGTGACAGACGGTAACTCATTAAAATTCGTCTCGTAAAAGAGCTGATCTGACGCCGCGAGTTCACAGATGTTGGGCCTATTTGCACTATTTAATTACCTACCTAAAGTAGGACCCATATCAGGTTCTAGGAGACCTATAAACCATAAAAGCCTTGAATTCCAGGCGCTAAGACGCATGCCAGGGGATCAGAGTACTACTGACTTTGAAGGAAAGTCAAGTGAGTCTTGTTGATGAAACAAAGTAGACATTAAGTTGTGTGTGTGATAATAGTTTGGATCGGAGGTTGATTTGTAGCCGTAGCTCAGTAGAAATCGGCACTCGTGTCTGCTGGAGACGGTAGTCCGTAAGTCCGCCCGGTCGTAGTGTCTATCCGTGCGTTTGCACTGGCGTAACATTTGCGACAAAACATGTTGAAATCTCTATCTTCTGTCAATCACCCTTGCTTCTTGTTGTAATGTTTCGCCAGTGCAAACGCACGGTTAGTAGGTATTCTTGGTTACCGTGCGTTTGCACTGGCGAAACATTCAAGACAAAAAATGTTGAAATCTCTAGTTCCTGTCAAAAATTGTATGGAACATTGACAGAAAATAGAGATTTCCACATGTTTTGTCGTGAATGTTTCGCCAGTGCAAACGCACGGTTATGAATACAACTTATTCAAAAAATAATAGACTGTATCACAGTGAAAAAAGAGTTTGAAGCGGCACGGGAGCAGCGGCGGAAAAAGCTAAAAAACATGTTATGTGTATATGTTATGGACCAAGTGATTAATAGGACATTATGAAAAATGCCCGGGCAGTTTGAAAAATGCCCAATATGAGAGGGCAATGTGATAACAACTATTGAAATAATCAAATTGACCGGGCATTTTTTATAATGCTAGTCACCTATGGGGCAGTATAATTAAAACCAGATTTTAATACTATTATTTTATTTTCAAACGTAGAATCAATCATCATTTCAGCCGAAAGACGTCGACTGCTGGACATAGGCCTGGTATCCTGCCTTTTCGCCAAAAATTGTTTGGCAGATTATCACTTGCCAACCAACGTTTCGCCGATGTTTCACTTTGACAACTAGCAAATTTTTGTATGACAACGTTTCATTTGGTAGACTTATTGTAATGCTGATTATTATAATAACACAAAACGTTTGGGACATTTATCATTTGTCAAACATTTCAATCTTAGGTTACGATATGTTAGGTTAGGTTAGAGTATGACCAGAAGTAGGCAGCGACTTGTCGCTGTCGGCCGTAGTCAATGCCGTGGTCGGCAGCGAGGAGTCCTGGGACGCGGTGGTTTCCTATTGCGAGACGGTCGTCTCGCAGAAGGAGGCTGCGGAAAGGGAGAGGGAGATCTCGTCCACTCACCCAGCCCGCAGCAGGCGCACCGGGCGTCGGCGGTTAAAATAAAAGGAAACAGTTAAGTTAGGTTACATCACATTAAAGATAAAGTAAAAAAACACTCACTCACTGAGCACTCTTCAATACACTCACTCATTTTAATTGAACTCTACTTGAAAGTTGGCATTCTGCCACTTAAGTTTGGCAATACTTCGGGCTATGTCGGACATGTCGGTTACCTTGGTTCTCCTACGGATCTCTTTATTTCAGAATCAATATTTAAAATCAAATAAAATATTTCCATTCATAGACACTCTGCTGACCTATGATGACTAATTAAGACATAATTAAATGTTAAACTGTTGTTAAAACTGACTGGTCGGACTGGAGCGGGCGCGGCTCCGAAATGCGAGCCCCCACCCCGCGCGATACCCGCACCCCGTGCAAAATACCTGTGTATTATCAGATTGCCCAAAGACCACAGGGCAATATTTATAATGACGAGGCAATGTGATAAATAAGGAAGTTCAAATTATAATTTATTATTTTGCCCTAAGTAGCTTGTCATTATTCATAATGCGCGGGCATTATGAAAAATGCCCGTATTTATCACTTGGTCCATAACATATACAACGTGTAGGTACCTATAGAATATGTACCTAATATATGGAATCATGGTCACCCCATCAGGTGTAATATTTTTGATCCAATTTATCTTTATAAGTACTAATACAGTAGAATCGCAATTTATTTGGAACGAATGTACTCCTATACATAATTCAGGAAGCTGAGTTTTATAAACAAACATGTCATATAAAGATATAGGCAACGATAGAGGGCCGTGCTGAATGAAATAAAATTGGTTTATTTTTCACATTTAGCCAGTTGTATGAGAATCCAATGCGTTACCTACATAAGTTACTTGCCAAACAACAATATTATTTTTTAATAGTTTTTGGCAAAGGTTGTTTTGTCTTTTTTTGATAATTTCTTACTACCTATATTTTTTTTCAGCACGGCCCCCTATCCACGTCTATTTATTAATTGTTATTACGAATTCACAACATCTGTTGCGGTACATATAACGTTCTAATAGAGTACATTCCTTGAGTTTAAGAAACTTTTTAATACGCTACATATTCAAGTTACAAGGGGGCCGTGCTGAAAACGTTTGGCTGGCACGGCCCCCAATTTTTTTGCATATTTCTTCAAAGTACAGAGGTACATTGAAAAAGAAACCGGTACATATACTCCTAGGGACAAGTACCTACATTGCATTGGCGCACACCTAAAATGCAAATTTTGGGGGGCCGTGCGGGGCAAACGTACATTAGAATCTAGGACAGTTTCTACTTTTCTTATACATTTCGATAAGTAAGTAGGCAGAAATATTACCACGTTCTGTCGTCCGTCAGCCAAAGGGGTAGAAAATTCTAGAGAACATGATATTTTCTAGGCCCTCCACTCCGGCACACACAGCTGTACAAAACAATACTATTGCTATCTCTTCCACACACACGTCACACTATCGTGTTGTGTGCCATGCATTCTAGATAATTTCCTGGTGTTGCCAATAAGAATAGTTTGATTTTCCAAGAATCCACAGTCCCGATTTTTTTTTTTTGATGAGTCTCTTTTGTCTTGTTTGAATAAATAATTCTTGTTAAGTGTAAAATAAGTTTTCAAAGGCCCATCTATAATCCTAAATGTATGACTAAGTAAGCTCTCTAAATGCTTTAGGGATAATAATGTTTACGAATTTAAATAAGCACCAAAGCTGCTTTTTTATGAAAGGCGCTAAATCTTTCAATTATACATTAAACATACCTAGTGAAATAGTGTATTGAAAATGAAAAATGGTATTATTTAAACAATATTTTGAAAATTGATGGTAAAAGTATGAAAATATTCGTCCTCTTTCCTATACTAAACTGATTAATTCATGTCATTTTAATATTCTACGTGTAACCGTTTGATTTAGCTCTACTTAACTACTATTTTCCAATAATCCAATCAATGTACAAACAATGTATTGATTTGTTTACGTAATCTCCCCAGTTTTGGGGTAAATTTCTACAGTGATAACCCCATTGAGACAGAAAATGTCTTGGTATCTCTGTCCTGCAAGCGCTCTGATTGGTCGAAACCCGCTGACCCTCCAGATATTTCCTTCGATATTGTTCTCTGATTGGCCACGTCGAGTGACGTCGAGTAAGGACTAGAAATCTCTCGAATCTCATTTGTTGACTATATAAGCGGCGTCCGGTCGGCGCGAACTCAGAATTATTTGAAACGCGATACAAAGCAGACGAAGTGTTCGGTGCAAACCGGAGAAGTTTACTAGACTCGCAAGTTATATTCAACGTTATACGTTACTACTCTACAACAAGTTTATTGTGAAAAGTACTGCAAGAAGACAAAATGCCAGCTGTAGGAATAGATCTTGGTACGACATACTCGTGCGTCGGCGTGTGGCAGCACGGGAACGTGGAGATCATCGCCAACGACCAGGGCAACCGCACCACACCATCCTATGTGGCCTTCACGGACACGGAGCGCCTCATCGGAGACGCAGCCAAGAACCAGGTCGCCCTCAACCCCAGCAACACAGTTTTCGACGCCAAGCGACTCATCGGAAGGAAGTTCGACGACCCCAAGATTCAGCAAGACATGAAACACTGGCCCTTCAAGGTGGTCAGCGACTGCGGCAAACCGAAGATCCAAGTAGAATTCAAGGGCGAAGCGAAACGTTTTGCGCCCGAGGAGGTCAGCAGCATGGTGCTGACGAAGATGAAGGAGACGGCGGAAGCGTACCTCGGAACAACGGTGCGCGACGCGGTCATCACAGTGCCGGCCTACTTCAATGACTCTCAGCGCCAGGCCACCAAGGACGCGGGAGCCATCGCCGGTCTCAACGTACTCAGGATCATCAACGAGCCCACAGCAGCCGCGCTCGCGTACGGCCTCGACAAGAACCTCAAGGGCGAGAGAAACGTCCTTATCTTCGACCTCGGCGGCGGAACGTTCGACGTGTCCATCCTCACCATCGACGAGGGCTCGTTGTTCGAAGTGAGGGCGACGGCGGGCGACACACATCTCGGAGGCGAGGACTTTGACAACCGATTAGTGAACCACCTTGCGGACGAGTTCAAGCGCAAGTACAAGAAGGACATGCGCATGAATCCTCGCGCACTGCGCCGCCTCCGCACAGCCGCTGAGCGCGCTAAGCGCACGCTGTCCTCCAGCACTGAAGCCACCATCGAGATCGACGCGCTCTACGAGGGAATCGACTTCTACACTCGCGTGTCCCGCGCGCGCTTCGAAGAGCTGAATGCAGACCTGTTCAGAGGCACTCTCGAGCCTGTGGAGAAGGCGCTCAAAGATGCCAAGATGGATAAGAGCCAGATCCACGACGTCGTCCTCGTCGGAGGCTCCACCAGGATCCCGAAGGTGCAGAGTCTGCTGCAGAACTTCTTCTGCGGCAAGACGCTTAACCTGTCCATCAACCCCGACGAAGCCGTGGCGTATGGCGCGGCCGTGCAGGCAGCTATCCTGAGCGGCGAGCAACACGCGAAGATCCAGGATGTGTTGCTAGTGGACGTGGCCCCTCTGTCCCTCGGCATCGAGACCGCAGGCGGCGTGATGACGAAAATAATCGAGCGTAACTCTAAAATCCCGTGCAAGCAGTCGCAGACGTTCACCACGTACTCGGACAACCAGCCGGCTGTCACCATCCAAGTGTACGAGGGCGAGCGAGCGATGACGAAGGACAACAACTTGCTGGGCACGTTCGACTTGACCGGGATCCCGCCCGCGCCACGCGGCGTCCCTAAGATCGACGTCACCTTCGACCTGGACGCGAATGGCATCCTCAACGTGTCTGCCAAAGAGAACAGCACCGGCCGAAGCAAGAACATCGTCATCAAGAACGACAAGGGACGTCTGTCGCAGGCTGAGATCGAGCGCATGCTCGCCGAGGCGGAGAAATACAAAGACGAGGATGAGAAGCAGAGGCAGCGCGTAGCGTCGAGGAACCAGCTCGAAGCGTACGTGTTCAGCGTGAAGCAGGCGCTGGACGACGCTGGAGACAAGCTCACGGAGCAGGACAAGAGCACCGCGAGAGACGCATGCGACGACGCGCTCAAATGGCTCGATAACAACAGCTTGGCGGAGCAGGAAGAGTACGAGCACAAGCTGAAGGACGTGCAGCGCTTGTGTTCACCTGTGATGAGCAAGATGCACGGCTCGGCAGGCGGCAATCCTGGGGGAATGCGCGGTAGTATGCCTGGAGGAATGCCCGGTGGAATGCCTGGCGGCTACGGAGGAATGCCCAGTGGTTACGGAGGTTACCAGCAGAACAGCGGGCCAACAGTTGAAGAAGTAGATTAAGTCTACCTAGAAGTTCCAAGTTCCAATCATCTAAAATCGTTATCCTGATTGTGATATTATTTTGTAAGACTGATTATTTATTTTGCCAACATGTGATCCTCTGTTGAATTATGTTTAGTACTTATGTAAGTTTATAATATTAAGGGATACGAAGTAAATAAAAAAAATACGTAGTCAGACTTCTATGTTTTATTTAATAAAATTATCATTTATTTTAACATAAACTCCCCACCCTAGGCCCTAGGCCTAGGTAGTTGAAAGTTGAAACACTTTACAAATTATAGAGATAACAAAAGTCACACACACACTTATCACTAAAATATGACAGTAAAAAGTGAAAGTTAAAAATAATTTATTTCGAATAGGCACATATAAGGCACTTTTGAACGTCAAAAACAAAGAAATAGAACTGATTCTAGTTGCCTTTTCCAAAAGGTAGTTTTCGTATGGAGAAGAATGGGCAAGTAACTACACCGTTACTCTTTTAAAAATGTTTTACAATATTTTGTATACATCAATTACATTATTATGAAGACGATGCACCTAAACTCCATTTGAAATAAGATTAGACATTTAAACAAACCTTTATACAGTCCGTTCAACCGATTTTGACTTCTTTACCGTAGGCATAAGGATGGCAAAGCAAAAAAAAGTTACACAATACCAACTATACTGTAGCTGCCATTTATCATGCCACCAACGCAACAGAAGTCAAAATCGGTTGAACGGACTGTAAAAAAGGTTTATTTAAATGTCTAATCTTATTTCAAATGGAGTATAGAATAAGATTAATGTACCACAATAGGTCTGTACCTCAATAGTCCATTTGCTGAAGGTCTGGCTAGGTTGAAGTGTAGTATAAGTAAGTATAACCCAGGCATTGAACGAATGACCCCACAATTCATCAGTTACCTTTAGTGACCACTAGGATAAGAGCCGCACGTCACACAGTAGTAGTCTCAATGGAAATGAAGTAGATAGATAGATAGAATACTCTTTATTATGTACAGTACATCATAATTCTTATTGTGTACAGCTATAAATATAGGAATTTTACATAGAGTGACGCAATGGGCAGTTTTATCAATGAAAACGATCTTTTTAAGACATCTTTTGGATGGGAGAAAGGAGAGACAATACTGCAGGTAGTCGGTGGTGTACCATTTATACTCGTGACAATCTAAAAAGTCCGTTTTGACAGCTATAAAAATGCTTTGAGTAGCGAAAAAAAAATTGGTTTCTTATAAACTGATTCTCGAGACATATCGATTGAACATACTTGAGAGTTTGTAATCGAAGACTTATCTATGTTACAGTTAAAACCAGTTTTTAGAAAGAACGCGTTTTCCCTATACTCCATTTGAAATAAAATTAGACGTATAGATAAGCTTTTTTTACATTTCGTTCAACCGATTATGAATTCTATTGCGTTGGTGGCATGACAAATGGCAGCCGCATTAGATAGTTGGTATTGTGTAACTTTTTTTGCTTTTAATGCTTTCCTTATGCCTACGGTATAGAAGTCAAAAACGGTTGAACGGACTGTAAAAGAGTTTGTTTTAATGTCTAATCTTATTTCAAATGGGGTATAGTTAGAACTAGTTTTTACTAAATGCCTTTGTTAAAACTAGAATTAATTAAAGCTAGTTCTTACTAGACAAAACCGAGTTCCGACCGAGATTCAAGTTCCTTTTTGAAATTTTATGATTGTGTTCTGTTGCCTTGTTTGATTAAGTATTTTATTTACTTTTAATTAATATTTTCACCTTGGTAATTAGTTTATGTCGATGTTCCCTAAAATGTTCCTTTAGTGTAAGATTGTTATTTTTATTAGGTAAATGACTCTGTGTCCTAGATTTTTTACTTAATTAATATTTTTTTAACTATATCTTGTTTTCAATCTTAAATTAGTTTATCTAGGCTGGTTTTAACTAAAGCTCGGAGTGACAACTAGTTTTATCTGAAAAAATCTGAATATCAGCGGTAAATTCTAGTTTTGACTAGGTAAATACCTAGTTTTAACAAAGGCATTTAGTAAAAACTAGTTTTAACTAGGGAAAACGAGTTCTAACGAAAAACGGGTTTTAATTAACTGTAACATCTACATTGCTAAAAACTGATTCTCAAGGCTTAACGTTTTATTACATGTACGACTTCTTAGATTGTGTACATGTGGGATTTGAACTATATGTCGAGAATCAAACAGCAGATTTCTTCTTATTCCATTTAATTAATTTTCGTCTTTACTCCCTACGTCTTTATCGTCTTCCTTACGTCATCTGCAATCTTCTTTTTTTCTCAACTTATTCTATGTTTAAACATTCATTCACTATCTCTTTCGCTCTTTGACTAATTCTTACATTCGTCTCTGTCACTCGTTCATGGGTCACATCTGTCATCCATCTTCACGTCCCGTTTCACTATCCTGTCATAACATTCCATTCCTACAGCTCGGCCATTCTGCTATATGACTGTCCCCAGTCAATCCTTATTTGATCTTACTAAAAAAAAACTATTACAAAACTTAAAAGTATCCGTACTAGTAACTTAAAGATAACAACATAACACGACCTAAAATATACCATCATAGTGAAACATTAGGTCAAGAATAAACCCCAAAGGTGTACCCTAACCTAACTGACCAACAAAACCTACTCACCTAACTCGACATTATTTCCAGACACTGGCCATGGCTTCATATTATCTGCCGAGGAAGAAGTCACTCGAGAACCTTCTGCCATATGATCCATCTTTTCAACATCATATCGATCATTTTTCTTAACTTTAGTGACTCTGTATGGCCCTAGATACTTCGGCTTTAGCTTCAATCCAACACCGAACTGTGTACGTTTGATGGCTACAACATCTCCTACTGTATATTTCCGACTTTCCTTTCTTCTTCTATTAAACGTCTTACAATTTTCATCTTGAACTTTTCTTATTTGTTCTTTCGCCTTCATCTTCAAGTCTTCTCTATTCTGCACGAAATTACTTCTATGCTCTTGCTGAAGCAAATCATAAATCTCAATATCTTCTTTGGTTTTCATCTTTGTACCCAACATGAGTTCAAAGGGAGTGGTGTCAATGCTTCTTTGGTATGTGCTATTCAGTGTTCTTTGCACCCGGCTGACATGCTTGTACCATTGAGATGGTTCTTCAATACACAGCTTTGTTAGCACTGCTATTATTATTCTGTGAATGCGCTCCACTTGACCGTTCCCTCTGGGTACACCTGTTGTTATGGTTACATGTTGAATATTCTCCTTTTCACAAAACTCCTTAAAGTCATTGCTGGTAAAAGCACTACCACGATCTGAAATCAAACGTATAGGGTTTCCAAACGTTTGCTGATGAATCTTTAACTTGTCTATGGTCTCCTTACTTGTAGTTCCCTTCACTGGAAACAACCACACAAACTTTGTGAATCCGTCTACAACCGTCAAAATATAATTATACATCTTTCTCGTCTCTGAAAGTGGTCCAATATGATCACAGTGAATAGTATGTAAAGGAATACCTTCTTTGTGAATACAACTTAAGAATCCCTCCTGTTTACCTTCTTTTTTGGTCGCTAGCAGACATGGTATGCACGTCAGTAAAAACTCTTCAATCTTCTTGTTAATATTTTTGATGTAATATTCTTGTTCTAACAGTTCTATCATTTTTCTTTTTCCAAAATGACCCTTCTGGTGTATTCTTCTTAGAATCTCAAATTCTAAACTTCTTGGTATTACCAACTTTCTTTCTAGTCCTTTGTAAAGTAAACCATCGCTATAAATATAGTCTTCATATGGCTGAAGTTTTGCAATCTCTATAATCGCTTTTATACCTTCATCCAACATCTGTGCTTGCTTGACTTGATCATGCAGGCTTAACTCAACAGCTCCCACAAATGGATTTCTGCTCAAAGCGTCTGCATGCTGCATTTTTCCTCCTGGTCGATGTTCAATCACATAATCATACTCTTCAAGCAATAATACCCATCTGGCTACTCTAGTTGCTAGGTCCTTCTTATTCAATGTCTTCTGAAAGGCTTGACAATCTGTAATAATTTTAAAGTGTTTACCGTACAAGTAATGCCTAAACTTCTTGACTCCTTCAACAATAGCCAAAGCTTCCAGCTCATAGCTACTATACTTCTTCTCAGCATCACTGGTCTTCCTACTGTAGTAATATACAGGATGTAACTCACCTAAATGGTCTCTCTGTAATAAGATAGCACTGTATGCTATTGCAGAGGCATCGGTATGCAATTCAGTTAATAACTGAGGATCATAAATCCTTAACACTGGGCTACTAGCCAAAGCATTCTTCAGCACTTTAAACGCACTTTTCTGAACATCCTCAAACACAAAATCAACACCCTTCTTCAACAAATCAGTTAACGGCTTAGCTATCAATGCAAAATCTTTAATATACTTTCTAAAATATGAGGTTAATCCAACAAAACTATGAAGTTGCTTTAAAGTCTTGGGTTCAGGGTACCTGGTTACAGCATCTGTTTTGTCCTGAGACGGTTGAACTTTTCCATCTTCTATAATGTGTCCTAAGTACTCTATTCTTCGACATAGTAATTGCGCCTTTTTCCAATTAATCTGTAAGCCGTACTGTGATGCAACAGCTAATACTTCTTTTAACCGCTGCAATGCTTGACATTCATCAATAGCGGGTATTAATAAGTCATCGATGAATATTACCAATATTCCTTTTGCTATAAGTTCCTGAAACACCATAGTCACAAATCTCATAAAATACTTTGGGCAAACCGACAAACCGAACGGCGCCCTCAAAAATTCATATTGTCCATTGTGTGTAACAAAGGCAGTGTACTTTATGCTTTCTTTATTGACTCTCAAATGAAAGAATCCATTTTTTAAATCTAGCACACTAAAAACTCGAGCACCTTTAAGTTTATCAATCAAATCGTCAATAATAGGCAGAGGAAATTCATCTTTAATCATCTTTTTGTTTATAGGTCTATAGTCTACACATACTCTAGTACTGCCATCTTTCTTCTTTACTAACACCAGGGGTGAGGAATATTCTGAAAAACTTACACGAATGATTCCATCCTTGAGCCACTCTGATACTTGTTTTTCAACAATATGTTGTTCAGCTAAAGAAATACGTCTTGGTCGCTGAGCCACCGGTACGTCATCCTTCAGCACTATCCTCAATTCTATCGGCGCCTCCTTTGTCTGTACAGGTTTATACTTCTTCACGCATTCAATAACCTCTTGTTTCACCTGCTTATCTTCAATTCTACCTAAAACAAACTCATCCTGACTTACTACAGACACAAGCCTTGATAACCAACTGTTTACGTTTGGAGCAATCAGTATTGACCCCTTCGACATAATTGTGAAAACATCTTTGAGGAATTCTTGACCCAATATAACACTACACGGCAAAGCATGCCTAGGAACAACATGAAACGCAATATCGTTATATTCGTGTCCGTCTAACAGTACGCAAGCGGTAAACTTTTTCGTAGACACAATACTGCCGCCTAATCCCACCAGATTCGTGACAGTATTTACAGACTCGGGAGCTCCAAGATGAACATAAAATTCGGTACACACCAAATTTATCTCGCTACCAGAGTCAATTAACGCATTTACTTCGCACTTATTCACAAAAATCGTTTTGCAGGCATTTTCAAATCTAATCTGTGCCGGCGTTTTCTCTTCGACGTAAACATCAGTGAAGTTGGCGTCAGTTCCCACTGGCATCGCCATCTTGTCGCTGTCACTGAAGTTGGTACTCCTGTCAATAGTGACAATGTCGTCAGTTTTGCCAACCGCAGCCTCGCGAATGTTCGGAGTGAAGTCGGTCACACACATCGTTCGCTTTTCTTCGTGAAAATTCGGTTTTCCGCCCCGTCGTTCTTGTTCTCGGTTTTGGGTCTTTTCATTCGTAGACCGAATGCATTGCGTAGAAATATGTCCAAATTCGTTACACTTAAAACATTTAAGACCTTTTTCTTTATTTGGACACCTGGACGACTGATGATCTCTTTCACCACAGCTGTAACACCTCTTGATCGCCGTGCCATTTTCATGAATTTCAGGCTTCTTGTATCGACTGTGACCACTGTTATCCGTCCTCATCTTCTCTTTGATCATCTCATATATTTTTATTTTCTCTTTCAGATCAGAATAAGTCGTAACTCCGTACAACAACATTTTGTTAACTTCTGAGTCAATTATACCGTCGATAATGTATTTTATGGCTACATAATCGGGAATCTTGCCGCGTTTTCCCATTTCCTTCATGACTAGCACGTAGTCTAAACAACTTTCGTCCTTCTTTTTCTTTCTGGCGGCCATCATCTCGTGAATGGTTTTGCTATCCACCAAATCTGGAAACTCCTTCAGTAATCCAGCCTTTAAATCCTCCCAGCTTTTATAAGGTTTTTCAGATCTGAGCCACAGCGCAGCAGTTCCGATTAAAGCCCTTCTGGCTACGATCAGAGTTTGTAGGGGCGACCACTGAAAAATCTCGGCATTATCATCAACGTCCTGCGCCCACTTGGCTACTGAAAACGTTTTGTCTTGCCCACTGAAATTTGGGACAAGGCTCTCATGGAAAATGGCCTGATCACGGTTAAAACCTTGCCCAGCCGATGTCGATGCGTCATGTTCGTCTTCGTCGTAGTTGGCTTGGCGGCGAGTTTTCCCATGTTTCGGCGAATTCCCTCCCATGCTACTTGTTTTCCTCGTCTTCGTCTTCTGTAAATATTATTACCGTCTTACAATCTGCTCGTCTTTTTTTTGTTATGGCGTCTTTGGTTCGGAAATTTTGTTTTTTGAATTTTCTGTTGGGGTCCGAAACTTGAAATATTGCTCTATCCCGGACGAGCCCCCAAAAAGTTGTGGGATTTGAACTATATGTCGAGAATCAAACAGCAGATTTCTTCTTATTCCATTTAATTAATTTTCGTCTTTACTCCCTACGTCTTTATCGTCTTCCTTACGTCATCTGCAATCTTCTTTTTTTTCTCAACTTATTCTATGTTTAAACATTCATTCACTATCTCTTTCGCTCTTTGACTAATTCTTACATTCGTCTCTGTCACTCGTTCATGGGTCACATCTGTCATCCATCTTCACGTCCCGTTTCACTATCCTGTCATAACATTCCATTCCTACATACATACATAAAACATATACAAAGAAAAAACGTTTAATAAGGACGACGACATACGTTTGACGTTTTAGGTAAGTAAGTAGGTATGTTATACTGAGGTGAATTGGGATGCAGGGCTGAATCGAAATTGTGAGAAAGACAGGAATTACTTTAACCTATTGACCGCTTGGTTATATATCAATTGTCGTGGTCTCCTGCTCATAAATCGATACAAATAAGGTTGTGCATGGAAATGAAATAAAAAACAAAAGAAACTCAAATAGCTCTTCTACTAGGTACTTGACGCAATGAGATCCATGCTTGACTGGCGGTACCGCAGGTTTCAATCTCTTAAGATGTTTAAGTAACTTCCTTAGCTGAAAGATATCTGAAAAAAAAAAAAAACATAATATTTTTTTTATCTCAACATCATATTTACAGGCACTGGTCAATAAAATGCAAAATCTGGACGCGTAACGTGACAACCATAGAAGCGGGTTTTCTACGGGTTTTGTCGACGGAAGAATAGACAAAATGACAGATTGTAATTGTTTATCTGTCATTTTGTCTATTCTTCCGTCGACAACCCCGTTTCTATTGTATTGTTGTCTTGATAAGCGTGCTGATATAAAAATAGAAATAAATAATAGAAAGGTACCCGCAACTCCATCCGCGTGATATTTTTTGTTCCCCCCAACCCACCAAGTCGCATCGCATCGCCCGCCTGCGCTATTACATCGTTTCGCTTAGCGTTCTTTTTGACATTTTTTGTTTCTGTTCAACTCCTAAGGGTCGTACCGTGATGTTAAATAGCTTTAACTTTCCTCAAGAATTGGGTTATCAAAAGCAAAAAGATTTTTCAAATCTGACTGGTAGTTACAGAGATAAGCGCGTTCAAACAAACAAACTCTTCATTTTTCTTATTAGAACTTATAGATTCTGTCGGTTTTTATTCCATTCCAACGCAATGTCCAGCAACCTTATTGCGTAATACACAATCAATCACAATATGAATCTTTTTAAAACAGAATGCTAATCCATTACTTCAAAAGTTCGAAAAAAAAAATCTGTTCAACAACATTGTTGAACTGTCAAAATGAAACAGATTAGTCTTACTCATTTACGAAAATGTGTTACGCAATTATATAGCAGGGTGGTGCTTACCTAATTAAGGAACCATCAAGGTTGCGTTGCTTAGCTTCAGATAAGAATGCAGCAAGGAAAGCTGGGTTACTTTTTACTTTGGGTATCCTCCGTTTTGTTTGTTAAGCTCCTTAGTTGTGATGAATTTCAGTATTCCAACTTGCAACAAGAAAATAAATGTGATAGACATGGAATCAGGATCTACAGGGACTTACTGTACCATAAAATAATTTTTATTATAGAGGCATGGACCTGTTAATTTTTTTTTTTAAAGCTAGGTACTCACCACTGTGTATTACATGGGACTTAAACTTAACTGGTGGGTGTACTATAGGTACCCTCTGTCTAACCCTTTGGGGAATATAGGCATGAGGCATTATGTTATATTGGTTAAAAAAATTGACCTGACAACATTGGTTTAATTGTTTTTTCAAGAGTGACCATGAAATTGATAGCCGATATATTAAGCAAAGAAAACTATAGGTACTTTGGAATTAGAAGCTAGCTTAAATTATCAGATTAACTGATTCTTTGATATTTTTAAAGTACCTGTCAGTGGTTTGTGTACCTGCAATTAGATATGATATTAAGGTGTAAAAATGTACTCGTAGATAGGTAGGTAGAAGTAGATAGGTAGGTATATCTGTATTATTCCACTGCAGGGCAAAAACCACCAACCTCATCTAGTTTTGAACCAATTTACAAACTAAATATAATTTCATACATTTCTCATTACTAGTTTACCTACTAGAAATTACCTGTGCTATCTTTGGCATTCTCCAATAGCACTCTCTGTGCGGAAAAGAAGGCTCTTCACTCCTTCTATGAAGCCATAGCAGGAAGGCGGTTCCATGCATGCATCCACTGTGTGCCGCTTCACAATCGTGACCCTGAATATGCACAACTTTTTCTTCAATTTCATCCAATGTCAATGTAACGTTGGCGTAGACTGTAGGCTGCGGGCTAACCCTTGCCTTCATTGTGCACAAGCCAGCGCTGCGGGACAGTTGCACGTATCCTATTGCGTCATCGCCGTAACATTCTTTGAGAGACCTGATAACAAAAACAAATTTATACTTTTATTGTTCTGCGGGGGCGACAGACCAATATCAGTTGAACTTTTACAAATTAGACTCGCGACAATCTTAGAAGTCCGTTTTGACAGCTATCAAAATGCTTTGCGGAGCGATGAAAAAAAAAATTAGTTTCTTAAAAACTGATTCTCGACACATAACGATTGAACATACTTAGAATTTTTTCAATTATTGTAAATGTGAGTACCATGGAGCCGTTTAGTATGGTATGATGTATGTTGACTTGAAATAGCATGGCAGATGAGAGTATGTCATGCTCACTTAAATGTCTCGCTGATGGTGGCACGTTTGTTGGATCATTCGGTTCCCTCCAAAATGGTTGAGCTGGATGGTGCTGATCCACATGTCATGTTCGTGAACGGGCGCCGTCAGTTGAGACTGGTCACCTCTTATTTGCCAAAGCTTATTTTTAATCTTAAATTTTGAATTGCTTTTGATTCTTTTTTTTGTTTTACATTGTTCTCACATATAGAAGCAACATGAATACTGTACCCAGGATTTTGTAATATCTATATCCATATCCATTTTTTAAAAGAGTGTCCTTGGAGTTTCTTGCCCGTTCTTCTCCATAGAGATCTACGTTTTGGAATGGGCAACTGTGAGTACTGGCCATCTAGTACTTATGAGTTGACACAGCACGTCGTTTATTCTATGTATCTTAGATACCCAAATAACAGTTGTGTCAGAAAATAAAGGCGATATATTTTGGTCAAGAATATGTTTTAATGAATCCCCAACAAAATTGGTAGCAGAGCGTGGTTCCCTGCAAACTATGACAAATGGCATCAACCACAAGCTATCGTCATATAGAACTCTTGACTAAATCAAATTACGATACGTGGTGCTTACAAGCCGAAGCGGTCCTCATCAAAAATGATTTTTGGGACATCGTAAGTGGTAATAAACCAACACCACTAGCTTCGGACGCGGCAGCAAGATCGGCGTACAGTAAAGAGGACCTAAAGGCCAGGGCCGAAATCCTACTTTTACTGTCCCCCTCAGAACTAAAACAGATTAAGGCCTGCAATACATCAAAAGCAGCATGGGACAAACTAAAAGCCACTTATCAGAGCACTGGGCCTGCAAGGAAGGCAACCTTACTAAAACAATTAGTCCTAAAGAAAATGACCACAGGTGAAGACATACGCGACCATATAAACAATTTTATGGATATTGTGGACAAACTCGCAGACATGGATATAAAGGTACCTCCAGAACTGCTTAGCATAATGCTTCTCTACAGTTTGCCAACACCTTTTGAAAACTTTAGAATAGCCATCGAATCACGAGACACCCTGCCTAATCCTGAAGATCTGAAAGTAAAGATTCTGGAGGAATACCAAGCAAGGAGCGGAAATGACCAACCTGAAAGCTCAAAGGCATATCATATCAAGAAAAACAGGCAAAGATTGTACTGCAAGGGCTGTAAAAAGAAAGGCCACAGTATCGAAACATGTTGGGGCAAGAAGAAAAGCTCAAACGAAAAAGACAACGGAAACAAATACAATTATAACGTTTGTCTGAGCACCGTAAATTCAGATGCTGATAATAATGTCTGGTGTCTAGATAGCGGCTGCTCATCACACATGTGCGGTGACCAATCGATGTTTGCCACCATGACCCCTGAAAAAGGCACCCTAAAATTGGCTTCAGAAAAATATACTAGTAAAATTCAAGGCAAAGGGAGAGTTACAATTAGCACCGGTAAACACGGCTACAATTTCAATGACACCCTGTATGTTCCCGATATATCAGTGAACCTTTTATCCGTCGCCAAGATAACGGACAGAGGAAATAAGGTCGTTTTTGAAAAAGAAAAAGCCTACGTCGTAGAAAAAACCGGCAAAATGACACTGACTGCTCGAAAGAGAGATGGGCTTTACTACTTTGCATCTGAACGACAAGAGACTGCAAATTACACACAAAGAAATGTCAGTGACATTATGGAATGGCATCGCAAACTCGGCCACATAAACGAAAGAGATTTAAGGAAGATGGCTAAAGATAACCTTATGTATGGCTTAAACTTGAATGATGAAGACATGGAAACATGTGAAACCTGCATCAAAGGCAAATTATCCAGATTACCGTTTATAAGACATAAAGATCTTTACACAACAGATAACCTGGAAATAATACATAGCGACGTTTGTGGACCTTTTGAATGCGATACTCTAGCAGGATCAAAATACTATGTTACTTTTATAGACGACTATAGTCGCTACTGTCACGTCTACTTTATTAAAAGAAAAAGTGATGTATTTAATATTTTCAAAGAATATAAAAATGAAGTTGAGACCTTCCATAACAAGAAGATTAAGAACCTGCAGACCGACAATGGCACAGAATATCGTAACAAGGAATTCGAAGATTTTCTTAAATCGCATGGCATCCAAAGAAGGTTGACCACAGTTTACACCCCTCAACAAAATGGGATTAGCGAGAGGAAGAACAGATCGTTGCTAGACAAAGCCAGATGTCTGTTAATCGAGGCCAAGGCACCTAAAAAGCTCTGGGCGGAAGCGGTAGCAACCGCAAACTACCTTATAAATCGTAGCCCTTCCAAAGCACTGAATGGCGAAATACCATTCAAGAAATGGCTAGGCCGAATACCATGTGGACATCATCTTCACGTGTATGGCAGGAAGACCTTCGTTTTGAAAAAGAACAAACGAGGCAAACTGACCCAGAATGCCAAAGAAGGCGTATTCGTGGGGTACTCGATGACTTCAAAGGCTTATCGAGTGTACATACCCGAAGACAATGATGTAGTGACAAGCAGGGATATAAAAGTCATAGACAAGATGTACTTCGAAGAAGAAAGTCAGAACTATGATGAACTTATTATGAAAAAGGAAAACTCTCAGATACCTCAAAAAGAAAACAAAATTGGTAGCAGAGCGTGGTTTTAAAGTTTTAAATTAAAGACAATGATGAGAAAAATAAAAGGGCACTACAACCAATAGAAATTGAATTAACAGAGAATGCAAAGGAAAATACGTTACAAAATTTAAACGAGCAAGAAGCTGATGCTTCTTCGGTAGAAGAAATAGAATCTTTCGATGACGCATCAGATATTGTAGAAATACCTGAAAATGGGAGGCCACAAAGAGAGAGGCGTCCGCCCGCGTGGACCAGAGATTTTATACTTGACCAAACTGAAGAAAGTCACCTACTGTCGGAGATATCCTACATATCCGATGAAAATGAAGATGATGAATACTGGCATGATGCTATAAAAGCCGAAATTAGAGCACATGTCAAGAATGGAACCTGGAAAATAGAAAAGAAGAACAAAGAAATGAAAGAAGTGGACTACAAAATGGTTCTAAGAAACAAAATAGGACCTGACAATAGTATCACAAAGAAAGCTAGACTTGTAGCACGTGGTTTCACTCAGCGACCAGGCGTTGACTTCAACGAAACATATGCTCCTGTAGCTAAACTGAGTTCAATAAGATCTGTTGTTGGAATAGCCATGGAAGAAGGCTTGAAATTAAACCAGATGGACGTCACAACGGCGTACCTGAATGGTGAATTAGAAGAAAAGATAGTAATGAAGTATCCTGACTATTTAGAAGAATATCTGACTGAAATCATGGTTGAAGAAAGTAAACAAGAAAATTTAAATTTGTACAACAAAACAATGAGTATGCTAAAAGACATAAAAAACAATCCCAAAGGGATAGTTTGTCATCTCATAAAAGCTTTGTACGGACTCAAACAGGCAGGGAGGCAATGGTACAAGAAACTCGACACAGAGTTAAAGAACATAGGTTTCAAAGCATCGGAAGCCGACCCATGTCTATACTTACTAGAGAAAAGAGGAGTTAAAGTCATAATAATTATCTATGTCGACGATTTGTTAATTGCCTATTCGTGTCCTAGAAAGCTCCAAGAAATAAAAGACCTATTAAATACGAAATTTGAGTTAAAAGACTTAGGAACACCTAAACGGCTAATAGGGATAGATGTAACCTATAAGGAAAATGAAATCAAACTGAACCAGGAGAAGTTCATAGAAGACACTCTTAAAAAATTCAAAATGGAAGATTGCAAGGCTACGTCTACACCCATAGAACCAGGTCTTAAACTAGAAAAAGCAGGAAGAGATGAAAGGAACGATTTGCCCTACAAAAATTTAGTTGGCACACTGATGTATCTGGCAGTGGCAACTCGACCTGACATAATGTTTGCCATAAGTTATCTCTCCCAATTTAATGACTGTTACGGAGAAGAGCATTTCAAGTGTGCCAAAAGAGTGCTGCGATACCTAAAGGGAACAAAAAGCGTTGGTCTTATATTCAGAAAGACTCGCAAAGAATTATATGGCATGGCCGACGCAGATTGGGGCGCATGCAAGCTTGACCGGAAGTCATTTTCGGGCTGTTGTTTTAAATATGCTGGAACGGCCATAAGTTGGATGTCGAAAAAGCAAAAGACTGTCGCGCTATCGACTGCCGAAGCAGAATATGTTGCTTTGACTGAATCTGCAAAAGAGGCCATTCACCTGAAAAGTTTATTCAAAGATCTTGGGGCCAAGTATGACAGTATAGTCATATTAAATGACAACCAAGCCGCCCTTAAGTTAAGTCAGAACACAATGGTTACTTCCAAGTCCAAACACATTGACTTAAAAATGCACTTCATACGAAACTGCATACTGGACGGAACGATACAGGTCAGGTATCTGCGAACTGAAGATATGGAAGCAGATATCCTAACTAAAGCACTACCCGGCCCGCGGCTGTTGAAATTGCGGAGCGGCTTAGGAGTTTCCTGAACTCCTGATGACCACGACGATGCGGTGAAGAGGAGTGTGAGTACTGGCCATCTAGTACTTATGAGTTGACACAGCACGTCGTTTATTCTATGTATCTTAGATACCCAAATAACAGTTGTGTCAGAAAATAAAGGCGATATATTTTGGTCAAGAATATGTTTTAATGAATCCCCAACAGCAACTAGCTTCAACTCTCTGACTAACTGACCGACTCTTTGACAATTCAAAAGTGCCTGTAAATGGTTTAATTGAAATAAATGCTTTGAGTTTGAGTTTGAGTTTGAGTTTGAGTTTGTAATTAACGACATATCTACATTGATAAAAACTGATTCTCAAGGCTTAACGTTTTATTACATGTACGAGAACGAAACGTCAAAACGGACTTCTTAGATTGTCCCGAGTGTAAGTTACAAATTATTTTATTACAAATTATGACAATAGGCGTCTAAAGAAGAAATATACTCACTTAGAGGTTTTATCATCCCTATTGGGTTTGGCCAAGGGCATGGTGGCCAAATAGGCAGCCATCATAAGACAGTCCATTCTGGGCAAGGTCGCGCTATCACCCGGCTCGAAATCTTTTTCCATTTTCGGCTTCGATGTCAGAGCTACCATATTTCTTAAAAGTCCAAAAAGCAGTACTTAGTATATTATTTAACAAAAATAAGCTCACAAATAAATTTCCCTAATCATCACAAACAGGCAAATAACTGCACACAAATAACAGACACAAATTAAGAAATTACTATTTATTTATAAATGAACTGCAGACAACAACAATAACAAACTTTTTGCAGTTTGACATTTATTGATTGTTGACTGTCACTACTACTGACTGTCACTACCGACGACACGGTTGGCGCAGTGGCTGAGCGATGGACGGCTGCGCAACGTGTCGCGGGTTCGATCCCCGCACGGAACAAATATTTGTATGATCTGCAAGTAGTTGTTCCGGGTCTGGGTGTTTAGTGTATGTGAGTTTCTATGTTTGTAAACGCACCCACGATACAGGAAGAAATTCCTAGTGTGGGGCAACGTTTTTTAAAAAAAAAAAAAAAAAACTATTAGTGTCATCATTTGATGTCATTGTCACTAGTGTCCACTGTTGCCAGCAAAGATTTGATTTTTTTGTTGCTAGCAGCTGAGGCTAGCAGATGAATAAAAATCAGAGCAGATGCATCAGTTGTTGCCCTTAAATATAACTTTTGTATAAAAGCTGATATTGTTAAATAGTGTGTTGATTATGATATTTTGACAGCGTGTATGTAAGGAAAGAGAGTATATTTTCAGGGATAATTCATCAAAATAATAAAACGAAGGAATAAACCAACAAATTGTTTTATTTATTATTTACAAGCTTATTATTAGTTATTAAGACTAGTTATGACATACATTTCCTCTGTTCAATTATGCTAGCGATAACAATATAAATTAATCAGTCTTTAAAAAAATATATAATAATGTATTCGTTCAGGTGGGTAGGTAATTAAGATAATTAAAAGTACTGGATTTTAAAACTTTTCCCTTAATCAACTTCTTCCACAGTCGGTCCTCTGTTTTGTTGGTAACTTCCGTAGCCTCCAGGCATACCTCCAGGCATTCCACCAGGCATACCGCCAGGAATACCTCCTGGCATACCTCCAAAACCACCGGGCATTCCTCCGAAGGCACCAGGCATTCCTCCTGACATTCCACTGGGCATTCCCCCTGGCATTCCTCCAGCCATACCTCCGGGCATTCCTCCAGGCATACCTCCGGGCATTCCTCCAGGCATACCACCGGACATTCCCCCGGGGTTGCAGTCGGCCGCGCCGTGCATCTTGCTCATCACAGGCGAGCACACGCGCTGCACGTCCTTCAGCTTGTGCTCGTACTCTTCCTGCTCCGCCAAGCTGTTGTTATCGAGCCATTTGAGCGCGTCGTCGCACGCGTCTCTCGCGGTGCTCTTGTCCTGCTCCGTGAGCTTGTCTCCGGCGTCGTCCAGCGCCTGCTTCACGCTGAACACGTACGCTTCGAGCTGGTTCCTCGACGCTACACGCTGCCTCTGCTTCTCATCCTCGTCTTTGTATTTCTCCGCCTCGGCGAGCATGCGCTCGATCTCAGCCTGCGACAGACGTCCCTTGTCGTTCTTGATGACGATGTTCTTGCTTCGGCCGGTGCTGTTCTCTTTCGCTGACACGTTGAGGATGCCATTCGCGTCCAGGTCGAAGGTGACATCGATCTTAGGGACGCCGCGTGGCGCGGGTGGGATGCCAGTCAAGTCAAACGTGCCCAACAAGTTGTTGTCCTTCGTCATCGCTCGCTCACCCTCGTACACTTGGATGGTGACCGCCGGCTGGTTGTCCGAGTACGTTGTGAACGTCTGTGACTGCTTACACGGAATCTTAGAGTTACGCTCGATGATCTTCGTCATCACGCCGCCTGCGGTCTCGATCCCGAGGGACAGAGGGGCCACGTCCACTAGCAACACATCCTGGATCTTCTCGTGTTGCTCGCCGCTCAAGATAGCTGCCTGGACGGCCGCGCCATACGCCACGGCTTCGTCAGGGTTGATGGATAGGTTGAGCGTCTTGCCGCAGAAGAAGTTCTGCAGCAGACTCTGCACCTTCGGGATCCTGGTGGAGCCTCCGACGAGGACGACGTCGTGGATCTGGCTCTTATCCATTTTGGCATCTTTGAGCGCCTTCTCAACGGGCTCGAGGGTGCCTCTGAACAGGTCTGCATTCAGCTCTTCGAAGCGCGCGCGGGACACGCGAGTGTAGAAGTCGATTCCCTCGAAGAGCGCGTCGATCTCGATGGTGGCTTCAGTGCTGGACGACAGCGTGCGCTTAGCGCGCTCAGCGGCTGTGCGGAGGCGGCGCAGTGCGCGAGGATTCATGCGCATGTCCTTCTTGTACTTGCGCTTGAACTCGTCCGCAAGGTGGTTCACTAATCGGTTGTCAAAGTCCTCGCCTCCGAGATGTGTGTCGCCCGCCGTCGCCCTCACTTCGAACAACGAGCCCTCGGCGATGGTGAGGATGGACACGTCGAACGTTCCGCCGCCGAGGTCGAAGATAAGGACGTTTCTCTCGCCCTTGAGGTTCTTGTCGAGGCCGTACGCGAGCGCGGCTGCTGTGGGCTCGTTGATGATCCTGAGCACGTTGAGACCGGCGATGGCTCCCGCGTCCTTGGTGGCCTGGCGCTGAGAGTCATTGAAATAGGCCGGCACTGTGATGACCGCGTCGCGCACTGTTGTTCCGAGGTACGCTTCCGCCGTCTCCTTCATCTTCGTCAGCACCATGCTGCTGACCTCCTCGGGCGCAAAACGTTTCGCTTCGCCCTTGAATTCTACTTGGATCTTCGGTTTGCCGCAGTCGCTGACCACCTTGAAGGGCCAGTGTTTCATGTCTTGCTGAATTTTCGGGTCGTCGAACTTCCTTCCGATGAGTCGCTTGGCGTCGAAAACTGTGTTGCTGGGGTTGAGGGCGACCTGGTTCTTGGCTGCGTCTCCGATGAGGCGCTCCGTGTCCGTGAAGGCCACATAGGATGGAGTGGTGCGGTTGCCCTGGTCGTTGGCGATGATCTCCACGTTCCCGTGCTGCCACACGCCGACGCACGAGTATGTCGTACCAAGATCTATTCCTACAGCTGGCATTTTGTCTTCTTGCAGTACTTTTCACAATAAACTTGTTGTAGAGTAGTAACGTATAACGTTGAATATAACTTGCGAGTCTAGTAAACTTCTCCGGTTTGCACCGAACACTTCGTCTGCTTTGTATCGCGTTTCAAATAATTCTGAGTTCGCGCCGAGCGGACGCCGCTTATATTCTGAACAAATGAGATTCGAGAGATTTCTAGTCCTTACTTGACGTCACTCGACGGGGCCAATCAGAGAACAGGATCGAAGGAAATATTTGGAAGGTCAGCGGGGTTTAACCAATCAGAACGCTTTTGGGAAAGAGATAAAAGAGCATTTTCTGTCTCAATAGGGTTGTCAGTGTTGAAATTTACCCTGAAACTGAGGAGATCGGGAAAAACGATTAGGCTGTGACTTATTTAGTATAAGTAATTGATCTATCAATTTTTACAACTTTACAAATATCATTTTCTGTGTTTTCTGTTAATATCGATATTTAGTTATAATAAACTTTAGTTATTGATTAATATAATTTGATTTACTGATGGTGAATGAGAGCGATTGTTATAAGTATAAAAATATAATTATTATGTATCATAGTATTTTATATTTAATATAAGTATAAAATATTATGATAGGGTTATAATTTTGTCTCGTCAGTACAAGTTGTAAAAGGTCATTTAAAAAAAAAATACAGAATTTAGCAATAAGTTGTAATGCACACGATATATTTTGATTCCAAAAAAAAATCTTTGTTTGTAAAATCAAATAAGTATTTTAACAAAGAAATCCACAGATTTCCAAGCAAAAGTCCCCATCCAATCAAGTCCACCCATCTGTTCTTATTTTAAAATGATCGTTCTTACTTTAACACTAGGTACTACTACTTTATTACTTTACTCTTATTAGGGAGATTAAACTTTCCCAGCTGGCAACAACGGCAAAATATCCAGTGCATTCTTGAAAGACACGACGCGCCTATACAGCTTTTCACTCAAGTGTGAAAGAGATAGCATGAGTATTATAGCGGGCGTTCCTAAGGGGTGCAGACTATTTTGCATTGTTTACAAACATGAACAGCTGAATGTAACAATGATTTATGTTTTTTAATTGTCAGCAATAGAACTCACAGCAGCATCGCAAAACTAATTATTGATCTCTCTTAGCAAATAATAATATAATTCGATGCTGCTTAGGCCTATACACAACCATTTTTCAGATCTAAACTAAAATGATGTTATGTTATCAAATGCATTTTATGCATTGATGTTTACATTTACCATTATTGCTTATTGAAATTTTGCAAAAGCTTTCCAAAAGTAACTAAGTTTTTGATTTAGGCACTGTTTAGTTTCAAATTAGTTTTATTTGAGACAGTGACATTTTTTCTTTAACATATAGGTAGGTACAGGGTGTTTGGAAGCTGGGTGCATAACCATAAGGGCGTGATAGTTGACACCATTTAGAGCATGTATACCTAGCTTCAAGAATATAATAAAAAAAACTGTATTAATGTAAACGCCAAATATAGGTTATAAAAATGCACATTGTTGGGAGAGCCCTATATCTAGCAGTAGACGACCTATCCCCTTTTAAACATTTTTATACGTTCGGATAATATATTACCTACCAAGTGGGTATTATTTACTTACCTGCCTAAGTAATTAAAAAATAATACAACAGTAATATTGAGAATTTATACATTTATTTTGTTTTCTCTTAAGGCAGTTTTCACCATTACCTAAGTACATAATTGAAAGTAGCAGCATGACTGACAGGTTTCGAGACATGCAGAAATATATCATAACAAATTATTTATGTAATGATTAAGGTAATTAGTTAGTTAGTTTAAAAATCAAAATCAAAATATTTTATTTCACATAAACATACATGGGCACTTATGAAACGTCAGAAGCTAGGTGCACGGTTCCAATTGGTCTTTTCCTATGGAGAAGAGCCGGCAAGAAACTCTACGGTTACTCTTTTAAAAATAATTAGCTTTTACAATATTTTCGAATTAAAGTGTTATTATTAGGCATGGGAGGACAGTGTAGTTAGTAGTAGTAGTTAGTTGGAGTTTGACATTTGCACCTATCAAATTAGACTAATATAAGAGAGATTAAAAAACAGACTTTATAACTTAACTAATCTAACCTTAGCCAGAGTGTCTCAACTTCGCAAGTTGTAAATAATTCTAGAATTTTCTCTCAATTAGGAAACCGACAGAACTGTTTCTTTGTGTGTCACCCTCGTGTATTTTTGTGGCAACAAGGGTGAGCAGATGTTCAAGGAGGTAATAATACAAGTAACGGCCGAAACATTTTTCGGTTCGGTTCTGGAAAAAACGATGAAGCGCTTTTTCTAGAACCGTCGTATTCTTTGAAGGGAGTTCTTAACTTTCCTACAGTTTTGTTTTGTTAGTGCATTTTTTTTTAAATAATTGCATCCTCATTTTTTGCCAAAAGTTATTTTTGTAGGTTGCCATAAAGACGGAAAAAAAATAAACCCATGGTGTCATAAAGATGGTAGCGCATGGTAATTTTCAAGAAAGAGATAGATAGATACGTAAGTAGGTGTCTGATTATCTGTTTTATCTTCTGAATAAGTAACACTTACCTACCTTATGTTTTATCTTGCGAACATGTTACACGCCATTTTTATTTCGAAACTTTTTTATTACTTAAGAAATCAAACAATTATTTAATTTAACATGGTTAAATTATATATTTACCTATGACGTAACTACATTATGTAGTACTTAGTCTTTGAGAAAAATTGCATTTCTAAATTGAATGCTCTACTTATAAAATTGAAGGAAAATTGCAAATTCTTAATCGACAAAGCATCCTTTATCCGTTTGCAATAAATTTTATTCTTTTAGTACAATTCGTATTTTCGACATATTCTTGATAAGAACCAATTACTTATCTTCATTTTATAACTAAGTTTTATATAAGTACTTACATTAATATCATATTTATATTCAATAATTTTATAAGAATTTTACATTTTTTTTTTTTATATACTTATATACATGAATTGATCTCTTGATTAGGTATGTACTAACATAACATCAATCTGCCTAGTATTTTCCCAACTATGTTGGGGTCGGCTTCCTGTCAAACCAGACGCAGCTGAACACCAATTTTACATGGAGCGACTTCGTATCTGACCTTCAAAACTCAGTAACTGAGTAATACGATACCCCTTGGTAAGACTGGTTGAAGGATCGATCCGTGCGGCTGTTATTACTTAGCCACGAGCTCCTCCAAGAACCATTCCAGACAGCAAATCACTGCTGTAATCTCAACTTTTTTTTTCCCACAAGATTTGATTTCGTTTGATAAATGAATAGTAAATGTAGATACCTACTGTCTGTTCCAAAAGTGTCTGATGAAAGTCTAATCAAACCCTGTTCGTTAAATTCTAACGCATCAATCACTAGAATTCATCACGTCATCTGGTACCAATTATTTAGAAGATTTCAACTTTATAAGAACTCCCAAAAACTTCTAAAAAAAGAAATTGCTTGAAGAATATTAATTAATTTTAGGTAGGTAAATGAAAAATCATAGACGAAAATTGAGGACATCTACAATAGTTATTTATGCAACTGTTTTATAATAAGGGGTATTAAAATACGAATGTGGGTTTATTACACGAGGCGAAGCCGTGTGTGATAATAGTATCACATGAGTGTTGTAATACTTAATTATTTACAGTTGCATACAAGACTTTGTCTACACCCATGTTATGAATCCTATATAAAAGGTTCTTTGAAATACTAATATCGAACAAAAATGGAGGGATACGCCACGCCGCACGTGAATTCGATTTTTTTGAATTCGAGTAATAGATGCTTTTTTGTTGTAAATTACGGTGCTTTGTTAGTGAAACGCGCCTGCTTGACAATGTTCTTTTTTTTAAATGAGTTGCATTATGAAATTTAATACAACATTATAACACCCGTTTGGATGATATTATGGTTACTATGACAACATTAAAACAACCAGTGTTTTAATGTTGGCAATAAGCTAACTGTTACAGAAACTTTTATAGAGGATTTATAGCATGGGTGTAGATAAAATTAATATAATGACATCTTGCAGGTGATTTAAAATTAGAATTTCGGGTGTAAGCATTCAAATAATCAAATAGCACTCAATTTGTAAGGACGGCACTACGAACTGGCATCCACAAGAAGGTTCGTACGATTTCGGATCCATTTGTTTATCCATTTATTTTCATCTGATAATTTTAGAACAAACCTTACCTACATCATTTTTTAACAGAAACCTGGCTGAGCAGCATGCATGAGTAATCTTCCAAAATATCCAATGCATCTCACGTTAGTGAGCTGGAAACTAACAAAACCATTCAGCTGTTAAAAGTTTGTAAACAATGCATAATTTAATTTTGTATTCACAAAACCCATTATTACCATACTGTTTTTGTCTCTTTCACACACGGGTGACGTGACGGGTGTGGGTAGTCGAGAAGGTCGGGAATGCGCATGCGTGACGTCTGGAATGCTCTAGATATTTCCCTGAGTGAATTGCCAGCCTGTTAAGTAAAATCTCCATAGTCCAGAACTACCCATTTTAAAAACATAATAATAATTGAATAACATGTGCAACTTGAAATTAAAATGGATTGTATTGTATTAAAATTTGTTGATGTTTGAATATGGCTTCATTACCATTTAAAGCCAATTGAATGAATTATTTTGACCCAATTCTACGCTTTATAATGATTTAAAGAATATTTTAAATCTTAATTAGGTACATTTATGTCTCATTCATTAGTAATACTTTTTATAGGTAAAAGTTATTGGGTGGGTACTGCTTCTGTTTAAAAGTGTTAATAAACAATGTAAATATCAAGAATAACAATTTCGTACTAGTAGGTATCATGACTGCAAAGGCAATAACATTATACCTATTATTATGAGATAAGACAATCATAAGTCAAATGACCTTATTGTTAAAAACCATAATTTATTTTCGTAATCTCCCTAGTTTCAGGGTAAATTTCTACACTGACAACCCTATTGAGACAGAAAATGCTCTTTTATCTCTTTCTCGCAAGCGCTCTGATTGGTTAAACCGCGCTGACCCTCCAGATTTTTCCTTCGATTCTGTTCTCTGATTGGCCCCGTCGAGTGACGTCGAGTAAGGACTAGAAATCTCTCGAAACTCATTTGTTGACTATAAAAGCGGCGTCCGCTCGGCGCGAACTCAGAATTATTTGAAACACGATACAAAGCAGACGAAGTGTTCGGTACAAACCGGAGAAGTTTACTAGACTCACAAGTTATATTCAACGTTATACGTTACTACTCTACAACAAGTTTATTGTGAAAAGTACTGCAAGAAGACAAAATGCCAGCTGTAGGAATAGATCTTGGTACGACATACTCGTGCGTCGGCGTGTGGCAGCACGGGAACGTGGAGATCATCGCCAACGACCAGGGCAACCGCACCACACCATCCTATGTGGCCTTCACGGACACGGAGCGCCTCATCGGAGACGCAGCCAAGAACCAGGTCGCCCTCAACCCCAGCAACACAGTATTCGACGCCAAGCGACTCATCGGAAGGAAGTTCGACGACCCCAAGATTCAGCAAGACATGAAACACTGGCCCTTCAAGGTGGTCAGCGACTGTGGCAAACCGAAGATCCAAGTAGAATTCAAGGGCGAAGCGAAACGTTTTGCGCCCGAGGAGGTCAGCAGCATGGTGCTGACGAAGATGAAGGAGACGGCGGAAGCGTACCTCGGAACAACGGTGCGCGACGCGGTCATCACAGTGCCGGCCTACTTCAATGACTCTCAGCGCCAGGCCACCAAGGACGCGGGAGCCATCGCCGGTCTCAACGTGCTCAGGATCATCAACGAGCCCACAGCAGCCGCGCTCGCGTACGGCCTCGACAAGAACCTCAAGGGCGAGAGAAACGTCCTTATCTTCGACCTCGGCGGCGGAACGTTCGACGTGTCTATCCTCACCATCGACGAGGGTTCCTTGTTCGAAGTGAGGGCGACGGCGGGCGACACACATCTCGGAGGCGAGGACTTTGACAACCGATTAGTGAACCACCTCGCGGAAGAGTTCCAGCGCAAATATAAGAAGGACATGCGCATGAATCCTCGCGCACTGCGCCGCCTCCGCACAGCCGCTGAGCGCGCTAAGCGCACGCTGTCGTCCAGCACTGAAGCCACCATCGAGATCGACGCGCTCTACGAGGGAATCGACTTCTACACTCGCGTGTCCCGCGCGCGCTTCGAAGAGCTGAATGCAGACCTGTTCAGAGGCACCCTCGAGCCTGTGGAGAAGGCGCTCAAAGATGCCAAAATGGATAAGAGCCAGATCCACGACGTCGTCCTCGTCGGAGGCTCCACCAGGATCCCGAAGGTGCAGAGTCTGCTTCAGAACTTCTTCTGCGGCAAGACGCTCAACCTATCCATCAACCCTGACGAAGCCGTGGCGTATGGCGCGGCCGTCCAGGCAGCTATCTTGAGCGGCGAGCAACACGCGAAGATCCAAGATGTGTTGCTAGTGGACGTGGCCCCTCTGTCCCTCGGCATCGAGACCGCAGGCGGCGTGATGACGAAGATCGTCGAGCGTAACTCTAAGATCCCGTGCAAGCAGTCGCAGACGTTCACAACGTACTCGGACAACCAGCCGGCGGTCACCATCCAAGTGTACGAGGGCGAGCGAGCGATGACGAAGGACAACAACTTGCTGGGCACGTTCGACTTGACCGGAATCCCGCCCGCGCCACGCGGCGTCCCTAAGATCGACGTCACCTTTGACCTGGATGCGAATGGCATCCTCAACGTGTCTGCCAAAGAGAACAGCACCGGCCGAAGCAAGAACATCGTCATCAAGAACGACAAGGGACGTCTGTCGCAGGCTGAGATCGAGCGCATGCTCGCCGAGGCGGAGAAATACAAAGACGAGGATGAGAAGCAGAGGCAGCGCGTAGCGTCGAGGAACCAGCTCGAAGCGTACGTGTTCAGCGTGAAGCAGGCGCTGGACGACGCCGGAGACAAGCTCACGGAGCAGGACAAGAGCACCGCGAGAGACGCGTGCGACGACGCGCTCAAGTGGCTCGATAACAACAGCTTGGCGGAGCAGGAAGAATACGAGCACAAGCTGAAGGACGTGCAGCGCGTGTGCTCGCCTGTGATGAGCAAGATGCACGGCGCGGCCGGCGGCAACACGGGGATGCCCGGGGGAATGCCCGGACACCAGCAAAACAGCGGGCCGACTGTGGAGGAAGTGGATTAAACCAAAATGTTCCAATCACCAGAAAATCCTGATTATGATATTATTTTGTAAGACTGATTATTTATTTTACCAGCACATGATCCTCTGTTGAATTATGTTTAGCAATTTAATTTGAGTACTTGGTCTAGATAAGTTTGTAAATAAAATCGTTTAATAAGATTTCCATGTTTTATTTCATAGTAAAAATATCTTCCTGTATCTACCTAATAGCTTCTAACACCAACATACCGAAACCACATTATCACAATGCGTTAATATAATCAATCTACGTAACAGTATAATCGGCTGAGTCCTGAGTGACGGCACACCGCCGTGGTCTATAATGTTCCCACTGCTGAGACACAGGCCTCCTCCCAGTAAGAGGGACTGGGCCGTAAACCACCACGCGGGCCCAGTGCGAGTTGGTAGACATGTCTTCGAAATTTTGGTACTTGGACTTGCCGGTTTCCGCACGATGTTTTCCTTCACCGTTTGAGAGCAGTGGTGATGAAATAATTTACACAAATTAAAGCGCCTGATACAGGGTTACTCGTTACTAGGGCCACACTGCTCTGACAGAAATAAAGTTACTTCAAACATGTCATGTTAGGAAATAGTTTGTTTCAATAAAAATAGAAACGCACAGACAAAAATAGGAAGCTCACAAAAATAAACACGAATGTCATTGCAGAATCGTACTGCCAGATCTTAATATAATCTCGAATACCGTCATTCAAGGCGAATACGCAAAATACACCTACATAAACATATAAATTCCCATTCAATGAATAACACTGGCGTTACACTCCTCATTATAATAATATGGACGCTGGCCAGTCAGTAGATAGGTACATGAAAATAGACGCTGAATCAACAAAGTTGTGGCGCAACGACGCCAAAAGGATAGGCAGCCAGCATCCTCTCTCTTGTGCCAATTTCCAATCATTCTGCCTAGCCTTTTCTCAACTATCTTGGGGTCGGCTTGCAGTCTAACCGGATGCAGCTGAATAACAGTATGTTACATGGAGCGACTGCTTATCTGACCTCCACAACCCAGTAACTGGGTAATTACGATATGTACCGCTTTGTAAGACTGGTTGTCAGACTTTCAGGCTTCTGACGACCCGTACCGACTGTCAATGATCCACTAATGACATCCGGGACCAACGGCTTAGTGTGCTTTCCGAGGCACGGAGGAGTCCCTGTATGTAAAGATGGTCACCCATCCACAGACCTACCCCGGTAAGCTTAGCTTAACCTGAACTTTTATTTCATTATAATAAGGTTAATATTGATTTAAGGTAAAAGTAAGAACCTACCTAAAAGATTAAAAATAGACATGAGCACGCGAGCGCCTGATTAAATCCTGTGAGCAATAAAACGCTATTAAACGTAAATTGCTCTCTAGTTTATTTGTATTGTGTTATGGCCTGATGCATACAAAGTTAAGAGTTTATAAAAATATTAAAGGTCTGTTTGCACGAGCCTTAATTCAATCCATGCGATGTTGCTTAGTTACCGTTATGATTTAATTAATCAAAATATTGAAGAATGAAGGTGGTAGGTATTTGTCGAAAGCAGTATACCTACCTACTTACTCATATAGGAGGCTGCTATTGTAAGTACACATCCTTCGATGTAATGTTTTATTTAGTTGCTTTTTATTGGATAACTATTTGTCCTCATATAAAAATTGGGCAAAGTTACGTACAGTATCTGGCCTTTGATACCCTACCTACGCAAGCATTACAGTATTATGAGGGACATAATATGAGTCGCTCTTTTTTTTAAACTCGGCCGTGTCACAGATTAGGTTGTATCATGCCTGTTTTCACTAACATTGGGTGACTACTAATTAATGCCTAAATAAATGCAATGTTGAAAACGCTCGGCTCAGCGCCGTGAGTTGAAATTCCAACAGAGCGTGGAATAATATTTAGGCGTCCATTTGGGTGTTTCATAGTATTACTGGCATTTTGTCGAATATCGCTGTCACGTACTGTAGCCCAGCAGCCCTGCGTAGGGTATCGTCTACGAGCAGCCTGTGCTACGAAACTACAAAGTATTGAAAAGCTCGTAGACAAAGGGCTACGCTGTGCTACGCACTTTCTTTCAGTCTCAATAAAATGAGCATTTCTTGTTCAATATAATAGATGGCGCTGTTCCTAAATCTGTTCCACGAATTAAAAAAATGGATAACAGCTAATATTTCCATGGTTTAGGTATAGAAAGCTTCACGGTTTATGTGAATAAAAAAAAATGATTATTGGTAAAATTGACATCATATTCTCAGCATTAAACCCAGTGGGAAAGGTAGGTATAACGTTATTAAATATTTTACAATGAGGCAACTATTTTCGTTAACTTAGTTCTAGTAACTTGGGGCCTAAGACGGCCACATTATCAATTCCTCTAAAAGCAATTCATTTCCTGAATTCCCATCAGTCATTAGAAATTGCTCTAATTTGACATTAAAGCAATTCATAATTTGTGGATAGAAAGCTGTCAAACAGATGAATTATTTCGTAAAAGGAATTGCACGCAGATCATATTATGAATTATCAGTTTGTGACATTTTACGATGATTCATAATAATATCCTATTATGATTCTGTCAAAGTGGCCGTATTAAGCCCTCAGGGGGCTAAAAACAGACACTTAGTACTAGCTGAATAACTGTATGAATATAGCTTCGATCGAACCGTGCGGCTGTTAGCTAATAGGTATTACCGGGATGATATCCGCAACTCCACGTCAAAGCGCGTATTTTGCGTACGGTGGAAAATCGCTTATTCGATCTACCCCAGCTCCTCCAAGAAGGCCAGCAACGCCTTGGTGTTACTGACAATCTCACGTAGGGTACCTGGGTTACCGAAGTACTTTGCCCTATATGTGGCGACCACCGGGCAGTGTAGTAGCACATGAGCTGCTGTCTCGTCGTCCTCTTTTAAATTAAATAGAATTAGGATGGAATTATTGTAGGGATCAATTGAAATGATTAGGTTTACAAATATCTATATAAAGCAGCTTTGGTTACTCTAATGCTATGAGATGGTACTAGGTGCAGTTATGGACTCTAAGTATCGTGCAGCAGTGGTCAGGAATCTCAGCTCAGTACTAGCGAAAACATCTAAGGACTCGTCATATAGTAAAATGTTGTTTATATGCGAGAGGGCTACATACAACGAAGTTGTTTTTTAGGGTCACGGAACTGGCTTGAGGTATTGAAAAAAGGGGACGTTGTCGTGGGCGAAGTGTATGTCGAATGGGTATAGGGACGTTAAAGGAAATGAATTGCAAAAGAGAAGAATTGAAGTGGGAACCTCGGACTAGACGGAAGAAATATTATATTTGACGGTTGCAATATTTCCCCTTACTTCTAGCTCTGGTAATTCACCATACCCAGCATGAATGGTGTTGGGTATATATAAGGGTAATACCCATAAATTTTTAAGTAAAGGTAGCGGACAAACGACTTTTGTATCCTTTCAAGAGCCAAAGTATATTTTTTTTCGTGAGGGTTCCAGATTACACTGTTGGTTTCTAGCAAACTGCGGATGTATGAATTGTATAACAAGATGATGGTCTGTCGATTATTAAAAATTTTAGCCTGACGCAAAACAAAACCTAAGTTTTTGCGGGACTTGTTGCAGGTTTGTATTATGTGTTGATTAAACGTGAGGTGAGAATCAAAATTTGTCCCCAATTCGCGCATGGTGGAAACACGCTTCAGGGGCTCGTTGTTTAACGTGTAGGTATTGTGTATGGGCTGTGCGGCTTTTCAGAAGGTCATAATCGCACATTTACCAACATTGAGGTTGAGGTTATTAGCAGCACTCCAAGTGTGTATGCTATTGATATCGAGTTGTAATGCAGCTGTATCGCTGGAGTTGACAATGGGAAGAGTCAGTTTAACATCGTCGGCATACATCAAGACTGTGGAGAGTCTAACTCGTGCGGGTAAATCGTTAATAGAAAAAGAAGGGGCCCGAGATTAGTGCCCTGCCCAATAATAATAATACTAGGCCATATGCCCCTCTTGTGTTTTGATATACTACCTCCAGATAAAACCTTAGTAACAGCCTGATGATAGACTTTAGCCTCTCCTACAGATAATGAAGCCGATGACGTGTGACGATTACATTTGATTATCACTTTATCACGGCCAGCCTTTAAAACAAACCAATAACTAGTCGTGTAGTGATCCTCTTTTACTGTAGTATATTAAACTAGCCGCTAACCGCGGCGTCGCCCGCGGGAAAGTCTGAAATTATCCCGCGGGAAAGTACCTACTACCGGCACAGATTACTACCGGTATTAAATGGATCCTATGTTAATCTAGCACCTTAAATACACGATAAATTTGAATTGGAATAGGTTTGAAACAAATGTCTTAAACCATTGCTTCACATGTTCGAAAAAAAAACTGCTCAACAACGTAAATAACGCAATGTATGTTGTTGAACTGTATAAATGAAACAGATTATAAGTCTTAATCGGTTACTAAAATAAGATACGCCATTAGATAGCAGGTTATAATATATACTATCTGTGTGCCATCCGTTCAGCCGCACGGAAGTGAAAAATCCATAAAAGTTGGCCAAAATCTAAAAATGTAAAAATTCTCGAAACACGACAACACTTATCTTAATTACTACCTGAATAAACAATGAAAAGGGTGACAGCAATCAGGGGTACCTGTGAAACGGGTTGTAATTCTTATCTCAGTCCAAAGTTGAACTTATTGAAAATCGGATGTGTTTATGACAATTTAAGGTCTTGCGTTTATCAATTTCTTACTCGAAAGTTTTAGTGGAAGTTTGTGTTCTTGCGGTGGATTCTCTTCCAGAAGGTTATAACCTATTTTTTATTAATTATTTTAGATACTCAATGACGTTTTTTAAGACATTAATGACACATAAACGACGTGACCATATATTTTTTCGGTTTAAAATTTTTGACGTAATGATAAAGTTGAATTTCCTGGCAGGGCGGGACCTGCCAGGAAATTCAACTTTATTAATTGTTAACATGTTACAAAGAGTGATCTTTAGTCTTGCTAAAACAATTGAAAATTTTACCGTCCGAAACCGTCGATTTAAAACAAAGATTTCATTTGATTAGACATGTGTTTTTTATTGTTTTAGGATCAACTGACGAAGAAGTCTGCTTTAGCAGATACACTCTTATCAGCTATTATAGGGAGGCTTTAACTTTGTGTCAAAGTGTGTTCAATTTATTAGAGGACCCTGAAATTGACACAGTATAATAATAAAACAGTATGTGTTATTAAATAATTATATGGTTTTTGATTATGAAAGGTTTCCTTTCATTAGAGAGTAATAATGGACTGTAGAAAGGAGGGTAAAATATTTGTTTAACAGAAACAAGTATATTTTTTTTAACCATATGAATTGCAACTCAAAATCTAACCACTCTAGCTCATTTTTAACCCCTTTTTGCAGACGTAGAATGATATTTGGTAGTTTCTCCCACCCCCACTACCCCTCTATCCCTAAAACTGGACCAGGATCAATCATTCACCAAAATTTATGACAAATTTGAAAATAATTAGGTATTGGCCAACTTTTTTGGATTTTTCACCTGTGTGAGCCGGGGGCATAAATCGGAAAATCACTTTGGCAGAATCATAATGAAAATATTATGAATCATCGTAAAATATCACAAACTGACAATTCATAATATTACATATATTATATAACTAGCTTTTGCCCGCGGCTTCGCCCGCGTGGATGTCGGAAATTATCCCACGGGAATGTGCTACCGGGATAAAAGTATCCTATGTCCCATAACCCACGTGGTCTGTCTAGGCGACCTAGGCGTTACGGCGTAAAAGTAACAGACATGAGACAGTCAGTAACTTTATATATTAGTGGTAGTCCATATCTATATTGTGGTGATAGTGTGGATAGTATGGACAGCAGTATGAAACTGTCGGAAAGATTAATGAAAAAATATTGTATAAAGATTAATGAAAAAACTATGGCATATTGTATGGACGATGGAAACTAAGGTGAAAGCTTTGCGGGAGCCTGCGAAATTCAAATTATCTTATGTTTTTTGCTTTTTACAGGTCAGTATCAAGTTTTATGTTGATCTAAATAATGAGTCGCAATTGTTTTAAATATTTATTTATCTAATCTAACTAATATTGCAGGAGTTGTATTCCTGTATCTAATGGTTATTATTCTGTAAAGCTACTTTGCTACGATCGCGAATCATATTTTATTCATATTGACATTCGAAACTTAGGTACTTACATGTGAATTTTAAAATCAAGAGGGTAAAGAAGGGTTTTTACCCTCATGAGGGATGATTTTAGAAGAACATAACTCTTTGTTGGTTACAAAAAGCATAAATTTTCACAGCCCTAAGTTAAAAAAAAACTGGCCAAGTGCGTGTCGAACCATGCACAATGAAGGGTTCCGTAGTTGGGATGAATTAATTTATCAAACAAACTTTCGCAAAGTTTTATTGTCATTACGTCTATGGGCGTTTACTGTCCCTCAAAGTGTAGTTAAAAAAACATTGTAGTTAAAAAACTTGTTCTCGCATACAGAATGTTTGGGTTTTTGCAACTGCACATGTAAGTTGGTCGATTAAAAGTTTTTGAGCTAAGTCGCGGACAGACAGACAGACAGACGGACATGGCGAAACTATAAAGCTTCCTTGTTGACTGCGGAACTCTAAAAATGATAGGTTTCCCATAAAAACTTTCATCCCCTATATCCCCCCCCCCCCACCCCTTAAATTTGTTTTTGAGAAAATAATTGCCTATGTTCTTCGCCGGGATGCCATCTATCTCTTTACCAAATTTTATCGAGATCCGTTCAGTGGATCAGGCGTGAAAAGGTAACATACAGAATTACAGACGGACAGACAGACAGAGTTACTATCGAATTTATACTTTTAAGCATCGATTATTATGGATTATGTGTTCAATTCAAAATGAGCCAAACACTCGATAATTATGAATTCGGCGAAAGTCATTCTTCTACGGAGACTCTTAACACCGCGATTCAGAAAATGACGTTAAATGAACAACGCCATCTATCGAGCACGAAGTTATACTGTCAAAATATATGGGAAAACGTTCGAACACTCTGTAAGGTATGTAGAAAAGATGTAGGGTTCCATGACTGACTTGACCTGACTTGACTTGACTTGACTTGACCTGACTTGACCTGACTTGACCTGACTTGACCTGACTTGACCTAACTTGATTTGGATTGAGTTGAGTTAACCTTGAGCAGGTATATTTTATCGCAGCAGGTACATTGGTAGTTGAAAGAAAAGTAGATTACGTACCTTGCTAAAGTGAGTAATTAATGCACTCGTGTTTATTTAGTAAGCGCGTTCGTGCCTTAATTACTCACTTTTTGCTCGATGTAACAATCTACAATTTTTAAGAAATTAAAATTTATCACCATGTTTTCATGATTAATATTTGTATCATGATTTAAAAGATAGATAGCGTCACCTATGGCACTACTACCAAACAATGGATTTGGAAAACTTGAATTAACCAAACTTTAGATTGGGTAAATTCACAATGTATCGCGTTATGTTTCCGCGCGAAGTATGTGAACATATGATGATTATGATCGTGTGTTACACACGTTCTCACAAACCTACCTGATTTTACGCTTGTGTCATTTTACGACAATAGATGTCGTTACGTGTTGCATTTTACGACAATAGTTGTCGTTACATTACGTATCTAATGAAAATTTCTTCTTGAATACTTTAAACTCTTATATCTTTTGATATTTTGAAGCGATTGCGATGAAACAAAAACTAAATGAAACATCGAGTTACACACAATATTTGAGTTTATAAGTTAACCATATTGATTTCGTACTTTTTACGTGATACTGGAACAATCAAACAAACGAACAGACAAACAGACAAACAGATAAACAGACAAACAGACAAAAATTCCAAAAATGGTATAAATGGCATCTGTTGGTTATTCTTGGACACTCCAGCTAGGTTTTTTTTTTTTTTTTTCATTGTACAGAAACGCCTCGTCTACAGATTTATTATATGTATAGATTATACATATTCATTATATAATATTACCTGTATGATCTGCGTGGAATTTATATTACGATATAATTTCATGTGTTTGACAGTTTTCTATGGAGATTCGGAAAATAGTCCACAAACTATGAATTGCTTTTGTGTCAAATTAGAGGAATTGCTAATGTGGCCGTTTTAGGCCCCCTGTTCTTGCGTGATTGAGTTACAAACATACAAACTTTCACAGTATAATATAAATATATATTATAGTGGATTATCGATACTATCGTAGTTGGCAACCAATTTGGTTTCGGTATCACGATCCAGGCGATCGTTATTCGTTGGTATGACGCGTAAATATTAATGATTGACAAAATCTTAAAAATGGCGCCAGCAGAGTACCTAGATAGTAAGTTAGCAAGTGGACCAAACTGCTGGCAATAAGAAATTAAATAATTAAGTTACTGTGTTTACACTTATTTTATAATAACACTACTCGAAAACAATGCGGAGGAATTTTTCGACGCCATTTATTTTAGTTTCAGTTATGTTAGGATATTATATTTTATTTCTACTATGTTAGTTTATCTAGTAGGTACAAGAAGTTTATCTAGTGTATATATTTTTATATTTAAAATAGTATAATCTATAAATAGATTAGTTATGATAGGTCGTCGTTCTGAGTTGTCAACGAGTGGACGTGTGTTTGGTGAAATAAAATCTCCGCAGAAATATTAAGGAAAAAACATTAAACTAAACAAAATAAAACAATCTTAAAGGTCTAAAAAATAGTGTCACAATTTCAGTGAACAAGTGCGCGAATTTTAATTCAAAATTATTGCCAAATTTTATTCCCGATCCCGCTGCATTAGCTGAGGCTCCTCCTCACCTCGGGGAAAAGAGAAGAGTTGCTATCTCACGATAATTCGTCCTTGTCGCACAGCGGCCAGCTGGTCTGCACGTGTGCGGTAGGTACCTACGACCCGCACCTGCGGATCAAATTCCTGGAACTTGGAACTCGTAAGCGCTTCTTAATATTATTTTTATTAAAATGGTAAACAACAGCTGTGCGAATTGCACTAAACCAATCAGACCAACACAACAAACAAAATGTACTGATTGTGCCTACTACTATCACCTTTTATGCGTAAATATAACGGAATCACGTAAACTGACTGAAGAACAGAGGCAGCGTTGGAAATGTCCTCACTGTCAAAGCAGTGAATACATCAATGGTCACCTGAGCACCGCCTCTGACGCCACTGTATCACCCCAACACACGTCTGAGAACCAAAAAGCTGTATTAAACAATCAGGCCGTCTCGCAACCTGTAACTGTGGACTCTAATGCTCTGAACAACCTAGCTTTAGAAATGAAGCTAATCCGTGAAAGTGTCATAGAGATGAAGTCTGAAATGAGGTCATTGACCGACCACATTACACAGTGTAATAGCCGCCTTGACGAAGACGGGCACAAAATTGCCTGTGCCGAAGAAAAGATTAACAATCTTGAAAAATGTGCCTCTCAAAACATTATACTACAAAACACTGTATTACAACTTAAAGAACAACTCAACTCTCAGGCCTAGCAGTCCCTAAGAAATGAAATAGAAATCATAGGAATAAACGAAACTCCAACCGAAAGCCTGACTCACATAGTTCGCGTCATCGCACAGAAAATTGGCGTTGATCTTGACGAAAAGGATTTGGATTACGTGACGCGAGCTGGACCGCGCCGCCAAAAACACACCAATAGCACAACCGATATAATAACCGAGTCCGACAATAAGCTTCCTCGACCACTAGTGATCCGATTTCTGAGACGAAACAAACGTAATGAATTCTTAAGCTCTGCTAAAAAAGGGACGTAACCTTAATTGCGCCGACATTGATATAAAGGGAACCAAGGGAAACATATTCTTTAATGAGCGCTTAACACCAGATAACCGTCGTTTATTTCGTGAGTCTCGCCAAGTCAGCAAAAATGCGGGATTCAAATTCTGTTGGATTAAAAACGGTTCTATTTACATACGTAAACGGGAGGGAATTCCACCCATCAATATCACTAGCCTGGATGATCTTCATCGTCATGTTTCTGGTGCACAAAACTGTACAACCTCTCTACAAACAAACTCACTTAATATTGACAACTTGTACTAGAAAACTTTACCTACAAGTATTGTTTTGCTCTTGCTTACTTTTAAATTTTTACTATTTAGTGCCTTATAGAAGCACTTTTTGTTCTTTTCTTCATTTATCTGTTAAATACTTCGTGGTTCACAGAATAACTTTTTGTTCCTGTTTACTCTCAATTGCTAATAACTGTTGTGTGCATTATAGAAATACATATTTTTCTTATTCGCTTTTAATTGTTAACCATATGGTGAGTTCTAAAAATATGTTTTGTTTACTTTTATTTTTAATTTTTAATTATTTTGCGTCCAATAGAAGCTTAATTTAAAAAATGTTTTATATACAAATTATGTTACCTACACATACCTTATTACACGCCCTACTAAACACACTCACCACCGCGTACCTACTCATATCCAGACACTCATTATTGTACAAACGACGTTTCCCTCAGTGTCACGGTATCCTGATATACTCAAAAGATCCTTGTGTTAATTTTCACAAATGGAACATAATAACTTGTTGGTCACTGACAGCCAATTTAAATAAACTTTCTTTCCCAAAATTAAAACACTACGCTAATGGCATTACATAACATAGTACAAGACTTAGACGAAAATCTACAAGTAAACTGTCACACCGTTGAAACTATTGATCACTGCCAAACATTAATAAAGCGCACTATATTTAGTGCTTACTGCACGTCTTTTTACTGTTGCAGTCTGTGGGCTCATTTTACTCAGAAATCATACAGCGCCCTTCGCGTTCAATACAATAACGCATTCAGGGTGTTGATGGGGTTGCCTCGATACTGCAGCGCATCAGGGATGTTTGCTGAAGCTCGCGTTGATTGCTTCTACACCGTGATGCGGAAGCGGTGCGCATCCCTGGTTAGTAGGGTGCGGGGCAGCACCAACAGCATCCTGGCTATGGTAGCAAGCAGGCTAGATTGTGTGTTTGTGAGCCACTGCTGCAAGGTATCGGCTGGGCCTGTCACCTTGCAGCGGTGATGTCACAAATTATTTCTGTGTTTTATTGTCACTGTTTTACTAACATATTTTATTAACAATATGAGTCTTGTTACTTGATATAAATGAATAAATAAATAAATAAAAAAAACTACCGAGTCTAATTTCAAAATTCTGTCGCTCAATATCAGAAGCTTCCAGCACAATTTTAACAACTTTGCGGTAATGCTGCAGCGAACTACAATCTGCTTTGACGTTATCATTCTAACGGAATGCTGGCTGTCTGACGGCAGTATTATAGATCCTCTACCAGGATATAATGTATATCGCACATCGGTTCAGCAAAATAAAAACGGAGGTGTAATTTGCTTTGTTAAAACTGATTACAACACTATAGCAACTGAACCTACAATACTAGACGCAGATCGACTTCTCATAACCATCGATGATAAAGTCGCAATCTTAGGCATTTACAGATCTCCTTCTTTTAGTAATATTGATCCATTCCTGAACTCACTGGACACATTACTGAGCTCACTGGTAAATAGACAAACACTAATTGTCACTGGCGATATTAATATTGATATTTGCAACCCTACCAACAGTCAGTCATTAGAGTACCTGTGTCTCATGTCTTGCCATGGTCTACTTCCTGCCATAACTAGCCCAACTAGGGATAAAGCGTGCCTAGATCACATAATTATAAAGACTCAGACCGAATTCTTTGGGGTCGTTTGCAAGTCCTCAATCACTGATCATGATATAGTTGTCGCTAATATTTCATTACGTAATCTTTCAACTAGTACTGCAAAGAGATGGATAAGTAAAACTGACACCGAAGCAGTTATTGCTGACCTAAATAGCGTTGACTGGTCAATTATCACAAAAGATACAAATGTTAATACTGCAACTTCAGAATTCACGAACATTGTTTCCTCTACTGTAAACAAACACACGCGCCAAGTAAAAGTTGGTAGGAAATTGGCATGCATCAAACCATGGATCACCCCGGGATTAGTAAGATGTATGATTCATCGTGACAAACTCCATAATGACTGTAAATCTAACCCTGATGACCTTATAACCCTGATAACTTTTTTTCCAAACTTCTTTCAAAAATCAGGTCTGATTACAATAACCAACAGATTGTTGATAATAAAGATAATCCAAAAAAATCTCTGGAAAGCAATTAAATCAATAGGCCACATATCTTCTAGAAACAAAGAGAACTCCCAATTACTGAGCCCCAATAGAGAAAAAGAAACACTCAACTCCTGTAACTCACACTTTACCTCAGTAGGATCCCGTCTGGCAGACATGATTCTAGAAAAACTTAATCTATCTCATGAATCTTTAATAAATACATACTCATCCGACGTCTCTAACTCACATTCTCTCCTCCTTGAACCGACAGATGCATATGAAATTATTAAAATCTCGAAAGTGCTCCTGGTCCTGATAAAATTTCAGTTATTCTTATTAAAAGAGCTTTAAAGTCCTTATTAGTACCAATGATGCACATCTTTAACCTGAGCCTTGAGACCGGTACCTTCCCAGAATGTTGGAAAATAGCAGCGGTTTCTCCTATTCACTGCACCAGATAATTATAGACCTATAGCACTACTTTTTTTTTTTTTTTTTGGGTGGGATATCATCATATGACTTCTCCCGCTCTGGGCGGAGCGGAAGGGCGTGTCAGACTCTTACTGACTAAAACCCACCCGTGTTCCTTCGGTTGCCTGTTGCCAGGGTCCCGGTATCCCTTTCGGACTATTCCGCAACCCTGGCAACCTATAGCACTACTAAGCTCTGTCTCTAAAATATTAGAGAGGATTGTTAACTCCCGCCTTATATCTTTCCTTGAGAAAAATCATCTCATCTCTGATAACCAATTCGGTTTCCGAAGGAATAGGTCGACCGAGGACGCTGCCACTCTCCTTGTCAATTGTGTCTCTGCTCATATTGAGAAAAATGAAAAATGCCTTGCGATCTTCCTAGATCTTGCAAAGGCATTTGACACGGTATCAACTGGCTTACTTCTCAAGAAACTAGAATGGTTAGGAATAAGAGGAATTTGCCTTAAATGGTTTAAAAGCTACCTGACAAACCGGAAACAGTACACAAAAGTAAACTCTTTCACTAGTGACCAACTCCCTATTAACTTTGGAGTCCCACAGGGCAGTGTACTTGGTCCCACGCTTTTCATTGTGTATATTAATGACATATTAAACCTTTCTGTGAAAAATGCTGATACTATAACTTATGCAGATGATACAGCCGTCATATTTCACGGGAAAACGTGGGAACATGTACACTGTCTAGCAGAAGAGGGATTGTCACTAATCGCGAATAACTTGGACAGAAACCTCGTCACGCTAAATGGCAGCAAAACAAAATATATTGTTTTCTCCAAGACTGCCGCTTCAAAACCCCCGAAACACCTAAAACTCAAACTGCATCACTGCTCTTCTAGCATTTCTACTTACCCTTGTGACTGTCCTCCTCTTGAACGTACCACTTCCATTAAATACCTCGGTATTCTCATCGATGACCACCTAACATTCAAACAACATATATCCAACCTTTCTGGCAGGATAAGAAAACTCATCCACACCATGCGTAGACTACGAGACAGCGTACCCACAGACACACTACAACAAGTTTACCTAGCGCTATGCCAATCCATAATTCAGTATTGCATCAGTGTGTGGGGTAGTACTGGAAAGACGTATCTGATTGAAGTAGAACGAGCACAGAGAGCGCTTCTAAAAGTAACTTTCAAGAAGCCCTACCGGTTCTCTACTGACGAACACTATCGTGAAACGAGGGTTCTCCGAGTCCGCCAGCTTTTCATTCTATCTGCCTGTACCAAAACTCATAAAACTATTAAAAGCAGACCCGACTACACATCAATCATAAGCAAAAGGAACTATAGAATCCCAACACCTGACACCACCTCTTTACTAGCTAGACGCTCCCCAGCCTATTCTCTCATTAATACGCACAATAAAGTCTGCAAGCTCTGTGAAATCAAAAATACTACACCGTTCAGTTGTAAAAAAAAAAAAAAAAATGTTGCAAAACTCTGGTTATGACGACTCGGAACAATTAATATAAATGCCCTGACCTGACACTATATCACACTATGGGAACAAACACGCAAACATAAACATACACTCACATACAAACATACACCACACTCACATCACATATACACAAACAAAATACTATACAACACCTGAAATCACCTATCTAGTCTCCACACTGTAAGTCGTACCCCGAGCCCCAAGATACAGACTAACTGTCTAGTTTGGGGCTCACTGGTACCACCTGCAAACCATTTTTGTAACCTGTAAACGTGCTTACTGTAATATTACCTGGACAATAAACGATTTTCTATTTTTTCTATCACTACATAATTATAAAACAAAATCCTCCGCCGCGTCTGTCTGTCTGTTTACGATAAACTCAAAACTACTGCACCGATTTTCATGCTGTTTTCACCAATTAATAGAGGGGTTCGCGAGGACGGTTTTAGTATATAATAACCGACAACCACGCGGGCGAAGCCGCGGGCATGAGCTAGTTAATGATAAAGTTAAAACAAATTACCTACACCATTTCATTAAATTTTCATTCTGTAAAGAAATATATATTTTTTTAAATCTTTATACCTTAGAGTTGTGATCTGATGAGGTTCTGATCCCTAATAAACATTTTCCACGGCCAATTGACTGATTATCAGGCTTTCTTAAGAAAACATGATTATGAGATTAGCTAGCGAATGGCCCGTGAGAAGGATATAAAACTTAGGTACTTAAGTAATTGAAAAAACGTAAACGTGATAATGGAATTAGCAATGTTTCCCGATCGAGCACGTTTTGTGATAGCAGGTTTTTCTTCATATCTTCAGTAATGACGGCTAATATCCACATTAAGTGATTATACGACTTATATGGACTATTGAATAATTAGGTCAGACAGGCAGTCGCTCCATGTAAAATACTGGTATTCAGCTGCACCCGGTTAGACTGGAAGCCGACCCCAACATAGTTGGGAAAAGGCTAGGCAGATTATGGTATTGTCAATAATTTGTGCAGCTGTTCCATCACCGCCGCCGATTATTTTTAACCGACTCCTTCAAAAAGGAGGAGGTTCTCAATTCGTATGTTTTTTTTTTCTGTATGTTACTCGATTACTCCGCCAAATATGAATCGATTTTGATGATTCTTTTTTTGTTTGGTAGGTCATGCTTCAGAGGTCCCATATACCTACATTTTATCTACTTTGCTTGTGTAGTTTTTGAGTTAGCTTCAATATTACGTATTTTTTCCAGTTAGTTTATGTAAACGATGTTCTATGTGACTCCGTCACTGTTATTTACATAGCAGGTAGTGGTATTCGAATTTGTGTGGGGTAGGTACCACAACTAAAAAGTGAAAAATAAAAACTTATTACAAAAAAAAACAACCGATTTCCAAAAAACACAAAAAGGGTGAAAAATATCTTTAATTTCGGAAGTCGGTGGCAAAAAACGAAAATTGAAAGCAGACACCGACTTCCGAAAGCCGCCATTGAGTCTGAATCGAACTGTAAGTGAGTGAGTTTTATCCAATACTCAAATAGCTGATATAGCCGCCAGGCGGGTAGCTGGCTATTTAACCATAAATAGCCGGCTAGATTAGCTATTGAAATTACGGCTTCTGTTTACTAGGAATTCTGAGGGGACGGTGCGTACGCAGTCCCCACTACCGAAATAACGCGTCCGAGTTATCCACATTAGGGATAATCGCAGGGGTCAACCCAACCGCAGTGCAATGGGAAGGTCTCGCCCTGGGGGAACCGCCTTATTGATCACGGTATCCCCTACGCCAGGTAAGTATGAAGTCTTGACAAAAACGCGGGAGGGTCGTTCAACGACGGAGAATATTGACACCGCGATCCAGAAATGTGTCGTAAATGTACAGCGCCATCTAGTTATTGGATGGGAAACTTGGGACTCGGCCAAAAATAAACTGGATTCGCGACGAAAGGTAGAGTGGAATGTCAGAGTGTTGTATATAAATTCAATGCATTGTAGTCTGAATCCATAGGATAGATAATTAGTTTAAGTAGGTAGATAGTAGTTATAAATTATTATTATCTCTGTTTGAAGTGGCACGTGTAACACTTGTTCATTTTTTACTGCATTACATCATAAATTAATTTAGTATGTTATCAAGAATACATTAGACAAGCTGCGCCCCGCGGGAATCTATGTACCTATATACATACTAGCTGCGCCCTGTGGTTTCACCCGCGTAAATCTCGATCCCATGGGAATATCGGGATAGTACCGCGGCTTCGCCCGCGTGGTATGTCGATGAAAAGTACCCTATGTCCTTCCCCGGGATGCTATCTATCTCCTTGCCAAATTTTATCGAAATCCTTCCAGTGGTTTAGGTGTGAAAAGGTAACATACAGACAGACAGACAGAGTTACTTTCGAATTTATAATATTACTAGCTGCGCTCCGCGGTTTCACCCGCGTAAGTTTCGATCCCGTGGGAATATCGGGATTAAAAGTATCCTATGTCTTATTCCAGGTCATGGTCTACCCTGTACCAAATTTCATCCAAATCCGTGCAGCCGTTTTAGTGTGAAAGCGTAACAAACAAACTCACTTTCGCATTTATAATATTAGTTAGGATATATAGTATGGAAGTATGGATAGGATAGTTCCTGTATTTATTATGAACGCGTACGATGTACTGTGGGTAAAATTACCTATATTGCCCCACACTAGGAATTTCTTCCTGTATCGTGGGTGCTTTTACAAACATAGAAACTCACATACACTAACACCCAGACCCGGAACAACTACTTGCAGATCATACAAATATTTGTTCCGTGCGGGAATCGAACCCACGACACGTTGCACAGCAGTCCATCGCTCAGCCACTGCGCCAACCGTGTCGTCGAGTTATAAGACAATAAATCTCAAGATCACGTTCCAAGAACAAAAGCCTTTCATACAAATCCATATTCAACAACAAAGGAATACAAAATGGCTGATAATCATCATACACATATCACTGTCGATGACGAACCGTTGTCATTCGCTGTACAATGTACATGTAAGTAAACTCACGAGACAGTAAACAAAGCATTTAGTAAGAACTTACTAACCAAACGATCTATTCTGTAAAAATCTCACCGTGAAAACTTAGGTGAAGTGAGTGTGAAGTGAGCTGTCATTAATGTCAATCCCTATGTATGTACCACAGGGCCGTAGCCAGGAATCCATTTCGGGGGGGGGTTATTGCAATTTTTTTTTAAAAGAAATTAAGTTCCTATTTCTGATTTCAGAGAGGGTAGAAAAATCATTTCCCCTTTTTCGAAAATCTTAAAAAAATTATTACGAGCGAAGCGAGCTCGAAATTTTTAGAATCCAGATAAAAATACAGTATTTAAGCATACTTTTACTGGTATCTCTATCTATTCTATCTATCTATCTACTATAATCTATTTCGCATAGGCGTACTTTATAATCTACATATAAAGTACGCCTATGCGAAATAGATTACAATTATCTGTATAAGGAGGTACCCTTTTTTTTTTTTTTGGGTGGGAAGGAGGTACCCTAGGGGGTCGATCTCTGGATTGAGATTCTAGTTTCTCGCATTTCGGGGGGGTTTGAACCCCCAAAACCCCCAGCTGTATACGGCCCTGATGTACCACCAGCACCTGAATTGCGTAAAACATTGTTCACCCATAATATGGTGTGACCCATAGGGTCTTACCACCCTGCCAGGGTTGCGGGAAAGTCCGAAAGGGATACCGGGACCTTGGCAACAGGCAACTGAAGGAACACGGGTGGTTTTTAGTCATTAAAAGTCTGACATGCCCCTCCGCTTCGCCCAGAGCGGGAGAAGGCATTGGAAGATATACAACCCTCAAAAAAAAGGGTCTTACCACAAAAAACTTGGACACTTGTTAAACGCGTGTCTACTGTCAGTTTTATGTCAAACTCCATACAGAAATGTCATGTTTAAAAGGTGTTTACTCTAAACAACTGTCATACACGGTTTTGTGGTAATAAGGTATCAATCACAATTCGAGGGTTTTGAAGGAAATTCCTAAAGGGCTTCATGGGTTTAAAAAAATTCGTCTGCTGAAGGTAAATAAAACAATGAAAGTGACAGAACTGTGATGCTGGGTCCACACTAACGGTCAACGTCAATGCCGCTCATCGCCATAATTAACGCAGTAATTATTCCGTTAATTATAGCGATAAATTGAATGGCCACATTTGAACGGTCAACGTCAATGCTCATTTGCCGCAACCAGAGTTATCGTCTACCGACAAAGGCCATTATGAATGCCGTTGTCAAATTCTAGCGATAAATTGTGGCTACATCTACGGTTAACGTCAATCATCGCGATAATCAACGGCGTTTCCCGTTGGTGTGGCCCCAGCATCAAAATGAAAGAAATTGCGATCAATTGTCATTTTATGTGTGATACACAATGGAATGACAAGTCATTTCAAGCTCACTTCACATTAAGTTTTCATGGTGAGGTTTTTGCAGACCGGCAGTGCTTGTCTAGAACTCGACGACAGAACGTTATAAAATTAATCATCACTATAGCACAATAAGATTTATCTAATCTTCATAGTAATATCACTTCGATTAGTTGATAACGAATGACGAACACCTTTGTCCATCGGCTGTGTAGTGGAGTGAACGTGTGAACAATGAAATTCAGAATATTTTAAAGACTTTGTGTAGTAGGGAAATTTTTAATCAGAAATTAACAATATGGGTGAATTACAGAAAAGTGAGATAGCGGGGAATGAGAAGAAGAAAGGGTCTCCGTTTTGGAAACAGGTTAGTGTAATTGTCATATTACTTTTCATCAATATCTATATTAATGACATGCTCAGCTTACGGTAATATTAATTAATATTTAACTTGAAAACAATAGTGCCACACTATTTGAATACCTAACTTGGTTGTCGGTTGGTGGGTTGGCAGTCGCTTCATGTAAAATACTGTATTCAGCTGCAGCCGGTTAGACAAGAAGCCAACCCCAACTTAGTTGGGAAATAGCTAGGCAGATGACGACTGTTGTTTACCTAACATTAATTTTTTTGAATACACTCCTAACAAACCTCTCAAACTGCATGGACAAATTTGTTTGCGAAGTGTGGTATTAATTTCAGAGGATACTGATTACCTTATATTCTTTCCAGAGTAGAAGTAATTCATAATCATCACAATTAATAGTTTCTAGCTTATAGTTTCGTATATCAAAACACCTAGTTATACCTATCCTTTTAGAGCTACATATTAAACTGTTAATATGTCACATTTCCGACTCATTACCTGTCTTTGCTAATCTCACTAATTAGTCTTATCACAATGCTATTTCATGATCGTCATGACTTTGAATGGCATACCTATTACCTGTTGAATTGTCTCGATTCCATATTATATCTACCGCAATACCTATTTATTTTTATGGAACGTTAGCCAGAGTAAATATAGAATCTAATACAACGATCTTAGTTCAGTTACCATAATCAAATTAATGGCTCAAATAAACTGTGTAGGTATATACTGCTGGGGAGTTTGTTGCGCCACTTCTTCTTCCCAGCTAAAGCACTAGAAAGTGGTGAAGGGTGGGCGCTTTGGGGGACTGTCTTATGTAATTTTGACGTTCGAAAAGTGCTGATTCTCAGCCTAGTTTGAATAAATGACATCTGATTTTGATTTTGATTTTATGAATGACGTTTCCAGTCTGCTTAAGAAAATTGAATAAATAAATAATTCAATTAAATAGTTTAGTCACTATAGCTAGTCGTCTGATTGGAAAAACCCATAGTCGGCCCATCTCTACTATTTAGTTAGTTTGTGTTTTTTTTTAATTCGTGGATTTATTTGATATCTTAGTTCCTAAAATATACGCCAATGCATTAGTACTAAGATTTAAAATGAAAATAAATACAATCATTGATCTCATTTCATCTAGAAATTATTCAGGGATAAGAAATGGGTCATAAAGAAGAAAATGTGTGGTTAATTATTTTAATTTAGAAAAGAATATTTTCTAGTCATAGTTGTTTTCCCGTATTCACAGTGTTCTATCTATCTCTGTAAAAGTGAAGTGAAGTGAGCTGTCATCCATCTGATGCTAGGGATTGACTCTATTGACAGCTCACTTCACCGAAATTTTCACGGTGAGATTTTTTCTGAATAGATTGGCTGACATTACGGTTTTGGATGAATTGTCGTCAAAATTCCAAGCTTCGCTGATGTGGTTTTGTCTAAAATCTAGTTCCTAGACACAAAGACACAAACCTTTCTCAAGTTATAAATGAGCCATAAGTGACGATTTCCAAGTACCATATTGTTTTCCGTTATTTGTTAATTGCACATGAAGATAATCTTACAACAGCTAAGCTAATGAAGATTGATCGCTCAATAGTTCTTGTGACAGTGTCAATATTTGTGAAGTACCCATTGTAATCTGTACGCTTATACAGGGGAAAATTTTGTCGTCAATAACAATTTATATTGGTTATAGAATACATAGACACGACGTAAGCGAAGGGGTCTATATATGGTGGTGTTTATTTGCGAGACAATTTTGACAATTATCGAGAATTGTTCAGTTAGAGGTTGGTTTTGCTTTTTTATGGTGGGTTTGCAAATTGGTGTGTGAATCATGTTGCTACGAAGGTATTTAAGGTTTTTGAGAATATTAAGGATTTTGACTAAAATATTAGCCTGTCAGTAGTATTGTAGGTAGGTACAGTGAGCATTTAAACCATTTAGTTTTTTTTTTAAATAAGGTTTATTTTCTATTGTCTCCCTGTCCATTCATAGATAGTATGGTAGTTAGAGCGATATCTACCAGGCAACCAGACAGCCGCACGCCGTTGTACCCTGAATATTAATGGTTTTTTAAATGAGCTTAGCTAGATAGATAAATTATTGATCTATGAAAAACGACGTTTTGTCTTGTTACGTTTTAAAACCTGAAACTCAGATCCTATTTATGATAGATTGAAACATGACGTAGTAACTTAAACCTACACAAAAATCGTATGTTTCATGGTCTATGAAAAACGATGCCCTATAAAAACCTTATTTGTCTTCTTATGTTTTAAAACCTGAAACTCAAATCCTATCACTACGGTGATTGGACCACATGACGTAGTAACGTTAATTATACACTAAAATCATTTCATTGACCAGTATCGTGAATCAAAATTAATAGATGTCGAGATAAGATCGTATCGCTGTGTACCAGCTGTTATCAGTGTTATCCCAAGGTGTCATATCGTAAATGCGTAATTTTCGAGACTTATCAGTAAACGATCGAATGATTGATATTTTGTACGTTAAACGTGGTTGATACGTCCAATTCGGTTGTCAAGCGGAATCCTAACTGTAATCCATACTAATTATAAATTCGTAAGTAACTCTGTCTGTCTGTTACCTTTTCACGCCTAAACCACTGAATGGAGGTCGATAAAATTTGGCAAGGAGAGAGATGACATCCCGGGGAAGCACTACTTTTTATCGACATACCATGTGGGCGAAGCCGCGGGCGGAAGCTAGTCCTAACTAATATTATAAATGAGTGAGAATCTAATAGAATGAGAGAAAGTGAGTTTGTTTGTTTGTTACGCTTTGACGCTAAGACAACTGAACGGCTTTGGATGAAATTTGGCACAGGGGTAGACCATGACCTGAAATAGGACATAGGATACTTTTTTTCCCGATATTCCCACGGGATCGAAAGTTACGCGGGTGAAACTGCGAGGCGCAGCTGGCTTAATATAAGTATGTACTTAGTTCTCTTGAAAACACAGTTAGGCTACCTAACATGTGTTTCTCTCTATAGACTTACCTAGAAGGCTTTTTATAAAAGTGTTTTTACAAGACGCAAATACTTAAATGCAATCAATGTGCAGATTGTGCAGGTATGAGGAACATAGTTATTGACACCCTATTTTTAAATGACTACGGCGAAGAAAAAAGGCTTGTTATGATTTGTCCGGTACCTATGTATGTATGTATCTTCATCATCTCATATCTTCTAAACGACTCATCATAATCATTCATTCATTCATTCATTTAAGAAATGAGGTATCGTTGGAAGCGTCTTGATCGTCCGCTGGTTATAGGCTATGTGACGTTACATTAAATTAAAAATGGCGCCCTCGAGATGAAATAAAGTCAGAAACTTAAGGCGCTTGGTCCCGTTCAGTACCGTAACATGGTCAATTTAAAAAGCCTACTCCTCATTAATGACTTGGATAAAAGATCTGAAAAAAATACATGTTTGCCATAGATTCATGTACAACATTTTAATCGAGCAGTTTTTTTCCTAAGACTAATACTTTTGCCTTAAAAAAATATCTACCAAGACGCAATTGTTGGCTAATAACTACTAAACGGCTTTGATGTTTGGAAATATTTATATACTGAAAAATTGATGGTTAGAGGTACTACAGATTGTTCGTTGCATAAATGTAAATTAATCAATATTTTTAAGAATATTACCCCACTTAGAGATAGAGGTTCAGAGGTGCTCTGCGCGGGGCGCGGGCGGCAGTCCCGAGTTAGCATTGCTACGGGACGGCTGTGTCGCTCGCTGCTCCGCCCCGGCTATCGACCGACTATGCACGTTTGCGTGTGTTAGTGCAAATATTTACGAACGAATTGTATCAATGTGCGTTTATAGACTAGCTCGCTGCAGAGAGCCCAAGTCAATTGTGCGCGTAGGCGCTTTGTTGTTGAGTTTTTTTTTTAACATGCAATTACTTATTAATACTTTTTTTATTTACATTCACATAATTTACATACAAATTTATAATATAAGTAGACCAAAAAAATATGTTAATGTAACATAACATCACGCCTGTATTCCCCGAAGGGTTAGGCAAAGGTGTACCTTTAGTTAGTACACTCACATTTTGCCAGTTATGTCGCATGTAATAGGGGCGAGCCTATTGCCATCAACCAGGCACAAATCGAGGCTCTGGGCTGCTACTGAGTAATCCCAGATAGAAAAACCGACCAAGTGGGTGTCGGACCACACATAATGGTGCCGATTCTCTTGTCACAAAATTCTCTAAACTAAACTAAAAATCACTAAACTTTTGTTTAGTCCTGTCAAACGATCAAACTCATTCTGAAATAGACTTTAAATGACATAACTTAACTATAATTTAGTTTGACAGCACTAAGATGGCACTGAGATTAGTTTAGTGAAAATGCTATTCTGAATTTGACGATTTAAACTAAAAATTTGTTCTATATCTAAAATCCTCTAACTAAATCTGACTATATATATATATATATATATATCGCGATTAAAAATGTGGGGAATAAAATGAGATGTCATGAACTAAAATTCAAACCAACACCTCAACTTCAGTTACAAAAAACAGTACTGTATTTTTTTATTTTCTTTTGCTTATATCTCGAAAACGGTGTGTCCTATCGCAAAATTAATGAAAATTTCGACCCCCTTTAGAAAACCCTTAAACCCCTAATTCTCAACATGTTGGTAATTATTTTTAATTTTTTTTCTTTATTTTCCATACAAAAACTGAAAAATTCCATTAAAAACACGTCGAGGCTGCCGTGCAGGCGCGCCTCTGGCTCTAAAAAAAAACACGGGGTAGGGAAAACAAGTACCAAGTGGAGGCGCGCGGTTGTCAAATTCGATTTTAGTTGTGTCAAAATAAGTTTTAAATTTAGAGAATTTATTTGGCAGAATAGTTCCAAGATTCCCATAGTCAAAAGTAAGGAATTTTACTGATAGTTTAGTTAGTTTAGTTCGGTGTACAAGAGAATCGGCACCAATGAAGGTTTCCGTAGTTGGAATGAATTTATGCCAAGAACAAACTTAACATTGTAGTTGAAATCATGTTCTCCCATACGAAATGTACGGGAGAACATGTTTTTGTAACTGCAAATTTAAGTTGGTAGATTATTACCTACTCGTTAACTTGTAGAACCTGGTATAGCCTATAGCTGTGATAGTTTTCCTTTTAATTTCGTCATACATTATATACTACTGCTGTGAATTTTTTCACATATCCAAAATTGGACGAAAATAAAAGGTGTATCTTTTATACACGAAATATTTTAAGGGGTCATTGTACTCATCATCATGAACAGCTTTCACTATGGGACCAAGCCTGAAATCACTTTACTTTATGTTCGCATAGCTCGTCAAAATGTAGAACAGCTGACACTTTTTTCGCGATTTCAGCGTTGGTCCCATATGCACACGGCTACACATCAAGCTATACATTTCCAGTTTATACTGATCTCGCATTGTATAGAATTTCCGTACAACGCGAGGTCAGCTTATACTGGCAATGTACCTATAGCTTGAAGTGTAGCCGTGTGTACAATGACCCATTAAAATATTTCTTAACTACATACCTAACTATATACCTACCTACATACTTACCTACATACATACCTAGAATACCTACCTACATACCTAGAATACCTACCTACATATACCTACATACTTTTATATCTACATGTTGTACTTAGTAAACGTTTAAAACTCCAGCACAGACCTACATAACATAGGTTTTTCTGTTGCATTTAGAATACGCGTTATAGTGGCAACCTATTCTTACCATTGCATTGCTAAAATTCGCGTAAATTTAACATGTACTTGTAGCCGTAAGGGGTAAGCAATGGATCCGCAATCGAAGACGTCCGGGATCGAATCCGAAGCGATATTTGTTTTTTGAAACCATTATAATTATTTATAAGTATTCTAAGCAACAATGTTAGTTATTATTTTAACTATTTATGTTTATTTATAATCTATTCATTCTTATTTTTGTTTTTTTATGAAGTTTAATATTTGTTATTGTATTATTATTTAACTATTTATAGATATCAGTATTCAGCAGACTTTACTGAAAACTAATAATATGATTTAGACTTTATGCATGTTTTTTTGTTAATGTAACGTATCGTATGAACACAATAAAGTCGAGCACGTTACTCGGTCATTTATTTATATATTTAAGTCAACTTTATCTTTAAAAAAAAACATGCATAAAGTCTAAATCATATTATTAGTTTTCAATAAAGTCTGCTGAATACTGATATCTATAAATAGGTAAATAATAATACAATAACAAATATTAAACTTCACAAAAAATAAAAAATAAGAATGAATAGATTATAAATAAACATAAATAGTTAAAATAATAACTAACATTGTTGCTTAGAATACTTATAAATAATTGTGATGGTTTCAAAAAACAAAAGTCAATTCGGATTCGATCCCGAACCTCTTCGATTGCGGATCCATTGCTTACCCCTTACGGCTACAAATACATGTTAAAATTACGCGAATTTTAGCAATGCAATGGTAAGAATAGGTTGCCACTATGACGCGGATTCTAAATGCAACAGAAAAACCTATGTTATGTAGGTCTGTGCTGGAGTTTTGAGCGTTTACTAAGTACAACATGTAGATATAAAAGTATGTAGGTATAATGTAGGTAGATATGTAGATAGGTATTCTAGGTATGTATGTAGGTAAGTATACATACTTACCTACATACATACCTAGGTAGGTAGGTAGGTATGTAGGTAGGAAATATTTTAAGGGGTCATTGTACACACGGCTACTCGCGTTGTACGGAAATTCTATACAATGCGAGATCTGCATAAACTGGAAATGTGTAGCTTGATGTGTAGCCGTGTGTATATGGGACCAACCCTGAAATCGCAAAAAAATAATCAGCTGTTCGACATTTTGACAAGCTATGCGAACATAAAGTATCACGTGTATAAAAAGATACACCTTTTATTTTCATCCAAAGACATGCTAAAAAATAATATCCAGTAAAAACTTAAAATATATGTAACTTATGTATCTATCTATACAAATGTCAGCCTTGCATCTCCGCCATTCCTTTCTGGAATCGTAGGCAAAATAGGCGTCCTATGCGCGCAACTCTGCGCCCTTGTATTTTCTTTGATCGCCGTTTTAGTTTAGCGCGCCACCGCACGCGTTTTACGTATTCGGGGAGTAGGGAGTTTAGCTCCGCCCACATGCTCAAGGTCAGTGAGGTAACTATCGCCCTTAAATGTTTAATCGTACCATGTTGGGTATCAAATGAAAGGGCTTAATGAGCACATTTCAAAAATATATATATTATAATCCCAAAATAATTTAAAAAATAATAAAGTAATAAAAACTAAAACCCAGTGGATACGGAAGTTCAACAATTTTGCTCTTGTTTACTGGCAATCGGAACTTTTACGATATAACCGTCCTTTTTCTTCACCGTAGTCGGGTAAAAACTAAAACTCAACAACGACTAAAAAGGTATAAACAAGACACCACAGACAGACAAATTAAAAATCCGGAGTCCCACGTAAATCAAACAGATTACGTGTGACTCCGGATCTTGTGTCCGGAGTGTATGTAGACGATATAATGTTTGACTCCGTCACTGTTATTTACATAGCAGGTATTCGAATTTGTGTGGGGTAGGTACCACAACTAAAAAGTGAATAATAACAACTTTTTACAAAATAAAAACCACCGACTTCCACAAAAACACTAAAAACGTGAAAAATTACTTTAATTTCGGAAGTCGGTGGCAAAAAACGAAAATTGAAAAGCAAAGACACCGACTTCCGAAATTAAAGTTATTTTTCACGTTTTTATTGTTTTTGTGGAAGTCGGTTTTTTTTTTTTTTGTAATTTTTATTGTCATCTATCGGAGAATGGAATAAAAAAACGTTTTGGGCCGACCCCAAGTAACAAACGTTTTGGGACAAGGGCAGGAAGACGATGATGACGATGTATCGCGGAAAAAGGGGCACTGCGACAGTGCTCTATAATATCTCAATAGAAGAGAATAAGAAATTAAAGAAAATTTGTTCATTCTGCACAAACAAAACGCACATTACTGCAAAAAAAATAAAAAGACAAAACACAGAAATTAGCCAAAAGCCTCGTATTCAACCAATAAAAGTTTGACAGTTTGAGTCTCTTATCATAGACTTATAGGTTGATATCAAGGACAGCAACCAAAGACAATCTAACTAATATTATAAACGCAAAAGTTTGTTAGTATGGATGGATGTTTGTTACTCTTTCATGCAAAAACTACTGAACGGATTTGGATGAATTTTGGCACACAGATAGATTATAACCTGGATTAATACATATGATACTTTTTATCTCGATATTCCTACGGGATCGTGCCTTACGCGGGTGAAACCGCGGGGCGCAGCTAGTAATCAATATAATTCATTATTATTACGGATTCTCCTAGTGATCAGTTTTTCACAAACTTATACACGTGTCGACCATAGCTCTCGAAAATTAAATACCTGCGCATTTAATTAAAGACTCCGTACAATAAGATTACAAATATCTAATCAAAAGATCGTAATTAACATTAAAACAGCGCTTTTGTAATAAATAATTCGCTAAGCATAATCTAATAATGTATTTAAAAAGTAATAAGTAATCTTTTAAATCCATCATATCTTATCAAATATGCACTTGTAATGAAACAGCACTTCACCTTTGTAAAGTCGGTTAAGGTTAATTAATCAGCTGTTCTGTAAAAATTGAAAAATTAGGTGAAGTGAGTGTGAAGTAAGCTGTCAATAGTGTCGAGCAGCACGTGGAATGACAGTTCACTTCACTTCACCTATGTTTTCACGGTGAGAATTTTATAGAGTAGGTAGTTTATTTTTCTTTATTGTTTAAAGAACTTGAGCTTCTTCTTGAGCTGCATCCGTTTAGACTGGAAGCCGACCTCAACGTTGGGAAAAGGCTAGGCAGATTGATTGGTTCAAGAACTTAGTTTATTTTTTTTGTGTAGCATTTTTCCTCTTGCTCTCCTGCATTCTGTGGAAGTGATGATTTCGTGTAAAGCAAAGGAAGTGTGTAACAGGAAGCCGTGGAAGCGCGCTCTATTTTATTTGACCATAGTGAGCGCGCGCGGTGCTAGAGGTTGCCGTCAGAATTGACCTTGACGAGGCTCCGCCTTTTAATGTTGCTCCTTACCAAGGGGAGAGGTCAGATGTCACATCATAGGCGACTGCTGTAATACTCACTTGTTTTTTTAGGGTTCCGTAGTCAACAAGGAACCCTTATAGTTTCGCCATGTCCGTCTGTCTGTCTGTCTGTCTGTCCACGGCTTTCCTCAGAGACTGTTGGTACTAGAAATCTGTAATTTGGTATGGGTATACAACATACATATAAATCACGCCGACAAAGTGGTAAAAGAAAATCGTCAAAAAATTTTTTTTAGGGTACTTCCCGTACACGTAAATTGGGGATGGTATTTTTTTTCTCGTCAATCCCGTGGTGTGGGGTATCGTTGGAAAGGTCAACAACTATTTTTGGATTCAGGGATCCGTTTGCGAAATATTAAGCTTTAAAGTGCTAATTTTTGTTAAGTCAAGTGTCCCGTCCTCACCCCTGCCAGCTAAATGGTTGGTTTTGGGTAAGTGAAAAAATTCACGGCAGTAGTATCAATCAATCTGCCTAGCCTTTTCCCAACTATGTTGGGGTCGGGTCGGCAGTAGTATATATAACAAAATTAAAAGGAAAACTATCACCGCTACGCTCCACAAATTACCGAGTAATAATCGACCAATTTAAATTTGCAGCTGCAAAAACATGTTCTTCAACTACAATGTTAAGTTTGTTGGATAAATTCATACCAACTACGGAACCCTACATAGTGCGTGGTTCGACATGCATTTGGCCGGTTTTTTATTGTGTGACTAAAAGTAGGTAGTCACGGCTACATTTCAAACTATACATTTCCAGCTTATGCTGATCTCGCATTGTATAGGATTTCCCTACAATGCGAGGTCAGCTTATACTGGAAATGTATAGCTTCATGAGTAGCCGTGTGTACGTTATCTTGTAACAAATGGCGTGAGGGATCTAAGTATGTAGATATCTTGAAAAGTGCTTGTATAACACTTCAGTAAATACCAATCACTTGTAGTACATTTACATTGTTAATCTATGCTTATAATAGGTAACAATGGAACATGTGTTAGTTTTTAACCTAGAAATTTCCCAAGGTCAGCTTTCATCGACAGATCACTGAACACACGTAAAGCTTTTAACACGAAACGAACAGCGAACTTTATCATCACCATCCATCTTGCCATGGCAACTCCAATACTTACTAGCAGAGCCTGTACGTCATCTAATTGCGTAACACATTGGTGCCCTGCCGATTCCCTTGTTCACATACTAAACTATATTTAAGTTCAGTGCATCTTTTTTAACCGACTTCTTCAAAAAGGAGGAGGTTCTCAATTCGTCTGTATGTTTTTTTTTGTATGTTTGTTATGCGATTACTCCACCAATTATGAATCGATTTTGATGATTGACAATTCTTTTTTTGTATGGTAGGTCATGCTTCCGCGGTGGTCCCATATAAATTTTATTAACTTTACTTGGGTAGTTTTTGAGTTAGCGTCAATATTACGTATTTTTCCCACTTAGTTTATCTAGACGATGTTATCATTTACTCCTTCACTGTTATTTTCATCAGCTAGTGGTATTCGAATTTGTGTGGGGTAGGTACCGCAACTAAAAAGTGAAAAATAAATAATTTTTACAAAAAAAAAAAAAACCCACTTCCAAAAAAAAACACTCAAAACCGAAAAATAACTTTAATTTCGGAAGTCGGTGGCAAAACACGAAAATTGAAAAGCAAAGACACCGAAAGTTATTTTTCAGTATTGAGTGTTTTTTTTTTTTTTTGTAAAAAGTTTTTTCTTTGTAGGTATTTCATTAAGAAAATGACAGAAGATAAATTTTAGTTTAGTCCTGTCAAAGTAATCAGCGCCTGACGTAAATTGACGTTATTTGAGTAGGCAAGTTTTTAATCACGTCTAAACTTGTATGGAGTAGTGACAGGCGCTGATTAATTTGCAGGACTAAACTAAAATTTACAAAGAAAAAGATTCACTGAACTTAAATTCAGTTTTTTTTTTGTGAACAAGGGAATCGGCACCATTCGTAACCGATTAAGACTAATCTATTTGATTTTGACAGTTCAACAACATTTATTGCGTTAGGTACCTATTTACGTTGTTGAGTAGATTTTTTTTTCCATCTTATGCAGCCATGGATTAGCAATCTGTTACAAAACAATTCAGCAACCTAATTGCGTAATGATAACGTAACGATCGATCACAATTGGAATCGTTTTGAAACAAAATGTCTATCCGATCTATTCTTTTACCGTGTATTACGCATAATCAGCATAATCAGCCTATAATGTTCCCACTGCTAGGACACAGGCCTCCTCTCTGTGAAAGGGAGCGGGCCGTAATCCGTGTATTACGCAATTAGGCTGATCTAATAGTTCTCAGTAGCAGCCCGAAGCCTTGATTTGTGTATCGCCCCTATCATATGAGACTATTATAGTACAGTTATAGTATTTATAAATATAATTCTCCAGTGGGTGTCGGTACTATAAGTACCGATCTGCCAAACCCTTTGGATAATGCAGGTGCTGTGATGTTCTGTAATAATTGTTGAGTTCAAGATTGTCCGTTACTATTCTAATTAACTCTAAATGACAAACATGAAAAGAGATACAAGACTGCTTCTAGTTTTCTGTTCATTATATAACGCAATACCTTAATTTTCCAGGCATTCGTGACAGCGAGTGTATCCACGAACATCATCGCTCACGGCTGCGTCATCGGCTTCTCAGCGATCCTGATCCCCAATCTTCGTCTTCCCGAGTCTCAGATACACGCCACACCCAGTGAAGAGTCATGGATAGGTAAGAATAGACAGTAACTCATTTGCAAGGAAGGAACCGTTGCCAATTATGTATATAATTAATAGTGTCAAATGCAGTACTTCGTACAATAAAATATTTTTTTACAAAAAAAAATCCAGTCTATATCAATGGACAAACATTAAAAAAAAAACGTAACTTACATTTGTTATTTTATGTACGAACATAGAGCCTCCTCCTTTCTGGAAGTCGGTTATAAAAACGAATAGGTTCCCAATTTCCCATAGAGGGAATACCATGCCCGGTATATGTAGGTACCCATTGTTGATACTGCATAGAAAATCATGATGCTACTGTGTCAGGTCACACTCTTGGTTGAATGGCTTGTTTATATTAATGAATACTTAAATTACCGCTATTTAGTATCCTTATTTTTAAATACATTTGTCGAAGTGTTGATAGATGTTAAGTTTCTGATAAAATTCTGTTTGATTAAATAAAAATCTCATATTCATATTTTTATGATTCCAGTCTCAATCATCGGCTTCGCGCTGATCACGGGCAACATCATCATCACACCTCTCATGGACCTCCTCGGGAGGAAGAGGTCACATCTACTGACCATCATACCGGTCCTCCTGGGCTGGTTCCTCCTCCTCTTGGTGAACACCGTCGGCGGTCTCATCGCGGCCAGATTCATACAAGGCATTGCCATGGGCATGCTGGGACCATTGGGGTCCATCATCATAGGTGAAATGACTGATCCAGTCAATAGAGGAGCATTTCTTACTTGCGTGTCTTTATCATTGACACTAGGAGTCCTGTTCTGCCACTCCTTAGGGAGTTTCTTCAGTTGGGAGCAAAGCGCATTAATATGCTCTTTCATCAGTTTCACAAGTCTCCTCTTAATCATTTTCAACCCAGAGTCACCATCGTGGCTAATCTCAAAAGGAAGGATTGACGAAGCAAGGAAGGTCTTCCTCTTGTTGCGAGGGGATGGTGATCAACAACTGGATGAATTAGAAAAAATGATAGCTGCCCAAAGAATGGCAAGAAAATCCAGTGTTATAGACCAGAATTTGTCAGCCTGTGCAAAGATAAAACGGTACCTAAGATATTTTAGAAAAACTATGAAGAAGCCGGAGTTCTACAAACCTATTACTATAATGGTGTTCCTATATGTGATGTTCCAGTTCGCTGGTATCAATGTAATCAGTTCCTATGCTACAGATATTATTAGTCAAGTTGTAGGGCCTGAAGCGAATGCTAAAGTCATTATGGTGGCTTTGGACATCGAGCGGCTTATCTGCAACATTCTTGCAGTCTACCTGATGAAGACTATGAAGAGACGGACCTTGCTGTTCAGCACTGGGTCGATATGCATCCTCTCCTACATTGCGAAAGGACTCTACGTTTACGCGAAGCAAAATAACAAGTTGCCGTTCGAAAGCCAGTGGCTGCCGATCGGTTTGATAGGAATTTACATGTTTTCATTAACTGTTGGTATCTCTTCGATACCGTTCGCAGTTTCTGGGGAGATATTCCCATTAGAATACCGTGGTTTGGGCAGTGGTATCAGTATCCTTGGTTTGTCATTGAATTTCTTTGTAGCCCTGAAATGTTTCCCGATGTTGACGTATTCTATTGGATTGCCATGTACGTATTACTTGTATGCTTGTGTGGTTGCATTGTGTATGTCGGTTGTCTGGGTGATGTTGCCAGAGACGAAGGACAGGACTCTTCAGGAGATAGAAGACAGTTTCCGAGAAGTTACTCCCGCAGACGCAAAGAGTAGTGAGCCTCTGAATAACGCACATGGAGATTTAATGATGCGCAGAGTCAGTTCTGTTATTATGTACTAAAAGTGTACAGAAGTTTATAAAAGTCCTGGAACGATTTTAGAAACAATTTGCAGTACACTGTAGGTACTGTTACTCAATAAGATGATTTATTTGAATCGGCTCTAATCTTAATTATTAAGTTAATTTTACGTAATTTATGAATTGTGTAATTCAATCTCAAATAAGTGAATAAAACAATTTTTACTTCAGATCAATTTATTTCTCTCATAACTATTCATGTTTTAACACTTTCAGTGCCCTAGGAGGGCTCAATGTTATTGGTTTACCATTATCGGTTTAATTTTGTTACATAATCCAGGTTTAGTTACCATAAGTTGGCATCGCTACAGATTAACAGCGAATAAAGGCTACCATACATGATCAGATCTACCTTCAGATCGCTCTCATCTCTTTGCACTACTTGAAGAAATAATTCTAACTAGCTTCAAGCCGATATGATACAAGTTCGTCTGCTCAGATTGGCCTTTTCATGTATGTTAGGTTTTATAACCGCACCAACCGTGACACTACAGAGCCAGATGATACCACCCTCTTCAAAAAAACAGCGCCGGAGCACTGAACGTGTTAAATAAAGCAACTCCCCCCCCAACTGCGCCGAAGCAGTAAAGCACATCCTGTGGTCTCCCGTCCCTCTTCATCCACATTCCACTTTCTTCAGCTCCAACATCTTCTCCCCTTCATGCAGCTCCACCTGCCCGATATTACCTTTAATTCCTTTGAAATGGCACTCTATCTCATATAGTGTTTTCCCCTTAGTTTCTGGTAACAAGTAATAAAGAAAAACCCCACAGACAGCGATGGAAACTCCGTAAACACAGAAAGTTCCACTGACACCGATCTGCGCGAAGGAGAATGGCGCCGTCTTTACCACAACGAAGAACATGATGGAGAGGAACATGCCAGAAATTCCACTCCCCAAGCTCCTGTATTCTAGAGGAAAGACCTCTCCTGCGATAGCCCAGGGTATAGGTAGGATGCCTAAAGTTTTTCCGAAGATGTACACGAGGGTAGGTATTACAGGGGTCCATTTGTATTCATCAGGTATGTAGCCAAAGTCTCTTAGGTAAAGAAGAAGAGCGGCGAGGAATAGTGAGACAACACTGATGTTAATTCCAAGGAAGAGAACGGTTCGTCTGTTCAGTTTGTTGACCACGATGCAGGACAGGACTGCTGTCACGAACCTCACCACATCCACCATCAACATGCTGACGTTGGAGTCAATGGTTCCAGCACTGACTTCCTCCATCATGGGGACGGTATATGATGGCACAACCGTCATCCCAGATATTTGGAACAGCACGAACATGAACATCATGATGATGGTCGGTTTATAGAACTCTGGTTTCCTGACTATCTTTCTGTATTCTTGCCATCTGGACCCTCGTCTTGTTCCTGAAGTTTTCTTCTGACTGTTGAGTAGAATCTCCAGTTCTTTCTCAGAGCTGGGGTCGTAGCCTCTGAACCAATGGAAAGACTTCCTGCATTGTTCTGTTAGGCCTCTTGAGGCAAGGTATGGTGGAGTTTCTGGTGACAGAGTAATCAGGATGAGAGATAGGACGTATACGCTTCCGCAGGCGAGACCAGCTGATCTCCAGTACAGCAAAGTTCCGAAGACGTGGGCGATCAGCATTCCGGTAGCGAAGGAGAATGCGATGGTGGCGAGGAAAGCTCCTCGATGCTTGGGAGCCGAGTACTCAGCTATGGAGACTGGTGCAGCCGCTGCCTGGATGCCCATGCCGAAACCCTGGAATTTTAAAATACTGCTTTAGTAATTAAAGGTTTAGGTTCCGTTTAATCAATATTAATACATAGTATCAATCAAAGTCGGACCACTTGAGTTACACTGACGGGTATTACGGGGCGTAATGTAACATGTTACAAAGCGAGCATTCGTGCAGTCAGTACGTAGAAACGAGCACGAACACGCGAGCAATGAGCCGCTCGTTGCTCGTTTCGAGTGGTCCGCCCGTTGTCGGTTTTTTGGCGAATCCGGCGTTACGAGGCGTAATTATTATTTATTTATTTCAATCAACTTTGGATCATACAATTAACATTACAAAATTAATTAATTAAGTAATGTACCATTCGCAGTGAGCATGTTACATTACGCCGTGTTCTAAGCTCCGTCTGTGATGTCCTGTCCATCTTTTTTGTTGACTTTTTGTCGTAGTTTGGTTTTAGTTAGCTTCTAAACTGCACTATTAATTATTCAGAAAGATTATTAGATTATAAATAAAACTTTATTTTTTTAAACTAAGTACAGAAATCTGAATGTCTTGACTTATCGCCATTGCACACGTCTGAAGCACGGGCGCGCCGCGGGTCATTCGTTAGTATTATGTAGTTTCATTTAATTTCAATCTTCCCTCAAGTAGATGCGAAGGTTTGGTAAATATTGACGTGCATACCGTCATCGTTATCAATAACCGATCACAAGAAATACTTTGTCATGCAAAACATGTGATAGCATTAAAATGATACCCTTTAGATGGTCTTCATAAATCTGGGTCAATTTGTAGCTCACTTACTCATCAAAATGAACTTAAATATATTGGTGGCAATTGTTTTTATAGGTGAAGCGACGATCTTCGCAGGGTGGCTGGTAGCAACTGGATGAGAGTTGCTGAGAATCGAGCTGAATGGCGTGCAATTGGAGAGGCAGCTGGACTGCTATAGGCTGATGATGATGATGAAGATGAGGGAAGAATGGTTTAAAGAGAGGAAGCTCATACAGTAGGATTGACAAAGGGCCCAAAATAATATGCTGATAATTGAAAAACTATACTTAGTAGTGAATTTTTCCTGGATCTTTGACAGTTGTAACGGGTGGTCAGAAGCCTGAAAGTCCGACAGTCAGTCTTACCATGGGTATTGTAATACCCAGTCACTAGGTTGTGGAGGTCAGATAGGCAGTCGCTCCATGTAAAATACTGGTAATCAGCTGCATCCGGTTAGACTGGAAGCCGACCCCAACATAGTTGGGAAAAGGCTAGGCAGATTGTTTTTTTTTTTATTGTAAGTTAAAACAATTTTTGGTTATCATTTCTAACTGAACCATGGTGAAAATTCCGGGAGTAAGTACAGGACCATCCGTGGCGATGCTTGGGCCTTGTCCAGCAGCAGTGGACATCTTTCGACTGTATCTTTGGCTCAGATAATGCTGATGAAACTGTCTTAAAATTACCTGTAGGGATCTGCTTATCAGCAAGGCAGCGGGCCCTCTCGCTGTAGCCAGCAGTGCCCATCCTCCTAGCGATGGCAATGTGCTTAGCTGGTTGGTCAGCTTCCTGCCGAGCTTCTGAAGACTGAAGGGCGCCACAATGATGCCGGAGATCAGCGCCAGGCCCAGGATTGAGGCTGAAAATATGAGAAAACACGTTGTTAGTAGAGTTATTATTTAATTGTTGTATTATGTGTGTATTATTTATGTATTATGTGTAATGACATTTAACATCACGCCTGTAATCCCCGAAGGGTTAGGCAGAGGAGTACCTATAGTACACCCACATTTCGCCAGTTATGATTAAGTCCCATGTAATAGGGGGCGAGCCTATTGCCATCAACAGGGCACAAATGCAGATTGAGCTGCTACTTAGAAACTGACTTTACCCGACCCGAGAATAGAACCCACGACCTCATGCTCAACAGTAGCGTTGCTACCACTAGACTAACGAGGCAGTAAAACATTAATAACACAAAAATGGTCATGATTTTAATAAAATAATCAGTGTACATGACGTCACAAGTATGTGATAACAACTACTATGTTTTTAAATAGGAGTGTGACACCGGTTGGGTCTCATAAAAAAATTATCGATCATGATAATGTAAATTTGACCAAATATTTCGTCGAAATTCAAGGTTGTCAATATGAAATCCTTAGGAGAACGCTTTGCAAAAAGATGTTTGCACACGATCCCGATATATTTGCAATCCACTTCAATATGCTATGCCAACATAGTCATATAATTCTTAAGAGATTAGTATTTCGTAGGTAGTATCCTAATAAATTAAGCTTGTCGGTAAGACCTAAATACGCAAAGATTGGCAAAGAGCAGGAAAGGATGGCAGAAAAGGGAGAGAACCTTGAAACTCTGCAGTTTCAGAAAAGCTATAAATCATAACGATTAAGTGTTGATTCGATTAAGTGTTGCTTCGATTAGGTGTAGCTTCGATTAGGTGGTGCTTCGATTAAGTGTAGCTTCGATTAAGTGTCGCTTCGATTAAATGTAGCTTCGATTAAGTGTCGCTTCGATTAAGTGTAGCTTCGATTAAGTGTCGCTTCGATAAAGTGTAGCTTCGATTAAGTGTTGCTTCGATTAAGTGTTGCTTCGATTAGGTGGTGTTTCGATTAAGTGTAGCTTCGATTAAGTGTAGCTTCGATTAAGTGTCGCTTCGATTAAGTGTAGCTTCGATTATGTGTTGCTTCGATTAAGTATTGCTTCCATTAAGTGTAGCTTCGATTAGGTGTAGCTTCGATTAGGTGGTGCTTCGATTAAGTGTAGCTTCGATTAAGTGTCGCTTCGATTAAGTGTAGCTTCGATTATGTGTTGCTTCGATTAAGTGTAGCTTCGATTAAGTGTTGCTTCGATTAAGTGTTGCTTCGATTAGGTGGTGCTTCGATTAAGTGTAGCTTCGATTAAGTGTAGCTTCGATTAAGTGTCGCTTCGATTAAATGTAGCTTCGATTAAGTGTAGCTTCGATTAAGTTTAGCTTCGATCTTGGATTTCAACTGCACCGACAGCTGTCCTACTTGTAAATTGATAACCTGAAGACGTTTTAGATTGTATACTTAATCTTAGCTACGGGTAAAGCGTAAGCAGGATCTAGTGGCTAAATAATAACAGCCGCCCGGATCGATCGAAGGTTAAGGCTACGCTTGCTGCGGTCGGTTTGTGAATGGGTGACCATCCATTACCTACATATTGGGAGTCATCCGTGCCTAGGAAGCCATGTTAAGCCGTTGGCCCCGGCTGTTATTCTTAGTTCTATGACAGTCGTTCCGTGTTGTCAGAAGCTCGAAAGCTGTGCCGAATGTCTGACAATCTTACCAAGGGGTATCCGGTAAATGCGTTGTGGAGGTCAGATAGGCAGCCTTTTCATGTAAAATAGGTAGGTATACTCGTATTCAACAACATCCTGTTAGACTAAAGGCCATATTTAGGAAAAGGATGGGCAGATTGATTGACTTATTCTTAGCTAAGAAGTTAAGAAACATCATTTGGATGGTTCTTAACTTCATAGCTATGAATAATTGTGATCATTAGACTCATGATCATCATGATCACAATTGCCTACACCCGCGTGACTGCCCCATAAGTGCCTTATGATTAAGATAGATTTGATTGTAGTCATTGAACAATCGTGCCTTTGTTGTACCTATCATATTTTTCAATCTTTTGGTTAGATTGCTCTGAACTTACAGTTGCGTAGGTTTTGCATTTTGGCAACTTGAGCTGTATTGCAACATGCAGAGTGAACAGTACATCGATTCTGTAAAATTCAAACAACAACTCGCATCTCACATCGCTATTCACTCTCACTTCGAATTTGGAATCGGGTTCGAGTGCGAAGTGAGCGTCGAAGTGACGGGGGTACCTTACTGAATGCCACTTCTTACGTCATCTCATACTTTATCTGTCAAAATCTCACGGTCAATTTAGTTCAACTCGCTGACACGCTCGCAAGGGTAGCGCTAGTGTATCAACCGAGTTTTTAGAATGCCAATCAAGAAATTCAGCGGATTCAGATTCAAATTTAGAATGAGGACTTACAGAATCACACCCCAGTCCACCATGTGTTCCCACCCAGTTCGGGTTAGTTCATCACACAATCTAGACGTTATTATGAACATATTATGCTGATTATGTTGTAAAATTCTAACATCGTAAACCAAAGACGAAATCGAAATTTATAATTTATCTCGACGCGACGACATGGGTCAATAAGATAATCTTTAACTTTTCAAGTCACTAACCTATTTCAATGTTCTTACTGTTCATCATTAATTAGCGTGATTTAATTTACTTAGAATGTGATATACATTTTAGTCTATTCTTATATTTATTTTTTGCATTCTCAAGTGTCTTTTTGAAAAAAAAAACTTGTGAACTTTCTGAGTTTATCTTGGACACTACTGGCATTTTTAAACAAAATTACATGATTACTATGTAAACTATTGTATCATTGTAATTATTGTGAATGTGACGGACTAAGTGGATTTTTATTTTATTTTTTTCGTTAGTTAGTTTTAACGATGTTCTGGCAATTTGAGTAGGTACTTTATGCGGCCTACCCAAACGACCTTTCTTTGGTATTGTTCGTCGAGTCGTTGAGCTCCATAAGTTCTGAGTAAGAGAGAGAATTAACAATGTCGGTTATGCATTTTTACCAATATTCACTTTTTTTAAATATTTTTATTGTGATTCTATTTATGTAAAAAGGTGAATATTGGTAAAAATGCATAACCGACATTGTTAATTGGGACCATCGATTACATGTTCTAGAATGAACAATGCTGTAAAATTTATCACGTCTGCTCTACTTTGCAAAATGAGGACTATGCTTTAATATGGCTTAGAACGAGTTTAATAAATAATTCATAAGAATATTTCGAATACCAGGAAATTTGTGGTGTGGTAGCAAATTATAAGTTTGGGTACCTACATCAATTGTAATAAACATGCTAAGTATCCAGATGCTTAAGCACTACCAGATGTGGAACTCATAATTATTAGAAAACTGCCTGTGAGAAAAAAAATCAAAAGATTGAATTTGAGTATCATTAGGCATATACAACGTGCCGCTACAATGGCGACATTAATTTAACACACGGGTAGGGCTAGTGGCCAGTAATCATAAAAATTATAATAAAATAAAATAATTGTCCATTGAAAAATTTAATTTTTCAAACAAACTAAATAATAAAAACATAACTAAAATTGAGGTCACTCTGTGTAAAACATTCATTCATGAAGCTACCTATCAGCTGGCTTACGTTCTGTCGGCCGATTCTTTGTCGGCGGCATAATTTCTAAGAAATTGCGCGGCTTTCCTTCTATTTGCCTATGCATATGATCGGTGACCCCGGCAAATGACCTCTTCGCTATAGTTCTTTAAGTATAGGTTGCTCCAAGATGGTAATTTAGAAAATTGTAAATAAATCAGTACATAATAACGTTTAATGAAATTAAAATATTTTCATTAAATGAATACGCGAAATCGTATACGTTTGTTAAATTAATGTCACCATTAAAGCGGCACGCTGTATACCTAAATAAACTGTGCTTATTTAAATAAATATAAGTCTATTGTTAATAATATACTTCGACATTTAAAGAGTAAGGTCATGGTTGAGAAACATAGCCATCGAATTAGGTTGGTACTTATGTATGACACTGAAAAAACTACTACACTACGGTAGTCCGCGAATTCTTATGTTTTTTGCAATGTGCAGATTAGTGTCAGGTTGTATGTTAATTAAACATGACTTGTATAGATTTTTTTTATTTAGGTATTTTTCAGATAACATGATCCATCATGGTTAGTAAAAACAGGAGCTTATAAACTATGTAAGTAGGTAGGTAAAGAATTTAAATAGGTAACAATTAACATAATCATTAGCATCAGCAATATGGGTATTTCTAAGCTTTCACTAATTTGGTTTATAAAAGAAAATAACTTCATTCATTCACTCACAAGATGGCGTCATTAAAAAACTGAACAAGGAAATTGTATGACGCATTCCGCGTTCACACAAGAGGATAATCTGCCTCAGATAATAACAGTAATTTTACCAGTAACCACATACTTGATGATCATAGTCACGTGTGGAATAGGTATTTACGGTTGGTATTTTATAAGCACTCTAGCGCTCCTGCTTCGCACGTGTGCATTGGCGCCATGTTAAAACATCGACATCTCTGTGCTATTCCTATGTTCAATATACACATTTAAATTAAGTTTCCGGAATTTTATCTGCCTATAATGTCCCCACTGCTGGGACACAGGCCTCCTCTCTGTGAGAGGGAGTGGGCCGTAATCCACCATGCGGGCCCAGTGCGGGTTGGTAGATGTCACATGTCATCGAATTTTTGGTTCTAGAACATGCCGATGCCATTTTTTCACGATGTTTTCCTTCACTGTTTTGAGAGCAGTGGTGATGAAATAATTTACTAAAAGTGAAGTATCTGTCTGGGTTCGAAACTACGACCACTCGTAAATTGCGCTCGTTACCATGCACTGGGGAACCACTGCTCAAATGATGGTGCAAACCGTATAAAAATCTGATGTATAGTTAAGAAGATCTACGTAGTCACACAAAAAGCAACTTTGTTTTATACTAGGGAGGTATGTTACGATATGTAGATTAAACACGTGAGGTGAATTAATTGAATTATACATGAGTTTATGTAAAGTCGTGATGTGTTGCCATGCCACCACAGTGATCCTTTACAGCATTTATTTGATCACATTTTGTTTAAGTAAATAATTTTGAAAAAATGCAAGTTGGTTTTATTATCTACCTAAATTATTTTTTTGTATACCAAGTTTAACTTCGATACCAAGTCATTATTAAGAGTTATTTTCCTTGTAGATCTAAATAGTAGGTAGAGAGACCAGTATCATGTCAAGAAGAATCATTATCAAACTACTAACACTAATCTGTCAGAAGGTCAGTGCCGAGAATGGTTATCAAAAAAAATAAAAAAAAACTCGCACACAACCGTACCAATTAAGAGCTACTGTTCCAAAAGTCGCTAAAACACAGATTCATAAGGTAAGCTACAATGTTCAGTAGTAAAAAAATCCCAGAGCTGACGATGAGAGATGATTAATTTTTCTTTAAAATGGCGCAAAAAACCACTCAGGTGTTAGGTCATAGGGGCGTAGTGCATAACCGTTATGACTCGAATGAATTACACCTTTGTTGTTTACCATTTGTCGCAATTAAACATTGATTATTTCAAAACACTGCTAAAACCTGATCTCGATATAACCAAAGGCGTAGTAGGACCACTTTAATCTCTACTCTACGTAGATTATAGACATTTAGGTATCCATTTCTATTCAAAGCGACAATTCTTCATTTTTGACATCGCCTCTTAGAAATCTATCCAAAATCCAAAATGGTCATGCTACATGAGCACATAAGTAACGTCAGGAACTATGTAGGTGAACGGATTCAATTGGTAGTTTCCTATGAAAAAAAGCCGGCAAGAAACTCCACGGTACTATTCTTCAAATTTCGGGCCAAAGGCAACGGATTTCAAATTTAAATTCAAAACATACCTATCCAAGACTCATGGTCCGGAGTCAGCCGTAGCGCAGACCCTGGCTCTCTCAGCTGCTGCAGCAGAACTCCTGGGAAGGCGATGTTAGCGCCGGTGCCAATCATGTACATCACCACTCCGCTGACTGCCAGCAGCTGGAAGGAAAACACAGGGTTAGTTGGGGTAGGTCTCCTACTCTGCTGTGCCCGACAGGGTCCACGATGATCACGTAAACCTAGCAGTTAAGTTCACATTGTGGAATACTATCAATATACAGGGTGTCTCTGGAAGTATGGATCAAATCGAATAGGGGCGGGGGCAAGGTTATTTCCAAACTTTTTAACCCTGAGAATGTCGGTGCAATTTTTTACGGTTCAAAAGTTATGACCAACAGAAAGTTGCATCAGGGCTATCAATTTAATTTATTTTTCATCACGTTGTTGTAGTGGAGACGCCCTTTCCTGTGGTAATACTTTTACGCTACGCTAGAAAACATTTGTGTTCAATAAGAAAAAACATTTACTGCAAAAGCTTTGATCTGGCAAAAATTTAACTAAATTTTCGAGCGATTTTCATGGGAAAAATTTCTCAGGGTTACAAAGTTTGGAAATGACCTTGCCCACGCCCCTATTCGATTTTATCCATACTTCCAGGGACACCCTGTATTGACAAGTATTGGGTTGGTTCTTTGTGGTTTCAAGAAAGAATGGGACGACAATGGAGACATTAATGGGGGAAGTACTGAGGATGAGAAGTTCCAAAATAACAGCACATACTTTCACGCACTGTAATTCCCCGACAGAGGTGTAGCTTCCTGTAGGTAGTAGGTACACCCACATTTCGCCAGTATTGCCATCAACCGGGCACCAATCCAATCACACTTTGTCCGACCTGAGAATCGAAGCCAGGACTTCATGCTCAACAATAGCTCTTGCTACCATAACAGCCTAATGTTCCCACGGCTGGGACACAGGCCTCCTCTCTGTGAGAGGGAGTGGGCCCAGTGCGGGTTGGTAGATGTCACATGTCTTCGAATTTTTGGTTCTAGGACATGCGAGTTTCCTCACGATGTTTTCCTTCACCGTTTTGAGAGCAGTTGCGATGAAGTAATTTCCACAAAGCAAAGCACCTATTAGGGTACGAACCTACGACCTACAACTCGTGGGCGTTACCACTGGACCACCACTGTTCTTCAAAGAGTCAGTCGAAAATGTGGTAGCTAGAGGCAAGTTAATGATTACGTCAAGATGGACATATACAGGGTGTTAGGGTAGACACCGTTATCCTTGAAACTAGTGGTTTTGTGTCATCTATAATATACTTTTTCTATGGGACCAACTTTAAAATCGCAAAAAAAAAATCAGCAGTTCCATACATTTTGTCGATTTAAGTGAACACAAATGTATGGAACAGCTGTATTTTTTTTTTTTGGGTGGGAAATCATCATATGACTTCTCCCGCGCTCTGGGCGGAGCGGAAGGGCGTGTCAGCTGATTTTTTTAACACCCAGTATACGTTTAACTCATTGTATGCAGTTCTTCCCCTTTTCAAGAATGACCAACTGAGACTTGCGTGGTCATTGGCCATTGACCTGCCACTACCACACGCCCAAAGTCATGTGATTCTGTTTAAATTTCGCAAGACCGGTTATGTATTCGTTTTCACCAAACTTGTTTTATTTGCACATTTGTAAAAAGTTTCTACGATGACATGATAACGGTTACTACATTGTTGTGCTTTATTTGTTTTTACACAGTGTTAGGGTAAACACCGTTATCCTTGAAACCAGTGGTTTGGTTTCATTTATAGAACGTAAAATCAATGGTTTTTTTAATATTTTTTTTAAGAAAATTTTCGTTTTACCACAAATGTATTTCACCCTATGTGCTAGGGCAATGAACTTGCGTCTCAACACGGGCGGGGGGGGCGCGGGACGTAACCTGACCGGCCGCGAGCGCGACCGCTCCCTCAGTCAGTCAGTGTTCCCACATATCCTACACAATATTGTCATACATATCATAGACAATATTGTCTCGCTGTGTCTAGTTTTCTTTTATTGTTTTTATTTTTTTTGTATTTTGGCACTTTGTAGGTATTATTATTTAACCGTGCTTTTGTATGTTGTGTTGTCTTTTGTATGCACCAAATAAACGTTTTATCTATCTATCTATCTATCTATATCCATGAATTTGCGGACGGTGTCGGATAAAGCTTTTTAAAATATTTTAAAGAAATTAACGTTTTTTTTTTTTGTTACTCTATCATTTTTTAAATATTTAAGTCAACTACCCATGGTTCGAGAGACAACGGTGTTTACCCTTACATCCTGTATGTATAAGCAGACAATCAAATGTACCCGACTAAGAGATGACTTTAGTTAGTCACTGCACTGGAGTCAAACGTTGGTGACCGCCATGATCGGAGACAAAAACCAGTTATTTTGCAAAGGTGACCCTGCTCAGAGAATAACAGGCGTTTGAATGGAAAGAATAATGTTTTGATTGAGTTCAACAGTTACTGAAAATAACATTCATGAAAAGATAAATTAACAATGTATGAAGAGCCTCCACTTTGATTTGATTACAATAATATGCATGTATTTTACTTTTAGATAGTTTACATCGCCAAATAATAGTTTAAAAAATTCGACGGCAAAAAAGCAATTTAAAGTAGTAAGTAAGTAGTAAGTTTACTACTACTTCTCTACTCTAAAAATACTTTAAAAATAGTTAAAGGACCCGGGCTTTTTAAACGCCCTCCATTTGGCGCTTGGTGTAGTGACGTCACAGTCTATGACAACAAACAAACACGTATCAAGTCAATGTCAAACACTCCTACAAAACACATTGACATTTTGATTGTTGTCATAAATTGTTACGTCACATTCGCTCTGACCAATAGCGTAGCTTTTCAAGTATTTTAATTTCGCACAGTATTTTGGCACTTTCAAATAAATTATTTCTCGGTCAAAAAGAAATATTATTCATAAATATTGATGGGGGCATAATTCTGAAGTAATAAAGTTTATATTAAAAAATACTTGACCCTTATTTGAATCACATGCATATTCCCTAATATCTTATCATCGAACACTGTTTTTTGGTTGGAGCCCCAAATCGATAAACCACGAATTGAGGCACTATACTCTTTAGATTTTTGGAAGTCGACTAAAATAGATGCAGCCAACTGTAGCTGGACCTTATTAGATATTTACTTACTTGTCTCAAGAACGGAGACACCCTATCGTACGTTCCCTCCGTCATGATGTCGGAGTTGGGACGCTTTTCTGGAAAGTCCAAGGTTCTGTCTTCTCTATGTCATCTGAACATCTGTGAAAGACAAGAAAGCGATTAATTATTTGTCAGGCTCAATACTCAATATGTATGCATTATGCTGAGCGATGGCCGTTTTGCGTGTATATGACGCATATATTTTCCCTCAACCTGTTCTTTTTTTTGTGTTGTGCTTCTTCAAAAACGAGGAGGTTCTCAATTCGCCTGTATGTGTTTAATTTTTTGTGTGTTTGCTACGCGATTACTCTGCCAATTATGAATGGTTTTAATGATTCTTTTTTTGTTTGGTTTTAAAGGGCTAAAGTTCATTTATTTCAAATTAAAAGTCTTTTATTCAAATTAGGCTGAGAATTAGCACTTTTCGACCGTCGAAACCGACATAATTATATTATACTTATATATACTAATACTTAAGCATGTTTATAGAGCAGTTGCCTAGAAATAACTTAGATTTTAAGTTTATTCCTATAAGTCTTTCCTAACATTCCAGCCTAGAGAGAAAGTTAGTGCTTGCCAAGTGACAGAAAAGGACAAAATACGACATGCTTCAAAATGACAGAGACGGAAATACACAGGTTATTTATTTAGCACACCACGTAGGCGACCTACGGGGAAAACTGTAGACGGACTTTCCAAGTTATTTGAGTTAGTGACAACTATATTAATCAGATGTGTGTATAGGTATTGATAAGCATATTCCACATTCATACCGTACTAATATCAAAGGTAACTCTGTCTGTCTGTAACCTTTGCACGCCGCCGCGCCGTAAAGAGATTTGGATGAAACTTTTTTGCTGACAGTACATTTTTCTCCCTGTCTATAAACTAATTTATTTAAACAATATTATTATCTTTTTCCTCCAAAATCCAATCTGCCTACCCTTTTCCCAACTATGTTGGGGCCGGCTTCCGGTCTAACCGTATGCAGCTAATTAACCGACTTCTTCAAAAAGGAGGAGGTTCTCAATTCGTCTGTAGGTTTTTTTTTTTGGTATGTTTGTTACTCGATTACTTCGCCAATTATGAATCGATTTTGATGATTCTTTTTTTATATGGTAGGTCATGCTTCCGAGGTGGTCCCATATAAATTTTATTAACTTTGCTTGGGTAGTTTTTGAGTTAGCCTCAATATTACGTATTTTTTTCCCACTTAGTTTATCTACACGATGTTTTCATTTACTCCTTTACTGTTATTTTCATCAGCTAGTGGTATTCGAATTTGTGTGAGGTAGGTACCACTACTAAAAAGCGAAAAATAAAAACATTTCACAAAAAATAACCGACTTCCAAAAAAAAAACACTCAAAACTGAAAAATAACTTTAATTTCGGAAGTCGGTGGCAAAAACCGAAAATTGAAAAGCAGACACCGACTCGACAAAGCAAAGACACCAAGTCGGTTTTTTTTTTTGTAGAAAGTTTTTTTATCAGCAAATCTACAATTTTTTACACGCGGAAATACAACAATAAAAAGCATTTTAATAAAAAACTGCAGATCACTCTAGTAAATGAAGGGTCAATTGTTGAAGTTAAGTGAGGGGAAATGATTTTATGGTTGAAAATGAACACTAAGCACGCGATCTATTTTAAGATTCTATTACTTACTATCAATCTAGGAGCTCGTGTCTAAGTAATAACAGCCGCACGGGTCGATATATCAGGTTAAGCTACGCTTGCCGGGATGGGTGACCATCTTTACATAACGAGACTCCTCGGAAAGCACGTTCAGCCGTGGGTCCCGACTGTCATTCTTGGATCTTTGACAGTCGTTACGGGTCGTCAGAAGCCCGAAAGTCTGACAACCAGTCTTACCAAGGGGTATCGTATTACCCAGTTACTGGGTTGTGGAGGTCAGATAGGCAGTCGCTCCGTGTAAAATACTGGTATTCAGCTGCATCCGGGTAGACTGGAAGCCGAACCCAACATAGTTGGGAAAAGGGTAGGCAGATTGACTTATAGATAAGATGGTGGTAGCTAGCCAGGCGGACTTAGAACAAGCCCTACCACTAACCGAAACAAGCAGAACATTTTGCCCCTGCTGGGAATCGAACCTGGGACCTCTGAGTCTGAAGCAGATGGTCTTACCACTAGAACACAGAGATGGTTGGCCTCTCGGCAAATATTCCGTAATGGCTCTCAGCTCCTCGTGCCATCACTTCCAGACTTCAGGCTGCTTTGGAAGTCCTTTTAAAAAACACAGAACCTCAATTATGGGCCATAGACTGCAGAGCAGACCAGAGAAGGCAAACTCAAACTCAACGCATTTATTTCAGTTAAACCATTTACAGGCACTTTTGAATTGTCAAAGAGTCGGTCAGTTAGTCAGAGAGTTGAAGCTAGATGCCCATTCCAAAACGTAGACTTACTCTCTTAGAACGGGCAAAAAACTCCAAGGACATTCTTTTAAAAATGTTTGTAATAGATATTACAAAATCCTGGGTACAGTACCTATTCTTGGTGCTTCTATATGTGAGAACAATGTCAAACGAAAAATAATCAAAAACAATTCAAATATAAACCCTGGCAGATAAGAGATGACCAGTCTCAACTGACGGCGCCCGTTCACGAACATGACACGTGGATCAGCACCATCCAGCTCAACCATTTTGTAGGTTACCGAATGATCCAACACACTTAGTACTTAGTACAGGGTGTATTTTGCTCACGACACGGAAATGAAGCAAAAGTAAAGTTTGCATAATAGTGGAAACGTGTAGAGTGAAGTAGGTATTTGTCAAAAAAAAATTCACACATGTGTAATAATACACCTGTTATGGTTTTTTTGTATTGAAAAGTTTCAAGATTTCTCTCACTTTCTCTGTCACATGCTCTTTACATAATGTTATGTATTATTATTGTTCTTGACCTTGCTCTTGTGACAGTGTATACTTACAAACTTAACGGATACTTTTACTGTGATTGAATGAGGTCATTACATGATACAGAATATCTACTAACAGTGGGTTCATGTTCATGCCTAGTGGAATGTCATATATAATTTGACAATCCACACTCCCGTATGGGTACCGGGAACCCTGCACATAAACATTCCTCTCAATTTTTAGAAGGTTAGGAAAACTTCAAACACCATGCCAGGCATGCCAGCCACAAAGGGTCATGGCCATTCGGCTGGCCCGGGGATACCGCACGGTCTCTCGTGAGGCGGCGAGCCTCCTTGCCGGATTACCGCCATGGGATCTGGAGGCGAAGGTCCTCGCGCACATCTGGGAGTGGCGCGAGGAGATGAAGCGCCGGGGCGTAACTCCACTGCCGCGAGAAATCGCGGCACAGCGGACAGAGCTCCGGCAGGATCTCATGGCGGCATGGAGAGTGCGATTGTCGCAACTCAGTGCTGGGCACGCCACAATTACGGCGATAAGTCCCCTCTTTGAGGAGTGGCTGGAGAGGCGCCACGGCCTCCTCACCTTCCGCCTGACGCAGATCCTTACCGACCAGCTTCGGGAGGTACCTGTGCAGGATTAGGCGGGAGGAAACGCCCGGGTGTCACCACTGTGCGGATCGTCCGGAGGACACGGTGGAGCATACGGTGGAGGTGTGCCCTGCTTGGGCGGAGCACCGCCGTGTCCTCGTGGAGGCGATTGGCGGTACTGACCTCTCGCGTCCGGCCCTGGTACAGGCCATGGTATGGAGCGAGAGGGCATGGAAGGCGATCACCTCCTTCTGCGAAGCAGTGATGCTCGCGAAGGAGGAGGCGGAACGCGTGAGGGAGAGGCAAAGCTTGCGCCCTGACGCCCCTAACCGCCGCCGCTGGAGACACCCTGGGCGTCGGGAATCCCAGGCGGATTCCCGGCCACCATAGGCGCGGGCTTGCGGACGGCGAGCAATGGGTAGCTCGCCGTCCGATAAGGACCAGGCCCGGGTCGATAGCGCGTCGTGTTCCACGCGCGCCTCAAAGAGATGTCAGCACACCTGACGGGGTCCGTTAGGACCGATGCCTGCCAGGGTTGCGGAATAGTCCGAAAGGGATACCGGGACCCTGGCAACAGGCAACTGAAGGAACACGGGTGGGTTTTAGTCAGTAAGAGTCTGACACGCCCTTCCGCTCCGCCCAGAGCGGGAGAAGTAATATGATGATTTCCCACCCAAAAAATAAAAATAAAAAAAAGACATGCCAGCCAGATGATTATTTTATTAAAAGAAAAATAGTTTTATATTTTTCTTACTAACACTTTAACGTTTTTTTAAAGATGTGAGTTACCCCCGGACACAAAATGCGAACCTAATTCCTAATATTGGTTATTAAAAGTCTTTCCCTCAATCTGTTAGATAGAGATAAACAGTATGACACGCCCTTCCGCTCCGCCCAGAGCGGGAGAAGTAATATGATGATTTCCCACCCAAATAAATAAAAAAATATAAAAAAGGCATGCCAGCCAGATGATTATTTTATTAAAAGAAAAATAGTTTTATATTTTTCTTACTAACACTTTAACGTTTTTTTAAAGATGTGAGTTACCCCCGGACACAAAAAGGGAACCTAACTCCTAATATTGGTTATTAAAAGTCTTTCCCATAATCTGTTAGATAGAGATAAACAGCATGAGACTTAAATCGTAACATTCTTCTTAATAGCTTCTTAGGTTGACACCCGAAGGCTGTCAAACGGAACCCTATTACTCCGTCCGTCTGTCTGTCAGTGGGCTGTATCACATGAACCGTAATAGGTAGACAGATGAAATTCACAGATTGTATATTTCTATTGCCGCTATATCAACCAATAAAAAAAATGCCAGATCATACCAGAAACGTTCTTTATTCGGTGTTTTTTTGCTCGATCGATACGGAATCGACGACGACGGTACGGAACTCTTTGTATGCGAGCGGCACGCACATGGCCGATTAAAAAAATAAAAAGTCTTTTTTAACTTAAGCAACTAAGATCTACTTATCATGTAATTTATTTCAACTCCCGTAGACGCATTTTCGCCTTGAATAACTACATACAACGGCCAAATTATAAACCTCATTAGTTGAAATAACATTTGATTGAACAGACAAGACAAATTCTATATACTTATCTACTTACCTACTTTTCATAACATTGCGTCAATCAGAAACTCAATCAAAGTATTTGCAATGTGAGAGGCTATGTAGTTAATAAGTACTTATGTACTGATTGGACTGAAGGAAAGTATAGGCGTATTAATAATAGGTTGGTAAGAATTAGATAGTTCTATATTACCTATGTGACAGTATAATAAAGTAACAGTATTATATCTTGGCAGTGAGCGACCTTGAAATAATCGCTCGGTAGATAAACCTTCCGCGTCCGTGCGTAACTGCCGCGCAGTCAATACTGTTGCGTGCTGATAACACTGAGATTTCGAATCATGTAGTTTCGGCCATGTTCTATGAAGACATAGTACTGTTACTTATTTATACTGTGGCTATGTAGTTATTGGACTAAAGGCAAATATAGTTATAATAATAAGTAGGTTGGTAGGAGTTACGATATTATCTATGTAGTTTCTGGTTGCGTTACAATATGTTGCCAAACTGTTGTCCTAGATTGTCTGATTACTTAGAATAGCGTCACCCCTTAAGGGGACTTTTTTTCAATTTTTTACAAAGTGGTAGCCCCAGGCTTTCATTTTAGCATAAATTAAATGTATAGGCCTATCTAGTCATAGGGAACGTGTGCCTTGAGGCCCACTTACACCACAAATCACTAAACACTTTTAGCGCTAAACGAGTAACGTGGTGGTTCGGGGAATACAGGCGGGATGTTATGTTATGTGTTAGGTTATTCCTACTTTAAATTGTTATGGGCGCAACTTGAAAGAGAACTATATGTCCATCTGTGGTGTGCCAAAATCTGTATTGATCATCAATTCTGTTTCTGTCAAATTTTTGAGGCATGTAACAAAAACCCTTTCATATCCGAAACCTTTCGGAAAAAAAATACTTTAGGTACTTACCGCAATAATATTACTATTTTTTTTCTTATTTGTGAAAATAAGAAAGTTATTACTATATAGTTACCTATTTAAAATTCACGTTTCTTTGTACCAAAATTACCCCAATTTCATTATAAATTAGCAATTGAAAAAAATGCGGCGATTTTAATTTTCTTTTTTCCAAAAAAAAATCACGTAAATAGTAAAATAACTCTCAGTATGATTTTAACGACACCCTCACGGATCGGATAGGGTTTTTGTATTGGAGGACTCTAGTCATCATACCTGACGTTAATTCCTTCTATATAGACGCCTTTTCAATAACAAAACTTATAATCATAATCAACAAACGTTCCCACTGCTGGGACACAGACCTCCTCTCTGTGAGAAAGAGTGGTTCGTAATCCACCACGCGGGCCCAGTGCGGGTTGGTAGATGTCACATGTCATAGATTATTTTTTGGTTCTAGGACATGCCGGTTTCCCCGCGATGTTTTTCATAAAGTATCTGCACCTGGCACCTGGGGGCCAAGTCTACTAATTTACAAACGTGTTAGTGGTCAATGATGAGTTTTTGACAGATTTTGTATGGCATATCTGTCAAAAACGGATCATTAGTAGACTTGGCCCCCTGGGCACCTGCTTGCCAGGTGGAGAATAGTCACTTATGGAGAACACACAATAGGTTTTACATCATCAATTCATCATCATCATAGCATTTTGACTTTGACTTTGCCTTTTGACCCATAACAACTATCAAAGACTACAAATGACAGCCGGGACCAACGGCTTTACATGCTTTCTGAGGCACGGCGGGGGTGTTAGTGTGTAAAGATGGTCCATCCACCCTGATCGCACTGTACGGGTGTTATTACTTAGCCACGAGCCTAAATCAAACTAAGGCCAACATGTTTACTTGCAACTTCCTGTTAAATACTCTTCGAATAAAGACTGCTGTTTCCTGAAGTTTATCAGTTTTTCAGTTACCTACGTTTGCACTGCACTTATGTGACTGAATCAATCAATGAACTCAGACTATCACAATCACAGAACACAGATTTATTACGTCGAGTTCGTCCCAATCCCAACTCCCACGAATTTTTCATACGGAAATATCCTCAAATAAATTCTTAATTTTATTCTGATTCAAATACATAATTACAGGGTGTTAGGGTAGACACCGTTATCCTTGAAACTAGTGGTTTGGTGTCATCTATAATATACTTTTTCTATGGGACCAACATTGAAATCGCAAAAAAAAAATCAGCTGTTCCATACATTTTGTCGATTTAAGTGAACACAAATGTATGGAACAGCTGATTTTATTTTCGTGATTTCAAGGTTGGTCCCATAGAAAAATTATATTATACAGGGTGTTAGGGTAGACACCGTTATCCTTGAAACTAGTGGTTTGGTATCATCTATACTATACTTTTTCTATGGGACCAATTTTGAAATCGCAAAAAGAAAGTCAGCTGTTCCATACATTTTGTCGATTTAAGTGAACACAAATGTATGGAACAGCTGATTTTCTTTTCGCGATTTCAAGGTTGGTCCCATACAAAAAGTATATTATAAATGACACCAAACCACTAGTTTCAAGGATAATGGTGTCTACCCTAACACCCAGTATAAACTCCACATGGTTTATCATTTAAGTACCATACAAATTTTACCATAAAAACGTATAGCACGTTTTCTTGAAGCACGCGTTCCTTGATAACGGTTTGTATTGTTTTTTTCTTTTTAGAAACTGTTCGTGTGTTTTCAACATGGGTTTTTCTGTGATTTGGATTGAAAATATTATATTACTTTAAAATCATAAATACTGTTTGAAAAGACTAGGCGAAGAAAAGATGGCAGCACCGCCCTAATTGTGTAGCACACTATCAATTTTGTATATATAAATATAAATATCCGGTGGGGAAATGACTTGTTAAGCAAATTGACACCCTATGTCAATTTGCCGTGTTATAGCGAATTCTGATTTGAATATGCGGACAATTTAAGTTGGTAGCCAATATGCTTCATCATCAAATAGTTATGCTTAGCAATTAATTTCCATTACTTTACATACGAATCTTCTTTTATTTTAGTAGGTAAGTATTTGACTATTAAAATTCACCAAAGTTCAAGTGCCACAACTAAATCAACAGTTTGATAAGGGATACCTACTGATAACCAATATGTTACCAACTATGAGCAATGTTTGTTTAAAATTCAAGGTTAACTATATACATTATTAACAAGAGCCCATTAATAGTAAGTGATAAGGCTATACACCGTTATCCTTTAAACCAGAAGTTTAGTTTTATAGAACGTAAAAACAATAAAAAAACTTTTTTTTTTTAAAGGAAATCTACATTTTACCTCAAGTGTATTTCACCCTTTCACCTTATGCGCTAGGGCAACGAACTTGCGTCTCAACACAGGCGGGGGGTGCAGGACGTGACCTGACTGGCCGCGAGCGCGACCCCTACCTCAGTCACTTAGCTGTTTCGCTAGCGACCACGGTGTCGGATATAAACTGTTTTAAATATTTTAATGAAAATAACGTTTTTTTTGTTGTTACTCCGTCATTTATTTTTATATTTAAATCAACTACCCATGGTTTGAGTGACAACGGTGTTTACCCTTACACCCTGTATAATGGGCGTAAACTGTCAATCTTGAACATGACTTTCAAAGTAACTAAAAAAACTGTAGGTATGATGTACCTAGGCTACCTATAACCAAACCAAAGATGACGACATAGCTCACAGAATAAGCAAGCTGAAGTGGCAATGGGCCGGCCATATTAGCCGTAGAACCGATAACCGTTGGGGTAGACGTGTTCTTGAGTGGAGACCGCGAATCGGCAAACGTAAGGTAGGACGCCCTCAGGCTAGGTGGAGCGACGATCTTCGCAGGGTGGCTGGTAGCAACTGGATGAGAGTTGCCGAGAATCGAGCTAATTGGAGTACAATTGGAGAGGCCTATGTCCAGCAGTGGACTGCTGTAGGATGATGACCTACATACCTATAAAAAGTTTACCTACATTAAAGCTCTCACAGGTCCCATAGCCTACTAGGCATCAATTTTATTTTACCTTTTTTTGAGGGTGGGTAATAACCAAATGACTTCTCCCGCTGTGGGCGGAGCGGGAGGGCGTGTCAGACTTTTACTGATTAAAACCCACCCGTGTTCCTTCAGTTGCCTGTTGCCAAGGGCCCAGGTATCCCTTTCGGACTTTCCCGCAACCCTGGAGCCATGAGGTCCTAGGTTCAATTCCTAGGTCGGACAAAATGTTATTGGGTTTTTCTATCAGGAATTTAAGTATGTAAGCCGGAGTCTAGATTTGTGCCCGGTGGATGGCAATTGGCTCGCCCTCTTCCTCACATTGGAACTTAAACAAACTTGTATTGTACCTGAGGTGGTCTTTGTCGGTACGTCTAAAAACATAAGTTCCTATGGCATTAACCGCCGCCGCAGTCAAAAATAGGTGATCTTTGTTAATCATTCATTAACTTTAACTAGTAGCATGTGAGTACGGCAGTTAAATGGAACAGCAGTCGTGCTTTCACATGAGATAATTATAAGATAGCCTTCATTATCAAAATTCCGCAAATAATTTCATTCTTTTGCAAAATGATGAGTTACATCGTCTCTTCATTGAAACAAAATATTAACAAAACGCACCAGTGAATCACAATCAGCACCCTGATTGCGTAACACACGATCAATCACAATCTTTATCGGTTTGAAACAAAAGTCTAATCCATTACTTCATAAGTTCGAAAAAAAATCTGCTGAACAACGTTAATAACGCAATGAATGTTGTTGAACTGTCAAAATGAAACAGATTAAAATAAAATAAGTTACGCAATTAGATAGAATAATTTATAAAACTTTAACTGGAACAGTTTTCCTGAAACAGACTCCTCACTGATGCCTATACCTATATATTTATTTGAGTTCGATTAGTAACTAGGAAATATAATAACGTGGATCATTTAAATATACTTCCTATAAGAAACAAGTAATAAATCAGTAGCCACAGGACAAGTAACTTTTGATCTATCTAAAGACATTGTAGCCATATCGATCTAGTAATTTCCTAGACAACAAGCGAGGTCTTCCGCTGTATCATTCTGTCTGAAGTACGGGGCTGCATCTCTGCCCGACCTCTAAAATCAAGGCTTGCTAATACTTCATGTTAATTGGTAATAAGTCACCACGCTGCAAATTACAATAGTCGTATTCCTTACAAGTGTTGTATATGACATAGTGGCATTTCCTGGATAATATATTTTCGCCCTAGGTCACGAAAAGATTGTATACCTGCATAAGAATCATCGCCAAGCCATGTTCGTCTCTCCTACTCTGCTGTGCCCAAATTAAAATCCGGAGTTACACGTAATCTGTTCCATTTATATGTGTGACTCCGGATTTTTTATTTGTCCGTATGTGATGTCTTGTTTATACCTTTTTAGTTGATTGACTTTTTTGTCGTAGTTGGGTTTTGTTTTTATAACTTTTATTTTTATTTGTTTAAAACCCCCATCAGCTTCTGACCTCTAGGTGTCTCTTTGCATGTTTCAAGGTCGGTAGAGACAATAAAATTACTGTCCATGTAAAAATCCGGTTTCCGAAAAGGTAAAGCAAAGGTAGGTTCCGTCGTATCATGATTGAGACATCCGCACGCTGAGAACGAAAGTGACCTATCTCAAAATTTTGGTAAAATGAATTAAATATACAAAAATGACTCAAAAAAGTACACTTTATCACACTTATATTAAAAAACAGACCATTAATGGTCAGAGAGGGATAGAGGGCTTTTCGGTCTCTTTGTTTTTGAGCGCTTCATACTCCCCGCACCAGAGTGAAACGGACGCAATCAGTACTGCACCGCGAGTGGATGTAGCTGAACGTGTCATATTTAGTACCATAGCGACCGATTACACTTTTCGTCAGTTTAGTGCCGATTTGTGGGCGTAAGTTTTGCTACAATTTATAATCATAAAGTGACCAATTTATGGTATAGGTCACTTTCTTATTTCTAATATTTGTTAATATAGCCTATAGTGAAATACCTAGGTGACATAAATAAAATTCGGTCACTTATTTATTAAGGCATGAGTTAAACTCATGAACTCATTTCTAATAATAAAGTGACCTATTTTTTCCACAAGTTATTTTAAACAGAAAAAATAATATTTTATACAAATAATATTATACAAAAGAAATTCGTAACTTTCGTTTCCATATTAAAAATTTATTCTAGAAAGAATAGAAAATGTTCAATCAGTCGAACACATTTTATTAAATTCCCAAAAATCTAAAAATTTGACTAGAGTCACTTTCGTCCTCAGCGTGCGACATGTGATCAGTTTATTTATTTAAGATTTATACTACTAAATACATCTAACTGTGCGTTTGCACTGGCGAAACATTCACAACGAAACATGTTGAAATCTCTATTTTTTTGACAGGAACTAGAGATTTCAAGAATGTTTTGTCAGTGCAAACGCAGCCTTACCGTGCGCTTGCACTGAGTTGTACAGTTAAAAGAAATGTTACATTTTCGGCCATAAAGTGTACGCTAATGAAAAAAATTAAAAAAATCCACGAATTGAGGAAAAATATTATTTCCTGAATATACCCCTGATTTCTTTGGCACAAAAAATAATAGTTTATCAAATTATTGCCATATTCTATTGATCATGGCGTCATCTTATTTGCATAATGCTTTCGTCCAGAAGTCATGTTACATTTAAACATAATAAAATCACGTAGACGTTATTTAAATAAATACGAAAGGCATGTATTTCTCTGCTATTAAGATAAGATAATAAGATAGCTACCTTAAAAACAACTTTTTTGATGAATTATAAAGTGTGATTGATCATTAAAAAAAAACGAGGATTGTAGATTTGTAGGTACTTCTGGACGAAAAATTCAAACATTGTCTATTGGTATTTGACATCACATCTTTGACAGTTCTAGATTTAAAAATAGAGATGGGTTGTAACAGATTAAACACGATAACTGTTATCACTGTTACTGTAAAAAAAAAATACAGATCCAAATATCTTTTTTTTAAATAACAGCCTGTTATTTTTGTACGGACGATAAATACGTAATTAAATCTCGACAAACGTCGACAATCGTATCTATCTGTTATTAAATAACAGCCTGCTACGGACAATAAATACGTAAGTACGGTAACAGTCTGTGTGGGGATTGTTATAATGTATTAACAGTAAAAGCCGTGGTAACAGTCTTGAGGATCTGTTATTTTATACAGGTGTGGTTTATTATTAGGAACAATTGTTATCTGTTATTTCTATCTGATACGATACATACGCCTCACCCCCATTTTTTTAAATGTAAACATCATCTGTCCAACCAATCTGTCATGACTGGCTGTCGATGGTCGAATAACGTCAAACATTTTCAGTCTATAATTAGTGCCTAAAAAATATCACACATTATGAAAAAAAAATGCCTTTATTGTATTCATGGGTTCGTTTTCCAGGTTTTATAAAGTGTACATGTTATGGCCGGAGTCCCATACAAAAACGAAACGGCTCTTTTAACAAAACATAATAAAAATATAGAGCGCGAGAATCTAACAAAATTTACACAATAAGAAACAATGCAAAGACAACAAACCTATCAATAGAAAAGTACAACTTTTAGTTATATATCTTCACAGAAAAACATTCACGACAGATAATATCTATCCATCTCCTTGCAAAGAAGTTACACTCCGATATTGATGACAGATCGCAAGCGCCTGAACGAGAGGTGAGTTAGCTCGTGAAGTCTTGACACCGTGCGTGCTGAAGGTACGGCGAATGATCGTGAACTCGTGATTTTACTAAAAGCTGCCTGACCTAGCGTTTGATCTATGTAGGTTAGTGAGCCGTTAACCTTACTAAACGATAAAAATTTGATGGCTTGATTAAGGTTTTAGGGATTAGCTCGTCGTAGTAGGCGCTAGCCGCTTATGATTCCCGATAGGAAAAAATATTCTTGTAACGCCTGCGGACTGTGAATCGAATTTGTTGTATACTCTTTTTTCTCAACCTCCATATACAGAGTGTAAGGGTAAACACCGTTGTCACTCAAACCATGGGTAGTTGACTTAAATATAAATGACCGAAAACAACAAAAAAAAAACGTTATTTTCAAAAAAAGATTTTAAAAAGTTTCTATCAGACACCGAGCTCGCTAGCGAAATAGCTGACTGACTGAGGGAGGGGTCGCGCTCGCGGCCGGTCGGGTCACGTTCCACACCCCCCGCCCGTGTTGAGACGCAAGTTCGTTGCCCTAGCGCATAGGGCAACGAACTTGCGTCTCTTGTGGTAAAAAGGAGATTTAAAAAAAAAAAGTTGTAATTTTCCTTTGATTTTACGTTCTATAAATGAAACCAAACCACTGGTTGCAAGGATAACGGTGTTTACCCTAACAACCTGTATAAGGATGGAGGTTCAGCTGCATCTATACTCCATTTGAAATAAGATTAGACGTATAGATAAGCCTTTTTTACATTCCGTTCAACCGATTTTGAATTCTATTGCGTTGGTGGCATGACAAATGGCAGCCGCAGTAGATAGTTGGTATTGTGTAACTTTTTTTGCTTTTAATGCTATCCTTATGCCTACGGTATAGAAGTCAAAATCGGTTGAACGGACTGTAAAAGGGTTTGTTTTAATGTCTAATCTTATTTCAAATGGGGTATAGTCAAGCAGAGTACAACACAATGGGAAAATAATTCCTGAAAACCGAAAAGTTTAAAGACTTCGACTTCTTTTCAGGGGTAGTCTCAGGAAATGCCGACTCCATCTAGCTTATTTTTTATTAATATGGAAAAGGAGAAGTGATTCGAATTTCATCATGTCATAAAGAATGTTTTGAGTATAAATGTGGATTCATAGGAAGACCGTGCGATAGATAAAATTGTGTGAAAGATGCTACGGATAGAAATGAGATGAATAATGATATGGCGGTATATAGAGAGGTGTAGAAGATATTTAAGCTGTGTGGAGCTGCTGAAGATTGTAAGACTAACTTTGCATTGTATAAACTCAATCTCTCCTTTGTATTATATAATTGCACAGGTGTGAGTACTATGTACTATAGATCTACCATTTACCGGGTATTTTGTCTTTCATTGACTTGAATGTGCCCTGGCGGCTGGGAATGTCATGCTCACTCAAATGTCTCGCTGATGGTGGCGTATGTGTTGGATCATTTAGCTCCCTTCAAAATGGTTGAGCTGAATGGTGCTGATCCATGCGTCATGTTCGTGAACGGGCGCCGTCAGTTGTGACTGGTCATTTCTTAGCTGCCATGACTTATTTAAATTTTTGAATTGTTCTTATTTTATAATTGGGGACGCTTTTAACGTGCTTTCTACATTGTTCTCACATGTATAATTTCAACATGAATGATATAACCATTATATTGTAACAATATTTTGATTTAAAAGAGTGTCCATGGAGTTTCTTGCCCGTTCTTCTCCATAGGTACCTACTACGCTTTGGAATGGGCAACTAGCTTCATATTTCTGACTGACTGACTCCTTGACAATTCAAAAGTGCGTGTAAATGTTTTAATTGAAATAAATGCTTTGAGTTTTGAGTTGAGTTTTGTGGACCACTAATTAATTGGGGTAAATTAAAGAAGATGATGGTTGTGGTTCGTTGAGGTGGTGTGGATAATAGTACAGTAGACTACGTAGGTAGCACGTCTTTTTTGTGGGTACAAAAGCAATAATAACTTAACAAATACAAAGTCAAAACGAAATTACATAATAACTATGATTGATGTCTACATGATTCATCCATCCTTAGTGTCGACATCAGTACCACATAGTTTTTTAGAAGAAACCTTGAGCCTAGAAGATAAGATTTATTTTCGGAGGCCTCACTCATGATTTTGATGATACGACAAAATTGTCTTGGCAAAAATATGAATTTAAATTGTCATTTAAAAAAAAATCTGTTGAATATCTGACTTATTGAAGTACTAACGTATTCGTAAGACAATCATATTATTATGTTAGTATTCAATTTGTTTTGTTTTACCGTTTGCAAGTCTTGGCCTTGCGTTTTAAATAGTACCTTAGTTTTTTTTTGTACATTCTTTTGTGTTAGCGTGTATCCGGAAATGACACAAACTAATTAGGTAATTAACTACTTACTAGGTTTTTTTACTTGAGCATTCGAATGGGTCTGGCTTAGTCTATTCATAGAATTTAGAGAAAACGTTTATTATTGTATGTTAATATACAACATGTAAAAAAACCGTGGTGGTGTTGGCGGTTTTGCATGGTGAAACGTATACTGGGTGTTAGGGTAGACACCGTTATCCTTGAAACTAGTGGTTTGTCATCTATAATATAATTTTTCTATGGGACCAAGCTTGAAATCGCGAAAAAAAAATCAGCTGTTCCATACATTTGTGTTCACTTAAATCGACAAAATGTATGGAACAGCAGATTTTTTTTTTGCGATTTCAATGTTGGTCCCATAGACAAAGGATATTATCGATGACACCAAACCACTAGTTTCAAGGATAACGGTGTCTACCCTAACACCCTGTATTTTCCCCAACTAGTTCTTTTTTGTGTTTTTTCTTTACGACATGTTTTACCGCAAATAAACGTATTTTTAACCGACTTCCAAAAAGGAGGAGGTTATTATGTTCGTCTGCATGTTGAAAAAAAACGAAAATTCTAAACCGAAAACACCGACTTCCGAAATTAAAGTTATTTTTCACTATGTAGTGTTTTTTTGGAAGTCGCTTGTTTTTTTTTTTCTTCGTTTTTCTTACATACCTAGTCCTATACGTATACATATTGGAGTTTGTAGACCAAGACCATACTGGCCTAATACTGGTCTACTGAGCTACTCTTCTCCCTTTAATCCATCCAAACGTTGTCTGTAACGGATCGCTTTTAGTGATAAGACCGTCCATTGTGTCACCCTATGTACAAACCCTAGGTTTTTATAAGGTGTTTAAATAAAAAAATGACTTTACAAACTTTAAGAGGTGCATTAGACCATAGAACTGAAAAACTTTTAATATGGGACCAACTTAGAAATCGCGAAAGAAAAAACAGCTGTTCCATACAGTTTAGAACAATAGGTTCACTTTAGCATAGAAAAGCTATTTTTTTTCCTTATATATTGAAATCCATGTGGTGTGGTGTATGTATTTATTAAAGAGATAGACCGTTCGGTACCTTTTATTAATTCTACGCAGTATGTGACGGTAGGTCATCATGTTTTTAGTGATATAAGATTTAAATATTAAATTAGGTATATTTATTCTCGTCAAATTTCGAGTGTTTTCAAGGTGACATTCATATTAATTGGGGCCTTAGATTGCCTAATGATGAACTTGAAATGATTAGGAGTTAGATTGTGTTACGTTTACCACAAATGGCATTGAAAGTTTAACCTATGTCAGTAAGAAATAAATTAAATTAAAAGAGGAGTTATATAAATTGTTTCGGCATTTAGCAAGACGTTAGCAATGTTGAGGGGTGTCTTCTCCTCACAATTGGGTCCAGCAGGCGTAGCATGACGGTTTCTATCTCTACGAAGAATAGACATAGCTTTTTCTATACAAACTGACATTTCGTTTCTTCATTTTTGACATCGCACCGTAGAAATCTTTCTACAATCTGTCATTTTCTCTTTCATTTCTAACGATCTTTGTCTAGGTCTTTTTATAAGTAGACTATTTCGGAAGAAAGTTTTCTACTCAAACTGTCAAAATCACACTTACAACTGACATTTGTCTATGGTAGTGAAGACAATTTGATTTTGGAATCGCCAGTAGAAAACTTTCTACTCGACGGCCACAAAGTATAAACGGTTATCTACAAAATTATGATTTTACAAGGGAGCGTTTTGAACGCAAAATTGTGATAATTAATAGAAGGATAAAGCTATCTTCTCCTATTTTACATCATTTAGTTAATAATAAGTAGTTTTAAGTACCAAGAAAACAGTTAAGGCCAATATTACTGTGAAATTGTTTGATCCAAAATACGGTACTTCGACACTTTGAGATTTTTTTTTGTAGTTGACTTAATTAGTAAAAATTGAGAATCAAACAGAAAAAAAAATCCTATGACAAAACAAAGAATTCTGAGTCGAATTATGTAAAAGAGTGAATTTCGTAAAAAGTGCAGTTGACCCTTTCTACTTTGCTGCCGTCGTACTGTCTACACGAAACGTCATCTTTGTCTACTCTACCGTCGACAAAGCGGTGCTCATGCTGCGCCTGCAGAGAGACTTAGGCCCTTCGCCCACGGCGACTTTTTGTAGCGATGCAGTAGCGATGCTGTCGCGCGTTCGCATCGACACAGTCGCGATGCGGTCGCTAGCTGTTTACCCTCGCCCACACCACAATTCTCAGTCGCGATGCAAACGCGATACTGTCACGCTTCTGTCGCGATGCAAACACGATTCAGTAACGGCACAAAAATGCCACAGTTGCAAGATGGACTGGTTGCTGTTTGCGGTGCTGCTTTTACGTAAGCAGCCGAAGCGTGGACAGCCGAAGCATGGGCAACGAAAGCAGCATCAATATTGGATGCACCCATTTAATAAAGAGATATTACTTGGTGGACATTACGTAACAACGTTTAAAATACAAAAAAAACTATGAGAATAAATTCAAAAGTTGCCATAGAATCACATATTCGACTTTTTGTGAATTGCTTGCCATTGTAAAACAGAGTTGACACGCAGAAATACAGTGATGAGACAACACAGTCGCGATGCTGTAGCGCGGTAGTTACGCGTTGGCATCGTTTCTGTAGCGCGTTGCAAATGCCACTAACGCGCGTTAGTAGCGATGCTGTCGGGCGTTTACGAAACGCGCGACAGCATCGCTACAAAAAGTCGCCGTGGGCGAGAGGCCTTAGTAACACTTTTTCAAACATACATAAACTCGAATCACGTCTTCCTCCCATAGGGATAGGCGAAGCTATAAAACGCTACGCTCCTTACATACTCATGTACAAAGTAATCAAAATTATTTTAACATATATTAAATATTATTAAAATAATGTACAATGTACATTATTTTGTGCAGGTAAGTACTACACTTTATTTACATGTCTAACTAGTTTACACCTAATTTCAACAAAATTTAATTCATTCGAAAACTTTTACTTCAATTAAAAATGAATTAAGTATATTAGACTGGTGTCATTTGAAGTCTAATGTTTAATTCATGTAAAGCAGGATATACGGTTATCATTGATAACACGGACACGATCCGTGTCCCATAGAATTAGAAACCGAAAACCTACTTAAGATTTTATTCGCAAAATATTTTATAAAGATTTTCACGTGTGCTATAGTAGTATTTCAAAATATTCAATTTCCGTAAAAAATTAAGCCAGCTTATGTGACAAAAAAGTAAAAGAAAAAAGAAAAACCTTCAATGCTGACAGTTAGAGTGTAACGTGTATTGTCCTATGTTTTTAAATCAAACTCGGCATAACGATAACATTATCCTCTTTTGAAATAACATTAAACACTTTCTACTCTAGATTCATAAACAAGGAGTTCATAAAAATATCAAGAATACCATTAAAGTTTAATAAAACCCAAGTGAAAACTACAAACCGGCAGCCTACGCAAATCAGCTGTGCGTTACAATTTCTTTCACACAACACAAAAAAAAAACAACATCATATATAACTAAAAAACTGTCAAATAAATAAAATAACACTTACATTTTCCAATTTAAACTGTAAACATAAAGTTTTGTGTAATAATTGTTCACTTGCACTGTATTTATTTTGTCGTGTAAAACGTCACAAGTCAACAACACGCGTGGTTGTCGCGATGGCGTGGCGAATACTGGCGCAAGTTGGGATATGTGGCCATCGTGTGCCACACAGTGCCATGTGCTTAGTAGGTACCTATGTTATGTATTGTTGCGCGGTCTGGCTAAGTAGGACCAGTCTTAGGGGCAAGTTTGGGGACATGTTTCAGTTTTGTATTTTGGAGTTGGGTCCATTTTGCTCAAATTCTTTTAGGTTTCAGGACTCATGGAGATGTCTGCAATATCTGGAATTGATTTCAGCCGTAATTAGTAAACTAAATATATGGTGTAATTCACACACTTTTATGCATAAATAAGACTTACGATGAGCTCTTTAGCTATGTTTCTCTCCATTTTAGAATTGAGGAAGAGTAAAAGTAAACAAAAATAGAGTCAACAATTTTTTTATCAGCGCCTTGTGCCATGCATACATGTCGAATTGCTAGTTAATTACCGAAACAGAAACGATCATAATCGTTCTTGATTAACAATGTAAAATAAACTTACATATCACGCTTTGTTTTCCCCGAAGGGAAAATTTCACTTGTATGTTTTTTTTAAGTCCCATGTAATAACAGGCGAGACTATAACCACAAATCCAGACTCCGGGCTGCTACTGAGAAATTATAGATGGAAAAACCCAATAACACTATGCTTGACCTGGGATTCGAACCCAGGACCTCATGCTCAGCAGTAGCACTTCCGACCACTAGACCAACGAGGTTGTAATTATTAGACAATAATTTATTAATTCATGGTCAGTCGGTAAGGTTTTGACAATTCGAACCATAGGGTCAGTACGCTTGATAATTGTCGTCAATTGATCGACAACTCGTCAACGATTAGAGCGTCATTGCTCATGACTACCAATGATTAATTAATCATCCTCGTGTTTTCGAAATTAATCGCCACCAGGAATAACCATGAAGAGCTCGTGGCAACTGTTCAAATTGATTTGCGTCGTTAAGAGCCTATACAACCTCAAATTGCGTAGCATGATCCTCCGTTATGTCGAAAATACTGCAGATTTAATTTTGAAATAAATATAAGTGAACTTGAGGATTGATGCTAGGTACCTACTATGTTCGACGAAATCACGATTCGGTAGGAAGGTACATATTCTCTATAGTAAAAAATCCAAAGTTACACAAAAAGAATATTATGGTATGGTACGTTTAGTACTATACCATAATATTTTTAATTTTTTTAAACCAAATTATAACGCTGGTATTAGAAAAATTCTTCAAATTAGTTCATGAAACTTTGCATAATAACTGAACTAACTTATAGCAGGTCTAATTTTTCAAATTACCATTTTATTTTCACCGTAAATAGTATGGTGTGAGCGAAATAAAAATTGAATTTGGTCTGAGGTAGGCTCTTAAAAGTTAAAACACCTTACGGTAAGATGGGAAAGTGTTTGACCATCTCACCTTCGCCAACGCGACCGTTTCTGGTTTCATTCGCTGTGTCTTTATACATACTTTTTCATTATTATATTCATCATCTGCCTATTCTTTTGCTAATTATGTCGAGGTCGGCTTCCAGTCTAACCGGACGCAGGTGAATACCAGTATTTTACATGGAGCGATTACCAATCTCACCTCCACAACCCAGTCACTGGGTAACACAATATATGACTGCAGGCGCAGCATGAGCACCGTTTTGTTGACGGTAGAGTAGACAAAGATGACGTTTCGTGTAGACAGTACGACGGCAGCAAAGTAGAAAGAGTCAAATGTGTGGAATAAAATAAGATGTCATGAACTAAAATTCGAACCAACACCTCGACTTCAGTTGCAAAACAGTACTGTATTATTTTTTTTTCTTTAGCTTATATCTTAAAAATGGTGGGTCCTATCGCAAAAATAATGAAAATTTCGACCCCCTCTAGGTACCCCATAAACCCGAGGCTCAACATGTTGGTATTTTTTCCATACAATATGTGAAAAATTTCATATAAAAACACGTCGAAGGAGGCGTCCCTGCGCGCCTCCGGCTCTAAAAAAATCACGGGGTATCACAGTTTTGCGTTCAAAAGGTTCCTTGTAAAATCATGATTTTGTAGATAACCGTTTATACTTTGTGGCCGTCGAGTAGAAAGTTTTCTACTGGCGATTCCAAAATCAAATTGTCTTCACTGCTATAGACAAATGTCAGACTTTGACAGTTTGAGTAGAAAACTTTCTTCGGAAATAGTCTACATGTCTAAAGACCTAGCCAAAGATCGCTGGAAACGAAAGACAAAATGACAGATTGTAGAAGGATTTCTACGGTGCGATGTCAAAAATGAAGAAACGAAATGTCACTTTGTATAGAAAAAGCTAGAAAGCGTCATGCTACGCGTGCTAGTTGTTATAATTTTGGGGCTTCTGGCTTACCTACCTACATCTTATTAACCATAATATTGGTGCCGATTCTGTTGTTCACAAACTAAACTAAACTTAAGTTCAGTGTATCTTTTTCTTTGTATTTCATTAAGAAAAGAACAGAAGATAAACTTTAGTGTAGTCCTGTCAATCTGTCACTACTCCTTATAAGTTTAGACGCGATTAAAAACTTGCTTACTAAAATTACGTCAATTTACGTCAGGCACTGGTGCCGATTCTCTTGTACACCGAACTAAACTAACTAAACTATCTCTAAAATTCCTTACTTTTGACTATGGGAATCTTGGAGCTATTCTGCCAAATAAATTCTCTAAATTTAAAACTTATTTTGACACAACTAAAATCGAATTTGACAACCGCGCGCCTCCACTTGGTACTTGTTTTCCCGACACAGTGTTTTTTTTAGAGCGAGAGGCGCGCATGCACGGCACCCTCGACGTGTTTTTAATGGATTTTTTCAGTTTTTGTATGGAAATTAACGAAAAAAAATAAAAAATAATTACCAACATGTTGAGACTAAGGGGTTTAAGGGTTTACTAAAGGGTGTCGAAATTTTCATTATTTTTGCGATAGGACACACCGTTTTCGAGATATAAGCAAAAGAAAATAAAAAAATACAGTAAGTACTGTTTTTTGTAACTGAAGTCGAGGTGTTGGTTTGAATTTTAGTTCATGACATCTAATTTTATTCCACACATTTTTAATCGCGATTAAATATAGCCAGATTTAGTTAGAGGATTTTAGATATAGAACAAAATTTTAGGTTAAATCGTCAAATTCAGAATAGCATTTTCACTAAACTAATCTCAGTGCCATCTTAGTGCTGTCAAACTAAATTATAGTTAAGTTGTGTCATTTAAAGTCTATTTCAGAATGAGTTTGATGGTTTGACAGGACTAAACTAAATTTTAGTGATGTTTAGTTTAGTTTAGAGAATTTTGTGACAAGAGAATCGGCACCACTGATTAATTTGACAGGACTAAACTAAAAAAATATCTTCTGTCCTTATCTTAGTGAAATAGAAGGAAAAAGATACACTGAACTTAAATTTAGTTTAGTTTGGTTTGTGAACAACAGAATCGGCGCCATTGTCTGTCTTAATAAATCTTTAGTTATGTTTTATACATAAACCCGCACTACATCTACCAGAGATCGTGCATTGCTAAACATTCTGCTGATGTGTTAGTTGAATTGAAAGTTTCGTAACGTTGTTTCGCGTTGCATAGTTGCAGCAACCACTTGTGGTCTCGTGAGTTGATGTATACATATACGTACATACAACCATAGACGTAGGTATTACATTTTGAATTATAATGCAGTAAAGGTACACTGCATTTGTTGCACAATGTTCCATACAATTTTCGCCAGTGCAAACGCACAGTTTGTGTAGGTACTTTTTCCTTAACTATACTCTAAAGGATTAGGTAGTTAAAACAAGGTAAACAAATCGTAAAAAGGCATTTTTATAGTTGACACTTTCTTGTTTAAAAATACGTTATAACAAAATTAAATTTATTTTCGATCACATGATAGTTTCCTCTTTTATTATAGTATGTTAAACTTTATCATTTATTCTTAAACTACTATTCGTAGATGTAACTGCTTGAGCATAATTTTTTAGTTAGATTTATTATAATGATATAATATTTTGTAATCTGTCTATTGTAAAGAGCCCAAAAAGACAGGTTCCACAAACCTTTTAGAAAATACAACGAATTAGATAACGTTGGTAAATTGAAGAGTACAACTGTGACGTAGTTTGGCAACTGAAGGGGCAGGTATTACGTTTGTTCGGTTAATCAGACGCCTTTGTTGACAGCGCTAAAAAAAGAACAGAAAATGTTTAAATTAGACAAAATACTTGATGATACCACTGAACGCTTTATTATTAATGTAACAGATAGTTCATCAGATATATGTGACTATATATTACTATGATTTTAACATTTGAAATAAAAGGTTTAGCATCTATGAGTCACGTGGTTTTTTATGTTTACCCTTTTTTAACTACCTAAACCTATGGAGTATAGTTATAATTATTATTATAATACCTACTGCATTAAATTTAAAATGTGCAAAATGCCTAATACGTATTTCTGAAGTTGTCGATTCACCCACAGTTAAATTAACTTCGTGCGAATCGCCTCAAGAAAAAATAATATTCTTATAAACGTCGATTCACCCAATGTGGCGAGTAAATTCGCGAATTAACCAATAAGCCAATTTTACAAATGTCATCTGTCAAATTATAAAAAGACGCAGAATTAAACAAATGTTGCAGACAATGTTGGATGAAGCCCTAAATAATCGATGTATTATCGTATTCTATTCACAATACATCGCATTAATAATATTTATGAATTAATGAGAGGCAACAGATCATTATGTAAATTACACGAGGACGAAGTACTTTAGCAATGGCAACATTTTAGGAACGTTAGCTTCCGCCAGCGGGGCAGCGCCAGCGGCATCGCGCGCGTGATGTCTTTATTAAAGTAATACGTGTATATTGTATGTTACTATAAAGCATTCAACTGGTGAAATATTTTCTTCTTTCTTTTCTTTCTTCCAGCATTTTGAATTTATTAATTGCAAACAAAAATACAAATAATTATTTCCTTATTTAATCATATAAAATTAGTGTAGATAACAAACATAGGTACTTAAGAATATAGAATCGAACCATATCTAATTCCAGTGAGTGGTTTTTGAGATAACCTCACTGTTCAGACAAATAAACGTACCCTAGGTACTTTACCTACCTACTGAAGTACCGCGGTATCATTTACATTTCTATACTTAGAAATGTAAATGATACCGCGGTACTGAACACTAGAAAGGTGTGGTAAAATTTTAGGGCCTTACAACGTCAAATCGCTGAGCATGATCCTCCATTATGCCGAAAATACTGCAACATTAATTTTGAAATAAATATAATGTTAAAGTTGAGGATTGATGCTAGGTCCTATATTTGACGAAAACACGATTGCATAAAATTTTCTCGAGGCTTGGAGCCGCCAGCACCTCACTCCATCTCGCTCTCACTTAGTCCGCGAGTAGTATGGTGCGAGCGAGACAAAAGGTGAATTTGAGCTGAGGTAGTATATGCTCTTAAGGGTGTGTTGCCAACATCGTGAAAATTGAATTTTTTTTCGCGATTACGATGTTGGTCCCAAGGAGAAAGTTGTTCTGTTTGATGGTCCACACCCTTTTGACCACACCTTTCTGCTTTCTGGTACAGCCTGTATACAACGGGCCGCTACAATGGCGACATTAATTTAACACACGGGTAGAGCTAGTGGCCAGTAAACCTAAAATTATAATAAAATAAAATAATTCGTAAATTGAAAATTTTAAATTTTCATACAAACTAAATAGTAAATTAATAACCAAAATTGAGATCACTCTGTGTAAAAGATTCATTCATGTAGCTACCTACCAGCTGGCTTACGTTTTCTATCGGTAAGATCTTTTGTCGGCTTAATTTCTAAGAAATTGCGCGGCTTTCCTTTTATTCGCCTACTATTCCGTGACCCCTGCAAATGACCTCTTTGCTACAGTTCTTTAGATTGCTCCAGGATGGTAATTTATAAAATTGTAAATAAATAATTAAATAATAACGTTTAATGAAATTCAAATATTTTCATAAAATGAATACGCGAAATCGTGTAGGTGTGTTAGCGGCACGCTGTATGTCAAATAGTTGAATACAACAATAAGTAACTGAAAACTGCTGAAAGATGATTCTGAAACTTCTAGGTTTGTATAAATGTTGAGAATAAACGTCTATAAAGCAAGTAACAGTCCGTGAATTGTCGCCCAAATTGACCATTGTTTAGTATAGTCTTTACATAGTTTTTGTGACTTAGGTCGAGTAGACAATAGCTCATAATTGTAATCAATTCACCGGGTTTAGTTCCGCTGTCTGTGAAGTTTTAATGAATTGATTTCAGGGTGGAATTGACAACAAAAACAGTACAATCCCTCTTTTTTGAAGTTTTATTGGACTGTCAAAGTATGGAAGAAAATTGTTAGATAATAAATAGTTGCTTTGTGGTAATGTCGGCTTTGTGTTGGCGGCCATAGGCTCGCCTCCTATTACATGGGACTTAAATATTAGTGGCGAAATGTGGGTGTACTATAGGTACACCTCTGCCTACACCCTTCCAGTATTCCCCATACAGGCGTGAACTTATGTGTAATGTCAAATGAATAGCGAACAATTTATAGTACTATTAGCTAGCTGCTGGCCCGGCTTTGTCACCAATATCGTATTTTCTACGGACCTTTCCATTTTAGAGTGATCCATGTATGTATATCGGTCACGGGAATATTACAAAATGTTAAGAAAACATAACAAAATCTACACTGCCCACGCGCTTGCACAATGAAATCACATCGTGCGCAGGTTCACTGAGCATTTTGTCTGCGCAAGCGCATCGACCTTATACGAATACGACCTATTGGGAATTTAAAGTGCCTGTCTGGGTTTGAACCTACGACCTACAACTCGTAAGTGGCGGCCGTTACCACTGTCCCACCACTGCTCTATAAACGAATACTTAGATACGACTTGGAATTTCCACACATAGTGAAAAATAGAGGGTCGCGCGCATGCGTGTTGCACTTGCAGTGTGACGTCATAGGCAAATTGTATCCTAAATTGTTATTAAATATTATGATCTATCTTTTGAATTCTCAACCATTACTCTAGCAGTTATTAACGGAAATCTCACATGTTTTTGTCGGTCAGAAATATTGAACAATATTGAACACCGAGGGAACCACCGTTTTCGACGTCAAAATGCATAAGTTTTGGAGTGAACTTGCTATAATTGAAGTGGTTAATGAATGGCACTAGCAGTTAGTATTGTGTTTGGAGGAGCATACTGCTGATTAGCTCTTGTCAGCGCGTTATCAGCGCGATAAGCGTACGGCGGGGCTCCACACCACTCACTCAGTGCAGAAGGGCCGCGGCGACGACATGGCACGCCTCTACAACACATACACCGAGGCGCAATGGAAGGCCGTGCTCCGCCAGATGTCAGCGCAGCAGCAGCGGCGCGGCAAGCGTGGCAGCTTGGGCGGCAGCTCGGGCGGCGAGCGTGACGACGCCTCCTCCACGGGGTCTGAGCACCAGTACGAGCAGGACGTCACCATCCTAAACCGCTGCTTCGACGACATCGAGAAGTTCATCGCGCGGCTGCAGAACGCGGCGATGGCGCAGCGCGAGCTGGAGCGGCGCCAGCGGTCGCGCGGCGGCCGGAGGTACGCGGGTAGCGCCGCCGGGAACGCGTGCGAGAGCATGCTGGAGCTGCGCACGCGGCCGCCGCCCGAACGCGACTTCGTGGACGTGCTGCAGAAGTTCAAGCTGTCCTTCAACCTACTGGCGCGGCTGCAGGCACGCATCTGCGACCCCAACGCACCCGAGCTCGTGCACTTCCTTTTCACGCCACTGGGGCTGATCGTGGACGCGGCACAGGACGCGGCGGATGGAAGCCTGCCCGCGCGCGTCGTGCAGCCGCTGATCACGCGCGACGCGCTCAACCTGCTAACCAACTGTCTCACCAGCAAGGAGACCGAGCTATGGCACTCGCTGGGAGACGCCTGGCTCATACCAAGGGAACATTGGAATGCGACCATCCCGCCATACCAGCCCGTGTTCATGGACGGCTGGAGCCCCGACTTCCAGGTCGATGACCAGCCTCTGCACAGGTCGTCCACGGGGCGGAACTCGGTAGGGCGCGAGGACTCGTGCAGCGTTGCGTCTTCGCCTGACTGCGGGCAGGCGTACCACGCCGACAGAGATGATGACGACATGGGCGAAGCGTGGGCACGCGGCGTATTGGCGCGCGGCGGATGCGTCGTGCGCGTCACTTACCCGCGCATCGCCAAAGATGCCAAGGAGCTCTCCGTCGTGCGCGGAGAGTACCTCGAGGTGCTGGACTCGCGCAAGTGGCGGAAGGCGCGCAACCGGCGCGGCTTGAGCGGCGACGTGCCGGATATCATCGTGGCGCCGCCCACCTCGCTCTACCCCAACCCCATCTACACGCATAACCAGGACGAAACAGGCGGACACGACTCCGGTGGCAGCAACCCCACGGGCCAGGGCGGCAGGTAGGGGCGCTGGGGGCCCACGAGGTTCACGAGGGCCATGGGGGTTAGCGCGCGGAACATGCACGCACTCCGGCGCAACGTCAGTCCTCACGGACTCAACACCATGTGCGATGAGTCCCATAGTCCCGTGTTAGCAAACGGTGTGCAAGTATGTGTGCGCCGAGTGGCGGAAGAAGTGCGTTGTGAGAGTAGAAGTGTGTGTTGTGCGCTCGACTCGTGTACGCTCCAGACCACCTCGTCATGCTCTGCTGTCTATAACGTGCGGGATGAAGACTTAGTGTTGATTTCACGCTGATGAGTGATGGGGTCGTATGAGTTATATTGTCATACCATTAACATATTGTGAGTGGAGCGGCGCCGGCGCTGGCGCGCGCGGGTCGCGGGCGCAAATGACAAAATAAGGAGCAGACTATAAGCACATTATTCTTGTGTACCCCTAATTTACTATTAAAATGCATTTTATTTTCTTTTAAAGTACTTTATTGATCTTCATGTACAGCACCCGTACACATCATAATAATATACTTAAATACAACTTTCCATAAAAATAAGTTATTTTAAATTATCTTAAACGTAATTATTTTTCTCGACTAGCAACATTAAGTACCTAGTCCATTTTGTTTTATTTTTTCTACATTTAATTATTTTATGATTTTATTTAAATTACAAAATTATAAGTAAATAGCTTTTATTTTGTATAAAATTGATTAGGTATCAAAAATCTATACAAGGTTTCTAGTAGGTATCTATTTTGCAAGTTTAAATAAATACCTACTTCATCAGCGCCGATATGCCAGCGTTTGTCGGCGCCAACAAAGTACTGGCGTCAACACTGGTCGGTGCAGGCAATTTTCCAGAACCGCCTGTCGGCTAATTCAGATAGGAACTTGTCAAAACTATTTTTCTTATTTAAATAAACACCTACAACAGATCTTTGGTTAGATATTTTACATAACAATTTTTTTACAAAAACAAGGCATGATTTGAGTAGGTATCTACACTTCTATTTAAATTATTATTGAATAAGTATCTTAAATATGACTAGGACTCGACTACATTATTTTTTTCATTAGGTATTTTAAATAAATTAAAATCTATATAAAAACTAGTCATTAATAGTCATTATTCAAGATCGATAGTATTAAAATGCTTATTTTAAAATAGATTTAAATTATTCATAAATAGTTTTCGATGTTCCTGATGTTGAATAAATCAATAAGCACATAGAATGGAAAGTCATTGCGCTTATAATTTTATATTGGACACATAATAATTATGTATGTAAATAATAAATTCTTTACTTTATCTAACAAATCCCACAAAGACGACATTTAAAAACGAATAACTTAACAATCGTAGAGAAAACCGAAATAAAAAAATGTCACGTAACCGTAAAATATCTTAGTCTTAAAATTATTTAACAAAAAACAGAATTAAATAATTTTAAAAATCTGTGTATTGCGTCGATGCGCCAACGCCATCTAGTACGACTGGCCGGTAGTAATCCTTCATCTCACCCCAACCGCGCGGCGCTACATTGAAGTTCGGTCCAGAAACTAAAGGCAATCGTGGGCTTTTCGGTGAAGCATGGACGTCATTCAGCTTTGTAGGTGCCATAGGGACTGGTACTTCAATGTTTTGTACAGTAATCGTCGGAGGAGTAACGGGGAACGGCTCCATTTTGGGCCAGTTGCTGGAGTGTTTAAGCGCTGACTTTGGATATGTTTTCTGGTTGCGCAAGCTAGATGGCGGGCGGTACGGCGTGTCGTGGTTCGCTACGGGCGTTGGGGTGGAGCATGCGTTCGATGTGTTTCGACCTGGAAATATCAATTAGAGAATTTAAGGAATATAATAAAACTGCCTCCGACTGATTGGAGTGCTAACCTCTGGTATGCTTTACTGTTGGTTAATCTGGTAAAATGCCGTTCTACCGTAACGATTATGAAACAATATTGGTCAGTCGTACGTTGCAGTCACATCTGCATAAGTGGCTATTGTTTTAATTGAATTAACGCACGATTATCAACTAGACGTTTAGCACAGCCAGTTGCCTGTTGCCAGTGGCCAGTTGCATCAGCCAGTTGAAGTTTAGCACAGTTAGTACGGAGACCCGACAATGTAGTATGCAGGACTAAAATTAGACAAGAACGAAAAACGGACAATTTAAATGTGGCTATGCGGAAGTTTTTTGTAGGTAGATGCTAGGAGAAAGGAAATACTTAAATGAAATAACTATACAGACTTGTCTCTTAGTAAATCTTACATCGCCAGTCTTTCAAAACATCACAACATCTCTAGGCACAGGGCACTGTGGTATAATAATTAACATTCATCCTATAAATAATGCTGAAATACCCGAGGCCGCCGGTCTGGCCGCCGACCAATCTGTCAATATCAGCTGCCGCCATTTATATCTGACGAGCGACAGATTATAATAATTACATGTTTATTATATCATGGAAGGTTACATTGAGATTCTAAAGCAACTTAGTCGCTGGCTGACGAGATGGGTTCGATCCGGGACAAGAAACCTTAAGGCGGAATGTGGGCTTACTTGCCTACTAGTACAAGGGCCGGATTTATAGGTGTGGAGGCCCCGGAAAATTAGGAGCAGACGAGAAACATCTATTTAATACGTATCATTTTTACGGCTTATTCCGATCGGATCCCACAATCGGATCCCACTTTGTGGGATCCGTTAGGAACGTGGAAAAAATGAATATTTTGTTCCGATCGGATCCCACATTGTGGGATCCAATATTCATTTTTTTTCGGAACTAAATATTCGTTAGGAACGTGGAAAAAAATTGTGGAATGAGGATTATATTTATATCCGAACGAAATGATCACCTGCTTGAATCGATAAATGAAAATAAAGAGTACCTACATAATATCGAGATAAATAGTAAAGTAGGTAACAGGATTATATTCGATTGTGGGATCCGATCGGAATAAGCCATTTTACGATCAGCACAGGGCATGAAAAGAAAATTAAAAAAGGTTCCTTGAGATTTGAACTTTTTTTATCTAACAAGTATCAAATTGTGGAGGCCCGGGGCCATGGCCCCTGTTGTCCTGCCTTAAATCCTGCCGCGAGTACACCTCTGCCTAACCCTTCGGAGATAACATGCGTAATGTTACGTGTGTGTATGTTTATGGCTCGCTCCCTAATACATGAGACAAATACTGGTGAAATGTAAGGGAGACTACACCTGAATTTTCCAAAGGGGTTTCCTTTGACAATACAAAACAAGTGCTGTATGGTTCTGCATAACCTGACTGAGTATTAAGCCATCTTACTCGTGAGAAGTAGAATAGAGTTTATAGTACTTTATACCAATTTTTTGTATCCAGACTGTTCTTTATAGGACAACATACTTATGGCCATCACACAAGAAACAGATTACATACCTCGTCCTTCATGCACCCACTTGACGGACCTCTTCTTCCTGTTGACGTACATGCTCTGGCCTCTGCTCATGTGGTTACTGGAGTCGCTCAAAGACTTGGAGATGGCCCTCGCCAGGTCCATCTGTTCCTTTACCGTCGGGTGTACTCCTGGCACGTAGAATGCTGATGAGGCGAATGTTTTCTCTGGAAAAGAAAAATTGCAATTAGCGCCATCTATTGGGCGACACTAAGGGAGAAATCGATAAACAGAAAATAGGGAGACGGTCTATTAATCAAATATCTCACTAGATCAGCTGTAAGGTGTAATTTTTTTTTTTAATTGTAAATATAACTTTGTCTCTCCATGCAGGGAAAATCCACCCCGATAATAGATAACCTTGAATATGATAAAGATAAAAAAAATGTGGATAGTAGGTACCATTCTTTCTCCTTCTTTCTTTTTCGTGTGGTTAGTGAATAACCTGGCGTCAGAGTTTTTATGCTGCCCATGGGTCTTTGACTTGGCGTCACATGCCGTCTAGAAATATGTCTCAGGCATGCCGTATCCTCACGATTAGTCACGATGTTTTACATTTATATTTTACCTCTTAAGACCACAATCACCAATAGTACTTTTTGGTGAATAAGGCAAAAGAGCTGTTTCACCGGTTTTATGACGGTCTTCTATTCAGCATCTAATGTCTATATAGATTTTCTGTTTGCCTTTAATGACAATAGATGGCGTAACAAACATCGTCTACGCAGTGTAGTCTACTACTGTGTCTATAGTGATGGGTACCTAAGAATAGGCACTAGAATAGGTCAGTCTACTATCCGTCTAAGAATAAAATCTGTCAGGTGAGTGGGTAGCATTCAACTAAACTAGTGTATGATAGTGTACAGAAGTGAAACTCTCTCTAGTGTCTCCGAGTGTGACTTGAGAAAGGGAGATTCGGAATACCTAGCCCTCTTTGATATTCAATATTTAACTGCGGAACATACTGCTTACCTACCAATAATAAATAATAGAAATCTAAAATGGGACCGATTCTGTTGTTCACAAACTAAACTAAATTTAAGTTCAGTGCATCTTTTTCTTTCTATTTCATTATGAAAAGGACAGAAGATAAATTTTAGCAATTTATTTCAGGCGCTGATTAATTTGACAGGACTAAACTAAAGGTAAAATTCATTATTGAAAAAAAAATTTAACTAATAGAATCTAAAACCCAACTACGACAAGAAAGTCAATCAACTAAAATGGTATAAACAAGACACCACAGACAGACAAATTAAAAATCCGGAGTCACACGTGTTAGGGCATAAATCGAACAGATTACGTGTGACGCCGGATTTTTAATTTGTCTGTTTGTGGTGTCTTGTTTACACCATTTTAGAGGATTTATTTTTTCCAAAAAATTACCCCATCAATAGGCTTTCAGTATGATACTTAACAGCATGCTCAAGTATCGGACAGGGTTTTTTTTAACTTGTTGTATAAGTACCTATGTACAGATACTATCAAATGTGCAAAAATGAGCATTGAACGCGTAACAGAGACCCAGGGCCTCTGGACGAGTTAAGCCTACTTTCAAGAGGCAATCGCTTTCAAAGCGTTTTCACGAATTTCAACAGAATTGACATAGCTTTTAGCATATTTATCGCTGCCGCGCTGGTCAAACTCGGCTAGAATGTCACTTTGTCTAGGCCTTGGGATCCTTACTTTGTAATTTATAAGAAATCAACTCAAGGAAAGATTTTGATCCTTTAACAAATCTACAATATAATTTTACCAGCTTCTTACTACCTAATCCAATCTAGGTCATATCACCAGTCAAAATCTAAACCCTAATGACTTAAACCACTTAGGTATTATAAGAAAACGTCTGACTCAGAATCTCACTGACGCACATCGAGCATTATTACCAAAAGCAGTTGACACACAGGCGTCATGGAGTCATGGCGAACAATAGCACATAAACTACTTACATCGTGGAAATACTGCGTTTAAATCCCGGAATAGATTACTGTGTAGGGATGGCTCTCATGGGAAAATCTACTACAGCCGGTCGATTTTGTAAATCCAACCATGACAACTTAGGTGAAGTGAGCTGTCAATAGTGTTGTGTTATTCTGTAAAAATCTCACTGTGAAAACTTAGGTGAAGTGAGCTTGAAGTGAACTGTCACTGCTTTAGTATCAGCCGGTCTATTCTGTAACCATCTGACCGTGAAAACTTAGGTGAAGTGAGCTTGAAGTGAACTGTCACTGCTTTAGTATCAGCCGGTCCATTCTGTAACCATCTCACCGTGAAAACTTAGGTGAAGTGAGCGTGGAGTGAGCCGTCATTGTCATCTATACATAATGATGCTGAAGCAGTGACAGTTCACTGCAAGCTGACTTCACCTAAGTTTTCACGGTGATATTTTTACAGAATAACACAACAGAAGGTATCGATGACAATGACAGGTGACACTCCAAGCTCACTTCATTTAAGTTTTCATGGTGAGATGGTTACAGAATAGCAATGCTGGTGAAGTGACACCTAGAGAAAATTAGAGCCACATTTTTTAAATCTATAGGTAAATCTCTCTTAAAACATGTTTAGCTAAAGTCCGCGCGCGACTGCTAGTCATCGCCTGAGGTATGTGAGCGGTCAAACGGGGGGGTAGACCAAGGCCAAGCTAACTCAACCTGCCAATTTTGTCAGTGGCGCCCTCACCCGACTCACCGCTTTCGTTTTTCAAAAATGTCGGAAATAACATAGGCTTAAAAGTTCATTTTAATGATAATTCCCAGACAATGTTATCGGTTAAGTAGTTATTACCATGAAAACAAAATTAAATGGGTGAAGTCGCAAGAATATCTCGCAAATTTTGAGAAGACAGCATCCCTACTTCCAGTACAAACAACATTAAGAAACAAATATGGCGCTGACACTGAACAGCTGCCGAGTTTAGAGGTCTCTCCGGGAAAGAACATGTGTTTATGTTTGGGATGTTTCATTCCGTAGCTTGGAAAGTCCCAAACTCTTTCCGGTTACAATAAGGTTATTGGAGTATTTAGTTCATGGTCTATTAGCCAAGATTTATTATTTTAGTTTTTTGTCTGAGGGGCTTCTGGTTAAATGGCTTATCAATTAGTATATGTAGACGTTTTTTTAAGTGACTCCATTATTTACATAGCAGGTGGGAAAAAACGACACGGACTTCCGAAATTAAAGTTATTTTTCACTTTTTAGTGTTTTTTTTTGGAAGTCGGTTTTTTTTTGTTTGTTAACATAACTCTTGTGAAGTTGTGTAGAAGTGGAAGACGGAGTAGGTATCTATCGGTTCTTTAGGCCTTTCTTGAAATAGGCCTACCTGTAGTCCCCAACACTAGGTACATTAAAGATGACAGACAACTGCGTGTAAGATGACGGCAGTATAAACTACTGCGGTTAACCAACACGACAGTAATTACAATAAATCCGTAGTGATGACCTTTTATTTAATTAATTAGAACTGCAATGTGTCATCCTATGCTAACCTTCAGTTATGTTGGTCGGTTGGTTAAAAGCTGCGGTTGGATTCTTGGAGTGCAGATGTTTCTCTTATTTCATGATCAACATCAGTGTTTTTCAATCTTTTTCATGACACGGCCCTTTTAGTATGAAGAAAACAAGCAACGGGTGGTTCGCGACCCCCCACCCATTGCTTGTTTTTCATGTATTTTATTTTGTGACAAATATTCAATCCGATTCATTTTCATAATTTTATTAGTGTTCGGATAAATACATAATTAAGTACGTAAACACAGTTTTTACATCGAATGCGTCGCCAATTGATACGATTTTTTGTTTATTTGATACAAATGATTATGTCATTTAGTTAACAATTTTCTTAATAAATCTTTTTATACTTTATTGTATTTTTTACTGCAGTAGCTTTCCCAACCTTTTGCAACTCCCCTATAGAAACTTCGCGACCCCTACAGAGGCTTCACGACCCCCAGGGGATCGCGACCCACACGTTGCAAAACACTGATTTACATGAATTGGTCTAGCGGTCGCGAGCGTTACTGATAAGCAAGAGGTCCTGGGTTCGATTCCCGGGTTGGGCAAAGTGTTATTGGGTTTTTCTACCTGGAATTTGTCAGTAGCAGCCCGGAGTCTGGAGTTGTGCCCGGTTGATGGCCATAGGCTCGCCCCCTATTACATGGGATTCAAACATCACTGGGGAAATGTGGGTGTACTATGTACACCTCTGCCTTACCCTTCGGGGATTGCAGACGTGATGTTTGGACTTTTTGGGAGAGTCCGTCAGCCTGTCTTGTGATCTTTATTACAAGATAGAAGTACATTATAAGTTTTCTTTGTAAGTAGATATGTGGTACCCATAATGACTTCTAAAGAAACCGTTGAGTTTTGTCGAAGACTGATTTTTGGACCTTAATTTAACACGACCAACCTCCAATCCTAATGCCATGATTCGAGCAGTATAGTTACAGTTAGCCACGAAAAGGAGAAAGACTATTTTTTTGCCTGAATCTCAACGGGAGAGAGATATATTATGGCTTAAAACTTCCTGAGCTACTAAGGTGGAATTAAAAAACAGTGATTCTTACCAAACTTGCGATCCTTCTTGATGATATGCTCTTCAGCATCAGGCGCTGGCGTGAAGATCTTGTTCAGGTCGACCTCCTTCTCTCCGACTAAGATTGGCTTGTTCTCCATGTCCTCCTGAAATACCAGGATTGATGATGTCAGTTTTGTGGTGATATCGTCATGTTTTTGGTGATATTGTCATGTTTTTGGTTATATTGTCATGTTTGTGGTGATAATATCATATTCCTGGTGACATTATCACAATTATGGTGAAAGACTATGAGACGATGAGAAATGCTATGAGATTTAGATGAGACATTCGTATCGTGAAATTATTATAATGTCGCAAGCCTGTGTTTCTTTATTTTACCTATTTACATTTAAAAAAAGTAGAGAATTTAGTTTGATTTAAACGATTTCAAGTAATTTTACAATATGAAAGTATCATGTTTAAATAGGGATATACTAGATGCACTATTTACAAAGAGTTCATGAGGAAAAACTATAAGAGAATTTATATCAAGCTCATATGACCCATTGATTGAAATATGAACCTGAAAATTCTTTAACCAATGCAGGTTAATCTTGGTCTAATACTCAGACCAAATTAAAAAAAAACAAGACAGAGCGCTGTCAACAGTGACGTGAGGCCGGTTTCGTAAACATGTGTTCACTTAGTGAGGTGTAGTTTGATTGTAAATGTGTGCGTGTGAGTGTGTATGCATAGAGCGGTAGTTTTGATTTCACTGTATTGTCCGCAGCGCTCTGACTTGGTTTTTTATTTGTTCTGAGGTATAGCTGATTGTCAAGATATCTCTAGGAAATTAAAAATAAAACAAAAGCAAGAATCCGATGACGTACAGAGTTGGACAAGCATCTAGAGAGAAGCGACAAAAAATTGTTCGCAATGAGTGTCTTATGCTCTCAGCATTCTAGATACTAGAAGCATGAGTTTTATACAAAGATTATAATAATAATACACGGGATTGGCATTAGAAAATGTCAGGCGAAATAGTCAACTGTCATACAAACAATTTTGAAGAAAACCTTCAAGGAATAATTCTCTTAGAAGGAACCCTTTTTTCAGCAGTTTTTTCATTAATAAAATGGAAATTAAAAAAATAAATACCTATGTATGTCATTGTATGATATTGTGGACCGTGAAGAATCTCCATAAGAGGGTATAATCATCCAATGTTGTCAGCTTAAAACAACAGTCTCCTCGAAAATACAAAAATGCGCCAGCTATTTCCGGATTAAGGTCACTCACTGTTTGATAGTTTCCCAGAAATAAGATAAGACATCATCGTCCTTGAGGGACACGTACTAGACTGAATGTTAGTCATTGCCCAACAACATTCAGAATTAAATGTTTTGGCTCTTGCCTCTATAAGTATTGCGCTTGCGGCTCAGCGCGATGCTGAAACTTTCAGACTGAAAGCTTAAAGTATCGTATCTTTGTTGTATTGATGATAGGTTATTATTTGTCAATGACATTCAGGGGCCTATTTTTTATAAAACAGACAGGCGACATGTTTCAAGCGACAATGTGACAATTCGACAATTTTACAAATATTGTTCATATTTTTTAACTGACCAGGGGGCCTACCACCGCCGCCTACACTGCTGTAGGCGGTGGTGGTAGGCCCCTAGGGGCCCATTTTATAAAACAGACATGCGACATGTGTCAAGCGACAATTTACAAATATTGTTCATAATATTTTTAACAGACTTCTCCCCGAAGGGTCAGTCTGAAGTGTACCTGTAGTACACCCACATCACATGTTTCCAGTAATCACTCATAGTTTAATCGGTGGAAGGACACTGATCGAGACACAAGAGAAGTTTTATTGTTTATTACGTCTTTAGGGCATTTAGTGTCCCGCAAAGAGTGCAAAATGTGTCAATTCAAGATATTTTTTGACAAATATGTCGCATTACTTTTAAATACCATTGATGTTTTATTGTCTAAAAATAAAGGGTAATTTGTTGGAGCATTTTGGATTGCATTCGAGCTACCGGTCAAGCAATAGCATAAAATATATTATATATATATATATACCTACATAATTATGCTATTGCAATAGTATCTACGATAAATGTTGTAGAAATAGAGAAACCACAATTGCAAATGTAATAAAAATAATTTAAAGTTTATTGACATTTAAAAAGCGGTTTCTTGAATCTGATAATTGACTATTTCACCTAGCTAGGCAGTAGACAGTCAAATTATAATAATAGTAATACAAGAATATTGAAATACGTTAATAAAATATTAGTATCGAAAACAGAAAAGTTATTTAATTATTTAGAAAAAACAGACAGATAAAGCGAAAGCAGAATATACATTATTAATAAATAAACAAAAATCATGAGTTAGTTTAATTAAATGAGTAAATTAATTAATTAAAACCGTGAAAATAAAATGTTTCCTAACCATGAAAAAATGGCCTCAAAACCAGCCTAGTTTTTTTTTGTTTTTAAGTGATAATGGTATTTATTTACACTGGTAAAGTTTATGAAACTAATGTGTCTGTATTTCGGTTATATTTTGGGATCGTCTTACAGTGAGACAGTCCAGTGGCTCCAATACCTCGGGGTCTCGGGAATAGTCTCCATCATTCTGTGTGATTAGCATATTTTTTCCTATTAATTTACTGCAATTTCTACATTTTTACACATGATAGATTTTTTTGGTAAAGATTTTTATCATCAGCCGTTGGTGTCCCATTGCATGACAACGGCCTCTCTACCTCCTTCTACTTATACCTAAGATTATGTCATTATTATTCCTTCGGTTCATTCTGCTTTTTTTTTTTAATTTTCTTCTTTGGATGTAAAATATTTTTATTAAAGATTTTTACTTAAAATTATATTATTACTTAAGTACATGGCAGGAAAATGTTTCATGTGCTACTTACAGTTACAACAGAATATTTCTAGAAATACATTTTATGTGCCTGCGTATGTAGGTACGTACGCAGTACGCGACGGTCAAACCATGCCAAATGTCTATCGAATGTGCTCAATAATTTTAACTATGAAAGAAATACAGAACGTATTACTTACTGTAATGCTTGTCTATGTTTAAATTTTTCAATAACTTAATAAACTTTCTTTATGAAAGAATGACAGTCTTGTAATGCGAATGGTTTCTTTATAAATTGGTATTTTAACCTCTTAATTAATTAAGATTATGCATGAGAGAGTTTTCAATGTCTCCACGAAAGATTTTTTTTAATATTATGTTTCCATCCCATAGGATTGAAGCAATAATTTAAATGCGTCCGTCTCAACTTCACATAATACCTACCTACTTCAATTTTAATTTAACGAAACGATTTTGCTAGTTTTATCAGTAGGTATTGTCTCTGAAAATTATAAATATAAAAATAACAAACTTCCATGGTTTAAAAATCGAAGGTTTTGCTATTTTCTCATTCAATTTTACACTTATTATCAAGAGCAGTAAAGTGTAAAATCGATTGGTTACACATTTTGACGTTTTGTTGTTTACGTGGCAGTAATCAGGGTTGGCACTTATCCAAATTGCGCTGGCAACTATAACTGCTTTGAAAATTTATAATAGACTGTGTAATAACTCCACCCAAGGTCTTCAATAAAATTCGTATTTGATGCTATAACACAGTATATTATCGTATTACACCAATACAGAAACTTCAACACAAAAAATATAAAATTTCTAAATTACTTATAGTTTAATCGGTAACGAAACCATACCGCGATCTAAATCGACGCCAACGCCATCTAGTTAGAAAATGGGTACTAAATTTGAACAAACATGAAATTAAATAAGATATGGTTTAACAGACTGATTTTTACAAAGAATCGAGGCCAATGTGTGTATAAAGAGTTAGAATATTAGTTAATTGATTGGTTTAAAGTATTATAGGTTACTGTTAGAAGTTCTTGGACTAAATATTTTGGGAACGTGTTTATAATTTAACTCGATGTATTTTTATAAAACTGCTATACTGTACATACTGAGAACATTCATTATTATTCAGTTTATTTTTCAGCAATATTATTAAGGTCGAAACGCCATACGATGATCTTACTTTTTAATTAATTTACTAGCGGAAGTACCAAACCTTATAATTAAAAAGTTTTTGTTGTACAATAATTTTAATTCGGTCACTGCTTCCTACAACATAAAAAAAAACTTAAATTATAAATAAAAACTTTCTACGTCAAAGATGACCTTACAACAAAACGACAGGATTTGTAATTTTAAAGTAATAAAAAACCCGTAATAAATTGCCACTTCAAAACATTAAAGAAAGCAATTTGTCATAACAGTATTACATATTATTCAAACTCACTTAATATAAAATTGGTCCAATGTTAAATTCACTTCGCACATCCCCCTTATAATATATTATTATATCTAATTATTTTTATCACCGACACAAACTAAGACTTGATACTTGGACAGTCTTCATGAAAATACGTCTGCCTTCTTATCACAGTCGAACAGGCGTCAGTAATAAATAATGCCACGACAATGTCATGTCAAATGTATTATATTTCTGTATGACAATCATTAAAATATTTTTGGCAACCCTTACTGTTAAGGCACGGTCATACAACTAGGTAATTTATTCTGTTTGAAGTGTAAAGAAAAATAAGGAGTGCTGCACTATGTGGGGTGTGTAATTTTAGACGGTTTTGTGATATTTATGACACCTTGTAGTACTTGATGAGGTAGGCAGAGACAAGGTTACCAGATATCCGATTTGCCTGTATTTTTTTTCTTTATGTTCTAGTTCTGACTATTAAGTTTCAGAAACTTAAACTGATAGGTTTTGTGTATTTTGTGTGTACTTTTTTTTTACTGAGTTTTTCTCAAAGTATCGACATACTTTGAGAAAAATTCAGTAAAAAAAAAGTAAAATACGCAAAAACGTTTGACACTGAAGGCAAAGCTACCTACAACCTACAAATTAGGCAGCTTATCTGAAGCTAACAATCCTAACTAATATTATAAATGCGAAAGTGAGTTTGTTTGTTTTTTACGCTTTCACGCTAAAACGGCTAAACGGATTTGGCTGAAATTTGGCGCATAGGTAGACCATGACCTGGAATAGGACATAGGATACTTTTTATCACGATATTCTCACGGGATCGAGACTTACGCGGGTGAAACGGCGGGGCGCAGCTAGTTTCAAATATTTTCAATATACTTTTGCCCAGGAAACGCCTTGTGTTGTTAGGAATGTCCTTCATTTCCAATAAATCACGGTCCAACACGCACCAACACGCATGTTTTCCTTCAAAACCCTTTGAAGTCTCGACAACCAAGATATAAACATCTTTAACAAAAGCCAGACTCCCATAAACTGCGTTTATACGTTCAGTTTGAACTGAAGTCACAGTAACACAGTCGTTTAACTGCAGTGATGTGTAAACGAGCCTTAAATAAAGCGGAGGCCAAGACCAGAGGTGCAGAGTGACACGGGTTCGATGCCCGCCTGAAACAAATTCGGACCACGGCTATTTGTAGCTAGTTCCTATCGTCTGTTGGGTTTTTAATCGTGATTTCTACTTTTACTTTCAGTTAATAACATAAACTTAACATCACGCCTGTATTCCCCGAAGGGTTAGGCAGAGGTGTGCCTATAGTACATCGACACCCACATTTCGCCAGTTATGTTTAGGTTCCATATAACAGGAGGCGAGCCTATTGCCATCAACCGGGACAAACTCAGAGTTGGAGCCGACACCGAGAAATTCCAGATGGAAGAACTCAATAACACTTTGCCCGACCCAAGAATCCCGGACCTCAGCAGTAGTGCTAGAGACCACTAAACCATCGAGGTAACCTGCATGGTCTTCATAGTCAAGTCACAAATTTTTCACAAATTTAATCAGTGCTAGTTCCTTCTGTCTTTGGCTTGAAATGAGAAAATTACTGGCTGGTAATATATTGATGGTTTCATTATTTAACTCTCTAAACACCATAAAGACGTTTTAGAAAAAAAAACAACCGACTTCCAAAAAAACACTACAAAGTGAAAAATATCTTTAATTTCGGAAGTCGGTGGCAAAAAACGAAAATCAAAACATAAGACATTGGAAGTCGGTTGTTTTTTTTGTAAAAAGTTTAAATTTTTCACTTTTTAGTCGTGGTACCTACCCCACACAAATTCGGATACCACTACTTACTTGATAAGTAAATAACAGTGACAGGAATTTAAAACATCATACATATAGACCAAGTGAAGTGACCAATTGAAGCTAACTGAAAAACTTCCTGAGCAATGTTAATAAAAATATGGGACCACCGCGCATTTGTATTGCTGATTCTAATGTTTATAATTTTGTAAATCCATAATGTATAGTGTAGTAGTAAAGCTTAAAGTCAAAGTCAAATAATTTATTTCAAATAGGCACATAAAAGGCACTTTTTAACGTCAAAAACAAAGAAATAGAACTGATTCTAGTTGCTCCTTCCAAAAGGTAGTTTTCGTATGGAGAAGAATGGGCAAAAAACTCAACCGTTACTCTTTGAAAAATTGACGTTGCGGTCGCGAATCATATTTTAATCAACATACAACCCGATACTAACCTGCAAATTGCAAAAAACGTAAGAAAATTTGATTTTCGCGGGCTACCCTGAAGCTTTCGCTTTAATATATAGTATAAGTTTCGTATACAACAGTAGGCAAATAGCTACCTCTTTTGCGAATATATACCAATACTGCCGCGACAGTTGTGCTCATGTTTTTACCACTCTCACAGTTATTGAATCTAAAAATATGAATGTAACTAAGGTCGTTGTGCGAGTGAGTTCGGGTCAAGTGAATATAGTTTTAATTTTAAGACTATTTGGCCTTTTAGAAGGTATCGTATGTATCGCGAGGAATGTTGGCATTAATTGATGTATTATTTTTATGAGCTTTATTTTTAGATATTAGAGATCAAAGGAACGATAGTGCTTCAGTCATTTTATTTCAATATTGACGTCTATGAGTCTGGTCATATAATAATTAGTAAAGTTTAATTAATAGTTAAAGTAATTTTAAATACCTACAGTTTATTGGGTAAAATAATTACGGGTATAGTTTTGAGACAGTTACTGTACCTAAATATTTTTTTCCACGATGCCTTTTGTTTTTTTTTTGTTGTTATGTTTTTTTTCCTTTTAATTTCTATATAGCCTTACGATAGTTTGTTTGTTTGAGAAGAAATGGCTTATTAAATACAAGTAAGTATTAATTCATGTTTTGTTTATCTGCAGTGTTATTTTGTAAAATGACCCAGTGAAAACTTTATGTAAAAATAAATGATGTCATCATGTGTTTTGCCCCTTTAGGTAAGATAAAAATGCAATGGTTAAAAGTGAAGGGAGTAGAATGAGTGTTGTGTTTACAGACAATAGCAGATATAGGTAGGTACCTACAATAATTACAGTATCTACACAAAGTTTTTGTTAAAAAAAAATAGTTTAGAATTGACATAATGTGTTTTTCATTATGTTGTCCAGCACGAAAGGGTGCATAAATTCAGTAGGTATATATTAATTCATACAGATCTCCTGAAAAACTACACATACATTTTCCCATGTATTTCAAGTACCTACTCGTAATTAAAAGTGTAGAAACTCGAGCTTGTCTATGGCCAGTGTTGCCAGCCGCCATTATATTTAGCAGCAACATGTGGAAAGTTATATAGGTTAATCTGTTCGTCTGTCCGTCTGCAAATAGTCTCCTCTAACGCTTTCAACAGTTTCGTAACGTTATTGTGACGAGTTTTTGTTTGTTGCAGAATTCATCAATCAGTGTCTAGATTCAATGAATTGCACTCTGTTATTCCTAAAAGAAAGGCGTTATCCACTATTGTTTATGTATGACGTTCAAAAGTGCCTTTTATGTGCATAATTGAAACAAATTATTTGACTTTGACTAGATACATTTTAACTTGTACCTAATGAAAATTGTTCAATTTACAGTGACGGATACCTAGCAGTATTCACCTCAGCCTATATTGTAGGTACCTACTACTTATTACAGGGCTAGTTACCGCAAGAAAAAAAAAAATGAAATACATGCATACTCAAATCAATCAATAAGAAAACCATTGAAGAGATCCCCGTTCAAGAAATTCGACAATATTTATCCAGTTTTTTGTAAAAAAATATTATTTAATTTCATTTTCCTTATAAATACATCGGCCTCTGATACGAAATATATTTTTTTTATTCGTCTTCATCAAGATTGATCTTTTAAAAAAAAAATATTTTTGCAGACGAAAATATTTATTTTTCCTGAAACATTTCAGTTTAGTTATAGTACAGTCAGTTACGTTTACATGTCACGCATAGGTTACTGAACCTCATTAGTAACACTAACCCTACCTCGGGTCATTGCCTCTTTCTTTTGGCACTAGAAAAATTTGTCTGCCTTCTAAAAAAAACATTTAAACGATTCATTTTTTGCATTGCAATAGATACATACTTACTTTAAAATTTTAGAACGCTATTTTAAATTTATTTGTTCTGTAGTCTAGCCAGTCAAAAAGTAATAATATTTTGCAATATTTGTGTTACCTACAGTTGAAGTTATAATGATGGTGAAGATTTATATTTTTTTCAAGAAAATTTGGAGTTTTTCTTTTAATGTTGTTGGAAAGTTAGTGACGTCAGTAATCTATCTACTGAAAAATAAATAACATAAATAAATAATAGAAATTTAAGGGTCTACGAAACAAAATTGTGTAAAAAAGTTTTGACTAAAAATACAGTCAAGTTTATAAATCATAATACTAAACTTTGTAAACTCTCTTATATCCAATGTAAAAAGCAGAGCAAAAACTCAAGATGTATAGTAATAATTTGTTTTCAGAGTTTAATTTCGGCCGGAAAATTAATGACAACAAACTGATAATATTCTAAAAGCAGAAAGTGAGTCACAACCAAACAGTAAACAAGGACATTTGAGAATATTCTGAAAGATCTACTGATATTAAAGTTACGAATGTATGGGGGAAGCTATCAGATATTTACATCTGTGATCATAAATATTGAATAGATTCAATAAATATGTTAGCAGAAGCTTTTGTGCAAAACATTTTAGCAGCTCAGCCTTGAAGTGAAAGAGCATTTTTATTCATTCTATCTATATCTTAAATAATATTATAAAGAGGGTCGTATGTCTGTCTGTCTGCCGATCTTTCACAGCCAATTTGCTCCGAATCTAATATACTGATACCGCTAGGTCTCTGCGCCGTTAAGCTGTAATTTGGTACACATAATCAATTTCTGTGAGCCAAACACAAACGTGTTACGTAAATAAATGAATTTTGAATACAGCGGTCACTTTTAGGAGACAAGTAAGTACCTACTCTGAAAATTTGCCATTCCTTACGGGCCTTAACACCGAAACTACTGAGTCTACATTAACATACTACTTACATTTGCAGTTGGAATGTAAAGAGAACATATTTTTCAACTACAATGTTAATTAGTTTGTTCTTGGGATAAATTCATTCCAACAACGGAACCCCTCATTGGGCGTGGCCCGACCCTTTTTTTTTAAGAGTGAATCTCTGTGCTTACTGTACCAATTTCAAAAATTCTTTCACCGTTCTGGCATAGTTGACTTCTAGAGAATCTATTGTGTTCTTGTATAGTAATTATTTCTATTATGTTCCCGCATATTTCTATGAAATGGTTGACTCATTCCTGACTCAGAAAATCTATCATCAATAACTGAACAATGGGTAAGATGTCTCTCGCTACGTCAGCATGTGATCATTGACGTCTAAAGATTAGGAAAGAAACTCCACTAAGATATTTTACAATGCTCGTATAGATTTTCAATTTTCACATCTTGAAAAGAAAATAATAATATACTTAGTCAATTTCATTTACACAATTTTGTTTCCATCAATAAGTACAGTTAGCGTCATAAACGTTTACAATTAGATAAAAATAATCTATGTTTTCTTACTGTTATTACTTGCAATATAATTCGATTCTCGTCTCAAACATTGACAACGCTAACCCACATATAAAAATAAATAAATAATTTAAACACTATTACTCAATATACGTGTCCACCCACTACGCGTGTGTTAGAAGCACCAACGACTAATCGGATTAGAAACAACTTACCCAACTTACAGGGAACAACTTATAACTGAGGTTCGTGAGAAACTCCTTCTTCTGAGGGTCGTACATGTCCGAGGGTTTGAAGCCTCTCTTCGTGATGAGGGTGCTGTTCACGCTCGAAGAACTCTTGGTGTCATCGAAGCTGTCTTTATGGACGATCCTGTCGTTAATCTTGTGGATACTCGACATTTTGTTAGAAGAGAACTGACTTTCGCTAATTGTCATCATTTTGTCAAAAGTTTTTCGTTTCACTTCACACTGTCACTTATTTTTTTTTTTGTTTTTGTAGATCAGCACGTGTTTCTAAAAAGATTTAAACGATATTTATGACGTTGAGTGTACTTCTTCTTCGAATATTTATACGCAGAAGTAGAAACCGGTAAAAGCGTTTTTTATTTAAATAAATAATACGGTGCCGCGACGTGTGTATCAACGTTCTGCGAGTGACTGAATGAGGGGTGACTTGCGTGGCTGCGTGAGAGTTGAAATAGGTAAAACTCGTAGCTATCGGCTACGTGAGCTACGTCAGCGCTACGAGACTTTTGGGGTATTTTTACGAATACTTGTAATTGTTGAAAACATTAAGTAAGATCACGTTGTATGTGTTTGATGGTAACGTTTTATATGTATGTATAAGTAGGTACCTATATGTTTTGTGTTTGTATAAACAATGGATGAAGGAACTAGTTATGGTTTGGGAAGTAGGTACCAAGTTTAGTGTAGAGCTACGATGACAATATGGAGCATTATTTATTTGTTCCCATGAAGTTATTTGGTCCGTGTCAAATAAATTTTGTACTTGTTTTTTTTTTGAGGTACTAATTCCTGATGTTATATCACTTTGCCTGAGCTGGGAATCGATCTAATACTCCCAGTGCAAAGCTAACATATTCGGAAAATTCAAGCTTTCCTATTCGAACTTAATCCCCGTTCAACGTTTTATTGATCAATCAAACTATTTATAAAGAGTACCAGATGTTTAATCGCTAGTTTAAGATGAAGCATTCGATTGAGAGAAGTGCTCTAGTTTCATTTACTTCGGCTATGACCTGGAAAACTCTCGCTATTTTAAAAAGAATGCGATTTTTCACGTCGCTTGTCTAACTTAAGAGATATACAGGGTGCTTGGTGCATCGTTTGCCATATGAAAATGGTGGATAGGAGAGGACACGGGTTATAATTTCGCGCCCCAAAAAAAAAAGGTTTTGTTTTTGAAAATCCGAAAAGTCAGCCTTTGGACTTGAAAAAAAAGGTAAATACTTATTGGTAGGTTTTTTTTATTTTATTGTAATATGTCATTTTGGACGATTCTATCAAAATCTAAACAACTTGCAAGTAACATCTAGCATTTTTCTCATCTGGTTTTTAAAAGATCTTTTTTAAGAGAAGATTTGTTTTTGGGGCCTGAGAAAGTAATAATATGGCATCTCCTATCCGCCATTGGCATTTGGCAAACGATGTACGAAACACCCTGTATAGTGCACTCCAATTGATGTGAAATTGGGTTATAGCTAAAGATTGATATTATCTTAGTAATACATTTTAAGATTTTAAGTGCATGAACCTCTTACACCCGGATTCTGGACCGAAAATAAACAACGTGTCAAAAGTAAACTCGTGATTCGATTAGCTGTAGATAATTCATTCAACCTATCCACCATACCATACGAAATCTTGTGTTGATTCTTATTGCAGCAACCAGCCGATCTATTATTTAAAAATCAATATCATCAATCCACCCATAGACATAGAATATGGACTGAGCGTTAGCCTCACAAAAGGGACCACTCTCTATAAAGAAAGAGACAAAGCAACTGTGCGGCTAATACCTATCTCTTTTCTGAAAGTCTATAAAAGATAAAAACTTTCTACAAAAAAAAACCGTCCTCCAAAAAAACACTAAAAAGTGAAAAATTACTTCAATACTTTTTTAGTTGTGGTACCTACTCCACACAAATTCGAATACCATTACCTGCTATGTAAATAACAGTGACGGAGTAAATTAAAACATCGTCCAGATGAACTAACGTGGGAAAATACGTACCTAATATTGAAGCTAACTCAAAAACTACGCAAGCAATGTTAATAAAATTTATATGGGTCCATTTCGGAAGCATAACCTACCATACAAAAAAAGAATCATCAAAATCGGCGGAGTAATCGCGTGAAAAATATACAAAAAAATAAGACATTCTGATGAATTAAAAACCTCCTCCATTTTGAAGAAATTGGTTAAAAATTCAATTTGTCAAATTCAATAGTAGAATTCTAGAAAGAGACAACGACCGGCCGTCGGCAGGCGATAGTCTTGCTTGAGAGGGTGTTTGTTTTAAACCTAGCTAGAACATTCTTTCTAGCCTTTTCTCAGTAGCAATGTTCTAGATTCTAGCCTAAAGAAAACAAGTATCAAGGTTTCAAACATGAAAATACATACGATTCATCATTCCATCGATGCAACGCAACTACCTCGGAACGAAGCGAGATCTAAACACACAACCCAACTTTTATCCATGCCAAACTCAACCACAACACTCGCCAGCTCTTATTTTAATGGAATATGGCTCAATTTCGTCTGTACAATAGTGTTGACGTAGGTAAAATCTAAAGAGTGCGATGTACAAAAATACTTTTGTGAAAAATTCTGTTGCTGTGGCCGGTTTGACGATGTTGTTCAGTACTGTTTACGACTTTCAATTCTTGTTTCATTTGAATTTTTTGAGGAAACTTTTAAGTTTTTGGAAAAATCTCGAGTTTTACCCTGAAAAGGCTTCAAAAACTCACAAAAAACTCTATAAAGACCAATTTCGTTTTATTCTTTATGTAACTAAACACAAAAACGAAACCAAATCAATAATTTAACCATTTGCCATATAAGTAGATAACTACAAGGAGACTAAAGAACTACGGAGACGGGGAAGGAGACTATTAGTCTCCACGACACAGGGAATCCTAGTTTGTAGGCTAGTGCTAATTGAATTTGTCCTGCTCTCTTGAACCATAAAGTTTTTATTATTTATTTATTTAACTGTTTTGGGTAAAGACGACTCACTGTCCGCACTTTTTTCTTTCATAATCGGAACCTTTCAGGATATTATCGAATTTTCAATGTTAATTAATGAAAACAACGATAATTTCCAATGTTGATATTATCGTCAACATTGAAAATTATCGCAAAAGTCCAAACCAGATGTTTTTTACTAAAACCTTTTGTTTTTAACTTTCTTATTTTATTCATTAGTAAAATTATCAATAAGTATTTCTAGTTTATCCTAGATTTTAATAGATGACAAGTAAATAGTACCGTTAGCTACAATATCACACTTTGCGTGCATTCGCCAGAGATTTATATGAACAAGAGCCATAAACATCACAAAATGTACAACGAAAATTAATTCAAAATATTAAATTTAATTTACAAATCATAAAACGAACCAAGATCTCTACGAATCCGGTCAAATCTAGGTCAATTTCAGTTAACGAAATACGTTACAAGTAATATTATTTATTAGAACAATTTTGTGCCTAAAGAAATGAGTCAGCTTGAACCATCGCGAACTGGGGTTTTAAAACTTGTATGAGTAAACAGTTAAACAGTGTACAGTTGTTTATACGAAATTGGTAAGTAGTTTATACATGGATATAGGTCATATGGAGGAAGCGATGATTATAATTAGTCACATTTTTCAGAAGATAATGCATCATCTGTATTCTGTTTTTGATCACAAGAATAGCTGCAGCATTAAACAGTTTATACGTCGTGTGAACATGGACAGATAAATGAAAGAAAAAATCTCTCACTTGGGGGTTCCCAGATCTAACATCAAAACGTCGATGAAGCTCGCATCAACTGCAAGATTGAAAGTATAAATCAACGTGAAAAGAAAAGAGTGAAAAAACTAGGTAGATGAAATTTTATCAGAGATCACTTGGTACCTCTATGAACATAGCGTAGGCAACGTAATTTAGGTAGCCTTCGGGATAACATTTTGAGCATAAGCTTTTACGTCGTTGAAAATAATAACTTAGGGTATTAGGTGGAGCGGCTCACAGAGTAAATAAAATAATGACAGTAGGTACTTCTGCTTCCCAGAAATAAAATTATGGATAGCCAGGCTAAAGATACTACGACACGCCTCCAGGAAAAATCGTGATATAAGTTATAAATCCAAAGCCCGATTGGTCTGAGCACTAGTTTCCCTATTTTCCTCTATGGAGTTGAGACGTGGACAATCCGAACAAGAAAAATACAGAGGATAAACGCATTAGAAATGAGGTGCTGGAGGCGGATGCTCCACATAATGCGAGGGGAAGATAACAGCCTTGAAAAGCTGGTCATTGTTGGCAGCATGGCATATCGAAGAAAAGAGAGCACGAGGCCGGACGCCAGAACGATGGTCCGACCAAGTAAAAGAACCTACGTCCTCAAGCCAATTTCAGCAGGTGGTGCTGACAACTTTGGGCCGGAATCAATGGAAGCAGATTGTCCGCTTAAAAGGGTCCAGTGACCACGATCCTCAGTAACAATGAGGGACCGATTGAGGAAGAAGAAGGTACATCAATACCCAGATGCGCATACCATAGTAGGTTCATTATATCCCTAGAACGCAGTGCCATACAATACATCGTAACAACATTGATTAAAAGTGAAACTTCGTTGGAAATCATTTGGCAAGGAAACAAATGATTCATTCGCTTCTCGAATTTGTTCTGTTTCTTCTAAGTCATTACACTGTCAAGTATTTTGCATGTGGCAATGAAATTAGACCTGAATTCAGTCAGTCTGACGATAAAAGTATTGAGTATGAATGTGGCTATAAGAGTAGGGAAGCCCAAGAAACGATGACTGGACTGTGTGAAAGATGAAATGGCTAGAAAGGGGGTGACTACCGAGATGACGACTAATAAAGAAGTATGGAACAAAGGGACATATAACGCTAACATCAAATAACTAAAACTGCTGATTAATTCAATTTTCAGTTTAATTATTACCGTAAATCTAATAATCTTTTCGAGATAACCTTAAGTGTGGTATTTCTTGAAAAAACCTTGAAGTATTTGTGGTTAATTATAAAGAAAATGTTATGTGACGTTTGTTTTTATTGTGGCTTCAACACAAGGGAAAAGCCGTCGATTCAAATTCACGTACGCAGTTGTAACGGCAATGATAATGAAGTTTGAATGAACAAACTAGGCATTTATTTAATTAAATGTGTAATAAGTTCCTGGAATTTGTTTTGTAATATAAGAAGTAACTTTTTGTCATTCAGTTTTGAATTAACGAAGGTAAAATGATTACAAATTCTTGCACAAGCAATTCCAGTTACATTTTCATTTAATTTTCTGTACGCAAAATGCGCGCTTGGACATAGAGTTGCGGATATCAGCCCCTTAAATACTATACTACTATAAGTACTATACATTTTCAAAGAAAATATTTAGAACTATCTTCCGTGTTTCCGTATTCTTTAGCGGTACGCCACTAATAAATGGCTGTCACTAAAATGTGTCACCCCGGAAAAATACTACCCACTCAACAAAACAATTAAAAAAAAACAACATGGCCGCCTGTCACCACACATACGCGGGAAAATTGTAAAAATAATGCACTTCAAATACGAAAATGCACTTGATTTACACCGCTTATTTAATGCACGCTATTTTAAATCTTATTTTAGTTTGATAAAGACCGTATTTGTATGTATTTGGGGCGCGGTGTGTGCCTCGCGCGGAGATTTCTCACAAACTAAAATAAGTACTGAAACATCATTGCATAATACGCAGAAAAGCTCCAGAGTGCAGTGACCATGGCGCGGAGATTTTCACGGACATACTCAAAAGAAAGTAAGTCGAACATTTTATTTAAAAAAAAAGAAGATGAATGAAGAAAATGATGATGATGGTGATGTTCTTCGAACGCAATACACAGTCGTGATAAGATACTATATTATGTATATATGTACGTGCTAGTAAGATTGGATTATACGGAGTATCTCTATATCAACTAGGTATATTCTGGTACATCATCATCATCTGCCTAGTCGTTTCCCAACTATGTTGGCGTCAGCCTCCAGTCTAACCAGATGCAGCTGAATACCACAAAACACAACACACACACTTACCCATTCTGTTACCAAGTTACTGGGTAACTGGGTAAGTGTTGTCTAGCCACTCTGGTCAATTGAATCGGCTTCAATTGAAAATGAATGAAATTGAGAAAGATTTTACTACATAGAGTACGAGTACATTACGTAGGTAAATAGGTACCTACAAAGATTTACTTATGACTACAGTACCTATACGTTTATTATGATGATGAAACATGAAAGGCGCAAAATTGTAAACTTTATATATTTCATATTCTTATTTCATATTTTATTGCATTCCATAATGTGGTTAAAGGTGTTACAAAGGCTTAAAGGTACAATTACTTTAAACCGATGAGTCCACTTAACGTAGTACATAATGAACCTACCTACGCTAGGTTGTTAGATTAAGTAGACGTGACTTATGACTTGTAAGGAAAGGAACGTCGTTATTCTATAATACCTATCGCATGAATATCAGTCGTGAGCCTGAGTAAGCTAACAAACAGTGAATGTCATGCAATTCTGCAGCTGCAATAGTACCTATGAAGATTATAGATGCATATAAATTATATAAGAATAACAAATATGAGATGAGTGTAGACCAGGTATTTATTAGGTATTGTTCATCTTGCTTTCATGACTCAACCGCGAATAATCGCCTTTAGTCCATGTGTCCGGAAAATAATAGATAGGAAATATGTATTTATTATTTTAATTTGATACCGGTTATTCTGCGGTTAAGTAGAATTACTTTTTTGGATATAACAGGATAAAACAACGGTCAGGAATAGGTACCTAACTATCTATATGTATGACAGTAAAAGTAATAATTGTATGATACGACGGTGCAACATTTTGTGGATATAGACATGAGTGTTCTTGCATGTGAGATATTTTTTCTGAAAAAAGACCAGTATGTGGCATGCTACTTATATGGTAGAAAATCCTTGTGTGGGGCGATACACAACACCATTGTAACGCTCAGTCCTATAGGTATTATATTCTGCAGGGAACTATATTCTATCCAAATATTTTTATTTTTTCCTTTGTGATGAGTAAAACTCTACGATTTCCCGAAACAGTCTTCAAAAATTACATAATCTAGGTCACCCCAGTTGGACCAGTCGCCTGCCAGCATCTAATTTGGTCCGGCGAACGGCGCGCCGCAGTTTCAACATCCAAACATACGCGCTAGCATTATTTACAATTCAAACATGAATTTAATTCATGCATCAACAGTTTCACAGTAAATCTATGGTGTTTATTAAAGGAATATTTTCAAGATTGTGGAATTGTAACGGAGAGAGAGATGGGAAATATTAGAGCGGGTTTTGTCCAGGCATTTCGGACACGCAATCTACAGAACAGTTCATTAATGCCATCATCATCAAAATCCATCAATCAGTGGATGAGTCCAACAGACTGCGTTACCTACTTAGGTTCTTCGATAATAGCAGGGTTTATCCCTTGGCATTTTGGACACGTAATCTACAGAATATATGCCCCAATGCTCGGGCAAAACCCATCACACCTCTGGTAGACAGTGGATGACTCCAGACTGCGATACCTACTACTATTTAGCTTCCTCTACACATAAAATTCAACTATGGGACAATATCAAGGAATCGTAAAATTGCTACAATAATAATCAATCTGTTTGTTATGCATTAAGCATTCCAGCTAAGTAGGTAGGTACAGTTAGGTAAATACTTAAATATACCTGGATATACTCCTAGGGACGAGTACATTGCATTGGCGCACACCTAAAACGCAAACTTTGGGGGGCCGTGCTCGGCAAACGTACATGATGAAATCATAAGAAACAAAATGAATGAAAAATTATTTATTAGTAGCTTTTATACTGAATCAAAAGCATGCGAGCAAAAACAAAAATGAAAAAATCGAATCATTCAGATAGGGGAACAGCATTTATGTCTCAAGAGCTTAAACAATTTCTGTATTCTTTTATTGTTGCTTCTAGCAGGAGGACAACTCCCTATAACCCTGAAGTAAATGGCTAAATGGCTAAGAATATCTTGGCAGGCGCATTCCGATAAAATATTTACATGTTACTAAAAATCAGTAGGTAAGTAGATACCTATTTTATATCTGAAATTGTAGATGTTATCTTGATATACCTACAATATATACAATGTTTATGAATGATACAGATATACTCCTCATCTGCAGTGATACTCTCCAGCAGAACTAAGGTTCTGCAGGAGAGTATCACTGCAGATGAGGAGTAGGTATACTCTGTAGCATGACCACTTTGAATTGATATTTTTTCCAAGAAACTAACAATTTTTTATAATCTACATCATTTTGTCCTTTAATTTTTATAAGTGGTTCTGCTGCGGAGCATGACACGAGCAACAGAGACCGTGCAAAGTATACTTCGCGTAAACTCGCCAATGTAGCCCCTGTATTAGGGCCGGCGCACATCTGGCGAGGCGCAGCGCAGCTTCGACGTTGCGTGCCTAAAAATAAAGTTTAGAATAAATAACCGGAGACACGCGACTCTTTCCGCTTAGACGCGCTCTCCAGAGGTAGTACTGGAAGTTTATTTATTTTCAACTTTATTTCAACAGATGCAACGTAGATTTTTGTTTGGAAGTGACGAACGTGTGCGTTGGCTCTTAGAATGCCATGTTGCAAATTTGTTTCAACTCACGGTTGCTTTTTACCACACATTTTACTTACTAGGAAAAAACTAGGCAATTACAATTAAAACAAAGTAAGTTGTATTGTTTAAAAAAAAATATTAAAAATTATAATAAAAAAAGACAGACAGCACGGCACATACAATCACCGTCATTATTTGCGATTTGTTCATAACCCCCCAGTTACAAAAATCTGTAGGTACCACAAGTAGTAAATTTCCGGTGCCAGGAATTTCCTTTTCCCCGCTAGCCGGCCACGAGTTACCTTCCGCGTCACCACAACCTCGGATTACTTTTCCATCAGAATCTAGATAAAAAAGAGAACTAATATTAAGGCGAAAGCTTCAGGGTAGTCCGCGAAATTTAAATTTTCTTACGTTTTAGTTCAGTATCAGGTTGTATGTTGATTAAAATATGATTCGCGACCGTAACAAATTTGGATTTACAGAATTATAAACATTAGAATCAACAATACACCTCTCTTAAGTTCTAATAACTGTAATGAATGACTGTTTCATGAAATCATGGGTGATTATTCTTAACTTTTCTGACTAATTCGTCACAGAATCGTTTATAAGTCACGGAATGTGTGTATGTGTGTGAAAAACGGCTAAACCGAGCTTAATATTACGATCTGCTACTAACGGTCAGCGCATACTGAGCAGCAAAATGCTTCAGAATATTTTTAGCCGTCAGTCAGTACAAAATATACGCAAACATCTCTTGCACGATGTTTTCAACTTTAGTTTACTCACTTGTGGTCATTTATCGAAGAAAAATTGCTCAAATATTTTGCTGATCACTGTGTGCTGACACATAAAAGAAATACACAATATCCTGATAAACACAGGGAAATATTTGACAGCTATTAGGCCTGGCGCTCACTAGCGGCCAGATTATAAACGATCAATCAGAATTGGAATCGGTTCGAAACAAATGTCAAATCCATTGCTTCAAAAGGTCGTAAGTTACGTTGTTGAGCAGATCTCGCTGGCCGCTGCGACCTGGCCGCTAGTGCGCAGCAGGCCTTAGGGTGTATGGATTATGTTAGACTCACCATATTTAACACACGATGAACAATGTGAAGAAAATCAAATTAGCCAATGAGTACTTCACTATAATTTTCGGGTAATTGCTGTACGAACACACGGAATAGGTACTAAAAATGAAATTCGAATCAATTAGTTACATGTAGTCGTGTTTTTGTACCTATTATACTCAGTTACTTTGTCTGAGCTATTATATAGGTGAACCAGGAAAGCCCCCAAAAAAGCTAATTTATAGAAACAACCGAATTTGCCGAGGAGTGTACTACGTGAGAGCGACAAACGGATGTGAGTATAACGCTTGGGCGACAAAACTGTACTGCGATTAGCCATGGTTCGAATGTACGCTTGTGCGAATAACTGAACCTCGACATCACGCTAGTGCGACTTTGATGACTCAAACTTTGTATTAATTATTATAATAAAGGACCCTCTAAGCCGTTGGCACTGCCATTGGATTGGGACACTTTTTCAAATAGTTTTTATCTTTTTAACATAAAGCCAACAAGAGATCCAGTTTTCTCGCCTTTTATTGAGAAGTTCCTATAACCACCTTCCGGCTTCATCAACAGATACTCAACACCGCCTAGTGTAAGAGCACTTGTCAAGACAAATCTAATGAAACCAAACACATAGGCTCTGATTGAGCTGAAACTCAGCATACTTATATAACTAACGAGACATTTTGAAAAAATGATACTATGGAGCTGGTCTGATGATGGATCCATAGGATTGGCCATAGGAATTCCTCAATAAAAAAAGATAGCACCATCGTGTTTGGACTCATTGGTTATGAAGTGCTTTGACACTAGGCGGTGTTCAGGGTCTGATAATAGAGCCGGAAGGTCGTCATGGGAAAACATTAATCTAAAAAGATAGCACCATCACGTTTGGACTCATTGGTTATGAAGTGCTTTGACACTAGGCGGTGTTCAGGGTCTGATAATAGAGCCGGAAGGTCGTCATGGGAAAACATTAATCTAAAAAGATAGCACCATCACGTTTGGACTCATTGGTTATGTATTGACTAGTACTTTGCCACTAGGTATAGTGTTCAGGGTCTGTTGATGGAGCCGGAAGGTCATCGCATGTACTTCTCAAGTAATCCAGAACAAGATAGCACCATCGTGTTTGGACTCGTTGGTGTTGTCTTGACAAGGACTATTAGCCGAAGGTAGTATCCATAGTCTATTGATGGAGCCGGAAGGTGGCCATAGGAACTCCTCAACCAAACAAAATAGCGCTATCGTGTTTGGAGAAAACCATAGCCTAACTAAGGTGTAGTGCAGGTGGCCACGTTCCGCCTCTGAATATAGAGGCGGAACGTGGCCACCGAAACTCCTCGACCTTACAAGAAAGCCCTGTCGTGTTGGGCTCCTTGGATTTGTGAAGGCGATAGAACATATTAAAACAAATTCTAATGATAAAAAGTAGGTACCTACAAAATAAAATATAAGTAAAAATATTTTTAAGAACAAGTTCGATATTATATTTAAGTAAACATAGAACTACAATATTTTCTAAATAGCTTGAGGCGTAAAATAAGGCGGAAATCCTCAATGAAACAAGATAGCACCATCGTTATCTACTTTTTTTTCTCAATGGTGGTCTTAGTTATCCATACTCATCGCATATATAACACTCCCTTACTGTCGTATAATTGTTTGTCGCACTATTGTCGCACAATCGTTTGTCGCACGAGCGTGATGTCGAGGTTCAATTATTCGCACAAGCATATTCGAACCATGGTTATTCGCAGTACAGTTTTGTCGCACAAGCGTTATACGCAAATCTGTTTGTCGCTCTCACGTAGTACACTCTTTGCCGAGAATTTGCCCCAAAATTAATTTTGAATGCCTACAATTTTGAAGTGGAATCTGCCCCACCAGTTCGATTTGGTGGGGCAGATTCGGGGCGAATTTTATTATTATTAACCGTAATAAAAATAATAACTATATTTAATAAATACCTACCAACAAAAAAAGGAATCAAAAATCATTAAAAATAATCTGAAAAGTCTATTTGACACTGTTTGATGGTCGTGCTTATAAAAACGCACCCACGATATAGGAAGAAATTCCTAGTGTGGGGCAAAGTTTAAAAAATAAAAAAAAAATAAAAAAAAAAAACTCTGGCGTCGTGCTCACGTCGTAGGGTTGCCAATCGTACTCTAAAATAGATTAGGTATTGTACTCTTTGTCTAGCAGGTGCACTCTCTAATTTACAAAACGAATAGAGTACGCTAAAGTGCACATTATGCCAAAAAAATCAGTTTATGTAAAAGAGCACTTTAGCGTACTCTGCTGAGAGCTGGCATCAGTATGCCAGCCACGCCCTTGCCAAGACGTTTCTGAATGTAGCCGTAGCCAATAAACAATTACCTAACAAATTAAAGAAGGAAAACTCAGTTAATGTAGCAACTAAACATACACAGTGGACAGTTAATATTCAGAATTTACAATTACATTCCAAAAAGTACAGAAAAATGCCTTGACGAATTTGTTCACTATATTTTTTTTATTAGCTTCCTCTCATGCATGCCCTGGGCTGGTTAAGCTCAGCGCACAGATGCGGGTCGTGATTCGTGACGGATTATTTTCTATGATAGTTATTTTTAATCTGTATTTAACGAGCAAGACATATAATATCAGTTCCCGCCACTTTAGCATTCACCGAGAGTCTTTTCGGTCATGATTTTATGAATGTGAAGTGGCGAGAAGAGCGGAACAGCCATCTTAAAAATTGATAAAAAATGAGCTCCAAATGTATATTAATTTAGAATTAGGATGTTTGGAGACCAAAATTTAAAAAAAAATGTTTTTATATTGTTATTGACAGCAAATCGTACCTACAAAAAATACATTCAAAAAACTTTAGGGGTATGAGGATCAGGGTGTAAAGTTCATCATCTATAGAAAACGGAGGATCTTCCGACCAGGGTGTTGTGTCTGGCGAGCAACTGCCCAACGATTGACGTCGGAATCTTGTACATACAGGGTGTTAGGGTAGACACCGTTATCCTTGAAACTAGTGGTTTGGTGTCATCTATAATATACTTTTTCTATGGGACCAAGTTTGAAATCGCAAAAAAATACAACTGTTCCATACATTTTGTCGATTTAAGTGAACTCAAATGTATGGAACAGCAGATTTTTTTTTCGCGATTTCAAGGTTGGTCCCATAGAAAAAGTATATACAAACCACTAGTTTCAAGGATAACGGTGTCTACCATAACATCCTGTATATATTATATGTCCATCGCGCAGTAAACTCTAATTGCGCGATGCACGATTTATGTGACGTCAGGATTTTTGTGCCAGGTCAGGTCTTTGATGCGTAGTTCGCATACGTGGCGATGTAGACGCCTCCACAAAACTGAATAAAAGGTACCTACTCTTTTTTATTTATCTATACTCTTTATTTACTCTCTCTGAAATCAGATAGGTACCTACTCTACTTCTTTTAGAAAATGTTGGCAGCCCTATCACTTTGTGCTAAGAAATTTTGCAAATTTCGAAACAAATGACGAGAAAAATATGTGACAGGACAAACCGAACTTATACATACCTAGTTTTCTTTTATGCATTATATTTATGGTAAGTAACTAAAAGAGAAATTGGTACCGATTCTGTTGTACACCGAACTAAACTATCACTAAAATTCCTTACTTTTGGCTATGAGAATCTGAACGCTATTCTGACAAAAAAAACTCTAAATTTATTTTGTCACAACTAAAATCGATTTTGAAAATCGCGCCTCCACTTGGCATTTGTTTTCTCGCCTCTCCGGGCCCCAACCCGTGATTTTTTTTTGAGCTGGAGGCGCGTGATTACAGCACCTTTGACGTGTTTTTTTTATGGAATTTTTCACATTTTAAATGGACAATAGGCAAAAAAAAAAAAATTACCAACATGTGGAGCCTCAGGGGTTTATGGGTTTGTTTTTGCGATAGCACCCACCATTTCGAGACATAAGCAAAAGAAAATAAAAAAAATCAGTACTGTTTTGCAACTGAAGTCGAGGTGTTGGTTCGAATTTTAGTTCATGACATCTTATTTTATTCCACACATTTTAAACCGCGATTAAAAATAGTCAGATTTAGTAAGAGGATTTTAGATACCTATAGGACAAAATTTTAGGTTAAATCGTCAAATTCAGAATAGCATTTTCAATAAACTAATCTCAGTGCCATCTTAGTGCTGTCAAACTAAATTATAGTTAAGTTGTGTCATTTATAGTCTATTTCAGAATGAGTTTGATCGTTTGACAGGACTAAACTAAATTTTAGTGATTTTAAGTTTAGTTTAGAGAATTTTTTGACAAGAGAATCGGCGCCACTATCCCACCAAAAACATTTTCATGTAAAATGTTGCCAAGACGAGACCATAATATGGCTCGCACTGTCAGAAGTTATCAGGGGGCCCAACACCACCGCTTACAGCAGTATTATTTTAATCTTACTTCAGTGGTGGAAGAGATGGAGCTATACGTCTTGTAGAGCTTCATCCTTTTTCTACACTGAAGTAATATTAAAATAATACTGCTGTAAGCGGTAGTGGTAACACCGCTGATCTCATGTAAGAGCCAAGCTTTTAACTCTACACGCCCTAATTCTACAAGCCCTAACTTCACAAACTCTAGATAAGTAGGTACAACATAGTCAAAATACGTGGCGTGGCCGATACAAAATTTATTTTTTAAAATTTTCGTCATCCGTAGTACCTACCTAGCATTAATCCTTAACTTTAATAAATATATTTAATTCAAAATTAATGCTGCAATATTTTAATTTCAGGTTTTACAGTAAGGCTTCCCTTCCACCAGAGATGTGCCAAGTTGAGTAGCGATGAATGTTGGTGTATCAACTAATGAAATCGTTTGATTAAGTACATAGTTTGGCAGGCGTTTGCCCTGCAGTGGGACAACACAAGCTTATAATAATAATACAGTAGTTCAGCTTAGCTTTGGTGGAAAAGGGTTCAATGAAGCTTACTCAATTTCGTAGCTAGTTTCAATCACCGTTTACACTTCCGCGCAAATCTCCGTTGGAAAGGCAGCCTAATGCATGATAAAAAATGCTAGCCAACTATTTCCTACAATTTCGTTTGAGTAAACAACAGCAAGGTGACAAAATGTCACGTCCATTAGGACAGACACTTAGACAGTATGACGACTGTAACATATTATGTGGATACCTATGTTTAGCAATTCTGTGCTATACTAGGCTAAGAATAGAGCTCCTTGTCTCTTACGTGGGCGGTGGTAAGAGTCAGGTATTACATCAGGTATTTGGACGCCGTTCACTGTAATTATGACGTGTTTGAATGCCTACAGCGAATATCCCGGTTTCTGATTAACTGCAGTACCTGTGTACCTAGTATTACAGCGTGGTAAGTATAGTCTTTGGGATGAGTGCAGACAATTTTTACGGTGGGTATAGTGGCAGAGCTTGCTCCGATAAGGTCCAGAGAAAGTTAGGTAGGTATACTAAAAAGCTTCCTGCTTATTGGATTCCATACTTACTGTTACTTCTTCTGTTTTACAGGATATGGCAGGCTCCATAACACAGTTTTTGAAAACGGTTATTTCTACCAAATTATGTTTGCGTAGTCGCAAGCGTGGCTGGTCAGCGTAGGATCTTGGGTTATGCCCCAGCCAGGGTTTTTCGAAATTGTCTGTTACAGCCCGGAGTTCAAATACTATCCTGCTAATTACGTAGTTTCAGTTTCAGTCACTAAATAAAAACTAAAACCCAACGACGACTAAAAAGGTATAAACAAGACACCACAGACAGACAAATTAAAAATCCGGAGTCACACGTGTTAGGGCATAAATCGAAGAGATTTTTAATTTGTCTGTCTGTGGTATCTTGTTTATACCTTTTTAGTCGTAGTTGGGTTTTAGTTTTTATTACTTAATTTTTTTTTAAATTCTTTTGGTGATATAATTTTTTTTTTTTTTAAATGTGCTCATTAAACCCTTTCATTTGATACCTAACATGGTACGATTAAACAATTTTTTTTTTTCAAGTTCCTGACTTTATGTCCTCTAGAGGGCGCCATTTAATGTGACGTCACATGGCCTATAACCAGCGAACGATCAAGAGGCTTCCAACGATACCTCACTTGTCAAATTCTGATGAGTGGTTTAGAAGATATGAGGGAACAGATGAACAAACATACATACATACATACATACCGGTCAAAATCATAACCCTCCTTTTTGCTTCGCCGTAGTCGGGTAAAAAGAGCCCATGGACGGGAATTTAAGTACCTACTTACATAAATTATTGGCATGATTAGCATAGGATGCATTTCTGTCTGCAGTTTTGCACAAACAGTCGGGAGTTACTACAAGCATTTCAGTTGCATGCAATAAAACGCTTCGCTTATTAACGTTAGTCGTTAATTACCCAAACTAAACTGCATTTAAAATAACTTAAATAACCCAGTTAACAGTTGTCCAGCGTTGCGCACGTAAACACGCACGAAATGCGCAGTTGATGCCAATGTGCGCGTACGCACAATGTCACTGAGATGTAGAAGGCACACAACCAAAAAAATCATCAATATAATACAAGATGAAATTATATTCGTATTAATCCTCTTAACAACTTGAACAACTTTCAGGATAGGGCAAACCTGAAATCTCGAAAAATAATCAGCTGTTCCCTACATTTATGTTCGAATAGCTCGTCAATATGTAGGGAACAGCTGATTTTTTTTTCCCGAAAAGTAAGCAGAGAAACACTTTAGTGCCAGTTATGATAAGTCCCATGTCTTATGGGAAAACGGATTGCCATCATACGGTACATAGGTAAGCCCGCAGTAACCCACCACGAGAGCCCAATGCGGGTGGATGTCACATGTCTTCGATTTTTCGGTTCTAGGATATGTCGGTTTCTTCACACTGTTTTCCTTTCTACTCCTAATGAGATTCAAAAACTTTTGTGACCTACGATACTACAAAACATTTTTTTTTTTCAAATGTTTATCTTTAGTGGCACTACGTTGTTATTTAATAGGTCATTCATTACATTACAAAGCGCAAGGCTGAGCGCCCGAATATTTTATATCCTTTACGCATAGTGCCAAGTTTACTCTCCGTTGATAATAGCGTTCATGGTTGTGCAATCAGTCCAGAGTTTTCCATACATTTTTGTTTTCTTAGATAAGGTTTTGCGTGTAATTTTAATGTGTTTGCTGTAGGTATAGTTCATTCATTTCCCATAAAGGCGAAGGAAAGTTATACCAAACTTAAGCCCCGAAAAGTGTAGGGTAATCTGAAGTTTGTTAGTAAGGGAGATAAACCTAAAAGATTATTTTTTTAAGGACTGCCCAAAAAAATGAGTAATATGTTTCGTCGTCAGGGTTGGTATAAAACAAACAAGTTGTTTTAAAACACGTATTTTAAACAATGATTTGAAACATTTTGAAATAAAACAATGTTTTTTATTAAGTGTTTAAAATCACAGTTTAAAACAAGTTTTATACAATGTTTTAAACATTAAGAAAAAAAACATGGTTTTAAATCGAATGAATGGAAATAAATGAAAGTTTTATATGTTTAGGACTTGAAACAGCTCGAAAAAAAAAAAGGTTAGATAGTTATATATGATTAGAATTAATAGATTTGGCATATTTTTTACGAAGTAAATAATTCCCTATTTTGAGGATTCCCTTTATTTGAACACAGTCGGTTTTACTTTGTAGGTCTATACTTCGTCGCCGGTAAAGTCCCGTTCTATCGCATGTCGAAAGGAGGTAATTCCCCGCAATTTTTTTGGGGACTTCTTTCTTATTTACCTAAATATACTTTTAGATATTAGGTCTCCGTCTAAGATCGAACAACGGAATTCGCAATTCGCATTGTACAGGGTGTATGTAATACAGATACTGAACCAATTACATACACATCACATACATACACATTGGTTAATTACATTACATACACATTGGTTCAGTATCTGTTACACAGATACCAATTACATACACCCTGTACTTAGATTGATAAGAAAAAAAAGTAAGTATGTTCACAGATCAGATAGTATAAGAGTTAGTAATAACTGTAAGTAGTACCTATGTTATTCCGATCGTTTTCTTTTTTAAATAGTCTAGAAATAAATTATAATACCAGATCTGATCGATTTGTGTTGATAGATAAATCGCATAAAGGAAAAAAAAAACTCTTGTTTAAGACATTTTGAACTGTTTGTTTTATAAAATTTGACACAAAACTGTTTTTTTTCCAACCCTGTTCGTCGTAGTAAAAAGAGGAATAAAAGAGGCAATTAAAATAAACAAATTTTAATTTATTGATATAATAACTAAAAAAAATATTTTACACAATACATTATAATTAGTATTATACCACTATATTATTTTAAAAAATATATTAAAGACCGCGGACTAGCAAATAAAAGTTAACTAAGGTATAGAAATCCTTTAAGTTTCAAAGGAATATGATATACAATTCCAGGGATAATTTTGTTCTTACAGAAATTCGAGGATCTTGCGTCAGTAGTAGGTTCTCTTTCAAGATTAGGCATTTAAATCCCTGATAACTATACCATCTGTTATCCCTCGTTTTTTAAGTATAATATAGTAGTTTACAGGTTAAAATATGGCAGTCCATTCAATAATATGATGTAAAAGTGAGAAAAATTGGTCTGAATAGACAAGAACCGAATATGAGCCATCAAAACTATCCATTAAATATAATACATATCATATAATGCTATAATATTATTATAGTTATCGTACATTGATCTGAAAAGAAGCCATTACAGTAGAAAACAATTTTTTATTATTATTTAAAAAAGAGTCTTATCCTAGGCGTAAAACTAGCAGACCGGAGCTAACTTCAGATTACATTCTATTTATTTGTCCAACGTCGGCTGTGTGGCTGACTGGCTGTACGCTCGGTGCCTGCGCCTCGTACGCGCTCCCGCCTAAAACGTGTGCGGCCATTTTGTGTTCGTTGGACAAATAATTCCCACAATGCAAAATTACCTTACGTATAGACAAATAGATGCATGCGTGAACATTGATTATTTATTCTCAAAACGTGTTTAATCAACATAATAATTCACACACAATTATGTTTATACCTCAATAATTATTTTGCGATACAAAATGGCGGAGCAATTGTTTGATATGCCATTTTTTTTTATTAAATACATTCACCTGTTTGTCTTTAGAGCTTTTATTGTTAAAATACTCAATCTGATTATAGTTTTTCGCCGCCTTTGTGCAATATAAATATTATGATAATTGAGCACGACAAACTATAGAAATGAAATTGTTTATATTTTGTTATCGAAAGCAAATCATACTATTAGCTCTCACAGTCGCCACGTCTGACTTCGTCTGCCTAATACAAACATCTATATTATAACCTATCTAAGACAAAAAGGCTTAATTTAAACAAAAAAAGAAACAATAGCGCGACAACCATCCATCGATTGTATAATTAAAAAAGCCGACAAACAATAATTATAAAATATTTTGTGCTTAAAATCCCAACAAATACTGCAACGAATATAAAACTAAGTGATTTAAAGAAAATATTGGCATCGAATTTTTGCAGTTAGCAACACAGAACGTTCGAGTTACAAATGCCTATTTTTTATTCATGTATATTAATTCTTACATACCTAATGCTAGCTTAGTCTAGTAAAATGAACTTATAGGACGACTCTTGTTCTTGTTTCGTCCATGGTGTTAAGGGATAACATATCATGCCTGCATGTGAATACGAGCGAATCTTGTACGAAACATTTTAACATGGTAACCCCTTACATGACATTAAAAAACGCTACCATATATGCTTATTTTAAAATTAACCATCTATGATTGAAAATGTTTCAAGTTAAAACGTTTCAAAATGTAAGACGGACTAAGTACTATAATGAATTGTTGAAAACATATTTAGTTTACATTATAATGACCATGTACCAGAATATATAAAGTATTACGTCACGTTAACATGAGACGTAGGCGCAATGTTTTATTTCATAAATCCTGTGGGTAGTTTACAATACAATGTAAAGTAAATATGATTCAACGTTATAATCATAGTGAAAGCGGTATAAACATATAAAATAGTGCGTAATGATAATGGTGAATTTCTGCTTGTTCACGCGAGAACTAACTATACTACAATACACCATACCCTTACTTTTAAAAGATCAAAAATCTCTTATATACTCTACACGTCGCTCTCCCAAAGTTATACTTTTGCCTTCCATAGTATATTATAAGACTAGAATACACTGTCTTGAAGCTTTAATAGTCCTTTAAGTTTGTGATAATAATAAGCATGGTTACTTTATTATTTATTAATTATTTTTCCGAATTTCTGTTAGCCTCGCGTAAATAAACTGATGATTTTATCATAGGTTCGCGAATATCCATTTTAAATATTAATTATGGTTATCATACAGCCCGCAACAGTGTGGCTTTTAAATTCATTGCCACAATAACGGCTGAATTTTTTAGACGTACTTTTTATAAACAATTTTTACACAAGAAATAAATAGTTCCTACGCCAAAAAGGAATGGAGAGAGAAGAAATGCATCTATTTCACGATATTGCACACAACTGTAATATGCGCTTTATATTGGAATTTCAGCAATTTTGACTGTGTCCAGTTGCTGAAAAAAATCAGTTTGAATTTCACGTCATTCAGTGAACAGGGGACCGATTGGAATGATAAAAATTGTACAATTTATTTAAGACGACCATGCGTAGAGTTTTACCGGCCACAATTTTACGCGAACGCAACGCGTCACAAACTTACGCAAATATGGATAGTTTTAAGAAAAATGACATTTGTAACATTCCAATAATCTGCCCGTTCCTGTGCCAACAAGGGATAATGATACGAAATATGATTGGATATAGATAAATTATATTGCATGTCAAAGTATAAATCATTGTAATTGTACGCTTAAAGCCTAGATTAAGATATCATTTTACAATTCGTGATCGTCAATGTAAAGACGTTTACACACGTACAGTGCGGCAGTGGCTAGCGTAGTTTTGTGGCGTGTTGTGCGTAATGTGGCGCGGTTTACGCGTACTGTTCGTGTGTAAGCGTCTTCATGTAGGTACAAAAAATGATTTTTTTTTTCGTCAATGGAGATCAGTAGAATCTCGTTTTACTTATAACAAACCGGTGTGTTCACTAATCTAAAACATATATTAAATATATAATAGTTCAACCACGTTAGGATTACATTAAAGTGACGAGAAACGAAAGTAATGTTCTCATTCAATAAGTTATGCATAGATACATTTATAATTAATATTTGGTTCTTTAATTATAGTTTTTATAGACAGTATAATATTCTGTTGTGCGATGTTGTCACCTGAAACGTAAAGAATTACGTGTCATACATTAATGTGCCAGACTAACACTTACTAATTTACAATTAAAATATTTTAAAAATAATCTACGGCTCTTTTTTACTTATTTCAAGCTAAATCAGCGATACTCTATTCAGTGTGGTATGAATCTTGTAGAACAGTCTTCTACTGAAGAAATGCGTACATCGAACCTCATTACATTGTTTATAAATGCGTAACAACGATTTTTAGCTGACTTAACAGAAATAGGTATAAAAGAAGAGAAGAAGCTTCTTCGCATCGACTACCTCATTTATAAGTGAAACATGTTCGCAACAAAACAAACAGGCCTCTGTTGTGCTTTTCAAGTTTTTCAACGACAATAATTAATGTACAAGGTTAAAAAATACAATAGACGCAATAGCGCTGGACGTAGAGTGAGCCATATCGCTCAGCGTGGCCTCGTTGAGAGGTGAAACACGTGTCGATTTCTTAGGGTCAGCGCACACCAAGAGCAGGGCAGAGCAGAGCATTTTCTGAGACTACAAAAATAAAATCTTATGATAATTCCATACATTCCAAAATAAAATACACGCAAGCTCTAGCATCAAGTTGGACGCTCAACGTGTATTTAATTTAGCAATGAATGGAATTGTCATAAGATTCATTTCACAGCAGTTTCAGAAAATTCTCTGCTCTTACGGGGTTTTTTATGACTCTTCGAGAAATTGGGAAGCCGAACAGATTACTAAATATATCTACGTCTATTGTATTTATTTTATAATGGATTTCCGCAGTCACGCCTGACTCAATTAACTATATACAAAGTTATTTAGGTGTATGTTAAACCACCTTTAGGAGCACCTCTAGAAACTACTACTGGTGATATTATCAGAATTCTGGCTATAGGACTACATAACATAACATCATGCCTTGTTTCCCCGAACGGTTGGGCAGAGGTGTACCTATAGTACACCCACATTTCGCCAGTTATGTTTAAGTCCCATGTAAAACGCTAAAGGTGCGTCCTTGCTATTTAGATGTCTAGCGCAAGTAATTACGAAACCGTGATCAGTATATGCGACACCCCCGAATTAGAATTCTCCAGTTTTACCATACAAAAAGTGATACTTTATTACTGTTGCAAAAATATTCCAACAAGTTCAATCTACTTACCAATAAACAGAAAATGAATCCTGCAGCCATAACCCCTCCGCAGAAAGGTCAGCAGCGTGTATCGTTAATAGATCATTACATCATTATAATTATACATAATTATATACGTTATGAAGTGAACAATGGATCAGTGATGACGCTCACATACCACGCGCGCTCATTGCACATGCACAGACACACTAATGTAAACTACATACCTCCCTAAAAGTTGTTTAAATGCTTTTAATATTGTTAGAAATTATAATTATAAATAAATAAAGCGAGTTTTGTACGGGTGTTTGTCCCGTTTAGACGCGGCCGAGTCGTATTGTATCAATTGATGCGCTTTATTTCAACATGTGCGTAGGTTTACGCGTTTTTTTTGTGCGTAAACTTGCGCTTCTGACTGTGATACAAATATTAGTGCGTTCATACACTGCGCATTTATAAATTTTGTGCTAATAGTGCGCATAGATCTGATATACAGTACAATTTCTATCCGATTGCGATATTAAAAGTTTACAACACAATACGACATTATATACACGAAGTCATTTGTGCATCAGATCAGAAATTATTTACGTAATGAAAACTATGAGATGACTGGACTTTATACATGTTTAGGGTTTACTTTTATAACTGTAACAGCCGCCCCTTTAGAATATTTAAGACCTTTGATTTTCAGGTCAATCGAGTTTACTCATTGAGTTGTACCTCAATGCCTGCGATGGTCGAACCGAATAGGGAAATACATGGACCATCGTCAGTGAGTAAGATATCAAAATTAGAAGCTAACACATTCACACACCGCATTTGATTTCGAATATAAAACTAGAAACTGTCGTCACCGGCTAAACTGGGGCTAACCATCAACTTATACAATCCATTCAAATACCATCCGCACATTTTAAATGAGCTTTTGCTAAGGCTGGGTAGAGACAGACAGATCAACAAGAACAGATCACTCGGTCGTAAAAATGACAAACCTAGTTTTAGGAAGAGCCTACCACACAGACAGACACGCTTTAAAAAGGCGTATTTTTTCCAGAACTCGAATCTATCATGTTTACGGCCAAATACTATAGTTCTTTCGCTTTTCATAGCTTCAGTAAGCCCAAATCATTGACCTGATCTCTACCCATCTTATAAACACGACTTAGCAAGACTGCAATGTTTGCAGTTGATGGTACATCCTCGTGAGTCGGGCGGGAGGTGCGGGAGGGGGTGTGTGTGCGGTAGTACGGGGGGTGTGTGTGTGTGTTTAGTTCCAGATGCGCAGGAACGAGTCCCAGGAGCCGGTGGCGACGGCCATGCCGTTCTCGGTGACGCCCAGGCATGATACGCGGTTGTCGTGGCCGGCTAGGATACCTGCAGATAGAGAAAAATGTAGTTAGGCGCTTGTTTCTGCCATATAATCACGACTGTTTGATTATGACACAATTTTTTTATAAATAAATATACTTACGAGGTTTCTAAATAAGCTATATTATGTATAAACTCAGGCGTTTCCCTAAATGTTCGGTCAGTTTATCGTTGCCATACTTGTGAATTACACCATTTTGCGAATTAGGCATTTGAATTCTCAGTAGCCATTTATCGAAACCGTACGTATTTCGCAACTCAACCGATAAAAAATGGTGGCTTATTATCCATGTATCTGGTTAACATTCACTTGCCCTGTGGTCTAAATGTGACCTGTTTTACTCATCTTCTTTTTCTCCACATTCATCAATGGTCTAAAAGACAGATAACGCTACTAACCGGCGCGTTCGCTCTTCATGGAGTCCCACACGTTGCAGTTGAAGTCGTCGTAGCCGGCCAGCAGCAGGCGGCCCGACTTGCTGAAGGCCACGGACGTGATGCCGCAGATGATGTTGTCGTGCGAGTACATCGCCAGCTCCTGGTCGGCGCGGATGTCGAACATGCGGCACGTCGCGTCGTCGGAGCCGGTCGCGAACGCGAACCCGGATGGGAAGAACTGGAATCAAAGGAAATTATAATTAACATGATGAAAAAATATATTATTTCAAATTAGGCGTGTGTAACTCTTTACGGAACCGACTCATTGATCCGAATCATTGAAGTGATTCAAAAGATTGGTTCAGTAACAACGTTTCAAACGCATCATTTGGATCTGAAACATTACTTTGCTCTGGCTCATTCCGCGCGACGCGTCGCTCGCGAGGCGACTGAGCAGTGAGCGAGCGAGAGACGGAGACTGAGACACACTGAGTTTTTTGACTCGCGAGTTGCGAGTGAGCGGGCCACATTATTACAATCTATACAAGTCAGAAACAGATACCAAATGAGATGTGTATCATTCATACAATCACAGATTTTCGTTCAAATTTACTCTGTGCATTCGTTGTCGTTATCCGTGCACGGAAAAATGACCACTAAGGCGCTTACGTATCAAATACTATACGGTCGTTTTTTGTAATGTATACCTAACATTCTGTATTTTATATCCTTTGAGCCGATGATCCAAATGAGCCAAATGAAACTTATCAGTGTTTCGGATCATTTCAGTGATCCAATCGCAAAAATGATACACTTTTCCCACCTCTTTTTCAAATTAAATCCACTAGTATTAGGTGGCAAATAATAATGAGGAGCTCGTGGCTTATTGATAACAGCCGCACGGGTCGATCCATCAGGTTAAGCTACACTTGGTGGGGTTGGTCCGTGGATGGGTGACCATCTTTACACATCGAAACTCCTCCGTGCCTCGGAAAGCACGTAAAGCCGTTGGTCCCGGGTGTCATTCATGGCAGAAGTTTTGGCAGTCAGTTACGGGTCGTCAGAAGCCCGAAAGTGTGACAACCAGTCTTACCAAAAAGTACCGTATTACCCAGTTATTTTCTTTCTGTACTACTGGAGTTCTTTCACAAAGAATTCTGTCACGTCTATTCCGTGAATATGTAAGATGATTTTATTGCACGAGGACGTGGCATGATTGCAGGGTTGTCAGGTAAAAAATCCTTCAGTTTTATGGTTTAATATAGTTATGTTTACCGTGACGGCGTTGATATCGCTCTCGTGACCCGGGAAGGTCTGCTTGCACTGGCACTCGCGGATGTCCCACAGCTTGGCGGACGCGTCGCAGGCGCCCGACACGAAGGTGCGCTGGTCGGGCGCCAGCGACAGCGACATGACGTCACCCGTGTGGCCCGTGAACTGGCCGCACTGCTGCCCGGTCTCGATGTCCCAGAGGGCGCTGAGGTACACGAATATCACAATGAATAGGTAATCGTTTATTCAAATTTGGCTGAGAATCAGAAGGTTTTGTACGTCAAAGTTACGTTGTTGGTCCCGGCTGTTCTTAGTGGATCTTTGACAGTCGTTACGGGTCGTCAAAAGCCCGAAAGTCTGACAACCAGTCTTGGTCAGTCCAAGGGGCTACCCAGTTACTGGGTTGTGGACGTAAGATAGGGAGTCGTTCCATGTAAAATACTGGTATTCAGCTGCATCTGGTTAGACTGGATTCTGAACCCAACATAGTTGGGAAAAGGCTAGGCAGATTGATTTTTTAATCATAAATTTATAAGATAATCCTTATCAGGGAGCATATTACCATGTCATATCGCCAGAGCTGGTGAGGATCTGGTTGTCGTCGAGGAACCGGCAGCAGGAGAGGTAGCCCGAGTGGCCGGGCAGTTCGCGGGACACGCGCACGTTGCCCTCGCGTGTCTTCAAACTGAAATATTATGGTACAAGAGTGAATATGTGTGTTTGAGAAGGCCAGATGTATTTTGATTACATTGCCCGGAGAGACACTGATATTATCGAGAGACTTATAGTAAAAGATCAATTGAATGTAGTCTAAAGAGATGGTCATGTCAGGTGTTAAAGCAAATGGAAATGCCTGTGATTGCGGCACTCCGGTAGTAGTGTGTAATCTTTTTTTTTTCACACCCACCACGTCAATTTCTTGTCACTAGAATATAGCTATTAGTGAGCCCAGCAGACATGTAGGTCTATTGCTGTTATGGCTGGCCCAAGTATTTTAGCTTTACACCTGTTTATGATCCAATTTATTTTTCAAATAACGTAACATGGTAATGTTCCGTGCTTTTCTTTTACACCATTTTAATACAGTTCAAAGACTAATCATCCTGTTGAAAGTTACACATCTTTTTTCATCTGAATAACCTATTTTTAAATTGTCATAATCTTTCTTCATCCTATGGTCTATTATTGCAAAACTGACCTGTAAATAGAGCATATGTTGTCTAATCCGCCGCAGGCGACGTACGAGCCGGAGGGTGCGTACGCGCAGGTCATGACCCAGCTCGAGCGCAGCGGTATCGCGTGCACCTTGTTAGTCGTGTGGCTGTCCCACACGATTAGTTTGCCGTCCTGACTCGCGGATACTAGGTTCCTGGTGAAAAGAAACGGTTTTAAAGTTAGCATAACATGGTAAAACAATAGCAGATGATTTGATAAGATCCACTAATTAGTTAATACTTTAATAGTAGAAGGGTAATCACGTGAAAGGACTCGCTATCGCTATCACTCGTTTCATAAACGGTGAAGGAAAACATCGCTCGTGAGGAAACCGGCATGCGTAAGAGATTTCTCGAAGGCTCACATGCCTTCGAGAAATATCTCTCTCTCGAAGGCCAGAGCAGCCAGAGGCCCATGGACAGTAAAAAACTGATACCAGGTTAGTCACTTACTACACGAAAAAGTAGGAAAGAATGATGTCTATTTCTGACGTAATTCATTAGGTTAGCCCCCGTAAATGGGACTTGATGACTGATTAAATGTCACTGTGCACGTCCATTCGAGGAATTCAGGGATTATGATGTTTTTCTACAGTTAACGATACTTGAATGTATCGGTTTGAAGGCAATAGTTGGTTCAACTACACACATGAGCCATTTCAAATTTATTTCTAAGTTTAGTGACACTGTGTCACTAAACTTTTCCTCCCATAGAAGCCCAAAAGCCCGGCTTGCTAATAACTTGGTTTTGCAGTTGTAAACTCTTTCTATAGAACTGTTTGTTTGTCAACATTATGACGTAAGATGATTGTCCATCAGGGGGGCGAGCACGACCTACTGTGACATGGATCGAGTCACACATTTTATGTAACGAAACTGTGTGACTCGAGCCATGTCACCAGGCCCTACTCGTCCTGCAGGAATTTCCTTTAACACAGTTTCCTAGAAACCAAAGACATTTATCAAGACTTTTTATTAAATATTGGTTCAACTAATGTTTCTTAATCATGTTGATAAATCAAATTATGTGAAGAAAGAACGTTAAATGTTTTTAATCTGAATTCAGATGTCATTACCCTTTTGTTATTATTGTGATTAAAATAATGTACAATCAAAACTTTGTGACGAATCATTCAAGATAAAATACTTGTGATTGTATTTCACTAATAACTTATCAAATTAATAAAAATCCATTTAGGATTTCTCCAATTAATACCAATTGACGTCACAGACTGTTAACTACAAAAAATCGAAGTTATAATGACTCAATTTGCTAAGCAAACTTGCCTGGTATTTTAGAGCTTATGATTTCAGAAATAAGGTGTATTTTGTTTTAATTTCCGTCATTTGTACGGAAAGTCATGACGTTAGTTATTGCTCCTCGCTATCAGGAGGAAAAGTGAGTAATAAGTATAAAATACGTTTAATAATGATTTTTATTGGTTTTGTCTTATTCTTTGAACTGTGTCGTGCCTTTGTGGCGTCAATTTAATTTGTAAACTTGACGGAATATCACTTTTAGGTAAATCAATTATTTGCAAAAAGTACTCTAAACAAAGCATTCTGTTGGCTTAATATTTTCTATTGTTTAATTTGATAAGGTATCTAATCAATAACTTGATACAGGAAGCAGTCATATAATTTGTTAGTTTTAAATGTTTAGTTAGATAATTTTAGGTATTATATCTTATTGTGATTCCTTTAACCTTATTGTAAATATATTATCTGTTTTTATTGAAATTTAACTGTGTAATTACTTGGATTATGTCTGAAATGTTGTGAACGTTTTTCTCAAACAAACAAACAAACAAATAAATAAACGATAAACACCGTGATTTATCACATGAACAAAAATGGCAATTTTCATTATTTAGAAAACAGATTGGTGATTACTGCTGTTTGTTTTTATAACATGGACAATGGTGCCCTTCCTTTGAACAAATTCCCTCCGGCACATTTTACGTCACTTGTGTTACGTCATGTTTTGCTGTTATTTAATTAATTAACTACAACACTTACGTCTATAAACCAATTATTATGCTTGCCAGTTACCTCCAACATTATATTAATTACCAGAGTCAAACTTTTGCATAAACTTGTAAGCTTTAGGAGCACGTCAAAGTAATTGGAATAGTCTACCATGGAAATACATGGATAAATACTCCGTTAAAGTTCATCATCATTTGCCTTGAGCAGCCCACTGCTGGACACAGACCTCTCCTATCTCACGCCATTCATCTCGATTCTGGACAAATCTCATCTAATCCATAATCTCATCAGCATCTGTTACAGTAACTAGAAACTTTTGACAAACAAACCCATTTTAAAATATAAATTTTCTCATTCTACAAACGCAAAAGCAGTACGCCATCACAGTATCAGAGTCATAGAAAATTCTCGGTCACTTATTTATAAGAAACACATTAAAGTTTCGAGACAAAACAAACAATATGATTATAAATTTAGCATTTATTATTGTTGGCTTGCGCCCGAACGTCACAGATGTCCAAATAAGAGATTTATTATAGGACTGCAAACGTTTCTCAGTACGACTGAGTTTGTTTCGAGTTAGTAAGAAATTAACGGAATTTAAGGTTAGAATAAGAATGATTATGTATTAGTAGGTCGATGGAAGGCCATGAGGTTGGCCTTTTAACTGAACCAGTGCGATTACTCAGACAACTTGCTTAGAATCCAGAGCTTTGTGTAAAAGCAAGGCTACAGATTGAAACATAGCCACTGTTTTTAGCCATGGTGTCGCCCTAAGTTTAAATCTTTAGAGCGCATTTGCCAGCGTGTCTCCAGCGAGGCCATTTGTGAACGTGCTCTCGGCGCGAAGCGAACCAACCGCGACTACGCGACCTACACGCCACGTTTTCACAATATTGTACACACATTCACTTATCTAGCTCTGTCTTGTTTACTCACGCGGCGGACACGTTACGCACACGTGGCGTGCTCGCTACGCAGCGAGCGCATAGAACAATCGTCTCGCTGATAACTCGCTCGCAAATCGCCAGTGAGATAAGGCCCTTATTGATCGGCGGTTTGATGGATGACAAAGTGGAACTTTAACCTATGTCCACTATTAACTGATTTGAACTTAGTACTTTTTGTTGGTTTGGACTTAGTAACCAACTATGGTAATCAAGTTCTTTCTACTTCGATATTTAGACTTTGAATCACGTCATTCTGTATCAGTTTAGTCTTCGAGAGCCTTTCAGGAGAAACGATCCGATCCTTCGAAGTATAATGACGTTAAGATACATAATGCTTGTGTTAAATTAACGCCACAGACCTCAAACTCAAAGTATTTATCTCAAATAAACCAATTACAGGCACTTTTGAATTGTCAAGGGGTCGGTCAGTCAGAAAGATGAAGCTAGTTGCCCATTCCGAAGCGTAGTAGGTTCCTATAGAGAAGAACGGGCAAGAAACTCCACGGACACTCTTTTAAATCAGAATATTGTTACAGTATATTGACCTAAACTTACATATAGATAAGTATTCTATCTCCATTTTATTACAAAAGATCGTTAAAAGAAACCGTATTTTATGACGTACCTACCAAGTCCCATGTCACGACGATGACAAGTATTTCCTTAATAAATAGGTCACTACACGATACGATCAGACAATAAAACTCAATGACATCTCAATTCTGAACAGTTTCGGTCAAGAAGGTACGTCAGTCGGTTGAGTCATAGAATTTACTGTTTCGTAGAGAATGCAGGCATTAGGTGTTGGATTCATTTATGTGTGGAAATGTGGATTGAGTGCATTGTCGTTTATGTGTACTTTCTTTACACTTGAAACAGTCTTCACATAACCTGATAAAGATTATGTCTGGATTTAAAAAGTGACTGTGACCTTTTCGGCCTTGTGTTGTTTCGGCCTTTCTTCACAGAAAAGCCGATCTCATTAAGTTTTAAAAATATTAACGTAAAAGTGTTTGTATAAACCTATTTACTTACAGAAAATAAAATCATTTCAATCTCATTTCATTTCATGTATCAGTGCATGTTTCATCGCATGCTTTCAGTCAGTCTGGTCACAAGTCATTCGGTTCCTGACGAACAGTAACGATTGTAAAGTATTGCATGACAAATAAGATTGAGGATTGAACGTTCCATTCGAGGTTCTAAATCACTGAAGCGTATGCGCAACTCAGTGACACATGGTTTCAGGTTTGTGAGCTACTTAAAAAAAAAAAACAATCAGTTATGCTGAAAATGTAAGTGTTTTACCTGGAGTCGCTGCCCCAGTGCATCGCGTAGATCTTGGCGAGATGTCCGCGCAGTGTGCGCCGCGTGCGCATCTGTATACGCCCGATGGGCTCGAGGTTCGCCGTCGCTTGCGCCAGCGACGTATCGCAGGCCGCCTTCCTCGCATCCTGTATGCAAGTAATGTTATGTTATAAAATGCTGACTTAGAATCTCGTATGAAGAGCTAGATCAATGAACTGAAAAGTGTTGTGTTTGTCTTGTTTATTACAAGATGCCCCGCGGTTTTACCCGCGTAAGTCTCGATCCCGAAAGAATATCGGGATAAAAAGTATCCTATGTCCTATTCTAGGTCATCGTCCAAATTTCATCTAAATCCGTTCAGCCGTTTTAGCGTGAAAGCGTAACAAACAAACAAACTCTTTTTCGCATTTATAATATTAGTTAGGATTAGGATAGGGTTGCCACAAGAACCTTACTTTCAAGTCAGAAATCTGGGGTGGCCGTACAAGTAGATAATAAACAGGTTCGAAATAGCTCGGTCTGCGATTAACAGCAGCATCCTTTTACCTTTGCCACCTTCATCATGAACATCTCAGCCGAAACACGTCCTCTCGTTCGTAGACATAGATCTCCCCAAAGTATTGCCACAACGACAGTTCTGCGCACCCAGCCCATTCTTTTTACCTCCACCAGGCCGTCGGTCCACATTGTGCGGGAAATATTCATGCTGTTTTCCTGTGGGTTTCAGGAAAATAGGTTGTAAAATACTCACTCTAATAGCATTTTTGAGCGTCTCCGCCTCCTGGCGCAGGCTGTCTAGTTCATTCATGTTAGATGCTTTGTCTACTGCCTCTCAAGTAACCGCTCGACAACCGCGCGCCGCGTAACGATATCACGCAACGCAACGACCTCTGTAACAAAAAGAAAAATTGTATAAGCAAAGGAATAAGTATTTAAGTCTTCCTCTTTTCGAGTCTATGGATTTGTATTAAATAAGTTGAGTCTAATGTGGCCACGTTAATCGCGGCATCTGAGCAGTTTCTTTAGATCCTCAAAGATGCAGGTGTATGGACACTTTGAACTCTCGCTACAGATGGGTTATACATGTATATGGTCACTTTTAGTTACTGGTGCTCACTCATAAAGACTAGCAGCATTGGACATTTCTTCCAAGAAAAAATGTAGAGAGCCAAAGTGTGTATTTCTTGATAGCTCTAACCTGCACGCTCAGCATGACCACCGTAGAAACGGGTTTTGTTAACGGAAGAGTAGACAAAATGACACTGGGAGTCTTCCAAGTCCTTCTCTTAATAGTATACGTGTAGGCAAGCGTGCACCATCAAGAGAGATAATGGCGAAATGGTAGCTTACCAAATTGTAAAAGTCTATTGTGGAGTATCTATAAAACTTCTGCCAGACAGATAACGATACCTCCTTCCCACCCCTATGATTGTGGCTGTCTTCAAAACGAAACAAATAAAAGAATAACCACATAAAAAACCAGTAGGTACGCTAATTTATAACAACAAAAACCTACAACTAATCACAGACACAAACAAAAAATCAAAAACACGAGATAAACCTCCAACTGTCACTAACGAGACCCAGAGAATTGTAATTGTTATCGGCCTTCTAAAGGCCAATCGACAGTTGAGCGGATCAGAGCATCTATTGATAGAGATGTAACATAAATTAGCCAGACGACATGCTTGTTACAAGTAAAAAAAAAAACAACGAATCCACATACAAACACACCTAGCATTAAAAATATACAATACCAATTTATAACCTGCTAAGTTCCTTCGATGATAAATTAGGTTGATCTTACACACTTCAGTCCGGATTTGAGGGGTCAAGAATCTCTAAGCTTGTATGTAACATATATGCAGTTTCGTGCTTCCGTCAAACAATGCACACAGCAACCGGGCCGGCCGCGGCGGATCACAACCACGCATGCGCGGGCTTGACAGGAGCCGGTCGGCAATACGCATGCGTAGGGATGCACGGCGAAGGGAGGCTAACCTGCCTGGGCGAGTCCTAATTATAAGCGAGGATATCTTCCCAGCAACCTTGCAATCGATCTGTAGTCTAGGAAATATGCGTTCCTGGTAGTTACAGCAGTTATTTAAGTCGCAAGCTGAATATTTGTAATATAATTTAATGAAGGTGCGGCTAGGTGGGGCGTGTTTAATTAATAACCATCGATTCTGTTTGCTTTACTATGCCTGTAGACTTTAAAGCCTATTCAGATATAAGCGATATCGCTATTGTGCTCGGCAGCGATGCTGGTTCACCTTCTGAGGGCTTAGACAGGTGACAATCGCTTCGAAAGCGTTTTGTATTTCTACAACGAGTTTCAACAGGATTGGCATGAGCTTTTCAATTGCTTATGTCAGTCCTATACATTTTTGCCTTTTCCATCATCGCGTCGCGATCGTTATCGCTGATAGACTAGCGCAACAGCGATATCGCTTTTAACTAAATAGGCCTTTAACGTATTCTTGATATATTTTTGTTTTTAAGTAAGTTCTCGTAACGCCTAGCAGAGCCGGAAAATTCGGCCAGCACAAACATGCAAGAATAAGAAAAACAGAAGTAAAGTTTTGTTGTTGCAACAAACTTTCTAAATCAAATCAAAACGGAAACCAATACACTCCTGTGAAAAAGCATAAAATTCCGTTGTCAATATGTTTCCAGTTGGTTTTCCTTGGTGAATATAGTTTATTACTCAGAATCCGATTTTCTTGGCACGCTGGCGCCCCGAGCAAACGTCGTAAGTACTAGTTACATTGCATTTGAGTTATTTTGTTTTTGTTTTTATGGAGCTGGAGTACTTCATGGGTTACGAAGTTATAGCTTTACATTATATTTTGTTGGTACATTTATTACAAAATGATGAGGCTTTTGCTTCAATCCATTTGTTGTAATAAATAACTCAACAAAAAAGTGGAATTCCCGAAAAAAAAATCGCTCAATGAATGTCTTGTGAGTGTTTTTGAGAGACTTGTATAACCACTATCCGTTCGAAGTTCGTTCAACTTCAACGCATTTTTCTTTGAAGGAGAAATTCTTTAGAATGTGTCCGGCTTCCTGAGGCTGGGTAGGACCGGAGAGTATATTATCCACTAAAGTCCTTTCTACATTATTTTTCCTAGGATAGCAAATCAGGAAGCAACCGAACAGCAGTCTTATTACAACGGCCATAAAGAACACTGTGATTTTGACTGCAAAATAAAGAGGAAAAATAGCTGTGAAAGGACTGTGCAACTGGCTTGGTCATTTTTGACGTATGAACCCTTAGGCTGCCAACAGACGGACTGCATTCTTGCATTTTGAATGCAGTTTAGTACGACTGCAATACTCGTAAATTACTGGTAACTGCATTCAAACTGAAAATTTTCAGTTGGAGTGCAGTTGAAATGCAGTCCGTCTGATGGCAGCCTTAGGATCTAGGACCTCTGGTTTTGTTGATAAATAAACCATAGATCAGGAATATAGCATTTCTTTAAGAAGAAGTTTCCTACTACTCCACACAGACCACATTCCAATGAAAACTAAACAGATTCCTATTCTAATAGAAAAAATGCACCATTAAAATGTGAAGGACCAAGCTTTTGTATCTCAGTGGAGTTATTTTCTCTGTCCATTGTTCGTCGGCGATTGTCCTGCGTTGCGTCAGAGTTGCACAACGTACAAACGAGACGTCGCCGTCGGTGTCATTATGTGTGTACTTGAGGAATTTCCATGGAAAATTATATGTTGGGGATCATATTTGTGCCGTTCACGTTGGATTTTTTGTATGGTTTCTGTTGGTTCTAGAGACAATTTAGTTAAATTATGTTTTGTCTAAAAAAAAACCTCGAGTTTGTATGCTAAGTTTCGGAAAAGTAAGCAAGTGGATTGCCTTGCCTTGTGGACCTACAACTAAGCTAAATATGCTTGTAACGGGCATTTCAACCTATCCTACTTTAGATTTACGACGAGGACAAATATTGGCATGAACACAACCTTTGCTCTAGGCTTTTAAAGGTTTTCTTCTTCTTAATGCCAATAAACGCATTTTTCTTTCTTTCTAGCAGCGAGTGGGGTTTGAACTTACGACTTGTTGAGCTACTGCAGCTCTTAATTAGAAACATACAGTGCGCTAATCCAAGTGATGAATGAAGAACATGAAAGCAGCTTGCCTTTTATCTTTCAAAATAAATACATCTCACCTTCATTCTCCTGCCATTATCCCAATTTATTTGGGGTCGGCGTAACATGTTTTTTCTTCCATACTTCAGAATAAATACACCTCATCTGTCTAGCCTTTTCCCAACTATGTTGGGGTCGGCTTCCAGTCTAACCGGATGCAGCTGAATACCAGTATTACAAGGAGCGACTGCCTATCTGACCTCCACAACCCAGTAACTGGGTAATACGATACCCCTTGGTAAGACTGGTTGTCAGACTTTCGAGCTTCTGACGACCTGTAACGACTGTCTAAATGACAGCCGGGACCAAAGGCTTAACGTGCTTTCCGAGCCACAGAGGAGTCTCGGTATGTATTAGATGGTCACCCATCGATGGACCAACCCCGGCAAGCGTAGCTTAACCTGATGCATCGACCCGTGCGGCTGTTATTACTTAGCCACGAGAATAAATACATCTAACAACCTTAAAACTAGCCTGCACCTCAATCAACCACATAATCACAAGCAGACGGACCCGATTGGCCAGTTTGTTTGATAACAAACTCGAATGAACGAAAACAATTCGGTAACGTCCTCAAGCGTTATACGAGGATGTGTTGTCGACATTTACATGGGTTTTTGATGACGTAGATAGGCGTATTGCATAACCCTCATGAGCAGACAGATTAATACGAAAGAGTGAATCCATACTAATATTATAAATTCGACAGTAACTCTTGTCTGTCTCTGTATGATACCTTTTCACGCCTAAACCACTGAACGGATTTCGACAAAATTTGGCAAGGAGATAGATGGTATCCTGAGGAAGGACAGGGACTCTTTATCGACATACCACGCGGGCGGGAAGCTAGTTGGTTATAAAATACAAATTTTTTAAGGTGTCAATAGTGATATGATTTGTAATGCTTTCACCGGATAGGAGATATCTTTTCATGCAGATATTTTTCGAGGTCAACGTTTATTGACTGTTCATGAAAACAATACTAAATCAGAAACTGAACATATTTTAAGTGAAATAAGATTTCATAGCTTGCCTTACAAGATGTTTTCAAGGCTTGCCTCAGTTACTCACATATTTCAGGGGCTCGGAGCGTAAAAATTATCATAAAATTAAAATTGGTAAGTTAACTGAAACTTTCATTGTATTTCTACAGTACTTAAATCAAGTAAGAGTTTTGTAACTATTCAATGTCTAAAATTAGTTGCGCTTGTTATTGTTATAAGTGTTCTCGTTCACTGTGTTTACGTTACGGAGTTATAGGGTTACCAACGTACGTTAGAAGGTTTTGATGATGTAAGTTTTTATTGTGAGGAATCTGGCATTGTAATAGCCTAACAGGTAGTCGGTGTAATCCTAACGAATCCATACTAATATTATAAATTCGAAAGAAACTCTGGCTTTTCACGCCTAACCAATGAACGGATTTCGACAAAATTTGGCAAGGAGATTGATGGCACCCTGGGTAGGACATAGGCTACTTTTTATCAATGTACCGCGCGGGCGAAGCCGCCGGTGGAAGCCAGTAGTACTTATTATAAATTCAAAAGTGAGTTTGTTTGTTTTTTAAGCTTTTACGCTAAAACGGTTGAATGGATTTAGATGAAATTTGGCACATGGGTAGAACATGACCTGGAATTGGACATATGATTAGTCAAGATTTCCCGTGAATAAGCAGTGTTGGCCCAGTGGTAACGGCCCCGACTTACGAGTTGTTGGTCGTAGATTCGAACCCAAGCAGGCACTTTACTTTGTGTAAATAATTTCATAACCACTGCACTCAAAACGGTGAAGGAAAACATGGTGAGGTAACCGACATCTCATAGAATAAAAAAAGAAGACCCGCTTCGATGGGCCCGCGTGGTAGATAACAGCCCACTCCCTCTCGAAGAGAGGAGGCCTGTGTCCCAGCTGATTATGTCCCTGAATAAGGCTTCATTAGGTAACGCATCGAAAATATCGAATATTTTTTTTTGTATCGCATTGAACAACACCCAGGTACTTCCCTTACCTATTTAATTTTCTATCAACCCCAATCTTTTTTAGATAAAACCAAAACCGCACAGCCCTAAATATTTCATAATAAGATGCGTTCACATTATTACAGTATTACCTCAGGATAAAATATAACGAGATAAACCCGAACACACAGTTTCAATGAAAACAATTGGGACAAGCGTTTATATGGTAATTTTGTGACTGAACGGGGAAAAGGATACATAAAGATGGCTTATCAGCACCGAACAATAGGTACATGATGTTATTGTTATTGTTTTTGGGTTGCAAATGACTGCAATGGAGTGACCTCGGATAAAATACAAAAACAAGGCTGTGAAGGATTATCAGAATTTAGCTTGTACTGCGAAAATGAGCAACGAAGATCTGATCTGTGATCCTTACTTTTTTAGGGTTCCGTACCCAAAGGGTAAAACGGGACCCTATTACTAAGGCTTCGTCCGTCTGTCACCAGGCTGTATGTCATGAACCGAGATAGTTACACAGTTGAAATTTTCACAGATGATGAATTTCTGTTGCCGCTATAACAAAAAATACTAAAAAACAAAATAAAATATATATTTAAAGGTTTTTTTTTTGCCGTTTTTATAGATAATGGTACGGAACCGTTCGTGCGCGAGGCCGACTATCACTAGGCCAGTTTTTCTGGGACGCTGTGTTATTTTAGACATAATAACCAGAACCTAGAAAGTAACAATAGCAGCCATGCTTCTTTCAAACACACAAAGTAGATACTCCACCCCTAGCTTTACATATTTTAACCCCTTTATTGCATGAAATATGTCCTCAACTGTAACTAGCGGGGTGGAAAACCACCCTAGACATTTCCGGAAAATCTATTCCGAGCTAGACTGCATGCATAATTAAATGCCACCTATATACCCCCCACGTTCGGAGCTGGTGAGAAATAGTAACTGAAAAGCATGCTAAAAAGATGCTTTCAACTGGCTCTCATTCTGAATGCAGTTTCTAGACATTTTAATCAATATTTTCCTCCGAATCAATCCACCTAGCTTTTTCCTATGTTGGGATCGGCTTCCAGCCTAACCGGATGCAAATGAATACCAGTATTTTATATGGAGAGACTCCCTATCTTACCTCCACAACCCAGTATTTTTCCTTCAAAGTCAAAATCAAATAATTTATTTCAAATAGGCACATAAAAGGCACTTTTGAACGTCAAAAACAAAGAAATAGAACTGATTCTAGTTGCCCCTTCCAAAAGGTAGTTTTCGTATGGAGAAGAATGGGCAAGAAACTCCACAGTAGTTTATATGGAGGTGAAAATTGATAAAACATACTAGTTTGTAGAGGTCAGACAGGGAGTCTATCTGACCTCTACAAACTAGTATTTTTCTTTCATATACGATACGAGTATAAAATATGCCTTGATCAAGAATAGCTAGTCAGCACAGTTGGAAGGGAGACTGACTGCCCAGGTTACTCTTAAAAGCTGAAATTAATATAATTATTCATATAAAGCCTCGTGCAAACTGGCGCGATATTGCGGGCGCGACTGGCAGCGCAACCCTTGTCGCCCCCGCGATATCGCGCCTGTTTGTGGGAGCCTTGGAGCCGTGGACGTAGATAGAGGGTTTAATCTGCCTTAGACGCTATCATCAAAATACATAAGACGTAACAACATCCAATGACGATGATTGGATAACCCCTAATCATCTCACGCATCAAGTCTCCTGACTATCGGAACGAAATAGACTGATGATAACAGAACAGATGTCTGGTACGATATCGTTCAAGTTTACAAGTGACTGGTTGAAATAAAACCTGCCTTGGTCGCAATGGTCGCGTATTTCCGCTTCGTTTAGAGCCACTAATGCGTTGCGGTTACGTGCAAACATACGCGGTGAACAACTCTTGTGACGTCATCAAAATTAACACGTCTATAAACAGACGGTAGTGAAGTTGGTTTGAGAGGGAAGGGGTGGAAAAGAATAAAACATTTATAACTTTACTGGCTCTTTGGACAAGATGGAGAACAGATTTGATGAGCACAAAGATGACGCTACTCTGGAAGCAATCGGATATTAAAACATCGTCAATAAAAAACCAACTGACAAGCTCCCATTTTAGACTAATATACTTCTGCTAGACTGCTAACTTATCTAATTTACCTACAACAGTTGCAAAACAAACAATATTTCGGAGAACATCTAATATAAGATATGACACCACTTGCAATTCAGTAAACGCCATAAAACATGAACGCAAGCATAGTAAACACGAAAGTCAATTTAGCATGTCTGAAATAACTTCTGACCATCAATTCATCAATAGTAAGACGTATTTATTATGTATCCTCTGTCGGAAAATCGAAAAACAGGAAAAAGACACTAGCAGAAGTAGTAAAGAGAAGAGGGAGAGAATTAGACACACGCTTTGTTTGTGTGAAACGATACAGGCAGTAACGTGTAAGGACGAATACTTATGTCCGGATTTCATGCATGATTTTCCAGCTTTTTGGGAACCTTTTCTGGATAAAATGTCTTCTAAGAACTATTGTTTATTGTTAATTAAAACGGTAACACCAATTACATTAATTAACATAGAAATTGAAACAGTAGTCAACAGAAATATCTCATTATACTAACATATAATAGAGGACAACCTAGCATACTTACTCTCGCAAAACATCAGACATACACTCATAATTCTGCTCCATTCGAGGATAGGAGGTGTTAAGCATCCTTAAGGTACGACACACAGGGCACTAACTAACTAACTAAATATACTACTAACTAACTATAGTATAGTTCAGGAATAAAGTCAAAGACAAATCATTTATTTCAGTTAGAATTAGAATAAAAGGCACTTCTGAACATTAAAACTTACTTAACTTTACATAAAAATAGAATTGATTCTCGTCGCCCAAAAGGTAATTTTCGTATGGAGAAGAATAAGCAAGAAATTACACCGTTACTCTTTTAAAATGTTTTTTTTTTTTTTTGTATAGATACATTAATTATTATAACATGTGTAGAGAGAGTTACATATCCAAACATCTACAAAGTTTGTAATTCCAATTTTAATTCACTTACGTTGCATGATTTCATCATTACTGTATAAACCTTTTGACCGCCTTTTCTGAACATCAACAGAGAACAATTCTATTCAGAAAACTGGAACATATGTGTAAATACTTCCTGCCTCGCGGTTGTTACAAACCAGACCCGCTTTTCCCATCAATTCATTACAGTAGAACATTGGAAAGGAGCATAATTCACACGTGTAGAAAGTCTCCGATAGCATCATGTGTGTGCCTTCTAGGGTTTCCCAGGATCGATAAGTCTGGTTATAGGGTAGGCCTATGTGCTAACCAGACGTTTACTGCCAACTGTTGTTTATGAGACAGGCATACGATCGATAGACTGGGTGAACGACCTATGCGCCGGCTATTAGCGCGGCTTTTGATGTCGGCCATATTTAGATTTGTGGTAGAAAATTCGAGTTGTGTCATTCCCTGTTTTGGGAAAGTCTATTAAATTGATTATCTTGCCTATTGATAGATCGCATGTTGGTAATTCTGTCTACAAAACCAATCATTTTAATTCAATCGGATAGTAGATTTACTGATAAGCTTTGCAGAAACCTGGGAGTCATTGTGTAGAATTTACAGGCACGAACAAACTACTGTGGTAAGATATTATGTGTCATGAATTTTGTGTGGTACGAAAATCGTGACACATGCCAGCTTAACTGCTGCCCTTTGGGGCGATTTGGCGACTTTTCTTGACCACTTAAACGCAGGCATAGTGCCCATGTGAATCCGCCTTAGCGCTCTGAAGTTTATTGGTATCGTCCCACTTATATGAGAGCAGATAGATTACAGTATACATCCGACGTTTCAGCAACAGTATAGGGATTTGGTAACAACTGTGAAAATACTTTTTTATGTAATAATGGATGGTGGGGTTGAGAGCTGTTCGTGTGAAACAGTTTTTGACGAAAAGGTTCAATTTCCAAATGTGATACTGGTTTTCCTGTTCTTCATTTCTGTTTGCCTAGCCTAGATTGAATCTGAGGACCTAGACAAAGTGACATTCTATCAGCGGTAACGATGATGGAAAAGGCGAAAATGTATAGGACTGACATAAACTAACGAAAAGCTTATCACTCCTGTTCAAAGTTGTTGTAGAAATACGAAACGCTTTCGAAGCAATTGTCAGTTGTCTAGGCACTCTGGATTATCTATTTCATCACGTTAAGCTGGTGTCCACCTGCGAGGTAATTGTGTAACACACTTAGGTATAATGGCAATGCCTTTCATTTTGACAGTTCAAAAACATTCATTGCGTTATTTACGTTGTTGAGTAGACAAATTCTTCAAACATATTAAACAATGGTTTTGCCATTTCCTTCCAAATCCTTTTGATTGTGATTGAAAGTGTTTTACGAAATTAGGATTCTGGTCACCTTTCAATTACTCTGAGCAGTATCCCTATTTCCAAGAAAACATGGCTAACTTCTACGTACCTAAATCTCGTACGTCAGAAATGTCCGAGTCAATAACACTGCCCATAAACAATTTTGTTTGTTGACATAAAGAAACTGATTAATGACATAACGATTAGGAAGTTTAATCATATCTACGTCACAATTTTCAAATAATTAATGGACACTGGAATCAAGTTTGTTTAGGTACTCCTTTTGCAGATACTCAAGAATCCAAGCAGTTAAGGACGAAGCCCACATACATTGATGGACATTACCAGTCTCCGATGAAGATAGGAAAAAAGGCATGAAGATAAGTAACCGGCGTACACTTTCCGGAAGAGATAAACAAACAATTCATCCATCTTGTAAGGAAAAACAGGAGGAAACCCGGCGCTAGTCGGAATTACTAAAAATATATTTTGATAGTTCTCTTTGTACGTGGAAACTTGGAACGATGCATGCCAATAATATAAGGTAAATAAATAACTAAGCCCGATTTCTGAACGTTAGTTTATTGTGATGCTTGCAATGATTGGTGAATTCGCGTAGACGATTGTTGAATAAAAAACTGTTGGTCTAACTAATGTAATACAAAAGTTTTCGCTTAAACTTACTTGGAAATGAAGACATGAGACAATGAAAGACTTCAAAGCCACTTTAAGGCATTGTTTAGATAATTTTAAGTAGCTGATCTTACAAAAATCTTCAACTATCGTCTTCTAAATTTTATTTCTTTGATACAACATGCAAAATAACTTAGATCTTGTCTCCTAAGGTATTTTTTACCAGTACTAGAAGATTTAGACCTACTTGGAAGGAATCAGTCCGTGAAAACGTCATGTCATAGACATGACGTTTTCACGGAGAAAACATGTTGCAAGAAAAAGCTAAACTCTTTTACTAGTTCCAATCATAACGTGCTGCAGTAGTAAAACCATGACGTCATTATACATATCTTGTAGTTTTATGTATATAACGCCCTGTAACGAAGTAGTCGGGGGAAATACGGGCTGAATGACGTCACCACACCGATAGGAATAGAACTACCGCCATTTAAACTTTTATTGTTGGTGTTTAGAAATGTTGCTAATTGAGGGTAGTCACGAATTAATTGAAGTTTGAGGTGGGAAATGGGTATGTCTTGTGTGTTGGATGGTGAATCGGCCGAAATACAGGGCTAAATCGAAGAAATGTAAGACCTGAAAGCATGCCTGAAGCAAATACTTCTAAACCAATTTTAGTACTTTTTTTTTTTGTTTAAATCCAAATAAGGAAAACATTTTTGAAACTAGTTTTCTAAACAGGTAAAAAAACTATTATTATGATTATACAATCAGTAAAAATACTAGAGGACACATCCATTAGTCCCAAACTAGTATTTTTGCATTCTATGTCGATGCAGATAGGAATTTAATTATTTTCTCAAATACAAGATAGTCAGGTTTTAAAGATTCAAGATTTAAATATTTACGCCAGACAAAACTATAAGTAGTGGGTAATTAAGTTCTAAAACCTGCGTATCAACTTTTACGAATATTTTAAAAATACTTCCTTATCAACTTTATCATAAGAATATATCGATTATCTCATAATCACTAACCGATTAAAAACGTCAATCCAAACAAATGGATAAAAAACAATTTAACAAAACATGTTACGATTAGCGTCCTGTCAAATTGACATAGATAACGACAGGTTAATCATATCTATTAAACTACACAGTTATTATCTGCAGTAGTAATTAAGTATTTTTATAAATACACTTTAATCGACTTATTCACATCCATCATGGACATTGAAATTGGCTTCGCGACTGGCGATACACGCCCGGCGCAATATGAGTATTCATGAGCAGCTAGCCCTATTAACAGGCTAAGGGGTCCCCGAAACGATCAATTTGTAGTGTAGTAATATTGTCAATCGCTTCATTGCATTTGGTAGACGATAAATTTGCGCATTAATGTCACGTGAAAGTTGAAAATTGCAATTGATAGTTTCGGGGACCCATTGTAACCTATAATATATGTATGAGAGAAAGTGTTACTAAGTCAATTTTAAATCATCATTAACATACAAGCTTGCATCCCCTAGTTACTAAAAATATACCCCATTCGGACAGGAATTTTCAAAAATTCTTCCTTAGTGCTCACTTTCGTTAAAAAAGAAACCCTCGTACGAAATTTCATGAGACTCAGCAACTGTGCGTTGTCTCAGGTCTGTGAAGTAGAGAGTCTCTGATACCTCAAATTGCTTAGAATGATCGTCAGTTATGTCGAAACTGCAGCATTGCCTAAACTATTGGCGCCTTGGAGCCGCCAGCACCTCACTCAGTCCGCGAGCGAGACATGAACTGAGGAGAATTCATAAGACAGGAGTTAGGAGGAGGTTTATACATTAATCATAAGTGTCAATATCATTGACATGTCACATGACACTATCATAACGAAACATATGTCTCATAACATAACATATTTCATAACGAAACAGTTCAAAGAACACCACACAGCCTGCCTTTCCGTCACAATTAGCCAATGCAAATGTATCAATCGGCATCATCGACACCAAATTAACTCCACCACAACATCCGTTATTGCGCAGACGCAATCTTAAAAATTAACTAGCCCAGTAGACCGTGCAAATAGTAACGTTGCACGAAAACAACAGTTTTAAGCGAATCGATGAGTTATTTAAGCAATCAACACTCATGTAAGCCGGAAACGCAACTGAAATGGAAGGCGCATGAGCATACTGAGCATGCAACTATTCGAGGTTATTGACTGAGCTGTAGTTATGTGAGCATGTAGGTGAATTAATGGAAGGTGATTAAAAGCCAGAACGATCCTATTTGGATGGAAGATAAAGAAACGAAACCGGTAACAGGACTTTTATTATACGAAAATGAGACGTCTCGATTTACAGGTTAAATCAATGTTGAACTTGGAAAACATTACTTATAGGCCTCTGCAATGCAACATTCTAGGGAAATAAATTTCCATTATCTCCAGACTTGGCTGCTTACTACGTGAATGCGGCCTAGGGTATTGCTGATCACAATGAGACGATGTCAGCGCTCACTCAGCTGCCCTCTTGACAATTCTACTTTGTCAATCCTAACATGTTTTCTTGTCTATGGTGCAATATGTTTACGCCTCTTTGATGTCAAACTGATCTACAAATGTCTTGACTTTATTTGTTAGTGCGTGAAGCTACTTTCTAGACATTTCCATAGTAATATGGCGGTCGAAGGAAAAGAACACGTTTCTTGTTTTGCGTACTGGAATAATATTGTCGACAGTATGCTAATTATGTGGACAAACTGCAAACTGTGGTATTTGTAACTTAATTTAAACTAAAATATAGTCGCTGTATCCTGAACAGTATTTCAGTTATTATCAATGTGTGACGAGAAGATTGTAATCGTAAATGTTTTTGGCGCAGCATTATCGAATCAAAATATATTCTTTGACAGGAACTACAAACTTCTCTACATTGTACTGACAATATACCCTCAAACAATGCAACATCGGACGATACATTCCCAAGAGATATTAGTGAGCAAAATTTAAGAACCATAAATCACAATAATATGTTACTACCGAATTAAACTCGCGCTAAAACAAAACATCAGCTAGAAATAAAATGCCAACTACCCTCCATATTTTCATGCCATACAACCGTGCTAAATCCGGAACTGAGCCAAAATCTCCTTCAATTACAAAGACAACAGATAACAGGATTAATCCAGCTGACCCAGATAGGGTCGGATTATAGGATGGTAGTCCAGCTTCCAAACGTTATAGATAGACTGGTAAATGCGTGGGACACGGAGATTGATAGCAGACTTGTATTGGGCGTTTCAATGTCTCCGTTAATCTGAGGGTTTCAAGTAACTAAGTTTAAAATGTTTGTTTCTTTTTTTTCTGCAGGCGAATTGAACCATCGTCTACTTTGACTTTGTATAATGAAAGTGAGCCAAAATCTGTAGATATCTGAAATCACAATGGCCATGATGACCGAGATATTTTTAAGCATAAATTTTTCTTCATTACTTGCAATCAGGTGGGTCACGTTTAGTACTGGATATTAGTCGTTAGTCTATTAATTTTATTACATAGAAGCTCATATAATATCTGACTACACACATAACTTATAATGTGCGGTAGATCAAATGTATCAATTCAGAATTACCGATTGAAATAACTGATGTTGTTTACACTAGTTTATCAGTCTCACGTGAGTTATGAAGTGATAACTTTTTATAACGTGATATACATCGATTGGGGTAGTTTATAAAGTAATTACTAACTGAACTGCCCCTTAACTAAATTAATGATTCTGACAGTTAAAAACTGTGCATGTCCAATTAGTTACATTTAAATCCAGAAATCACAGCTCAGTGACTGCCAAAAATAAAGGTGGGTCACATTCCTGACAGCTACCCAAGGTTTCATGCACCATAATAGCCTATTACCCAACTGACACTTAACTTCGTGGGCTGTCAGAGTACCATCGCGTGTAAGTTGGACCTAACCATTACCTAACTTTCCGACTTATTCCACTCCTGTTTGTGGTGCCACTAACAACCAAACACCATTATGGAACCTGGTGTTTTCAAAAACGATAAGTATGGTGGGAAGTTGAAGCAGTTTTTCAACGTTTATCAAAACATTATCGTTCTTCCTGGTATTATTTCTTGAAGTTATTTTGGCTTGTATCTCCAGACAGATTCTTTCCACCATTACATTAAACCAATCTAGGAACTCAATCAGGCATACTAGTTCGAATCTTGTACACAAACGGCGTTTTTGAATGAGTAATAAATACTGTTGCAAATAAAAAGTATGGCGGTGTTAAAAGTGACTTTGTATAATCGAGTCATGCAATTTCAATTGTTATCGGAATCGGTTTCATTTGGCATTTCCTCTGTCTCGAATGACGATTGCAATCGATTCGATTGCTACTAGCAGTTATGGAGCGTTAAATTACTATCGACCGAGTACGATAGTGTCTGATGTGTACGTAATAAAATGGGTTTTTATTTCAGGTCTTGTAACAGTTGCTTTATGTAAAAGCAGTTTGTATAAGGATGAAAGATGTAGTTGTCCTAAGGATGTCTTCTCGACTGAAACTGATCAATCAAGCGTTAGTGAAGAAAATCTATGCAAGCTCATGTTGTCGGTTCGAATTAGGTAGTACCAGGAATCGGAATTAGGTAGTACCACTGCTCTCAAAACGGTGAAGGAAAACATCGTTAGGAAACCGACATGTCCTAGAACCAAAAATTCGAAGACATGTGACATATACCAACCCGCATTGGGCCCGCGTGTTAGATTACAGCCCACTCTCTCTCACAGAGAGTACGCCTGTGTCCCAGCAGTGGGAATGTTATAGGCTGATTATGATGCGGAATTGGTCTAACCAAGAGAAAGATGGTAAAAGAAAATATCTTACGCTATGGCAACGAAGAAAGGTTGAGTTATGAAATTTTACAATCACTGATAAGATAAGATAAGATTGAATTCAATAAGTATTTCAAATCAAACAATCGACAATAAGTATTTTTATTAAAATCTATTTAACATTGTAATACCAACACGATAAGAGTTTATTTTCAGACTATTGAACAAGGAATTTGAGAGCACTTACATATCCTAATAATTCTAATTAGATAATGGACGAAGACGTCCGACTAGATGCTGGCGCGGTCCGAGGGGGGGTCCCATGAATCCCCAAAATCATTCAAGCTGTCGAGAGACTGAATGATTTACGTGCTATACTAACTAAAAACTGTAGTTACTTGAGCCACAGTGCCCCGATGGGCATATGGAAAAACATGGTGACCCTCCCCAAAATCTTGGGCTCCGACCGCACCTTAGATGGAGCGACTATCTTCGCTAACGGCTGGTTGAGAGTCGAGATGAATGGCATACGAATGGAGAGGCCCATGTCCAGCAATGGACTGCTGTAGGCTGATGATGATGAAGACGTCTGAATATGCAGGCTCGGTACAGTTAAAATACCGGCGCTATGACGAAAATGTTATAAACTTCGGGTCAACAAACATATCTACCTATCATACTCTTCATGCATCACACAGAGTAGGTAGTTACCACCAAAAGTATTGTTATTGGCATGTTTATAAAACCTCATCTAAATAGCCTGTTGGGCTTGTCATGTTTTCAATAGGGCACCGGCATATCGACCGGATCTCGCCAATTAGGTTAACGGGGGATTTGCCTACATACTACTTCGGTTCGGTTTTGTTTTGAATCACAACATTATCGAATTTCGTTGCTGCGTAAACCCATAATATGTGACGTAACATGAAATGTAAATGTAACATACGTAGAAATTAAACATGTCCAAATATAAAATGTGCAATGCGACATAATGTAAAGGCGCTCCCTCACCGGGATCATTCGCCTGTAATGCTGTAATGTAAAAATCCAAAATTCAACTGCTAGGTAATGTAAAGAGAACATCCGTCCCAATTATGACTGGACAATATTAGGCGGGAAAGTCCGAAAGGGATACCCGGACCTTGGCAATAGGCAACTGAAGGAATACGGGTGGGTTTTAGTCAGTAAAAGTCTGACACACCCTTCCGCTCCGCCCAGAGCGGGAGAAGTCATTTGATGATTTGCAAACCTAAAAAAAAAAAAAAAGGTAGTGTAGGGATATCATTGAAACCAGCGGGATATATGTATATACATATATATACATAATATTATTATGTTACTTGCTCCTATATACTGCATTGTTCGCCGTAAAGTTTTCTCAGAAATTGTTTTGTTAACATCGCGTCGCGCCTGTTTGTGGGAGCCTTAACACGGCTAGGTCGCACGTAAAAGTTACATTACAGGCGAACGCTTCCGGTGTTACGAGTTGTAGGTCGTACTCGCAGGCGTTTTACTTTGTGTAAATTATTTCATCACCACTGCTGTCCAAACGGTGAAGGAAAACATCGTTAGGAAACCGGCATAACCTAGAACCAATGTGACATCTACCAACCCGCACTGGGCCCGCGTGTTAGATTACGACCCACTCCCTCTCACAGAGATGAGGCCTGTGTCCCAGCATTGGGAAGATTATAGGCTAATATTGTGCTTACGGTGAGGGAGCGCCTAAACACACTTTGAAACTAATTCTCCTTGTGGTTGTTGCATGTTGTATTACATATATAATTGGTCGACATGTTCGTTAGTCGTTTCATTTGTTATTTGGATAAGTTTCGACAAATTCAGGAATAATATCAAGCCTGTTTACAACATGAGAAAGAATGCATTGTTTTGTTTTGAAGAATGTCTTCTTTCTCGTGTTCTACTGTACTTTACAATAATAAACGCTGCATATTGTAGAAAAAGATTAGCCTGTCAACATGATTCTTGTACTGATTGCAGGCGCCGCGCGTGCATAAATAACGTCATTCCTGGAGGCTTAATATACCTGTAACTATTTATAGATCGCTAATGTTAGCTGCTTCATTCATATAACCGTTATGTATTAATAACTAGGAGAATATTGCCGGCTTAGCAAACAGAATCAAATTTAACATGTTCCCCGATTTCTGGAAGCCTATTCTTTGTCAAATTCCAGGTCCAGGCTCCCGCAGACAGGCGCGATGCGACGCGATTCTGGTAGAGCAATTTTCATAGGAATTGTTTTATTAGAGTCGCGTCGCGTTCAAGTAATTTGATTGGCGACTGTTATTTCCGACCACATAACCAACATCCAACATGAAATTTAAATTGAACTAAGATTAACTGATCAGAATCTTGAACCATGTTATACTTATTGATGCACATGCCTTGTTCACGTAAACCAGACAGACACATAGTCTAAACCATGCAGGAAGAAAGGCAGTTATAATGGATAACCTTATTGGTTGGATCCGGTCGGTGTCACTGGCCCGTTGAACGTTACATTACACGGCAGGTGCCAGTTAACGACCCACTAGTTGATCCACTCGCGTAACTCGCAGATACGGTATATCTGCGAGTTACGGCATCAACCACTCGGCTTAAAGATACATCAGTCTGTATATTATGCTTTGTAGGGCAAAGTTAATCGAGCGTATCTGAACAATTAGGTTAACGAAGGATTTGCTCGGGATTAGAAGTTACTGAGATTTTTTAGAATAAATTGGTACATTTTTATGTGTAGGTAGTAATGTTGTGTTAACGAGTCCCGCAGACAGCCGTGACACGACGGCGCGTCGCGACTCTGGTGGAACAATTTCTATAAAAACTTTACGGAAATTGTTCTACCGGTATAGCGTCGCGCCTGTCCGCGAGAGCCTTTATGTAATTTACCAATATTCGTTTTGAAAGTAGCAATCAAAATCAAAATCAAAAGTCATTTATTCAAACTAGGGTGAGAATCAGCACTTTTCGAACGTCAAAATTACATAAGACAGTCCCCCAAAACGCCCACCCTTCACCACTTCCTAGTGCTTTAGCTGGGAAGAAGAAGTGGCGCAACAAACTCCCCAGCAGCACAGCTGTCTGTTCAGTTAGAGAAAATCACTAAAATCAAAATGTGAATACGTTTTACGTCAGAAAAAATGAAGTAAGCTTAGATGCTAACTAAACATTCGTGACGCATTTTTTAAATGATTGGGTAAGTTCCACTGTAAACTAGTTGTAAAGATCAGTAATCGTATTAGTGACAGGTAAGTATGTTTTTTATCTACTTACGCAAATCGATAAAAACGAGTAGTTAAAAAAAAAAGTATTGACGCAAACAAGGCTAATATTAGGCGTTAGGGCTTTTGTATGGTCTTTCTGAGAGCCTGAGAATGGCCATAGCTCAGCAACATTATGCTATGAAGGCGATTAAATATTTGTTAATATCTAAGAAATTGCGCCAAGTAAAGGCTCAGGCAACAGGCGCAACGCGACACCGGGTAGAACAAATTTCCGTGAAGTTTTCATAGAAATTGTGCCACCAGAATCATGTCGCGCCTTTCTGCGGGAGCCTTAATTAACATTTTCGAACATGACAACAGGTTCACCTTCCCAACAAAATTCCAAATAGCGACCAAGCCAAGAGTTAGCGACTGCAGGAAGAACCAGTCTTCCTACAGCACAAACTAAAGAATTATTAACATCTAATACCACCTGTCCCATAGTAGGAACAATGGGACCATTCACGAGCGCCATACGAACCCATACAATGCGAGAATGCACCTGTTTTGAATCATTGTTCCGCGATCTAAGTAGAAGTTTAACGTTGGAGGAAAATGTTTGTCCTTTAGGTCTTTCTAGAATGATTTTGTAGAACTTTCTTCCTTATACGAAGGTGTGAGATGAAAAGGTGAAATACCAGCCATTGACAATGGCTATCGATGTTGATACCATAGATAAATAGCAGAAAAATGGTATCAATGCCACCATAGTTGGGATCGTCATTATGCTTAGCACTATGGACATAACAATCGACATTTTTAAAGTAGTGATTATGGCAATATCAGCTCACTATTATTTTATAGCATTCTATGAGGAACCTCGTGATTAGTAGAATAAAAGACGTCCATATTTCAATAGAAATAACATTAAATACTCCTATAGTAATAGGGGTACTATTATGTACCAAGTATTTAATGCCATCATTATTCCACTGCGAGAAAGTGATGGTGCTATGGGCCTTGTATAGCTCCGTCTCTCTCCCACATTGGAAAAATAGTGGCATTAATACTTCATAAACTATAAACTAATATTATAAATGCGAAAGTGAGTTTGCTTGTTTGTTACGCTTTCACGCTAAAACGGCTGTACGGATTTGGATGAAATTTGGCACAGGGTAGACCATGACCTGGAATAGGACATAGGATACTTTTTATCCCGATATTCCCACGGGATCGAAAATTACGCGGGTGAAACCGCGGGGCGCAGCTAGTACTTCATAATACGGCAACGGAAGAAGCGACAAATGGGTCACAGATTCACGAATGGAACTTATCCATATCCTTGCCAGAAAATACAACAACATCAAAATACAAAACCGGAGATTCCAGCAAGATTTCCGCAGTATACAGAATTTATTAGTCACCACAATAATACAAAAATGCAATAGATTTCTCCGTGTTTTCGCTGCAACAACGTAGTGTGTTATTCAACTGTTACTGGTACATACATATATGCGTTGTAACGTTACGTAATATTTCAAGTTCGATCAACAAATAAACAAGATTTTGTTCTACATAATATGTTGTTAGTATACTTTCAGAATTACCGATTTGTTTAGCAATTCTTATTTCTTTCATGCTGGAGGAAAATATAGAGCTGTATTATTTGCAGAAATTCGTCTCGCATTGCCAAATCCTTCATATAAGTACTTACTGTTTTTTTTAAATATAAGATTAAAAGAAACGTGAAGAAAATTTGTAAAGAAAATTAAGAATATATCGCCATTTTTCGAAATATTTCTTTACCGACACTTACTGCAGGCTCTATGGGATTCCTGCCAGGGTTGCGGGAATGTCCGAAAGGGATACCGAGACCATGGCAACAGGCAACTGAAGGAACACGGGTGGCTTTTAGTCAGTAAAAGTCTGACATACCCTTCCGCTCCATCCAGAGCGGGAGAACGCATTTTAGGACTTCCCACACGCAAAAAAAAAAGAAAGGCTCTATGGGAGTATTTATCGTAGCGGTCTATATATAGTTAAAAGATTTTTTTTTTCAGTCAGGTCATGAGCAACAATGTTCTTAATGTATACGCAAATTCCCTTGAAATTAGAAGTATTTTCCAAATTCCCAGTAACTTGAAAAATCAAGACACCTTTGTAATCTGTCCATCCGTTTCCGAGATCCGGAACACAAACTTCATGAAACACCTGTTTACACTCAAATGGCATATAAATAAGCAAATGGGGTTCCAGTATTCTTAAATAACAAACAGCTACTTCCATTTTATTTATACACTGACTACCGCCATATTGGAATTTGAATTTCAACAGAATCGGTACAGAATGCCCGTCTGTCGGTCAATTTTCTATACCTGTTCACACATTGACGTGAAAACAAGGTCGGTTACTTGGTAGCTTGAAAACTAACCTTATAACTTACTGCTTGTAAAATTTATTACCACCTCGTCGGTCACAAGTACTCACAAGTGACCGCCGAGCAAGACGATCGATGTAAGGTACCTCCTCAGGTTGAAAAATTGTCTTCTGGGAGGAAATTGTAAGTTGTTACCGGCAGACAAGGCTGAGGAAATATTCCCGGGAAATTGCGAGTGCAACGTGGCAAGCACTTACATGCCGGGAACTTCCTGCCTAGTGCCGTCGAGTGAGAAACAGTCCTGCCGTCGAGTGCGATGTACTTAGAGCATATAGTAACGCGATGGGTAATACTTGGAACGGTGAAATAATAACTTAATAGTTAAAATGGCAGAATAAAGCCATGATTTGTTAGGCAAGTAAAAGTATGTTCCTTGAAGATAAACCCAAAACCAAGGGGATAATGTCTCACATAGAATGTTAAGAGGATTTTTGTAATTATTCCCTTTCAGGCTTTAAGATTTCGAACCAAATCACGAACATTACCGATATACCTGAAGATAGTGCTATCTACGAAGACGGTCGTCACACTCTCTACGCTCTTTGTACAATAATCGCGTTTAGGGAGAAGAGAGTGGGGCGCGTCGTCGTCGATGCCATGGCTCGTCTTCGAAGGTCGAAAGTGGCATGCCACTATCTTTACCTACGTAAATAAAAGGAAAACTGAACAAGCTGGTCATTGAATACGTAATAGGTATGTATATAATAACCGAAATTATATTATTACTTGACTCATCGTCATTGCATGCTATTTTCCCATGATAAGATGATGTTGCACTTTGTGTCACGCACATACCTACCGTCTAGTACGGAGTTTGTCCTTTAGTAATTCACTTAGTTAAGGCTAACTACATTATGGTAATAGAAGATGGACTGTTATCAGTTATCATGGTACTAAGTAGGATGTCGGTTTAAAATTGAATTACTGAGTAACATTATTGTCTTGAGTTCAATTATTATTGTGTTTATCAAGAGGGGCTCGTGGCTAAATGATAACAGCCCCACGGGTTGATCGAAAGTAAGGCTACGCTTGGCGAGGACGGTTCGTGGATGGGTGACCATCCATTACATATCGAGACCCTTTCGTGCCTCGAAAAGAACGTTCAACCGTTTTTCACGAGATCTTTGACAGTCGTTACGGGTGGTCAGAAGCCCAAAAGTTTGACAGCCAGTTTTACCAAGAGGCAGTGTAACCCATAAACTGGCTTGTGGAGGACAGACAGACAGGTTAGACTGATGCTCCATGTAAAATACTGGTATTCAGCTGCATCCAGTTGGACTGGAATCCGATCCCAAAATAGTTGGGAAAAGGCTGGGTAGATTGACTGATCTTGTTTTTAATTTGAACTTTTTCTAGGGCGACCTTGTGCATCATGTGCTTGTTTCTTCTAGGGCATTCTTGGGACCTGCCAGGGTTGCGGGAATGTCCGAAAGGGATACCAGGACCCTGGCAACAGGCAACTGAAGGAACACGGGTGGGTTTTAGTCAGTAAAAGTCTGACACGCCCTTCCGCTCCGCCCAGAGCGGGAAAAGTCATTTGAACGCCGTCTGTGTGACTTAGGAAATTTACTGCTCTTTAAGGGAGTACATCTTTAGGATGATGACCTTTTTGATGATTTCCCACCCTCAAAAAAAAAGAAAAAAATGGGCATTCTAGGGAGTATATTGTGCGATTGGCCTTCATCTATCCCCTTAACCAATATTGTGCTTACAAATAAAGCTATAGGCCGACCGTTTAAATGAGGCCGGTCCTGAGGTAGCAGCGCGGTGCGGAGGGGTGTGGTGTCGTGATGCGAGAGCTTAGTGATTAGTCAACTTGTGACAACTGTCACCCCTCCCGCAGGTAGCTGCTACCTTTAGGAACGGTCTCAGTTAATTTATTTGGGGTTAACGCAATATGTCTTTGGATAATTAATTAAGTTTTACTGTGTGATAGTATGTATGTAAGTATGTATGTTTTATTGTCTTACTATTTATTCTTTTTCGAGTTATCTATCCCGTACGTTGCACCTGCATTTTTTTTTCTCTGCATCACCCTAAGGTTGACAGGCAGAAAATTGCCTCAGGCATTAAGTCCGCCTTTGTACAGTGTTTTTTTTCTTGTGCATAAAGTTTTAATAAATAAATAAGGCATAAAATAAAGCAAATTATTATGCCAGATTCATAAATCTCATAATATAATAATATTATCTTGTCAGTCTAGTTTATAAAGGTCACACAACAAGCTACTAGGATATACATAATGTAACTATAGCACATAAACATCAAATAATTATGTATGTATAGTAGAATGTTATATTCTGGTAAATGATAGCAAGGCTGCTGTGGCAATTACTCAATATATAGTCATATGTTTGAGAGGCTTCATTCATTGTACCTAATTAATTAATATTTTATTAATTATGGAGACTTTTGTCTGTCATTTTTACCATGACATGCCTAGCATAGCACAGTCTACTTATAATGTTGCTGGGATGCAGTCCTTCTCTGTGAGAGGGAGTGGGTTCCAACATGTTGGCCCAGTGCAGGTTGGTTGGATGTCACATGCCTTCGAATTTTTGGCTATGGGACATGACAGTTTCCTCATGATGTTTCCCTTCACCGTTTCCATTCTAATTAGATATTTAATTAGGAGGGGGAGTGCCAATTAATTAACATGAATTCATAATTGATCCCAATCATTCATCATGATATTGAAATTGTGACTTCAGGAAAGAGATGGTATGCCATCTCTTTAAACATACCCACATTTCACCAGTTATGTTTAAGTCCCATGTAATAGGTGGTGAGAATATTGCCATTAACTTGGCACAAATGCAGGCCATTTAAATGTTTAATGAACACATGACAAGATAATTACTCAATGCAAATAAAATAGTTTTAATATCTATTGATGTTAAATGGCAAGGTTGCCACTTGATGAATTTGATTAGTTAAATAAAATCATAAAATTACTCACAAATTTCAATGTTGGTTGGACTTAGTTCAGGTAGACATCAGTCTATCAGAGAGAACTTTTGAACTAGAAAATGTGATAATGAACTGTTATCATTCGACTTTTATTTGACCCTTTCACAGAGTTTGCTCATACAAATGAGTTCACAAGTTGATAAGTATGTATTCTGAAACTGTCATAAATATAAGTAGTTATCTATTACCTAGTTTTTACCTCACAAATACACAAAAATAACCTAGAGAAAGAGTATTTAATAATGTCTTATAAAAACAAAAAACAAACATTAGACATTTCAATGTACAGACAACAACAGTAAATTTAAAACAATACTACATCAAAAACATAAGTAATTGCTACAACAAACATAAATAGGTACTGAAAAGTGACACACTGACTTACCTGGAAATGAGTACAGTAACTTCCAATCATTAGGAAAATTACAAAAAACATTTATTTTTTATCCACTTCTAGCAAAAGGTACTTTATAGTTATAAACACAGCCTAATTTTATATATGTATAGACAAAATTACAAAGCATTGTAAACCATTAATTTGGGCTGTCATTTTTAGATCTTTGACAGTTGTTAGGTATGGGTAGTCAGAAGCCGGAAAGTCTGACAACCAGTCTGACCAAGGGCTATTACCCAGTTACTGGATTGTGAAAGTGAGATACAGTTGCTCCATGAAAAATACTAATATTCCGCAGCATTCAGTTTGACAGCAGACGCCAATACAAAATTCCACAGTATTGTGAAACAAATACACTTATCAAACTGTACTGTCACCATATTTGTTGACTAAATTGGTCAGTTATTTTGGCAGGGACTGTATTTAAAACTTTCACTTTGTGGTAGCTGATCGTATGACTGAAATACTTTCTATTTAACTTGGTGACTCATTTTGTAGTACATGTTTTAAATGGATAAGATTTCCAAAGTGTAGTTGTGTACTTATTAATAATTTATGAAAAAGAAAAGCTAAGCCTGTAGATTTGATCTCAAGTGCAACATGCAAACTCAGACTCAGAGCATTTATATCAATTAAACCATTTACAGACTTTTGAATTGTCAAGGAGTTGGTCAAGAAATATGAAGCGAAAGTGTAGTAGGTACCTAGAAGAACAGGCAAGAAACCCCATGGACACTCTTGCAATAAATTCAATGGCCCTACATCAATAAATTGTCACTTTAATTTCATTGTAGTAACTTACCACTAAAGAACCTTCATAGCCCAAGCCCACAGTGACCGATACAGTTCAATTAAGTTTGATATGAGATGACAAGCCAGATTACATAAAGTTATTCTTGAAAATTCAGACTTACAGACTCACTGATAACTTGATAAGGAATTTAAAATCTTTAGATTGTCACACATGATTGAATGCATGCAAGTTTACCTGTGCATATGCTCATACTTATGTTTAATAATGCTGTCTGTGTTTATAAACATACTTGTGCGGAAACAAGAAAGATTTCACGAGAAATTAAGACAAGTATGGTTTGAAATTGACAATATGTTTCATGAGAACACAATATAATTATCACCAACTGAGAATGTTTATTTATCTTTGGAAAAATAAGGAATATTTTTATAAGCTGTTGATAGTGATACAGACATCTGTTCTTATAATAAAAAAGTAGTCATCTAGAGTTCTTTTTTGCATGGCAAGACGGGGTTGCCATGCAAAAAAGAACTCTAGATGACTAAGTCTTTGGGAATACATTAATGAAGTATGTAAGGAAAACATAATGTTAATAAGACAATCACTGAGGAAGAATGGATTAATGAATCAGTCCAGGTTGACATAATAAATATTCATGTTAAAATAATTTACAATATATCAAGCATGATTCAAGTAACACAAAACTTGTCAAATGTACAAGTAATCATAATATTTTAAGTCAATAACAGATAAAATAACAAGTAAATGCCCTCTGTCTGGCTTGTTGGTTCTATTACAGCTTTAGGACATGCTATTCTACAGAATTCTACTGTCACTGAAAGTGATTTGAAAAGGGTTCCTGTGCCATCTCATCTTTTTGGGTGGTAAGGTATGTGGAAGGCAAATATCCCATGAAATGCAGCTCAAAAAGAAATGTTATAAAAACTGACATGACGGCAGATAGATATGTTTGAAATGGAAGTTAAAGACATACTATGCTGACCCTTTAAGTATCAAGGGAAGATGCTGATAGTAGTGACAGTTACCCTTGGGAGTAGCAAATAATCTAGCAAAAGACGGTACACCCATACATACCCGTATACACACACACACACACACACACACACATATACACCGAGAGCTGCTAAATTAATGCTTTATTTTATTTCAGTTTTTGTATGAAATCTATTTACGTATTAGCCTCATGATTGTAAAGCTACCAGTTCAGGGAAGAGGGGGGAAAGCTCCGACACAAGTACTATAGTAACTTACTGGAGCTGCCTCAATTTATGTATGAAACAATGTTTAAGTTGAAATAAATATTTTTGCATTTTGAACTACCGTAATTCGGCTAAGTTGAATGTTTCAGTCATGAGCAACCAGCAACCGCTTTGAACAGTCAAATCTATAGCGATAGGAAGGAAACCATGTTAATATGCTCTTTTGATCACCTGCAGCAACAACAATGAAATTTCTATGGCTGTAAAGATTATGAGAGTATGAGTGTGATAAGGAAGTAACAATTCTGACATACATTGCTAAAACTAGGAGGTGAATTATACAGGTGCTTTAATAATTGTGGAAGTCTTTATAGCAGTGGACTTTGATTAGCAGCGATTGATTGAGGTGGCTTACACATTATGTGCCTATTGTTTATGATTTTCCTTGTTGTAATGTCTATTGACAGGATTTCATGATAATTTATTGGATTTCACAGTTCATTACTCATGCATTGTAAAGTTCATCATCAACCTATTGACAGATTTTATATTATCATCATCATAATATGTCAGCTGGAAGATGACCACAACTGGCCTCTCCCATAGGCATAGGGCATAGAGTAACAGTTTTTTTTTCTAATTACATGACATAGAACACAGGTCACTAGACTCATAGGGTGTGGTACCATTGATTATTCACAGTTCACACCAATGTTCACTTAGTTTATTAATTCAGTATATCCGCGTCGTAATGAAGTGAGGTGTACCCATATTTAACATGTATCTACCTAATATACTATGTGGAGCATGGTGGATTACTGGTCATATCAGTCACGGGCCATAAATTATGACTAAAACATTCGAATTTATAAAAACTAGCTAAATTAGGACCACACACGGAACACGATTGATTAAAAATAATTGTCAATCAAATTAGTATCGGTAAGAAAACCATCTTATCCATCGACTTTATCTATAGTAAAAACCCAATTTACAACAAAAATACACATAGATTACGCACGACATACTTAATAATTGCTATATTGGCGGTCATTTAAGGTAAAAGGCGGATTATAGTAGCGAATCGATGTCGATTCGTCTAGCAACAGGGCTGTGGCTACATGGCCTCCCATACATACCTATAACTATGTACACACCCCCACTTTATCCAATAAATGTTCAATATCCTTTCATCCGGTATCCCTAATCGAAGTCCTAGCGCTTCGCAGGCGGCGTACGTGACACTATCAACCCAATAACACTCACATATCACCGCTAATGCGCGATTCACGAGACGTTTTACACCGGCGAAGCTACGCGCATACACCCAAAATGAATAACGACTTCGGTCTATGATTTATAACTATTATACACATGAAATAACGAAACTACTAATGAGCATCGAGAACACAGAACATAAGCAAAGAAAATATGTACGATCAGGCAAAAATGATAGCAGGATTTTACCCTTCTGTCAGCAATGTCCCTTCGATCGTCGCTCCAGCGGTTTTCGGGCGCGTCCTATACCAACATTAAGACTGGATTCTCACTTTTTGGCACATTTTGTATCTTGCACAGCACCACACTGAATATAGAATTATACACAAGTTTTTATCACGGTACAATCCACCATTAGCCTTTCATACACCCTCGATTCTCGAGTTCAGTCCTTTTCACGGCCATTTGCAAATTGCGTCAAAGTTCCTGGAACGTGATTGGTGTTCACTGCGCTAGTGTAGTTTGATACAACAACGCCATCTGTTGGTAGAAAAGAATCACTAAAAATTCAGTCATTCAAAAAAGAACCGTCTGCCTACCACTAAAGATCGACTAACATTCAAAATTATTGGACTTGCGACCTTTGGATTGGTACGAAATAGGGTGCGGTACGATTCATACGAGAACCCCGTAGCGTGACGTCAAACTGGGCGTGAGAAACAGAGTGCGGGAATTTTAAAAATTATAAGAGAAATACAGTAACATTATTATTTTCAATTAGTACTTATTGTAAACCTGACATTAAAATAGGGAAACATTCAAATAGCTTATTAAATATTGTAACAAATGTGCACTAGACAGTCTAGCAAAACTCACAAAACGTTCATTACGAAAATGAATCGAGATTTCTTCGATCGCCTGCTCACGTTCCAAAACAAGCAGAATACATTTAATTATTATTCAATTTCGTTGGAAAATGTTTGAAATAATTTTTACTCAGTATTCTAAGCAATAAATCATTCAAGACAGAGAAGGTAATTCTTATTAAGCTTATTCATAAGCTTATTACTGTGAATTATGTAATATTATAGTGCGATTAAAAAGGGCAATCTTTTAAAACTAATTATTGTTAATTTATTACCCCAGATTGTTATTAGATAGACGAAACAGTATCCTGATGATAATATCCCGAATAGTAAATGATTGGCATAAATCTATTGTTTTTTCAAATAGTGTGAAAATAGCTTAATATTTTTTTGCTACTGCCAACTCTACACTAATAAACGTCAGTAGCAATTAAAGCTGTGATTGGCGGAGCATTTTAATTCTACTTCCTGATTCGTCAACATTCGCACTTGCGCAGTTTGCCAATCGCTGCCTATGTATTTTCTTGTCAAATGTCAATTTGTCATTCATTTTATCAGTGAACACCATTGTACAGTCAGCTGCATTGTTTATTATTGTAAAATAATAAATAATAGACGCATTTAAATTGTGCGCGAGTGTCGTGTAACGTGCTATCACAGCAATATTTGTGTTAAAATATTCGCTGAATCCTTGAGATAGGATTTAAGTGTAATCATTTAAATTTGGTGCGTATTGCAGCAACTCCCGATCATTCTATTGGTAAGTAATAAATTACTGTAATACTTATGGACGTGCTCTGGTACATTTTAAGAATAAACAAAGTCCGAGTTGGTTTTCCTAAAGATTCAAATGTTGTTCTTGTAAGAATCTGATTGGTTAAAAGTATTACGCATTGTCGCCTTTCCCTTTCTACGAGAAGTTTTAAACATCTGATCAACTTTATTGCTGTTTTATGTAACACTATAAAAGTTTATTTTATAATAATTTAGCTTGCATAATATGAGACCAATGAAGCTTTCATTGTGACGATTTGTACATAAATTGCAGTGGGTTGTAGAAAAGTGATTTATATTTAAAAATTAATTCATTTGTTGATACAACATTTAGCGCAAATAAAATAAAAACTTGACAGCTAATTGCATTGATAATTAGGGTAATTAGGGCTTTTCTTATTTATTAATGATTTTCCTGCATTGTCTTTATCCTGGACCTATTATACTATTGCAAACAGCATATTATTAAACTTATAGGTACTAAATTAAATTAGAAAACATCATTTCTGGCCAAAAACTACCCATCTACCGACAGCTGTATTACCATGCTAGCCAGTAACAAAAAAGAATTAACAAATATTTCATTTGATAAATAATGTCCTCTACAAATATTTACATAATTAAAACTTTCATTAATTACAAATAAGATTACAGAGTTAAAGCTGTTTTTTTAAAATTTATTTATTTGTCTTCCCTTTCCCACTTCTAAGCAACTTTTTCTACTTACTGTTTTTTTCTTTCATTGCATTCTATCATTATTTTCATGCAGTTATGCAGGTGTTTGTTATTCATTTGGCTAGTTTAAAAAATTTAGCCATTTGATTACATAGTCCTTGAATATCTAAAGTCATCAATCTCCTGACAACACCTCAATTTGATTGGGGTAGCCACTATGATTAAAACTTTTCTACTAATATTCCATTTCCAGCATTTATTTTTTCGTAGCTATAATAATTCATAACATAAACTTATAACATCACTCCTGTATTCCCTGGAGGGTTGGTCAGAGGTGTATCTAATAGTACACCCACATTAATTTCACCAGTTATATTTGAGTTCCATGTAATAGGGGGCGAGCCTACTGAAATCAACCGGGCACAAATCCAGACTCCGGATTGATAATATTATTTCACTAGCTGCGCCCCACGGTTTCACCCGCGTAAGTCTCGATCCCGTGGGAACATCGGGATAAAAAGTATCCTATGTGTTATTCTGATGTATAAGCTATATTATTGTAGTTTCATAAAAATCCATTCAGTAGTTTTTACATGAAAGAGTAACAAACATCCATCCATCCTTCCATACTTACATACAATATTAGTTAGATTTTTCACAGTCTTTTGTGTGGTCTGTCTGTTAAGTTGGTAATAGGTGTTTAAAATATTCCCTGGATAATAATCATTTCGTCCTTGGAAACTCGATGATAGGAAGGCCTGCGATAAATCGTCAGTAAGTAATTAAATCTATATATTTTTATAGGTAAGTAGGTATAATCTTTTTTTTTTCTCACTAAGCACGATAATTTTATTGCGATAGCGATTCAGCTCTCAGTTCTGTTTGTGGTAATATAAATAGGCAAAACAAATACAAAAAAAAATATTGTTAAATAATTAGCCATACTTTTATAGGTGTGACGTTCAGAGGCTAATTAATGTTTCCACCATGGCTTGAGCTATCTTGTACCAAACCTACTCTCGAGCCGAAAAGAGAAGGTAGACTTAGGTAGGCCCTCTATAATACATACGCGTTTTTCTTGTCGTGAAAAACTACGGGGAATAAACGGGGTGTTGTATGGATCACTATGGAAGCTTGTTGACTTGACAGACGTTTTTTCTACGGCGCGGTTTATACTACGCCGCGCCGCCCTGTGGATCGAAATAAGGTCTCGATTCTCGAAGACATAGGAGCTTCAATTTTAAAGTGTCCGTTTTTTTGCTTGAAATGGCTTCGAATAGCCAATAGCATGTATCAATATATCATAGGATACTATCTGGTAGGCAAAGTGGCAACATACGACACTTTCTCGATCCACAGTGCGCCGTACCGTAAAGAAACCGTGCCATGTACAAACTGCCTTATCCGACGTAGGTACCTAGTTTGTTTGCGAAGCCCCCACGCAAAATAATCCCGCATAATGTCTGGCCTCTTATCCGGCTCCACTACGGGTCAAATACCATAAATAAAGTCGTAGAATTACAATGACACAATATTGACGAAAGATTTGAAGATGAATCCATACAGGGATGTGACCACGCCTGTCCTAAATAAATAGATCCCATCATCTGCCGAAAGACGTCCGCAGCTGGACATGGACCTCCTCCAAGCACCGCCACTTATGCTTCTCGCATCCAGCCGATTTCTGCGGCCTTCACCAAGTCCTCGTTATGCTTCTCGCATCCAGCCGATTTCTGCGGCCTTCACCAAGTCCTCGGTCCACCTTGTAGGAGACCTTCCAACGTCGTATAAAGTCTCGAAAAAAATGGTGACCGAAATGTGTAATTTTTTTTTTAACATTTATACCTTTACTCGCCTAATCATATTTTAAGCGATTCTCAAAATAACCATGAAGCCACAATCATTACATAGGTAAACAAATAACTCTTTGTAAATGTATTCATTTCTGTTGTGTTGAAATGATAAGATAATTTGTGTAAGTAATCCTTTGTTTCTTTGTATGGTACAGTTCGTTTCGGTTATCGTTTTGAAATGGACCCTGTTCGGTTAGTTGTGCGAATGATTTTCAATTGGCTGTGTTTGTTAGTCACTTTATTATGTTGGTACATTTTATTTAGGTATGTTTTATGAGTACGTCTGTACTAAGTGTATTGTGGTCTTCTACCTTATTCATGGGTGACTGATTAATGGACGACACATTTGAACACAAAGAAAAATAAATTAATTCAGCACGAGCTTTTAGACTACTGGAAACTAGAGCCTGATCACACGTACCACAACCAGAATACAACGACAACCGACAACACGTGGACGGGCTCTAATAATTTGTATGAAAATGAATAGTTTATTCACGCGGACCACATTTGGCTGACAAAATCAACCGTGTATGGGCGACACCGACCATATCCAGGCCACGTCCCAGCCACAACGCATCCACCAGTGCGAACGACCACATCGCAAACAACGATCTGTCTGTCTGCAACAAAGTCTGCAAACAATAGCCACAACGTAACCAGATCGCTATACTAATGACAACGCAACTGTGGTAGTGTTCCCGCGCGAGATGTTACTATGATACAGTCTGCTCCTTATTTAGTCTTGTGACGCAACCATATCGAAATTTTGTAGTTACCACAACGCAACTGCAAGAAGCTGCAGCGACACTATTCACACGTCACCACAGACTGCTTGCCAACAATTTGTCGCTGCGATGTATCTATCACCAAAAAATCATACTAATAAATGATTTGATTTTTGGTTGCCGGTTCCGGGAATCGACTCTAGAAAACGTCTGTTCTTTTCATCAAGTTTTAATCAATGAAGTAGGTTTTAATCAAATCCAGATGTCTAGTCTACGTTGTCGGTAACCATTAGGATAGTTAATCCAAATCCGAAGTCAGAAATTCGAACGAAGTGTTCGAAGATTTAAGGTTCCCCAGAAGCTATTATTATAGCATAATAATAATCGTTCAAGCATTGTCGTGCTGGGTTGAAATGTAACACCTTACCTAAGTAGAGTAAGTAGATAGGCAGTTTATTTTCTAAAAAAAACACAAATCAGATACTTACTCATAATACCTAGGTACACGTAAGTTTATAGTAGTTCGTGTTAATACCTATTACCGATTAATATTACCAGTGGAAAGTAATAAAAACAATCAGATAACATTTTTTAAAACGTGTGCATTGTTTACAAACGGAAAAATTATATCATGTGACGGTTAAGCTACGCTTGCCGCGGTGGAGTCGTGGATGGGTGACCATCCATAACATGGTACCGAAACCTCTCGAACCGAAGCAGTTGGTTGCAGCTGTCACTCATAGATCTTTGACAGTCCTTATAGCCAGTCGCCCAAAAGTCTTACCACCAGTCTTGCCATGGGGTATCGTGTTTCCCGGTTACTGGGTTATGGAGGTCAGATAAGCAGTCGCTCGATGTAAAATACTGGTATTCAGCTGCATCTGGTTAGACTGGAAGCCGACCCTAACATAGCTGGGAAAAGGCTAGGCAGGTTGATTGTCTTGCTTCAAGGGTCAGTCAGGGAGACCATCTTGAGGAACTGGATTCTGGGCTTCGTCAATCTATTGCGTCGAAAAATTTTCCACACGGTGTTTTGCGAGTTGATGATCAATGCCGAGAAGAGCATGGTGGCTCGGTGGGAACGGCCTCGACTTTTTAGGTCGTAGATTCGAATTTCGAATTCAGACGCGCTTTACCATTGAATAAATAATAGTTCTACGCTTTACTTTATCACCACAGCTCTCAAAACGGTGAAGGAAAAAAAAACACGTTTTTGCCCGCTGCACACAGGCGAAAAGTCGATAATAGATGGCAGAAATATTTGTAGGTAAAACGCATAAGGGAAGAGATGGGACTAAGCCGATTAGCCTTGTTCATCTATGATATTATTATTTTTCCTCTGTTTTGCACGTCAAACGGATTACCTAATAAATCAAGAAGTAGTTATCCTTCCTTCGATTTGGTATTTCCCTACTGACGGAAAGTATTTTTATATTTTTCCATAACCTGAAGATTTTCCTCTAGGTATACCTTATCTACTTCCACACTGGTTTAACACATAACCCTCTGTTTGACGTACAATATTAATCGTGGGGCATTTTGCCCAATAGTAGCGGTATTGTGGTCTGTACACTTGGTTACCACAAGGAAAGCGCGCGTCACTTTATGGAACAAAAATACTGTACTTACGACACTATTGGTCGAATATGGGTCGAATTCAAATCAAACCGTAGGTAGGTACAAAAGGTTTTTCATACGCCTTCATTCAAACAAATATAAATCCTAGGAAATTTAGCAGAACATTTTTATTGGGACAATTACCATACATATTGATCGCGTGCCGGCAGAATGTATAAATAATGTAATGTACATTAGTACTGACAAATAATGTACATTTAATACACTTGGTACTGTTGGACTACCATTTTGTGAACGTGGGGGGTGACCATGATTTATAAAATCGACGGATTTAAATAATGATGTAAGTTTCAAGGTTATGGTGCTTTGCATAAAATACCTGTGCAGTTGGATGTGTTTTTATTACCTTAGTTTTATTTGAATCTAAATGTTGTATTTTGAATAACGAAAAAATATACAATCTAATTCTAACATTATGTAAAAAGGGAAAAAATAATAATAAAGGAAGGGCTCATAGGGCGTCAAAAAATTCTTCCGCATCGCTGTCAGTGGGAAAAGTGCCCAAAAGGCTGGCAGCATTGCCACGTGGATGGCAATGCTGATTCTTTGACCTAGAAATTGGCCAGCCCTCTGGTCACGTGAAGAGTCGACCAACCGCTGGGCGATGTCCCGAAATACTCGATGAGCACTCGGACCCCACTGCCCTAGTGTTTTAACCCCAAACGGCTCAAAAATATAGCTACTAATAAGGTTGTTATATTTGCGCCGTTTGAGGTTTTGAAAGAAATTATATTTTGAATTTTTTTTAATACTGTCCGTAATTGTACATAATCGCCATCTCTCTAGTCTTTAGGCTGCTGAGAAGAAACTGCTCCACGACCACAATTCACTCACTTCGTTTATTGTCCAACATGATAAATATTGGCGCCTTTTGTAACCAACTGAAAAAAACACTCCATTATTTTCTGTTAATTATTAAATAAAACAATGGCTTGTCGCTATTATGTTCTGTTCTCATATTCGTAATAATAGACATTGTGTTGCCACAAAAAGGGAACAGTAATTATATGTCAGTATGCAAAGGCCTTCACATTTTGCATAAAAAATATGTAAAGGTCGTTGCTGATAGCGTTTTGCATAAAATAAGGTAATAAATTCAAATTTTAAGACAGGTAAGTAAAAAAAAATGTTTAAAGAATTTAACTACATGCAACCTTCATTGCTTAGCAAAAAACTCTCCCAGACAAATTGCTTGTCGTAAGTTCTCATTTTACATATACATGCAAGTTTTCTGCTGGAAATAAAAACGCAATTTCTACTTTTGAGTATATAGGTACCTACATAGTGTTAAAGAAAAACTTTGATCCAGTGCAAGAAAGATATAAACTATACAGGACAAATGGCGCATCGCTTTCGCTAGGCTCATAGTAAAGTGCCGAAATCTCAAAGAGTCCATAATACTTACAACAAAGATCAATAGAACTGCTTCTGCAGTTCCTGCTTTTGGTGCTCAATAAAGCATATTCTATCTATCTACAGAAGTAGAAAAGACAGAAGCCTCGATAAGCGCGTTAAGCTGTTGATCTCGGCTGTCATTCATGAATCTTTGACAGTCGTTACGGGTCGTCAGAAACCCTATAGTCTAAATACCAGTCTTACCAAGGGGTATCGTATCACCGAGCTTAGATATGCAGTCGCTCCATGTAAAATACTGGTATTCAGCTGCATCCGTGTAGACTAGAAACCCTCATCTCTCTCATCTTATTTGGGAAAGGCTAGGCAGATGATAACTTCAATGCAAAAGTAATATTAAATCAGAAATTAGCTAGATCCTTGAGAAAGACATTAACTATAAATTAGTATTGCTAGGTATCGTGCGTGTCCTAAATACTCCTCGACGCGTGGTGCCTGTATCGATGGCATGCAACTCGTTTAAGTTCCGGAGCGGACATTAGCGGATGGAGTGGTAACTTCTTTTGTATGTATTGTTCATTCAGTATATTTTTTTGCGTTGTCTATAATTTGTCATCATAATTTTTTTGATTTTTAACCGACTTCTTCAAAAAGGAGGAGGTTCTCAATTCGTCTCTTCTCAACTCATTTTTTTTTTAAATGTTTGTTACCCTATTTCTCCGCCAATTATGAATCGATTTCGATGGTTCTTTTTTGTATGGTAGGTCATGCTTCCGAGGTGGTCCCATATAAATGTTATTAACTTTGCTTGCGTAGTTTTAGAATTAATATTAATAAGAGTCAATATTACGTATTTTTCCCACTTAGTTTATCTAGACGATGTTTTCATTTACTCCTTCACTGTTATTTACATCAGCTAGTAATATTCGAATTTGTGTGGGGTAGGTACCACAACCAAAACTAAACAAAAGTGAAAAATAAAAACTTTTTACAAAAAGAAGTTTTTTTTTTGTTTCTATTTTTATCATTCTTGCGATCGATACGATTCATCATCATCCAGATTTGTCAGATTAAGCTTGCGCCTGCGCCAGTCTCATTCAGATTCAACCCGCAATGGCTAGAATGTCGTCCTCGATAAGGTAAGTCTCCACTAATTCCTTCGTAGTCTTTTGAAAACATCGTGAGGAAACCGGCATGTCCTAGAAATGAAAATTTGAAGACATGTGACGTCCACCAACCCTCACTGGGACCGCGTGGTGGATTACGACCACTCCCTGTCACAGAGTGGCCTGTGTCCCAGCAGTGGGAACATTATAAACTGATTACTTTACATGCTTCATGTCCTAAATTACTTCTAAACGCATTAAAACTATACCGATGGCGTGCAAATCGTCGTGTATCGTGTGATGGACTGACGTTGTATATCATGGTGTAAAACGCTATGGAACAAGATGAGCTGCACGCTATCACATGCCATCGAGTCATTATGGCTCTTGTGGCCAGGAGCTGCACGAGTATAGTTTATATAGTGGAAATATTAGCCGATCTGCAAGGTTGACTGCATAAGGTCAAATATCGTGATTTTTAAAGGTCCTTTAATTTGTCTTTGTGTAGTTGCAATTCAACATGCTTGATTTATTTATCTATTACTTCTTCTATATCTCAAATCAATCTGCCTAGCCTTTTCCCAACTATGTTGGGGTTGGCTTCCAGTGTAACCGAATGTAGCTGAATACCAGCATTTTACATGGAGTGTCTGCCTATCTGACCTCCACAACCTAGTAACTGGGTAATACGATACCCCTTGGTAAGACTGGTTGTCAGACTTTCAGGCTTCTGACGACCCGTAACCTGTCAAGCGTAGCTTAACCTGATGGATCGACCCGTGCAGCTGTTATTACTTAGCCACGAGCTCCTCAACTTCTTCTATATCTATACATATTATGAATTGAAGTCGCTTTTCTTGTCTGCCTGTGACCACGTGGTTCTTCTAACTACACAATGAATTTTGATACGATTTCATCATCATTTAGAGAATTTATTCCGGAAGGTTTATGTGTCATCACATTATTTCAGCCGAAAGACGTCCACTGCTGGACTTAAGCCGGCACCAAGCACTGCCACTTCGACCGGTTCTGTGCTTCTCGCATCTAACGGATTCCTGCGGCCTTCACCAGGACATCGGTCCACCTTATGGGAGGCCTTCCAACGCTACGTCTTCCGGTACGCGGTCGCCACTCCAGAACTTTTCAGCCTCATCGGCCATCTATGTTCTGCGAGGAATGTGCCCTGCCCACTGCCATTTAAGTTAGGCAATTCTTCATTTGTATAACACATTAATATATTATAATGAAGAATTCTCGGAGGTTTTATCGTGGGAAGCAGGGGCGGGTCCAATGTTATTATGTACTGCAAAAGTGCTTTAGGACTTAGGTAATACCATCTTGTCTACTAGATCTTGCAGACGATAAATTAACAACATAAACCTAATTGGCTGCTACTCCTGCTCGCAAGTGTTGAAACTACTGAAGGATCATAAAGTTAACTGCAAGTAATTAAGTATGTTCAAACACTTACAGGTTTGCTCTTAGTCAATTGTGTACGTAGTCAGCAGACTTGAGTCATAGAGTATAAAGGATAATTATATGTAGATGTAGACGGAAGGCATTCCTACTGCAAAAACAAATACTGATGCAGTTAACTGCTTCTATATTAGAACAAGGCGTTAAAAAAAAAACGTTGTTTTCATTCAAAGATTTAAAAAAGTTTCTATCCGACACCGAGCTTGCTAGCGAAACAGCTGACTAACTGAGGGAGGGGTCGCGCTCGCGGCTGGTAAGGTCACGTCCCGCACCCCCCGCCCGTGTTGAGACGCAAATTCGTTGCCCTAGCGCATAGGGCAACGAACTTGCGTCCCTTGTGGTAAAAACTAGATATAAAAAAATAAAAAAAAAATCATTTTCCATCGATTTTACGTTCTATAAATGAAACCAAACCACTGGTTGCAAGGATAACGGTGTTTACCCTAACACCCTGTATTGTTTTTGATCAACATGATGATCAAAACAAATACCTATAGAGAAAGAAACTTCACAAAAACAGTCTACCCGGAGTTAAGTACAAGAGGCAGTGTGCGTAATGACCCAAAAAACAGTTAAAAGCCATTAACCGGTTGGTCACAGTTGTTGATTTTCTTATGTTTTGTTGACCAGACCGTGGTGACAGTTTCCGCTGTATTTGCGGCTGCTTTTAAAAAGATTAAAGTCTCCGGCATCAGGCGCGATGAAACACCGGTAGAGCAATTTCCGTGAAGGTTTCATATAAATTGTTCCACCGAAGTTGCGCCGCGCCGTCGCGTCGTGCCTGTCTGCGGGAGCATTAGGCCGATAAACTTTCTTTAGAGTTTGGCTTTGTCAAAACGATGACTGGCCACTTACTCGTCCATGCATTCTTATGGAAGGTTTTGTTATTCTAACTGGCGCATGGCGTATTGATTTTTTCAGTCGTACCTTGGCGGCAAGGCCCATACTTTCGGCATACACTTTCAGGGGTATGAGGAACAGGGTGTAAAGTTCACTCATGCTCCATAGAAAAGGGAGGATCCTCCAACCAAACGGGTGTTGTTTCTGGCGGGCAAGTGCCCAACGATTGATGTTGGGTTCTTGTATATATGTCCACTGCCCGGTAAACTTTAATTGCGCGATGCAGGATTTATGTGACGTCAGATCTTTGATGCGTAGTTCGCATGTGGCGATGTAGATACCGCCACACACTTGTCGGTCGCAAGGGTCGATCGATCAGGTTAAACTACGCTAGCTGCGGTCGGTCCGTAGATGGGTGAACGTCTCATCATACCGTGACCCCTCCGTGCCTCGGAAAGCACGATAAGTCGTGGATCCCTGTCTCACAACTAGTCTTATCAAGGGGTATCGTATTACTAAGTAACTGGGTTGTGGAGGTCAGATAGGCAGTCGCTCCATGTAAAAATACTGTTATTCAGCTGCATCCGGTTAGACTGGAAGCCGACGCCAACATTTATGTAACTGGGAAAAGGCTAGGCAGATGACGCTTGTCGAAAGCAATGTCTTCAGTTCTTGACACTTGACAAAAACAAACAATGTGAAGTAAATATTTTCTAGTAAAGTATTGAATAGAAAGTGAAACTAAGTGCAGTGGCAACGTTAAAACCATTCACCGCTTGTCCGTAGTACTACACATCAAGCTATACATTTCCAGTATAAGCTGACCTCGCATTGTACAGAAATCCTATACAAAGCGAGATTAGCATAAACTGGAAATGTATAGCTAGATGTGTAGCCTTGTGTACAAACTTTCATAATAATTGAGTTGGTAACTAGAACTGGTTGATTTCCGTTTTTCTTTTATCGTGGGTTAGGTTTAGGCCTGAAGCGCACTAGCGGCCAGGCCGCAGCGGCCAGGTTGCAGCGACCAGCAAGATATTCAGTGGGGCCCAATGGCCACGTGCGGCCAGGTGCGCGTGCTCCATGGCGAATTCATACTAATGTATCTATCTTGCTGGCCGTTAGTGCGCTATTGCCCTTAACCTAGAGTTTTAAACCTTGGTTTTTAAACTGTTCCTTGAGCAACTTTTTGTCTTCTGTTTTTAGGTAGTTGACTTTTTTGTGCCGCATTTTGCGACAGACGGAAGATTGGACAACAACGTTAGGATTACCTACTTAGATAGTAAAAACAGGTAGTGTTGGTCTATGTTTCTTTCGCCACTACCTACTCGATGTCTTAATTTTCTAAACACACTCAGTATTTTCTCAACTATGCTGAGACCATATTTTGAGAAAGGGTACTTACCACACCTGTTTGCCGCAAATCCATCAAATCTAACCTCTCATCTCAGACCAAATAAAAAACCAAGAACGAACAATACAGTGAAGCATGCCAAAACTACATCTCCGCTCTGTGCATACACGCTCACACGCACACATTTACAATCACACTACACCTCACTAAGTGCACACATGTTTACGAAACCGGCCCCACGTCACTATCACGCGACAGCGCTATCTATGCCTTGGTTTTTAATTTGGTCCGAGTCTCTCATGTGCATAACTGGTGCTGTGCTAACAGACCACTCCTTGAAATTGTGGGAATCGTTTTGCACGACTCAGATTGAGTACCACGAACTTCCTGCATGCGTAGCAATGACAGATTGTGAGACTGTGATTGTTTACCTGTCATTTTGTCTATGCTTCCGTCGACAAAACCCGTTTCTACGGTGGTCATGTTACGCGTTCTAGATATCTAAATTAGAATGGACATTTCCGATTATCTTGGGATGTATACTCATTGAAATATAGACACTCGCCAGACTCGCAGCAAAAATATTGGGTCCTACTTAACCCCGATTATTGCATGTTATTCACTAGGCACGTGGCCATAATCCGATAGGCTATTAGCCTATTCCGATTAGCTGATGAGTTCGTGTGTTAATGGTATTACAGATTTGTGCTATTATCGTTTTGTCCTTGACTGATAGAAAAGGATTCGTAGAACTTCGTTTTCATGGTCTACGTGCCTCGTCCCGTTAGAGTCAGCCCACGTCATATCTTTACCACGTGACTTTTTAGAGGCTTGAAAAACAATTATATATGTACTAACAAAACCTAACTATTAAGCGAAGACGTGATCGAAAGCTAGTAATTGAATAATGTGTCCAAAGGGATATGAAGATGGACTAGCACCAATCAATATTGCTTTATGATCATCAGCTAACCTAAAGCTGAATGCAATGGTCGTACATGGGCATCTTCGACTCTATTGAACAAAGATCTCGTTGAGGCTGATCTATAGGAATTCGGAGGGGCTAAGCCAGTTAGTAAATGGGGCTCATGAAATGAATGCTTCATACTGTCATGCTTTCATATGCACTGCCTATTATAAGCCATTTGCAACACATCGTCCTCATTATCGTTAGACACGTATGTCAAATGTCACATAGAATTACATACTACCCACATTGAGTCATTTCAATAATTTATAATCCCAAGGCCGTATAGCAGACACCAGTTCAACCGGCTCCGTAGAAACCACTTTCTAGTAGAAATGGCGGTAAGTTAAACACTTATTAGCGCCTCTCTCTTAAGTTTCACTTCAGTATGATACTTAGGATCGATATGAATGTTAAGTGCGATGTTTGTGTCAAATGGGTACTTAGTTTTGAAAGTAAAAGAAAGATTTTTTGAGATGATGATCCTAGTATCCGGGTCTCATCAGTAGATGATACAAACACAGCAATAGTTTTGTACATTTCAACTAATCAACAAATTAACTGCATCCTTATGATCACTATTAACTACCTGTGGATTACCAATCCGATGCCAAATGTAGTTGTAATCTCTCACAATGCTGCAATGTATCAATATTAAGAGGAAATAGGATCGGTCCCCTCTCCATACAAACGCTCTCGCCTGTTTTCCTCTGGTGTATGACCTTAGAGCAATGATTTTTTACAGTAGAATAAATATCGACTAGTTCTATGCTCCTATGTTTTCCGTTTTGATGATACATTATCTGTAGAAGCACCTCAAAAAATGCTCAAAATTGCCTGTTTAGACCGCTGTCATCAGAGGCCTATTGTACAAATTTGATAACTATTCATGAAAAAAGAAAAACATAGGGGCACAGAAATATCCTTCGTATTTAATTTTATAAAATATCTTTCAAATTGTTCCAATATTGGATGAGGAAATAGACGAGAGCCGAACCTCGAATTTATAACTTTTTGTATGGAGAAAAGACCGACCCTATTTCCTCTTAACTTAGCTGTTTATGCAATCTGCGAAATAACTTGATTGGAATCATCCTGCCCGGAACTCGCAGATTAGTTTGATCTAAACTAGCCAATGATTGCATATAAATTAATTCTAATATTAGAAATAATATACGTGGCTTCAAAATTTTAATTTTATGCTGCAATGTTTCAACCGTCTCTTGCGCAATCTTGCATACCTACTCTCAAATTGGAGACCTTGAAGTTGAATTATTTGTCTTAACTTTTTCGGTATTCAATTAAGCAATTGCTTTTAAAAAGTCTAGCTAGACTAGACCAGAGAAAAAATAATAGTCCGCTAAGACTATTATTTTACTACGGATTTTATTATTTTAACGGATAATTATTTTACCATACTATGGCTGTCGCGGTCCGTTTGGTTGTACACTTTTTATATGGAGCCTCTTTTTTTATTTTTGACCTATTTTCACAGTAACTAAGCTAACCCACCCTGACCAAAGGGGTTAGGTTAGGTTGTTACTGATACCAACCACCCACGAGCCGAATTAGTCGCAGTAACTACTAGGCTAGAGCACCCAGACCAAACGGGTTAGGTTAGGTAGGTACTGAGACCAACCACGCGCGAGCCGAATTGGTCGCAGTAACTACTAAGCAGGGATGTTGCGGATGCAGATTTTTTCACATCCGCGGATGCAATGCGGATGCGAATATTTGGAGGCTCACATCCGCGGATGCGGATGTTTAGATATTTAATAGCTTTTTTTTTTATTTGTGTAGTAATAAAAAAAAAGATAGTATTTTTTAATTACATATTTAGTAAGTAAAGTTAAAAATTGGAGCATTATATTTAATAAAAAATAATATTACCGCATTTTCGGAGTCAAGTGTGTTAAAATTAGAAAGAATGAAAAGTTACGCAGAGGTTCATATTATATTAAACCCGCGCTACTGAACAATTGTTCGCTACGAACACTGGCTGGTGGTGTCGATAAAAATCTGCGTGCTATTGGTCAATGAGAAGTGCTCATTGACCAATAGGAGCGAAGGTTTAGCACGCCCCAGCCCCGCCCATTATCTTTCTTGTCGCGCCCTATGCTACATCCGCATCCGCATAAACATCCGCATTCATTATTGCGGATGCGGATGTCCAAATCGATGCGGAAGCTCCGCGGTTGCGGATGCGGATGCGGATGTCCGCAACATCCCTGCTACTAAGTTAAGGCACCCCGATCAAGTTAGGTTAGAACTGTGACCAACCGGTGCGCGCGAGCAGTACTGCAGCAACGGCTGCCTAACACTATATCCACGTTGATATAAGTATACGTAGATATTTGGCTATTTAGTATTTTTAGAACCCCAAAATAGGAATTATTTGAGGCTGGATCGTCCAGTCAGCACGATCTTGGCGAGGCTAAGTGCCCAGGGTGTGCAGAGCGTACATTTTAATATCACCACTCATTTAAAGTTATTTCGTTCCACCTGTCATACAAACTGCTATTCCAAATATAGCTTCATTTCCGATTACAAGGAAATAAATTTTACAAAATCGACGTCTGTTTTCAGAATCATGTTTTATTCAAGTCCATTTACATCCATTATAATTTCATAATCTTTGTCTGCTAATTTCATTCAACATTATAAAGTGTTTGTTCCATAATTACTTTAATGTTTCCAATTTCTTCAGAGGAGATAGTTGCAGTCATGTCATCAATAAAAAAATATTATGAGTGCTTGCGTACTTAGTTATCACTAAACAATGACACATTCGGCGTAACCTTTGCACTACTTCAATGATAATGTTCACACAGAAAAAAACAATATCACAGCACTCCGACTATTAATTATATAGAAAACTTATTTGCAGTTCAATTAGCACTGAACTTGGTAAATCTAGCTTAGTATAAACAAACGATATGTGCTAAACAAATTAGAAATATTTATATTTCTTTGACACCTTCTTTGATATTAGGGGTCAAGCGAACAGACTGCGTTAGAAACACCACCCTGCGCTCCATAACTCAAGTAGCGGATGTTGGAGAAAAAACAGCCAGGCTGAAGTGGGAGTGGGCCGGCCACGTCACACGAATGCACCCGGAGAGATGGGCAAAGATCGTCACTCACTGGACGCCTGAAGGCGAATATCGCCGTCGAGGTAGACTGCGGCGAAGGTGGTGTCACGATCTAATCATGTTTGCGGGTCCAACATGGCCAGAAATCGCACAAAACAGAGAGATTTGGAAGGAAAAAGGGGAGGCGTTTGCCCAGCAGTGGGACACACAAAAGGCTAACAAAAAAAAAAAAAAATATATATTTCTTTGATCTTGATTGATTTTCGTGAATTTAGAAGTTATGAGGAAAAACTAGTATTAGCAGACTCTTTTCTCTATTCTGCTTACTGGTTTTCGTCTATTATTAAAATAAAATTATTCTGGTTATTTATACCATAAAATAATCTTTCAAAATAATGCTTGAAATTATAAATTTTTCACCTTACGCCCTGTGACGGTAGTTTGTGAAGTTAGGGCTTGTATAGTTAGGGCGTGTAGAGTTAGAAACTTGGCTCTACATGAGATCTGATAACTTTTTGACAGTGCGAGGCATATGGTCTCGTCTTGGCAACATTTTACATGAAAATATTTTTTGTGGGATACATTTTTTCTCGGTTATCTCCAGGGGGCTTAAAACAGTCACTTTGGCAGAATCATAAGGAAAATATTATGAATCATCGTAAAAGTCACAAACTGACAATTCATAATATAATTTGCGTGCGATTCATATTACAAAATAATTCATCTGTTTGACAGTTTTCTATGGAGATTCGTAAAATAGTCCACATAATATGAATTGCTTTTTGTCAAATCAGAGGAATTGCTAATGACAGCTGGAAATTCAGGAAATGAAATGCTTTTAGAGGAATTGCTAATGTGACCGTTTTAGGCCCACTGTTCCTCTAACTTCAATATCGCATACATTTTGCCTTAACTCTTGTTCAAAATAGGACCAATATATCCATTTTACAACCTCAAATAACACACATATTGCTTGTTACTTACATTATCGTAAAACTCGCTGCATTGCACCATCTACTACTTCGATATGAAGGGAAGTAAACAGACCACTCGCTCGGAAACTGGACGTAACTCCTGAATTATTGATCAGCTTGTGAAATATGCCCAGCTTCTAAAGTTTAAGTTATAAACGTATAACATTTATATATCCTGTAGGCTAGATGGTTGGGCAATGGAGAATGCCACGCCGTAAGTCCCTTGGGGTACCTATGAGTAATAATGATTGAGCTTGTAGATATTGGACAGGAAGCAGGTGTACGATAGTGCTAAAGGCTATATGGTAAATATACCTATTATTACAGCTCAAGTTTGTTGATATCTTTGACTCTAAAACATCAGAAAATTGAACTGTAGACCAATGAACGAAATAGAGTGAAAATGAAACACAAGGCAGATCTAATTAATAGAAATCATACATCTAGCAACAAAGGTAGACAGGCAGGAAATAAAAGGAAGCAAGAAAGGAAATGACCTAGATAAGGTCGGAAATAAAACTGTAAACTCTCTATAAATATAATACGAGTCTTATATCAACGTACGAAACGAATGTATAGAAACATAATGATATAGTGAAGGGTTATTTCGTAGTCACGATTATTTACTCATATGTCGCCATGGATAGGCAAACAGTTGCTTTTGTGGGATTGTGTTATTGACTATTATATTTAGTCACAGATGACAGTGTGCAAACGTTTTGTTTTTACTTGAAGAAATTTTGTAATCACATCACACTGTCTTTGGTAATCTTAGCGTTAATTACACCAAAAGATGTAACCGAAACACTTGTGATTTCTTCTTAGACTTCGCGTCAGCATTCTTCTTCTTTGGAAAGCTGTTGGTGTATCCTAAAATGGCTAAAGCCTTGAATATTACCAGGGTTAGTAACAGCCATCATATATTAAGTGATATACATAGTCTGTTGACCCGTTTTTGTTGCTAACCCGCTTTCGTTGTCTGATTGGCAATTAGGTTAAACTGTGCAGCCTGATGGCTTAAAACATTACCTGCTTCGTTAGTTGCATCCGTCTTATTAGCTGACTTTACTAATATGACTAGTATTTTATCTACCTTACATATTTCTTAAATGTCTAGGTAAACTATTACGTTGCTTACAATTATCCACGATATTTTTGCTATTATCAAGTAGCTTGAATAAGTAATTATTTTATTATTTATTAAGCAACATACGTTATTAAATAATTATAATAAAGATATGGTCAATCAACCAGTTAGAATAACCGCAAAGCTAGTAAACCTAGTTTAGTTTTATTACATGGAAATAAATTTTATATTTGCGCGGTGAATTATTCGCAACGGATGCGGTGGCATATAAAATATTTTCCTCCCTCAGAGCTTAAACTAGCTCTTATATTACTAGGTCATATGTTTTATGGTTTAAGTGAAGCCGAAACTAGGTCAAGTCATAATTTGTGGGACTGAGACGAAGAAATAGGGAAGGTGTGCGATTCAAAATTAATTTATTAATAAGTTGGCAAACAGGTTTCCTGGAGACATCTGCAACACCGCTTTGCTATATGTCGACAATCTTACAGACAATGTTAGAATTTCTGATGTGTATGTTATTCAAATTCTATTCTACCTTTAACAAAAAAAAACTTTTTTTTTCAAAATGCTATAGCGAGAAGTTTTGCACGTAATTACCTCGTAACATTGTTTTAATAATGTCTTAGTTATTTATCTATAGAGATTAAAAATGCTTAACATCTGTTATGTCTTCATACCCTGAGGACATGATGACATTTCCAAGATGTACCTGCCTATCAGGTACTAAAATCATTACTGTGTAACCAGCTATTACCATGTTGCAATTTACAGCTATTTGAGGATAGGCACATAGACGAACCTTCGTTCCCATACCCTCATTCGCCTTCCTAGTTACATCTCGAAATATGTGCCCAATGTGCCAATATACCAACGTGGCCAGTTAGAGTGGCAAGTATGGCGTAATGCTAGCATTCAAGTCTGGCCTTCTGGTTAACTAAATAACTGATTTATAAACGCTAAATTAATTTATTAATATGTAGATTTGAAAATTTTGTGTAAGAGCTATTTTTGAACTTGATTAAATTTTGGCAAAATATAACTTTTGTAACCACTACATTATACTGTTGAATGCAATAAATGTCAAGGCTATGTTCTTATGATTATGATTTTAATCTACAGTTCGTTCGAAGGTTTATTGTGTTGAATTACACGCCTATCCATACGTGTATTCCTAATCCTATGCATCGTTGGGGTTTTAGGGGCAATTTGTGTTTCGCCATGACAAATAGCTCCGACATACAAGATCCCAAGATTGTTACTTTTAAGGCTAATGCATAACTCCACCATATTTTGGGCGCCTTTACTTCCTTCATAAGGCTCAACACACACTAACTAACGTCTTCGCAAGTAACCGTAGTGGACAGAAGCCGCTGGTGCACAACGGGGTCAGGCATGCGCAAGCACAGGTTGCAAAAGCTTGCCAGATAAGCGGTTGCATTCATCGCACTTATATGTATGTGTATTAATATACAATTTACTATGTAATGTTTTTTTGGGATGAATTCAGAAACAACAAGTACTATAAAATTATTGTTTTGCAGAACGAAATAGTATACAATTATTATGAATTTCGACACACTTCTCCAGTTTGATAGAACACTAGGTACTAGGTGTCTTAACGTCTTGAAGTAGGAACATACCATGCTCTACTATCCTACTGCTGGACATCTAACCAATCTCGTTTCCATGTCATCTGTTCTGTAGCAGACTTCTGACATTCCGATCGACATGTTTTCAACCCATCTTGCCACAGAGGGTTCTATATACTTCCCTTGTTTTGGGATATTTTTGTTTCTACAGAATATTACCTACGTTATTATAGTAGTACCTACATCAGCATTAGCTCTGCTATTCTATATATAGGCAAGACTGACTAGACGAATGATAAGTCAGTCGATATAAATATAATGACAGTCAGTGTTGAGGGAAACCAGTTTCTAATCGCGACTCGGAGACGACGTGCACTGTCAATACATGGTATAATATTGCAATTTGCTTAACCCAGTTACAACTATATATATCTTGGTTAAACGTTCGCACGTGCAAAATTAAAACGTGCTGCATATCATTGATGATGTCTTTGTTGATGGAATCGGGTTCCTTACCAATATCATAAGACTATGGATGATCTTCCCTGTCTTCTTTCTTCTTGTTGGCACGACCATGCGAATCATCATCACCATCAGTCTAAAGAAGTTCACTGCTGGATATAGGCATCTCCAATCGCACGCCATTTTTCGATTTTCGTGTACTCACTCATCCATCTGCATGCAAATAATATAGCTCAGGTTTACGTAAAAAGATAGGGTACTGTAGACGAACTTAGGTGACTCGTCGTGGCATCTTTGAATGAAGCTTATTGACTAACATTTATCCTTAAGTTCACAAAAACAAGAGTTTGTAGAGCCTTCAGATATTTGTTCAAAAGACATTTCATTTGAACAGCCTACACCACGGGGATTCCTAGCACCAATACAAAGGTTATGAAATGATTCTTAGAATCTTCATTTCCGAAGTAAACAGACGAATCTGCAATACGAATTGGTCTTAAAAATTAAAGGTGATCATTATTTTTGTTTGATGATTCATTGAGTTTACGTGCGTTTATTTTTGGTTTTAGTACATTCCCGTCATAATGTTTTTGTCGGTGCTTTAGTTTGTTTTCGATCATTTCCGCGATCTCATTCTTCAAACTTATTTCTAGATGAAGCTCAACATCTGCTAACAAAATCTTATTTTCTTAGTCGCTTTTAACTTTGACCAAAGCGTAGCATAATCAGACTATAATGTTCCCACTGCTGGGACACAGGCCCCTCGGTAAGAGTGAGTGGGCCGTAACCCACCACGCGGGCCCATTGCGGGTTGGTAGACGACACATGTCTTCGAATTTTGAGTTCTAGGACATGCCATGGATTACTATGTTTTCCTTCAGAGTTTTGAGAGTAGAGGTGTTAAAATTATTTACACAAAGTAAAGTCCCTGTCTGGGTTCGAACCCCACCGACCTAGAACTCCCGCCGCTGACCGCGTTCTTTAAACTTCTAGTCAGATTTTTATGCAGTTTTTACCATAATTTAGAGAATATATTCCGAAAGGTTTAGGTGTATAACACTTATCATTTAACTTAAGTAGATATAGCACAAACTAGTAAAATCTTCTAATGTCTTTTTTATTGTTTCAGGCACGCCAGATCACCAGTAAATCAAAATTCATGTAAGTACACATACGGTGTTATTCCACGCGGTTTAGTTACGGGATAAAACGTAGAGACGTAACTTCTGGTACACTCATAACATAATAATGCACAAAACGTTTGCATAGGTGACTGACAGTTCGGAACTACTGAATATTTATGCTGTGCATGTAGGTTTTATATTTTCAAAGAATACCGACAATATGTGATTGTCATACATGACTAATGGTCATGGGGAACTTTTAGTTCTTCTTATAACATTATTAATAAGTCTACATGCATCACAATTGTATTTCCCGAAGGCAAATCTGTAGCCAATATACCCACGTTTCGCCGGTTATAGGTCCAATAGGGGCGAGCCAATTGCCTATTTGCCATGACACTTTGCTCAACCGGGATCGAGTAGGTCCTCGAATTCAGCAATCGCGACTACGATCATTAGGACAACGAGACACAGACAAATTTTTTCTTCAGTCTATAAACTCAAACTCAAAGCATTTATTTCAATTAAAGCATTTACAGGCACTTTTGAATTGTCAAGGAGTCAGTCAGTCAGAAATATGAAGCTAGTTGCCCATTCCAAAGCGTAGTAGGTACCTATGGAGAAGAACGGTTTTAAATCAAAATATTGTTACAATATATATGTATGTGTATGTATTGGTTACACCATTCATGTTGAAATTATACATGTGAGAACAATGTAGAAAGCACGTTAAAAGCGTCCGCAATTATAACATAAGAACAATTCAAAAATTAAACAAGCCATGGCAGCTAAGAGATGACCAGTCACAACTGACGGCGCCCGTTCACAAACATGACGCATGGATCAGCACCATTCAGCTCAACCATTTTGAAGGGAGCTAAATGATCCAACACAAGCGCCACCATCAGCGAGACATTTGAATTATAATGTCCCACTGCTGTGCAAAGGCTTCCCTCAAGTCCTTCCATGAGCTCTTTTTTGTGCCACCTCCATGGTTCGACATAGCACAAGAAAAGAGCGTCTGAAAGAGGTGCCGAGATGATACCATGAGGGCTGCCTTGGCAACTCTTTCAGACTAACTTCAATAAAATATCTAATTATAGTTTCAAAAACAGTTTTATAGTTTGCTCGTCATAAAAAATATATTTGCAAAAGCCTATGTCCCAGGGTCATTGTAAAATGTTTATGACAACAGCCAAATAACTTAATTAATAATAATTAAGGACTCAAGCGCCCGAGTTTAAAATTGGGGCAAATTGTATGGTGGGGGCAACCATGGTTATGGTTTCCTCCACCATACAATTTCGAAGAAGTCTTAGGTAACAACTGAACCCTAAGCCAAGTTTCGAAAATAACATATTTCTCATACATTAACAACATCCCATAAAATGTTTTAATCCTCTTAACTTTTCAATTAATTTTTTGCACGGCTATTTGAAAAAATTTCGCACCATGTTTGGGCAATATCTGTTGAAATAGTGACATAAGCGTACTACCAATGCTCATTCAGCATCTTTATTGTGCCATAAAAAATCTGCAAAATCGGCCATATCTATGTAGAATCTGCTATGTGCTACATAGGGTTATGTAATAGTGGACTGTGTCAAGAAAGTGACCTGCAAGTTGCGTTTGCGCACCGCAATCGACGTGCTTTCGTTCCGCTTCTTTAGGGTTGGGTTTATTAATAATATCGATAAAATGAAACTGACTTTTGTAAGTAATATCGATAAAATGCAAGTTCTGTAATTACTAAGTTCTTCTCCTTCATTGTGATAATGAAGGCGTGAGTTCGCGAGTTATCTTGTAATATGGGTTCCGTTTGAGTCCGAAACGAATCAAACAATCCCCAAACAAGTCATAACTATAACCGTAAAATAAAATAAACGGACGTGTCTTACGAAAGTTTATAAATAGTAACAGTTTCATTTATTTGATACTAGCGACTCCAGCTTCTCACGGTTTACTTTTTACGAATAGACAAAACATAGAGATTTCTTTATTATGTATACTTATGTAAGTTAAATACTAATGTTTTACACAGATAAACCTTCCGGTATAAATTCTCTAAATGATGGTGAAAACCACATCAAAATCCGTTGCGTAGTTTAGAAGAACGTGACACAGACAGACATGAAAAGTGATTAGAATTTTTATATGACATGTAATGTAGATAAATACAATACTATAGAAAGAGAATCTCCCATGCCTCAAAAGGTTGTGTAATGCAGGACTGGGTCATTGTGCGCAAGATGTTGCCCGACGTCTGTGCACCTCACAAAAGCTCCCAGCTTTTCTTCCGCACCCATAGGGATGTGACATTTTATTGGTAGTATCGATGAACTCGAGAAAATATGCAAAAATCTATAATCAAAATAAAATATTCCGTTTCTTAGTAGAATTTGGCCTACATGAAGTGTTGTAACGCATTATGTTGGACACTGTGTCATTGTGTTCAAGAAAACAACCTGCGTCCTCGCAATACAATAGACGCATTTTTGTTTCGCTTCTTCTGTAGTCTGTACTGCAAGTCTGTAGGGATGGGAAATTACGTCAGTCAATATAAGCTCATTTAAGATATGTTTTTATATAAATTGTTCTATTTTACTTGAATTTGAAATATATTAAAAATTATAAATTAAATTAAATATGGAAGTGTAGTTCAAAACAACATACGTAATGTTTTTGTCTTATTCGATGATTGATTTTTTTATTACATTATGTTTACCAATGACGTGAAACAGGTAATCGAAAATAAAATTTAAATTATTCTGATTTATCTGTATCCTTATAGATAAGATAGATACACGTAATTAATCAATAGGTTTACAGCCATGTGCTGAGGGGAATTAAAATGTTGGACGGAACTTACTTTTGCATTCAATCGACACTTAAGTGAAGTTAAAAACAATGTAAATAAATTAAAAAATAGATGCATGGTAATAGTATATAATAATAAGTAATAGTAAGTAATAGTATATAAGTAATAGTGTATAAGTAATAGTATATAATAGTTTCTGGTTCCCAAGTCACAGGCTATAAACCTAGTTTGGGAGCCAGGAGATAAACTTTATGTTCCTCGTGCTGTATCACTCTATTGTTGAATTCACCTCTGTAACAACTTTTTAGAAAATAAACATTATTATTATAGTAATAGTAATATAATAAGAATGTAGGTAAACTTAATATGCGGTTGCCCTCTTGCTTGCAAGCAGAATACAGTGACACTTAAGTTATAAGATCTCACCTTTACAAAAACAATGTATTTTGAGCAAATAAACTTTTTTCGTTAAATTGCCGATTTACGAGTGTTTAAGTGAAGGTATGATTGTTTTACACAGCGTTTTAAATTATATACTTATTTGAGAATCAGATCGCGAAGAGGATATAGATATCTTAGGCATGCAGAGATTAAGATTATGTTATCAGTAGGGTATTATTTGATAATTGTTTTGCGACTCTTTGACTTTATTAGGTTAAGTCAAATGACAACAAGGCTAACGTATGAACATTTTAATCTATGCAAAGTCCATCTATGTATTGTTTTAGGTGTTTTTAAGTATAAGATATTGTTTGCAAAAGGGAAATTACAAATAGTACTGTTTAATGATGTCTTCGCATTTGTGTGTATTTTTTCCTAGACATTTAACATTTAACGAACAATTTTTTTTTATTTGCGTTAAACGTTGTACAATAATAATTTTAATAGAGAGAGAGAGAGATAAAATAGGGTTATGATCTACATCATACCCCTAGTATGATGTAGATCATAACCCTATTTTACCATACCCCTACCATACCCCTATCATACCCCTAGTATGATGTAGATCATAACCCTATTTTATCTCTTGCCACGGAATGGCATACAAATATGTTAACATTTACTTAATAAGTATTTCGGCGTTCAACTTTCCAGACTTCTCAAAAAAACACTAAAAATTATAATTTATCATCACTTGCATTTAAATAAAAGTTATCGATATTGTGCATTCCCATCACTAGTCTCGGAGTTATGAAATGTCGTTTGAATGGCTTTTGCTTTCTGCAGCTGACTGTGTTTTAATATTGTTATACAATACATAACACGTGTTTTTGCTGTACACCATGACACATCACATAGGCACACGTGCTTGTATATAATTTGCTTTGTGTCGTTTTACATAGAATATTCAGCGAAATAATCACTGTGAAATTGATATTTCCTGAAACATTAGAAGTACTTGGCTGATTTTTATTTTTATATTAGTACTTGAGGAGCTCGTGGCTAATTAATAACTGCCGCTTGGGTCGATCCATCAGGTTAAGCTACGCTTGCCGGGGTTGGTCCGTGGATGGATGACCATCTTTACATACCGAAACTCCTCCGTGCCTCGGAAAGCACGTTAAGCCGTTGATCCCGACTGTCATTTGTGGATCTTTGACAGTCGTTACGGGTCGTCAGAAGCCCGAAAGTCTGACAACCAGTCTTACCAAGGGGTATCGTATTACTCAGTGACTGGGTTGTGAAGGTCAGATAGGCAGTCGCTCCATGTAACATACTGGTATTCAGCTGCATCCGGTTAGACTGGAAGCCGACCCCAACATAGTTGGGAAAAGGCTACGCAGATTCATATAGTTCTTAGACATATTGACGGACTTCTGGAGTAGCCATCGCACAGATAGGTAGAATAAAGCTAAACCTCACAGTTCAGTCGGAGTAAGTAGCTGTAACATCTCTATTGCAGAGGCAACCATGCCAGCAGCAGTAGCTAACGTTGAGACAAAGAAAATGCCCCAATAATCATTATTACCTTATTTAACATAATCAGCCCCAGTAATGTTCCCACTGCTGGGACAGGCCTCTTCTCTGTGAGAGAGAGAGTGGGTTATTATAACCAGGCGGGCCCTGTGCGGGTATATTTTACTTTATAATTAACTAGCTGATGCCCGCTAGGCTACGCCATCGTGACAAATTATATACTAAAACCTTCCTCAAGAACCACTCTATCCATTGGTGCAAACAGCATGAAAATCGGTGCATGTAGTTTTTGAGTTTATCGCGAACAGACACATAGACGCGGCGGAGGACTTTTTTATAATTATGTAGTAACAACCTCGCTTGCCATGACGTAACAAAGCAAGTTAGTAGAATCATCATCACTACATCAGCCTAGTTCCACCCACTGCTGAGTATATATACCCACTGCTGGGTATATATATATATATCTCTTCTGTGCTGTTTCCCTGGTCTGTGCGAGTCTCATCCAGGTCTTCCTCACGATCTTCTGTAGATCCTCCACCCACTAATAAGTTAATTATTATTGGTAGTAGCGTAGTGGTGTGACCGTCAGACTGCCAAGTCATAGGTCTTGAGTTCGAAAACACGCCACGCACCTCTAAGTTTTCGGATTCATGTGCGTATTGCATAATTATCACTTGCTTCAAAAATGGTGAAGGAAAACATCGTGAGGAAATCGGCATGCCTGAGAGCTATTTCTCGACGGCATGTGAAGCCAAGTCAGAGGCCCATGGGCGGCATAAAAACTCTGAAAAATATTTCCACGGAAATAAACCCCAGATAATCACGCATATGACGTTTATCCTATTGCGTATTTCATACAGATAACAGCTGGACATTGTACTGAGATATTGAACCAATCAGCTCCGATAAATAGGACGAGCTAAAGGGTACAATCATGTAACAACTAATACACATTACACTACTAATGATAGTTTTATTACAAATGAATTTGGAAACTATTGGTTATTGTCACAAAAATATTTACCCAAATTGATTGGAGACAAGCCGTGATTTAAAAAATCATCAAAAATCAACTATCACACAAAGAACCAGTGAGTAGGGTGTTAAAAAAAAACATGCAGTTAAAAGTAATCAAACGGCGATGGGACTAAGTATTGCAAGACCGCAAAAAGAAAATCTGGGCTATAAAAACCCAAAAACAAGGGACATCTCACGAGCCTCAAAATGTCACGACTCGGGCAACGACCGAGATACAGACGACAATATAGTGTGTTTAGTTAAACGCGATAAACTTACTTTAAGAGAGTGTAGTACTCATAAAAATAAACAACTTTTACTAAGGGAACAACCCCGAAATCGCGAATCTAGACAAAGTGACATTATATCAGCGTTACCGATGATGGAAAAGGGAACAATGTATGTGACTGACATAAGCTATCGAAAAGCATAAGTCAATTCTGTTGATAGTCGTAGAAATACGAAACGCTTTCGGGCGATTGTCACTTGTCTAGGCCCTCTGTTGCTCCATACATTCATGTTCCGCTTCAATCAACTCAGCATATCGCAGTCATGTGCCGGACGTAGGCCTTTCCCAGGCCACAACACCCTTTTCTATGCCTCCCGCATCCATTCTGTCCTAGCCAACTTTTTAAGGTCGTCGGTCCATCTAGGTATGTTCGCCTATCTCGACAAAATGTATAGAACCGCAGTGTTTTTTTTTTTTCATATTTCTGAGTTGGTCCCAGCGAAAGTTGATCATTGTCACTCGCTTGAAGTATGCCCTTACTTTACCTAACACACTGTATATAGCGTTATATCTTATGAAATTGTAAACCATGCCCCAAATCTGATAGCCCAAAAAAAAAACCAAAAAGAGGGAAAACATTAGGTACATTAAGCAACCCAATACCGGGCATATAGGTTACTAATGCCATCGACCTTGGAGGCTTAGCTACCAAAGTTTCGTACACTAATGGAATCAGACAATGGACATCAGGTGCGGTCCGTGACTACGGTAATGACGTGCGGTAATGATGAATGATGGTACTACCAAACCTAGTGGTCGCATTTTGTTGTACGCTGTCTTGGCGGTTACCGTTACTAATCTATACTATAATAATATAAAGCTGAAGAGTTTGTTTGTTTGTTTGAACGCGCTAATCTCAGGAACTACTACTGGTTGGAATTGAAAAATTATTTTTGTGTTGGATAGTCCATTTATCGAGGAAGGCTATAGGCTATATAACATCACACTACGACAATAGGAGCGGAGCATAAATGAATAATGTTGCAAAAACGGGAAAAATTATTCCTTTTTGAGAACTTCCGTTGCGTGCTCTGTGTAAACGGTTTAAATTACGCAAATATCATGTATGATGATCCTCTTTAAAAGTCCTAAAAAAAGTCCGCGACAGCATATGTCTAATATGCTGTCGCGGACTTTTTTTTAGGACTCTTTTAAGATTGACTCACTATAACCTTTTTTATGGTAATCAAATTTTTTCGAAGTTAATGCATTATTTGCGAAGGAGTTTTATCGACATAATATTAATTCTTATTCAAATTAATAGTTTTAACATCAAGGGTATTTATGTAGCAGTAAAATACTTTTTAATTCATTCGAATCGGACATTTAATTTCGAAGATATCACGATATAAAAATGCAATACGCGAACCGTTCGACGCTGGCGCCGCGCCTCCGCGACGTTCCCTACTTTAGAGAGGAGAGGATGAGCACATGGGTAGACATGACCTGGAATAGGACATAGGATACGTTTTATCCCTATATTCCCACGGGATGGACATCTACGCGGGTGAAACCGCGGGGCACAGCTAGTTTGTTCATATTTTTGGTGTATTCTCAAGTAACGTTGGTATTTTGTGCCCAGAGTAGGGATGGGAAGCAGACGATAGAATACTGTAGCGAATAACCTAAACCCTGAAGGTTTATATCTAGTAGTAGACAGTTTCTAATTAGGATATATTGTTTCTACTGCTAGTATACAACTGCATCAGGTTAGACTAGAAGCCGAGCCCAACCTAGTTGGGAAAAGGTCAGGCAGATGACGATGTTCCCACTGCTGAGGCTAAGGGAGATAGATTTGTGAAATTGTGACGAGCTTAACCACCATTTCAAAATAAGAGTCAACGGATGTGTGTCATAAATTCAATTAAAACTAGGGAGAAAATCAAAGAAATACATATCCATATTGAGTGAAGATTCAAGCCCGGAAGGTTGATGATGCGTATGAGTCATTCTGCTTAATATTGTTTATACTTGATTGACCAATTAATGTTAGGAAGATTACAGCTTTACCAACAAGCACTTTGGTAATGACAAACTTAATTTGCGGTAACGAGAATTAAATCTGATAATGACATGTTTTTATTTTGTGGAACCGTTTTCAGATTCCGTAGTAATAATACATGTCATAATTGTGAGGAAGCTGATAAAAGGCATGTGAGAATAAAACAACAAATAATCATTTTAGAGTGCTCCTTCATGCATAGATTACCTCTCTCACTCTCTCTTCCTAGCTTTGTATCCCACATGGTGGTGGTGAGGACAGCCTTCCTAGTCTTTCTCTTCCACTTCGTTCTATCGACATCGTGCATAGATCATCATGCATGTATTACCAAAAGCCAAAATAGCATGAACATTATAGATTAAATTGCATATTTACTAGAATAACATTGATATTTAGCGACTTTTTGTGATTTGTTGACCGTTACTTAACACGATAGTGTGATTTTTCAGAAGCTTTCTTTTTTATGATTAACGGTGGATCAGTTTACTTAGCATTATTGTGTCGCTGTATCTATTACCTTTCTCATTTTATTTTACACTTGCTTCTGACCGCGACTCTGCATGAAATTCCTTTCATGCCGTGGCGTTTAAAAAACTCAAAGATAAGCTTGAATAAAATTAAAAATAGTTATAATGTGCTAATTGTATCTTCTATATTCAGCTGTTATTGATAAACTTGTTAAGTACCTCTAAGGTTTAACGTAAATATTTACGTGTATAGACTCAAAAGCCTTGACACAGTCATTATAAAATAACATGTATCCGTTACTTCATTAAGAGAATACTGAGAACCGAACATAACGACAAGACATATTCAACCCAGAGTATGGTAGTAGCACGATAAAAGAGGTCAGAGCTTCCACCATGTTTTGCTTCTCCTGAGGCCCTAGTGTAGTAGTACAAAGTGACATTCTTTCAGCGATAACGATGATAGAAAAGACAAAAATGTATAGGACATAAGCTATCGAAAAGCTTATGTAAATCTTGTTGAAAGTCGGTAAAGAAATACGAAACGCTTTCGAAGCGATTGTCATCATTTTTCTTCTTTTTCCATTTTAATTTTTCTCTTCCTGTGGATGGATTTCCATGTCACTAACTTTAACTAACCTCATTCATGCTGTATAAGCCGTTTTTGCTGCACATCTTCGACATCAGCAGATTGTATATCTAACGGCTCTGCTTATTCCACCAGGAATAACAGAGCATGACGTCTATTTACGTTCAGTTCAATCTCAAAATCCCCACAAACTGCAGATGTAATCATAACAAAATTTACGTTAACGCAAATCTCAAAACCATAATGCGTTGTTTGTGGTTCTGACAAAAATAGCTTGAACGTGGCTGTAAAGAAGCTTGGTTAAATCGATTCGACGCAAACGCGAGTATATTGTGACCGTGACCAGCAAGTCTTGAATAATTTTATAGCTGAAGCTGTTCTTTAATATTTCTGCGGTCTGCGTTTCGGGATACAGTAAGTGCTGCTGAATTCTTCAGATTTCTTATTATTAATAATCATATTTGTTGTTCTAATTGGGTTGAGTAACACAACAGAAGTAATTGGGCTGCGCGTTGTTATTTTAATTTGTTATTTGTCAAGGTTGTTTTACTTAAGCAGATTGTTGAGTTGAATATTTCATTGCTGCATTATGAATAGCTTTAGAGACGGCTGTTAGTTCTATAATATTCTCTTCAGTAGCAAGGAAAGGAGCAAGTATTGATTACCACGCTTCCTGCGAATTTTGCAGCACGCCATTATGTATAGGTTTCATTAATTTTTCCCTCTACCACAAAAGTATCCTTAAAATTCTGGTCCTTCACATCTGCGTCCATTTTATAACTATCAATATCTTTAACAAGGTTTCGAGTTCAAACCAGATTGCAGTCTCGTGAATACTCACAAGTGAACTCGGTCAGTACGACATTACTGATGCATCACGTGCCCTTTATGTTATTAAGAAAATCAATACTTCGATACTAATATAGAGTGCGTACAGAAGGACCATTTCTAACGGTGAATTATGGTCTGTGGGTCTGTCTCACAATAGGGATGACGACAAATATTTTTTGGGCGGCTTACGAAGAACGCTCTTTTTTTCTAACGGCGCATGTGATCTTTGCATACACAGGTGTCACCCAAATTAGAACAGAAACCCTCTGGGTCACCCAGCAGATATTTTGCAGACATTTCGAAAAGATTACGAGACCTAATCTACTTCTGGAGGGAGATGGGCTGGTTGGAATGACCAACAACGACTGCCATTGCCCACGTACAATGGTTCACTGAAGGACTAAGGGTGGAAAGCAATCCCAGTAACAGAACATTTATTGCGCCTTGCATCTCAAATCAAATCGTTTATTGCAATCCATAATGTAAAAAATATAGGTGGTAAATAAAAAAAATATAATAGAAACAATTATGGACCCTGTCGGGCACAGCAAATTTTTAAATAGGTAGAGAGAAGAGCTCTTTACAATTTTTTCTTGATATTAAGTTAAGAATTATTTATATCCTATTACCTATGTATTCATATTTCCATTCATTCACTTATTCTATCTAACGATGCTCTGCTTAAAACGATGTTGGTGTTATCCATATACTAGCCTTCTGTAGCTTCTTACTTAATGACCCAAAGTGCGTTTGAATCAATCAGTATAAACTTATAAACATAGGTATCTGTATTCAGCGCGCGTAAGGCGTTATCGTCAATTCGACACCCGCCGATATATCATTACGCTATGACGTCAATGAGGTCGCTCATAAATGGCTTAGAATTAACTGCACTGAACACAGATGAGCTGCTTATGTGGTTTCGTTTTTTGAGATTCTCAAGAATAGATGATGATGGTATTGAATTAATTGAATGACTTAGGTTGTTACTACGTACATTATTTTTGGGCTTTTGTCTTTTATTTCTATATATATTGCGTCATCAATATCTTCATTAAAATTACTTTCTATACACTTATTAGCAGACTCATTTGAGTTTGTAGTTTCATCAAAGCTGGTCTTTACATCTTCAATTTTAATAATTTCGATGCTAACGCAATTTCTTCAAGTATTATAATTTACTGCTATCTAAAAGTTTTTGTTTACATTTCTTGTTGTTTTCCAATAAGAAACGGTTACGCTTCATCGGTCAAAATCAAGTCAACCGTGAGAGTTTTTGTGCGTTGAGTTTGTTGTCCGATAATTGTTTGAACATTGACGTCATCCTCGGTACCTAACTTAATTTCTCGAAGTATCTGTTATTATTATCGGCTGTTTATGTCCCACTGCGAGGCAAAGACCTCCCCTCCTTCCACATATCTTTTGATGTTTGTGGCCAATCTTTTAGGAAAGAATCGAGTTCGTCCCGCTATCTCCTCTTGGGTCTACCGAGTTGCCGTTTACTGCTGAGGAGTATCTAACAAGTTTTAATGTCTTGTTGAGGTAGTTAACTCACGCTCTATAAACCTTTATATTTGCGGTGAACGGCGGCCTGCTAACCGCTTTATCCATGCCTGAGAGAAGGCAAGCATCAAACCAAAAGCTTTCTCCGAGAAAACTCATGATATTTAATGGTTTGCATTTTTTGGAGTTTAAAAGAGAGGTTCCTATCAAGAAAATTACTTTATACACAAAGATTTTAATGAAGAATATGTTCTGAGTGAAGAAATACTTTAATATGTTTGGAGCGAAGTTATGCAATTGATGGAGAAACTAATTACAAATGCTAGCTCGTGAAATCAAAGACTACCAACCAACGATGATTACGAAAACAAAAGCAATAAAATTTCAAGGAATATTTTCGCATCAACAAGATTTACGGCCATAAAAATAGAATTCTCAGGAATAAACCCAAAACCTTCATCACTAATCAAATCATGTTGATTTACAAAGTTCATTGTCAAACCATTATAAAACACGTTAACATTGTTATTACCTTCTACATTGCCAGCTGGATTAGCAATTATTAGCTCAACTGTTATTAGGCCTTCGATTTTAGATCAAACACTGTTAATTACAGATATTATAATTAATCTTCCGACTTTTATCACCTTATCGTGCTACGTGTAAACCGATTTTTTTTTCTTTAATAGTTACATCACAAATATAGGAATTGTTGCTCAAATTCCATTTTATTATCAGTAATTACGGAATGCTTACATCAAAGGCTCATGTTACGGATAACATTTTACGTTTCCTTATTGCAAGTAAAAACGATTTCACCGCTAAGTATCCCAAATTCGTCAATTCTTGCGCACATCATAGATAAACATATTAGCATCACCTTGCAAGCTACACGTGGCCCGTTGGTCGATGACTAACTGGTCATAAAAAACATCATCATGTCCTTGAATACCTTCGTCATCATTCGTCATTGTCCTGCCTTCATCCCAATCGCATGTCTTATTCTTCCATGCATCTATACTACCCCAATTTTAATAATCACCTTCTTTCTAGCCATATCATCTTAAATTTCTTCATCACCAAAGTCTAGTCGTCAACCATCATGACCTTTAATACCATTATCATCATGAATTCTCCGTCCCATATCCCCATGTATTTGTCGTCGATGCAGCATGTTTTCTTTTCTATTAGCCATAATCACCCCTTTTTTAGCCATATCATCTTATATACCAAAGTCTAACTAAAACCTCCTGAGCTTCTTTCACACAAATATGCTAGGCAAGGATACAGCCAAAAATATCAAAAATGTACCTTCTTATTAGATTTGATGCAGCTTAAAAGCTTAGCTGGGTTATTGTGGTCCCAATCAGTGTTGTTGGGATAGGACATGCAAAACTGCAACAAACTCCTTTGTTTAATAGCGGAATCATGCAAATAAAACAACCACGTTGTCTACTGTACTTAATCAAGTATTCGGAGATTTTCAAGTCTCGAGTCGATTCCCAGCGCCAGTCGTTTTGCAGCCGCGGACAGCGACGCACGCGACCACGCGTTGATTGCGGTTCACGATTCAAACAGTTTTGAAAATCGAATCCGTCAGTAGTGTTGTGTTAGTGGTGGTTCTATACTGTGTTTTTCTTCTAATTGGACACGGTTTTTGGTACGTTTTTAGTTTATTTCTATTTATTAGTATTAGAAAAGCCAATTTTAATCGTTGTTTTTTGTTGTTTAATGATGAGGAAAAAACTGCTGTGATTGATAACTTTGATGGAGAGGATTGTTTCTAGTCTCATCTAAACGAACTAATCTGTATTTAGGAGTTCATAGTTCAGATTGTTGATATTTCACTATCGAAAACACAAGTTGTATACTTGATGATAATATTCGTATATATTATATGGGTCAAGAATAAACAAAAACTGTGTTAATCAGCTGTTTGCCTTCTCACAGTTAGTTATAAATTAAATAACCAACGTAGTGGAACAGAACATGAAGTTTTTTATAATTGATGAGTTACTGACCTTCTTTCCTCGCTTGGCTATTGTTTCTGTTATTACTTGAAGCTCTAGTTCGAAGGGTGTGATTATTTTCATTATGCATGACTGGTCCTTGAAATGATTTCTAACAATCTATGTAACGGATATGTTATTAAAGAGACTCTTGAAGAGTAAAATGATCGTATAGATAGTCGTTTAACTTTAATTTGTTGAACCATTTATGGAGTAAAACAAGATGATTCTTTCAATGCAATTTTTACATTCATTTAAAGTAAAGTAGTAAATAAAATTCAAGAAAAAAAAAATAGTAAAGTTGAATAAAATTCAAGATACCGTTGGGAAAATATAGGTTCGATGACAGTAAAATGATCTGCAATAAAATAATTATCAATAGCTGAATTTAAATTCAATGCACCATTGACAAGTCTTAATCATAAAGATTTTACGAGCGGAAAGATTACATTCACAAATTATTTTAATGGTTGATTCAACCAAACAATTTGTAGATTAAGTACAATTCTGTATAATATTAGCGTGCTTAACTATCGAATGTTCTCGTGGTCAGTATTACTTAACCATTTTCTTTCATACATCGCATCGTTAGAGTTTATGTTCCTTGTTGCATTAAGATCTACGTATAGAGATAGCTGACTGGCTATATTTTTCACTACGGCATCAGCTAGTTCAGCTACATATACTTACATATGTCCGCACGTGGATTCGTGCTGTTACGACCTTCAATTTTAGTGTTCATCATTCTACGTTAGCAGACATTTACGACTAGTCTGATAATAACCAGCTGTATATTCTTGTATATCCGCATTAAAGTCTAGTTTAATTTTACTTTCCTCTATAGAAGTATTGACTGATATTTCTTCAACCTTTCATGCAGTAACATCTAATTTAGCATACGTAATAATTTTATCAGTATTGTGGTTACGTAGTATTAATAGTATTGCATTAGAAGACCATTTGATTGATGCATCGTCATGCGATGATATTACCGGTTTTCTAGACTTTAACAACTTGTTAGATATAAATTACAGGATTAGTTTATAATAATGCCTTAATGACTTGTATTTTAAAATTATTGTTAGTATTTTTTGTTGGGTTGAAGAGCTAATAGATTTATATATAATATATGTATATATGTATTATATATAAGGCCGAATGGACTCGTCTGTTATCAAAGGTCCGTAATCCGTATAATAAGTAGGAGTCGACAATGTTCATTCCCAAATTAGTTATGAAATTCGGGCTGGTCTTAGATCCAATAAAGAACAAAGGCAGGCAAAAAACCATGAGATTTCGTATTAAATTAATTAACCAAGCAAGTGTTATGTAAGAAGTAAGCATTGCAATGAAAACGCGAGTAAAAACATGTTTAAATTGACAAGGATGTTAGACGGACCCATCCGTCTAGGTAGAAAAAATCAGTTTTTTCTGACTTGTCTATTGTTGTAAGATTACCATAAATGTCTGATATCCACGGTCATATAACATTAGAGGTATACAATACTTTTTATATTTAGTGCTAACATTAATAATAACTCATGGTCCTCCAGACTGCATTTCGGACATGGCGGCCAATCTCAATGGCGACTATAGCCTTCGGCGCGGGAGATATTATAGTACACAAGTGTGTGAGACACAGGTGCACTCTCTCTTCCCTCACCCACAAAGTCCGATGGGACGGCACGACGACACGACCGGAAAGAGATCAGGCGCAGGACCAACGGCTTAAAGTGCTTTCAGAGCCACGGGGGTATCACACCGCCAACTTCCAATCTCCGGGCTGTTACTAAGAAATTCCTAATTGAAAAACCTAATAACACTCTGCCCGACCTGGGAATCGAACCCAGGACCTCACGCTCAGCAGTTGTGCTTGCTAGCATGAGACCAACGGGGCAGTTATGAAAGAAGTAACTGTATATTGAAGGCACAGATTGCTTGAAATACTTCAATAAATTTTTAACATAGCTGTTTCCGTGTGTTGCTTTATTACTGCAGACTCCGTAAAAGTTTAGATTAAGATTAAATAAGTCCACCCACAGTTGTAAATGTTTCACTCTTAGGAAACTTTACGAAATGCACGACAGACACTTGAGTAATGTTTCACTTTACAATCTAAAATATAGTTATAAATCAAGGTTTTTTATTTTGAAATTAAGTTGCTTAAAATATCCAAAAACTGTTAAGCAAGAGATTCGGCAAACCGAAAAACTACTCTCTTTTTAAGAAGAGACTAACTCTTCATAATACTTTTGCCCATATGCCAATTTATTTGGGGTCGGTGCCCAATATTTTCCTATTCCGTACATCTTTATTAGTCGTCATCTCAGTAGTCACTCTTCCATATATTCCATCCATCGTTTTTTGGTCTTCCAAAACTTTCCTCACGACATTTTCCTCATTCCTTCGCATCACATGCCTATAGTCAGACTACCAGAACTAAAACAGTAATTATCCTATGTAGAACAAATCGATATAGTATAGATATGCTTACCATTATCGAATGCTTTAGATAAGTCCACGATTAGTTTGGACATTGATTTTGCAAACCATAGGTATTTGGTTTTCAAAAGATGAGGAATAATTTCGTTCTTTATAATCAGATTTGTTGTGTAATTTGGTACTTACCACATCATTATTAATGTTTTTTGTGTTTGAAGGTTTTCCTGTAGGTAGTCGTGTTTGTACGTTATTTTTAAACAATGCAGTTTTCGTATCATTTAATTTTTTTCTTGAAATTTTGAATAATTTGAGTGAAGTATTATGTAAATTATTAAAGTTAGGAAATAATGGACATATTATTATAACTTTTTCCTTGATCTGGGAATATTATTCAGGTTCTTTGAGTCGCGGTTATGTATGTAGGTTCTGATGTGTCATAGACAATACTGCAATAACAAAAAAAAAACACAATAAAAGAAAACTACCGTTTTCGTTTTTTTTTATTGTTTATTGGCAGATTGTAGCTGTTTATTTATGTAATTTGTTAACCGTGCTTTTCTATGTTGTGCTGTCTTTTGTGTGCACCAAATACACGTTTTATATATCTATAATACAACAGGAAACAATTTGCAATACCAGTACAAGAATTTTATTAACCAGCAATTTAAACTCTTCTGGCTGCCCTTACCCCTGTTGCTTGGGGTTGGCGCAAAATGTTCTCTACTTTTTCATTCATATATTACTTTTTTTCATAGTCTCCCACTGTTCACTGTTATTATCTCTTAGTAACAAGAATATGTTTGCCTAAAAAAGAATTTTCACCAGCAATTTAAACTCTTCTTTTTCATTCATATTACTTTTTTCATAATCTTCCACTGTTCGGCAGAGGTCTCCCCCATAGCCTTCCACTATTCCGTGTTATTATCTCTTAGTAAATAGAATATGTTTACCAAATTTCTTACAGATTTATTCTGATCTGAAAATCTAGGCGTAGTGAGCTGTCGAGTCTCAATCCAGGTATGAAAGCTCTCTGAACCTTAGTTTTCATGGTAAGATTTTTTACAAAATAGACAAGCTGATGTTATAAGTTATCTGTTCTAAAAAAAGGACATCTTAAATCAGCTTTAAAATCTTAACAAACCCGGAAATGAAAAGTCATTAGTCTTCAACTCATAATAAATCGTTATTATACATTGTTATTTTCCTAGACCGTGAGAACATAATAATTATTCATTAATATCCTTAACATTGTAACAAGGATATATATTTCTTCAAAAAACGATGAATGTTAGTAAGAAGGTACCGACATTTCTTTTCTTTGTTTCCTTACGACCTTGTACAGAACCCGGTAGTAATGATGATCAGAACGTGATGACGTAGGTACCTCTCTATAAGGTCATATGTCAAAAGGAAGAATGTTTTCTCTGTGGTCTCCAGTTTTCTTTAAAAAATAGTAGAGTAATGGCTTGAGAAATTGGCGGAATGTTTAATTAGTCTGAACTTTAATTTCCTGTAGTTGCTCTTTTTACTTTTGCTGACATTTAGTTTTGTAAATGATTTGTTTGACTTTTAAAGTTACTATGCTGAATTCCTGATGCTTTTGAAGAGATTGGGTTAATGACCCTAGTACTGATTTATTTATTTTTAATTCTTTTTTTTTAACGGCTTAATTTCTTAATATGATGATCAATGGCATTTATCTCTGTAATTTGTTATGTTAGATTTATTGATAGGGCTTTGACCCCGTATTCATCATCGCAGTTTTTATTCCGACAGCCCATCGATTATTTTCAACAACTTACATATTCGTCTTTAAGAATAAACATGTTAATAAAAATAACATATCTATAATAAATTATTTGATATTTGAACACTTTTAACTTCTGTCACACTAAAATGATACACCAACACACCTCGCAGATCAGCTCCAAGCATATGAGGAAGCAAGCACGCACTCTCATGCATATAATATTTATGCATTATCGAACCTGCGCAGTGGCAACACAAAAACTTTCTATAGCATCACTTAGTGATCTCGAAGTTTCGATCGCACACCAGTGAAAGTTGATTTGGTCGACATTTTTTAGTTCTTATGTATTTAAAATTATATTAACGATGTGTTTAAGGTTGCATTGATGCTTCTCTTGAATTGAGACAAGTTTGTGGTCATCACCACAAACGGTAAGAAATGGCAACCACACAAAAAAAAAATGCCAATGGAATGAAAAACATACTTTCCGTTCCATTGGCTTTTTTGATAATTCCAAATGCCTTCTTTTAGTGAAACTAGGAAGTGAGTTTGTTTGTTACGTTTTACGCTAAAACCTGACCTGGAGGACATAGGCTACTTTTCATCCTGGATCGCAGACGAGCTAGTAATAATGCAATAATACCAGCTTATTACTGTACCAGTGTAGGGCAAACGTCTCTTCTCATACACAGAAGGCATGGTTATGATATTGGATGAGGAATATTTTCCCCAGATGAATGATTAATTCTTCTATGACATTTTTAGAAATCTAAACTAACCTTTTTTGCCCAGAAATTATCCTAACTATGCATTTGTGAGTTTGTTTGTTACGCTAAAACGGCTGAACGGATTAGGATGAAATTTTGCACATAGGTAGACCATGACCTGGAGATGGACTTAGGCTACTTTTTCATCCTAGATCGCCGACGAAGTCGCGCGTAGCAGCTAGTAACTGAATAAAGCTTAAATTATCTCATAATACATTAGTCGTAACTCAAAATAACTGGTTATTGAAGCGATTATCTGAGTTAGACAACAAATAACCTAAACTTTCGAATTTTATGTAACTTTTATTCTAGGTTAGCCTAGCGTGAATATCTAGGTTGACAAACGAATCTAGATATTCACGCTAGGAACACTTATAAATAATATCATCATCATCATCAGCCTATAGCAGTCCACTGCTGGACATAGGCCTATCCAATTGCACGCCATTCAGCTCGATTCTCGGCAACTCTCATCCAGTTGCTACCAGCCACCCTGCGAAGATCGTCGCTCCACCTAGTCTGAGGGCGTCCTACCTTACGTTTGCCGATTCGCGGTCTCCACTCGACAACACGTCTACCCCAACGGTCATCGAATCTACGGCTAATATGACCGGCCCATTGCCACTTCAGCTTGCTTATTCTATGAACTATGTCGACAACTTTGGTTCTCTGCCGGATTACCTCATTCCGGATTCTATCTCTCAGAGACACTCCAAGCATAGCTCGTAAATCATCATCATAAATAATATAATAATAATAAATACAAAAGTTATTTTTGACTGTCCGTTAAGGGGTATGCGATAAGGTAGTCCGCGAAATTGTTTTTTTTTTTAACGTTTTTTGCAATTTGCAGATCAGTGTCAGGTTGTATTTTGATTAAATATAATTCGCGGCCGTAACAAATCTGGCATTGTAGAATCTAACTAATATTATAAACGCGAAAGTTTGTAAGTATGGATGGATGGATGTTTGTTACTCTTTCACGTAAAAACTATTGAATGGATTTGGATGAAATTTGGCAAACAGATAGTTTATAACCTGGATAACACATAGGATTCTTTTTATTCCGATATTCCCACGAGATCGAGACTTACGTGGGTGAAACCGCGGGGCGCAGCTAGTAATAATCATAAGAATCAGCAATACAACTCCTTTAGTTCTTAAACTTGCCAGATATTATATATGATTTCCTACTTTTATGTTTTATGCATAGAAGCTTCGTATATTTTTTGATTATTACGAATATGTAGACGGTTGAAGGTTCACTTGATACATTAATATTTAATCATAAATATTTAATAATACTGTCAGTGAATTATATAATTGACCTAGTATCAATAGAAATTATGAAAATTGTTGGCCTATGAATAAATAAAAGTAGAGCAAGATAATAGGTAATATAAATGTATAATTTTCTAAAATTATTGTACTTATTGTTATTTTTGTTCTAGATTATACATGGATAGTTTTTATTATAAAAATAAGTTGAATTGCAACGTAACTTCACTGAAATTCCCTGATATTTTAGTAAAATTATTCTTTCACGTATTATAACATAAAATCTCGCCTTGTTTCCCAGAGGGTTAAACAGAGGTATAATTTGTACACCCACATTTCGCCAGTTACGAATTAAGTCCTAAGTAATATTAGCGAGCCTGTTGCCATCAACCGGGTTCAAATCCAGACTCTGGGCTGCTACTGAGAAATTCGAGATGGAAAAATCCAATAGGTTTCTATATAAATATCTTTTTTGTATTATGTCATACAAAATTGTATGTCCTTCTATTGACCTCGGCCTATTGCACCATTTTAATCAAGACTAGGTATAATATCTACAAGATATGAATGCTATAAAATATCTAGATTCTATAATTTTATTATTTATTTAGACCAAGGTTATTAATAAAGGAAGTACCTGGTTTTTTTATTCATGTAACATACATAATAAAGTTCAAAGAACTAGTTTTGTTTGTATTTATAGCTCAAAATCTGTGTGTATTGGTCGTTTTAAAAGATTATATATATTTTAGATTATTATAGAGTACCTATTTATTTTTCTGAGATTTAATACTGACATCATCTTTATTTAGATATTTTTTTATTTATGAGGCATTGGTGCCGATTCGCTTGTCACAAAATTCTCTAAACTAAACTAAAAATCACTAAAATTTAGTTTAGTCCTGTCAAACGATCAACCTCATTCTGAAATAGACTTTAAATGACACAACTTAACTATAATTTAGTTTGACAGCACTAAGATGGCACTGAGATTAGTTTAGTGAAAATGCTATTCTGAATTTGACGATTTAAACTAAAATTTTGTCCTATATCTAAAATCCTCTAACTACATCTGACTATATTTAATCACGATTAAAAATGTGTGGAATAAAATATGATGTCATGAACTAAAATTCAAACCAACACCTCGACATGCATGCGCGCTTCTGGCTCTAAAAAGCAAAACACGTGGTAGGGAAAACAAGTACCAAATGGAGGCGCGCGGTTGTCAAATTCGATTTTAGTTCTGTCAAAATAAGTTTTAAATTTACTATAATAAGTTTTTAATTTTTAGTTTTAATTTACTTGGCAGAATAGCTCCAAGATTCCCATAATCAAAAGTAAGGAATTTTAGTGATAGTTTAGTTCGGTGTACAAGAGAATCGGCACCAGTATACGAAAGATCTATGTGATTTTATAGTTAAAATACTGTTTCTCTATAAGTTTTAATGCACAACATGAAAGATCATTTCAATTATGATCCAATGAATGAAGGACATTTGTATTATTTATATTTTGTTGTGATTTACGCTGCTATAAAAGCTTTTTTGAATGCATATATTATTTTTTTTCCCTGAAGTAGTTTGATTTTGAACTGAAGTTATTGGGTTTTTCTATCTGAAATTTCTCAATAGTAGCCCGGAGCTTGGGTTGAAGGCATTAGGCTCGCCCTCTACTACATAACTGGTGAAATATGGGAGTACTATAGGTTCACCCAACTCTTTTTTTTTTTTGAGGTGGGAAGTTATCAAATGACTTCTCCCGCTCTGGGTGGAGCGGAAGGGCGTCTCAGACTCTTACTGACTAAAACCCACCCGTGTTCCTTCAGTTGCCTATAAGTTGCCAGAGGCCACGGTATGCCTTTCGGACTTTCCCGCGACCCCTACAGGCTTTGGCCCTAGCGGACCCCTCCAGTTGTGCTGACATCTCTAAGCGCGTGGAACCCGTCGACCCGGAATAGGTTCACCCCTGCTTAATCCTTCGGGGACTACTGCATGCGTGATGTAATGAGTTTTATGTTACATCGACCGCGCTTCCAACACGTAAGCTGCCTCAAGCTCCCATAAACAAGAACCATTACAAAAGCATTTGAAGTTTATTGTTCTTCGAAGGTTCCACTCCTCATTTGTGGGAGTCACGTAGGCAATACCTTCAGTCGTTTATCCAATTATGTTTACTTACTCACTTGCAATCTTTAAACTCGTTATGTTATTAGCGGCACGTATTTCTTTACTGTTAGAGATCTGAGTCTGACCCCGTTAGGAGAATCTGAGAAATGATAATAACTAGGGAGTTCTTATGGGAAAATGTTTGGTTAAAACTGTAGTCTACCTAAACCTTTGAGGAAAATCATGCTCGAATCAATTTGATGAATCTAAGATCAGGTGCGTAGTACTTGCAGACGGCGTGTATGACCTGAGGGCCTAGACAAATGACAATCGCTTCGAAAGCGTTTCGTATTTCTTCAACAAGATTTACATAAGCTTTTCGATAGCTTATGTCAGTCCTATACATTTTTGCCTTTTCCATCATCATTATCGTTGATAGAATGTCACTTTGTCTAGGGCCTCTGATATATGAACGTAAACTATGCAAAAGGAGTGCCTCCTTAAGGATCGTAGCAGATGGTATTCTGTAGTTTCTGCCTACCCCCATGATGGTAAGAAGGCGTAAGTTTATGTCTTTATGAATTAGTCAGCTGGGTTGGTCGTAGGACTGCCCAGGGAGCACCGTACGTACATAATTAGCACTTTTTTTTGTTTTTTTTTGGGTGGGAAAGCATCAAATGACTTCTCCGCTCTGGGTGGAGCGGAAGTGTCAGACTCTTACTGACTAAAACCCACCCGTGTTCCTTCAGTCCCGGTCCCGGGTCCCGGGTCCAGGGTCCCGGTATCCCTTTCGGACTATTCCGCAACCCTGGCAGACATTGGTCCTAACGGACCCCGTCAGATGTGCTGACATCTCTTTGAGGCGCGCGTGGAACACGACGCGCCATCGACCCGGGCCTGGTCCTTATCGGACGGCGAGCTACCCAATGCTCGCCGTCCGCAAGCCCGCGCCTATGGTGGCCGGGAATCCGCCTGGGATTCCCGACGCCCAGGGTGTCTCCAGGGGCGGCGGTTAGAGGCGTGAGGGCGCAAGCTTTGCCTCTCCCTCATGCGTTCCGCCTCCTCCTTCGCGAGCATCACTGCTTCGCAGAAGGAGGTGACCGCCTCACATAATTAGCACCTGTGTTTCATTTCTTTGAAGATTCCTGGGCAATGCGTTGCTAAATTCCTTATAAATATGCTCAATATTTATTGGAAATATTAGCTACTTAGTTGGGGTTTTTGCAAGTGTCATTCTATATTGTACAAATAAAACTATAAAATTAACACTTATCAAACGGTGTCGTGTATAAATTCGGCTTGACACACAATTATTTTGTCGTATCATAGTTAAATATTGTCATAACACAGCTCAAGCATTCACTACGGCACACTCTGGGAGAAATAACAACCGAATATTTTTAGAAGTATATAAATAACGTTAAACATACAATAATAAAAAACGCCACACCATTGCAATAAAAATGATAATTTATTCTGTTCTGTGCGGTATTACCATCTCTATAAATATTATTTTTTTACAATTTTGTTTTACTCCAACTCTTTTCTTATTTTTAGTTTATTATGCAGAACATTGATATATGTCATGTTCTTAAGTTTGTAAGAAAAAGCTGAAATAATACCTTTTTATTCTAGAATATTAATGAACCAGGTATATTGTTTAAGTAGAAATATGTACCCATAGCTAGATAGGTAAGCGATCTTTGATTTTTTTTTTAACATGTTAGGTGTGGTTAAGGTTGGTATCACGTTTGCATTGCTTTTTTTTCCATAATTTCACGAATACATTTCCACTTGGGTACTAGGACAGACCTCAATCACTGCAATCGATGGAAAACTAAGATAAAGGTTAACAACGCCCTTGTAAACATAGTTATTTAAAAAAAAAAAACGCCGAATGTTGTCATAGTTCCGCATGTTTTTTATTATTATTAGGAATTCTTGAGTTGACGGAAGCATAAAAAAAAATATACAAATATCAACTGAATTACCGCAACATAACCCGTCACAGTTCGTTATTAAGTAATTCTAGCAAATAAACTGATTGATTGATTACATTTATGAAACTGACAGATGTCAAAAACGCATTCTCTCAACGATCGGACTGTAAGTCAATGAACGGTTGAGGTCATGTCCAAAACTAATTTGGGTTTTAATATTATTATCTTGGGCTTTAAAAGCAAACAACCTTTTTTCAGACACGTTATTGAATTATCTGTATTGATTATTTTGAAGTGGGTACTTACTTATTGATTTTGTAGGCTTTTAGTGAAGAAGCGGGTACGTTCCCGTGCTATAATGAGCAGTTAAATAAGTACTAAATTAATAAATTATACATTGTGCTTATTGATTTTATCAGACATTATGTTGAAGATTATTTTGAAGTCTTACTTATTGATTTTGTAGGCTTTTATTGAAGAAGCAGGTACGTCCCTGTGCTTTAGTGAGTATCAAATACTACATTAGTAATTTATACATTGTGCTTATTGATTTTCAAATTTTATTAAAGGACTCACAGTTCAATCATCGGTAGAATATTCTTTGTCATAGAGGGTTTCTGAATATTTTCATTGAATTTGAAGATCAATAAAATCAATAAGTGACTTATCATGTTAGCGGTTTTATTTTACAACATACAATCATATATGTATAAACTCACGCCTACCCATGGGTGTAGGCAGAAACTACAGAACGCCATATGCTATGATCCTTAAACTACAAAACGCCATATGCTATGATCCTTAAACTACAGAACCCCATATGCTACGATCCTTAAACTACAAAACGCCGTTTGATATGATCCTTAAACTTCAAAACGCCATATGCTATGATCCTTAAACTACAGAACGCCATATGCTACGATCCTTAAACTACAAAACGCCGTTTGATATGATCCTTAAACTTCAAAACGCCATATGCTATGATCCTTAAACTACAGAACGCCATATGCTATGATCCTTAAACTTCAAAACGCCATATGCTATGATCCTTAAACTACAGAACGCCATATGCTACGATCCTTAAACTACAAAACACCATATGCTATGATCCTTAACTTAAACTACAAAACGCCATATGCTATGATCCTTAAACTACAAAACGCCATATGCTATGGTCCTTAAACTACAGAACGCCATAATGCTACGATCCTTAAACTACAAAACGACATATGCTATGATCCTTAAACTACAGAACGCCATAATGCTACGATCCTTAAACTACAGAACGCCATATGCTATGATCCTTAAACTACAGACCGCCATAATGCTACGATCCTTAAACTACAGAACGCCATATGCTATGATCCTTAAACTACAGAACGCCATATGCTATGATCCTTAAACTACAGAACGCCATATGCTACGATCCTTTAACTACAGAACGCCATATGCTACGATCCTTAACCTACAGAACGCCATATCCTTACATACTCCTTTCGCTTACGTTCTTTACGTTCATACATCTGGTTCTAGAATATGGTTATAGAATATGGCATGCATAATATGTGGTTTTGAATATGAATGTAGATGGCTATATAAATTCTTTACGATTTGTGATGAATATGGTCCCATTATACAGGGATGTCCTAAAAATCCTCGTCAAGCCGGAAACGGGTAATAGGCAGGATGGTGACAGTTAACAGAAAAATGTGGCTGATCTTTGAAATAACTCTAGTTTACTTGAGAAACTAAATGCCGATTTTTTTTGAGAAATTACATACATACATACACATACAACCGTACATAGTCATTACCTGCTGTTGGTATTATAAACTCTAAACAACTTGTAATAAAGCACTGCCACGGTTCGGAACAAGTCTTACGAAACTTCCAATCGCTAATGGCTGTTACGAAATACTAGCCTTCAAGGCAGCTGCAAGGTTGGAGGAGCAGTCATTTATTTAATTTATTAGATTTGCATATTTCTTATGATTTATTGCATATATTCGCTTTCCGGAGTATTGCTGGAGAAATACTGTGAAGGTTTGAAGAATTGATAGGTTTTTCAGAATATGGGTTAGGCAAAGGTTTACCTATGTACACCCACATTTCTACCCAAATCTGCTGCAGTTTAGCTGAGCTCCACTCTGCGTCCAGCGCTCGGTGTGGCAACACGTCGTGTTCTGGTTTGCGACTGGTCAATCGTCATCCTGAGGATGCCTCGTTGAGAGGTGAAACACGTGTCGATTTCTTACAGAGTTTTTATGACTCTTGAAGAATAGATAATCGGAATAGGTTACTAAATATATCTACGTCAATTCTATTTAAGCTGTGCTGATCCGAGTTCGGTAAGCTTAGCAAAAGCATTTTTCTTTGAAAGCTACTTTAATGGTAGGTAATTTCGGTTACCTTCATTTCTCCGTCTCTCGACTTAAATCAGACTTTTGATCGTGCAAAACGGTTCGCAAAAACATGTTTTGAGTAGAAAAACCTGCCAACTTGAGATAATCATTCATCTCTAGAAAATTCCTGGTAAGAACATTAATAAGCATTGTTAAGATATTATGCAAGATTAATCATTTTAATTCTTTGCTTGTCATCTGTGTCGTTAGTTACGCTTATAAAAGCTTATATGGCAACATAAGATTCTCTATTGTTGACTGTTGAGCCAACCGAGTTACAAAATCCCTAATTAATCACCTTATTTACATTTATTTCGTGTATTATGTCTTCTTATATCGAAAATATATTGGATAGATATTTAAAAGTAATCTTCTAAAAATAAACACATTGACATTTCATATTCACACTACCATCAGTACTACACTCTTACTATGGTGTACTATAGGTACACCTCTGCCTATTCCTTCAGGGAATACAGGCGTGATGTTATGTTTATATTTCATACTAACTTGAGTAACGGCTTTATAGTTTACTGAACTCGCCGTAGAACCACAGTTATCGAAGAAAACAATAGCTTCTATATTATATTCTTTCGTGTTTCCTTTTGTAGATATCATGGTCACATTGGCAATTGCAAAGAAGTGATCGTTTGAATTTCTTTGTGGCTCAATCAACATTTTAAATGATCAATGCACAAGGTTTTAAGTGTGGATTTATGAATGACAACCTGCCAAAATCATGTTTATTGTTACTTGTGATAGAGAAATGCGAATACTTACTTCAAAAATTGTGCTTTTATAAATGCTGATCTCATGATGAGGAGAGGAAACGTATATGACTAAAAGAGTGCTGAATATAAATGTTGATGGATGGAGAGGAAGAGGGAGGCCAATCAAAAGATGGATGGATTGTGAGAGGAATGATATGATAAGGGAGTGAATGATAGCGTGACGGTTGACAGGGGAGAGTGGAAGAAGAAAACGTGTGGCGTCGACTCCATAGAAATATATGGCCGACTCCAAGTAACATGGGACAAGGGCAGGAAGATGGTAGATGCTGAACAATGATTTGTATCTGCGAAAAAGTAGATATTCCTCTACTTATGATAATATCTGTATACATATCAAGCAGTCGCCTGTCCTTTAGCAACTTTTCAAATGTTTGTAGATGCACTTTTAAGGTGCTAATGCTAAATCCTTCAAGCCCCAAATAAATATTGATAGGACAGTTTAGGTGCTCAAAAGATTAATTTAATATAAAGTTAAAGTATCATTGAACCTGCATTTGTGACATATAACGGATTATGATCGTGACTGGTTTATGCCTGGGTCAACAATGTGTTAAAGGTATTAAATATCATTGACGAAATGTCAACAAACAGTGTAAGTAAAGTATTTTGTTACATTGTTCTCTTTGCCAATGACGAATGCACTTACTTTGCACTTTTAACGTCACTTTCAATCTTGAGAAGTTTATATGACTAATTTTAAGACAGACACATAAAACAAAAAAAAAACAGCTTCTAAACTACTGATGTTCTCGGAACATAAGTTGCGTTTAGGTGAATCGTAATAGACACAAAATAAAATGTTGGTCCACTATAAATCGGCCACCCTGTATAAGAGACTACTTATGCTTGCCTGAAAAAGAAAAAAAGAATTAACATGGTCCTTTTTGGCCACTAGATATACTAAAGTATCCTGGCCAGTCTTTTTTTGTTAAGGAAAAAAAAATGTATCAAAGTTAAATCACCACTTCACTTCCTATTCTTATAACCATCGATGATCAAGATACTGTAAAAGCAAAATTGTATCAACTTTTACAAAACCTACTCCGTCATACAGCCAAAAAAAAACTTCATACAGACTTCTCAACGGTGAAATTATAAAAAAAAAGCGTGCCAGTAGTTACCGCGGCCCCATTTTTTTATTCATCTCTACACTTTCACTCGACAGTAGTCTTGCACCGCAAATTATGAACTATGGCAAACCATTGTTACTAATAATACTATTGTTGGTTGATTTCATTTCAAAGTTTTTTTTGTAGAAAATGGTTTTTAGGGTTCCGTACCCAAAGGGTAAAACGGGACGGGTATATCTGTTGCCGCTATAACAACAAATACTAAAAAACAGAATATAATATATATATAAAGGGGGCTCCCATACAACATTTGGCTCGTTTTTGCTCGGTATTGATAACGGCAACAGGTAGGCGCTTGAACTATTCACAGAATATTTAAGTAGTTATAATATTAATTTAAAAAATAAATAATTAAATTAAAATAAAACAAATATTTAAGGGCTCATACAACAGACATGATTTTTTTGCCGTTTTATAGATAATTGTATGGAACTGTGGCGGTATCTACATCGCCACATGCGAACTACGCATCAAAGACCTGACGTCAGACAGACGTCACATAAATCCTGCATCGCGCAATTAAAGTTTACCGTGCAGTGGACATATATACGAGAACCCAACATCAATCGTTGGGCAGTTGCCCGCCAGACACAACACCCGTCTGGTTGGAGGATCCTCCCTTTTCTATGATGGATGAGTGAACTTTACACCCTGTTCCTCATGCCCCTAAAGAACCCTTCGTGTGCGAGTCCGACTCGCACTTGGCCGGTTTTTTTGTCAGAGAGGTCTGTCTACATCTTAGTAGGTGAGCAGACCATGGGCAATTATTTGTCGGCCGGCCAGAAATTACCGCTCTATTTCACCTACTCTATTTCTGAGTCTATATTTTGTCCGTGTGCGTTATTGCATAGATTTCCATACGTTCTATAGTCGCGGACAAATTGTCCATAATCTTATCATTTCTTTCTGGAGTTCCAATCCATAGCATTTAAGGGATGATTATTGCAACGGCAAATATCTCATATCCGTGGAATAAAATTGACGTCCGACAGTTTTTGTATGGAAAAATTCAAATGACAAAAAATCGACATTATTCCTCGGACAAAGTTATCTGGCATTGAAGAAATCTGCCCGATGTCTCCCGTCTCAATCAATCTGCCCAGTCTTTTCCCTACTAAGTTGGGATCGGCTTCCAGTCTAACCGGATGCAGCTGTATACCAATATTTTACATGGAGAGTCGGCGTATCTACAAAAAAAAAACAATATTTATTACCTACTTCTCAAACATTGAGTCATACATAAACTGAGGCAGCCCCAGTAAGTTACAACAGTACTTGTGTCGGAGCTGCCCCCCCCCCCCACAAGTGATATCCTAACAATGAAAATGAAATCAAAGAACAGAATAAAAATACGCTTGACTATTCCTCAAGAGTCCTAAAAAAAACCCTGTAAGAAATCGACACGTGTTTCACCTCTCAACGAGGCATCCTCAGGATGACGATTGACCAATTGCAAACCAGAACGCGACGTGTTACCACACCGAGACGCAAAGTGAATCAAATCGCCCGTCACCCCCACTTATATAGGATTGCTGCTCGGCGCTAATTGGCTAGAATCGTTATCAGTGCGATAAGCGCGATAAGGGGCGAACAATCGCAACAAAGGCGACCTTGGCATACTGGTATTTAATTCGTTCAACAGTGTAACGTTCGCTGTATTATTTTTCTGGATGGGTCTCGATAAGTAATGGATTGTCACCCGTCCACGACCGCGGCTATAGGAGCATATCCTTCGATCGACCCGTGCGACTGTTATCATTCTTATCATGTTGCCACGAGTCTATCATTATTAAGCCTCTAAGTCATTCATCTGATAATCTACTAAAACTTTAAGCACTAATAGTATGTCCACATGAATAAATGTCTGTCAATCAAGTAGTCAATTACTTCATCCATCTTGATCAGTCAATTTCATTGTGTCGAATAACTAATTTTGTTACATACATTATTTGAAAAATTCTACACACGATTCAAGTACGCTAAAACTTACGAATTAAAAGTAGCTTAAAAAATCAGCGCCATTGACGTGCGAACTAACATATGTACAATATTATGTGATCATTAACTCATTAATATTAATGAGATGTCAATGTCTAGCGAGAGATTGACAAATGTTTCTTTTGGTTTTGTTTGACGATAGCCGAAAAGGAATACTCTTCATATACTTACATATCCATAGAGCCTTTTTAAATTACTTAGTGAAACTTCACGGACATGTTGGGTACCAGAATCAGTACCTACGTACCCACTATTGGGACACAGGTCTCCTGTCTGTCAGGGGAAATGGGGCGGTGTTTTTACTCGACTGCCCAAAATCGGAGTGTTTTTATTTTATCGCTATTTTAGATAGATACCGATATCCGTAACGCCTGAGAACTCTAGGAAGTTTTGCTAATTAATTTTTAGTGTATACAAGGTGGAGACGACAATATGACAAAAAATAAAACTCCGTATATCTAATGACGTTCTCGTTCTACATTGAAAAAATTAATCAAATATATCCAATAGTTTAGTTACGATATCTAGTCAAAGATCGGCAAACCCCGTAGTCGGTTCATCACTACTATTTAGTTTGTTTGAAAAAATGACTTTTTTAATTTCCATGTTAGGATTTATTTGATAGTTCCAAAATATTCTTATGCATTGGTGTTTTCATTTATTGTTGTATTGTCGTCTCCACATTGTATACGCTCTGCAAAGGCAAGGTAATTCTTCAGTCTTCAGATACTTATTATAAAAAAACGTTTCGAGAACCAGTTATGTAGGATATTAAGAGCAGTAAGTACCCCAGTTACTTGAGTTTAACAAAAAAACAATATAATGAATATAGTGAAAGTTTAAGTATATGACAGCAGCTGTATGATAGATACGAGAGAAAATTACTTGACAAGCAATTTTGACCGTCGTATAGTGTTTAAGTGATAACGCCCACACGGGTCGATCCATCAGTTTAAACTACGTTTGCCGGGGTTGGGTGACCGTCTTTGCATACCGAGACTCCTACGTGCCACGGAAAGTACGTTAAGCCGTTGGTCCCGGAAGTCCCGGAAGTCCCGGGTCGTCAGAAGCTCGACAACCAGTCTTACCAAGGGGTATCGTATTATCCATTTACTGAGTTGGGACTTGTGGAGGTCAGATACGCAGTAAAATACTGGTGTTCAGCTGCATCCAGTTAGACTGGCAGCCGACCCCAACATAGTTGGGAAAAGGCTAGCCAGATGATATTTTTCAAAATATTATACACCATGGTTTGCCAATTTTCGGCCAGTGCCCTTTCCACAAGGTCAATAAAAAAAGGTCATAAAAACTTAGGTATATAAAAAAACTACAGTGACATATAATATTTATGACGCATATATTGTACCAGTAATGTAGGTTACTAAAACCGGTTCATATAACGCCAAACACGAGTTTTGCCTACTTATTATTGTTTAAGTTATTTTTTTTTTTTTTTATAAACCTGTTCATAAATTCATGTTATTGAGGACGACTAGCCTACATGCTGCTTCATTAATCATTTTTTTTCCTATTCTAGTAAAGTTGTTAAATAAGTAATAGACGGAGATTGGGATTATAAAAACACTGTTTTTAAAGCGATTTTTCTCGTCCTTACTGGATCGACTCATTAAAACGCCTTATCCTCCTAAATTAAAAACCTCTCATAAATTATGTCACCTTCAGAATTATATAAGCAATAATTTAATATGAAACCTCGGTTTTTTTATGCAAGCAGGATAAAGATTTTTTTCCAAATTATATGATTAAATCTTGACGGTTATCTCGACCTCTCACGAAATTAGAGGTTAAACATAATGATCTTAAATAGCTTTTTGGTTGAAGGTTCAGGTATCGTCGCCACAGAGCACAAAAACAGTAGCATATATTAGGAATTTTTTTAGGAACATGTATGGTCCGTAAAAAAAAAACGTAAGAAAATTTGAATTTCGCGGGCTGCCCAGAAGGTTTCTAGAAGATACTACTATTTTACATGGAGCAACTGCCTATATGACCTCCCGACCCAGTTACTGGGTAATACGATACCCCTTCGTAAGACTCGCTGTCTGACTTTCTGGCTTCCGACTACCGTAACAACTGTTAAAGATCTACGTATGACAACGGTCTAACGTGCTTGCCGAGGTACGAAGAGAAGTGGATATGTAATAAACGTTCACCTCCCAACCACGGCTGTTTTTTTTATTTCTTACCCAATTATTTTTCAAGGACCCCAACTCATCTTGCCATCTCTGTCTGTGTCTGCCGATAACATATAACACATTATTTTTTCTTTATGCTAAACCCGAAAAGGGATAATTGTACTCTTAATTTTGAACAACTTTTTCTATGGGACCAACATTGAAATCGCGAAAAAAAAATCAGCTGTTCCATACGTTAATTGTGTTCACTTAAATCGACAAAATGTATGGAACAGCTGATTTTTTTTCGCGATTTCAATGTTGGTCCCATAGAAAAAGTTGTTCAAAATGATGAGTACAATGACCCCTTTTCGGGTTCAGCATAAAGAAAAAATAGTGTTGTATATGTACTACTCTTATAATCCAAAACCGTTCGTTCTAGCAATTTACCAAGAGTTATAAGACCTTTCCACTCGATCAAAAATTATGGATGCCTTCCTTAATTCCGGTCATGTACCACCTAACTCTTGTGATAATTGAGTGTGACGTCTGACAAATGTCAAATGGTGGCTAAGTATTCCGATAACTACCATTGATATTACGTGCGTAGGTTTAAGAATACAATACATTAATTATGACATTGTTACTAACCGCGACTAGATTCTTTAAAGGTTTATAGGACTGGCTCTCGGAAGTTGAGATTATATGATGATATTAAAATTCAAATTGACAACAGCCATAGTACACTCCAAAACAGAGCTGATGTTTACCGTTAAGTCTGCCAGATTGGGCGGGTTACACCTGACAATTGAACCAAGACGAATAACAGGTCTGGCCTATCTGCTATCCGCCCGGATGTAAGTAAGCAGTAGGTGAATGCAGACGAGGGTTGTCATTGAGGCAGGCCTAGAAAGCGATGACTGGACTTGTTACGGGTTTTGATTTTCCAGGATTAGATTGGCCAGAATTGGATGTTGGAAGCCCATCAGGGAGTAGAGAGACCATCATTCAGCATAGAGTGGGAAGAGTTGAAGAAGAAAGAGAGTGAAAGTGAGAAAGATTGCCCACGAAGAAGGTAGGAAGAGAATATAGAACTTACTGAAGGAGTAGTGGGACAGTAGGACAGAAGGTTGATGAAAAAAAAACATCAGAAACGAATGTAGTCACTCTTCGGTCATCGCGTCAGTCCGGTCTTGTGTCCGACGCACGCCTCACGTGATTAAAGCATGGACACAGTTATTTAACACCAAATATTTTGTAAAAACAGATACATAATATGCGAATTTATTAAAATATGTAGGTAGATCATCTGTTTCCTGGCTAATGTGTGTGACAGATTGTTGCTAGAGCAAAGATTCAAAAGGTCATGTTTTATCATTAGCTGCTCTTTTAGTAGGACCATGACGTTTAAGATTATTAACATTGATTTATTTATATGTTATGTGATGGGTGATAAGTGTGATAACATGCATAACTAACAATTTATAGATTCGATCATCTTTCCCAATTTTTGACACTATGTCTATGCCCGCCAATATATACACGTTTTTCATAGAGATTGTATGCAATATGACTGCAAACATTGAAACATCTCAAATATTAATTTCCATTTCGGTCTGATAGGTTATGGTGCAGATTTATTCTAACTAATAAGCTTTGTGAATCGTAAAACTAGTTCGTCAACTTTCAGTACTGAAACTGCTTTTTTCTATGACTAGAATCTAGATAAGTATCTTCTTCTTCTCCATACGAAAACTACCTTTTGGCAGGGGCGACTAGCATCATTTTTTTTTTTTCGGTTTTGACGTTCTATAGTGCCTAATAGAAATAAATTATTTGAGTTTCTTCTGTTTTATACTACTTCTTTTTTGTGTCAATGAGTCCATTTTCATATTTTATAAAAGCTTCGACTAGAAGCAGCTCAGAAAGCTTCAGCCTCGTTGACAGCGTTAGCATTGGCCCCGCAAAGATCTTTTATGGTGCAGGTGTTATTGCTTATTGCACAGAGGAGGAGACAGAAACAGGAGATGTGGCCTTGTTTGTGGTGTGGCTTCACAGTCACATTGTGGTTCATCGGGTAACCGCTACGTGCTGTAAGTACAACTTTGTCAGATGGGGTATCATCTGACTGAGTTGTACATACAGCAGCACCTGGCTTCGTAATCGGTTAAAGGATTTCACGTACGAATCTTAGAAACTACTTCATTTCTCTTTCCTTTTCTTAAAACCGACAGATCAGTATCTTTCGTATCTTGCTTGCATTAGAAAGCTCAATGAAAATAGTTTGTAACTATTTCAACTTAACTGTGGTCAGTAATTGCTACGCAGCAAGTAGCGGCTCGGTCAAGGCGAGCGCTGCGGCTTCGCTGAGCATATTCGATCTCACCTTGGAATTTATGCCAACGGTTTTGTTAATGGAGTTGTGAAGTATGATGGGGTTTTAGATTCCAGTGACGTGATAAATATTGCCACTTTCTCTGAATTCCCTCAAGAAGCTAATATAAGATCGGGAAGACCATAGTAGTAGCAGTGTTTGAGCCGATGGTTGTTTAAAATACACACTGAACAATTTTACATCAGGTAGGATTATTAAGCACATTATGTGATCTAATAATAATTGAGAATAATGTATCTGATCGAATGTCTTATTTGAAAGGTCCTAAGGCTTTAGTAGCACAGGTGCATCTACATCGCCACATGCGAACTACACATCACACTGACGTCACGTGAAATCCTGCATCGCGAAAGCAGAGTTTACCGCGCGAGCAGCATATTTAAATATAACTTCCCGAAATCAATCGTTGGGCACCAGACACGACACCTGACTGTTCTGAAGATCTTCCCTTTTCTGTAGAAGATGAGTGAACTTTATAACCTGTTCCTCAAGCGTTTAAACAACTATACGAATATAAACTATAATAGATATAGACTATGTTATGTAAATAGGAGTGGCTGCTGAAGCGTAGTCTGATGATGAATAATAAATGTAAAAATCACCTACTTATTCTTCTGAATACAATTAATTTCCAATCAATCACGTCTGTCCGACACATAAAGTTAAAAAGAACATCGTTAATATGTCAGACGACAATCAGACAATGACATAATCAATTATGTATTGAATATAGTGCGAAACATTATACGTACTGTTGGTGCCTTTATATAAAAATCTAGCGTTAGATCTGTTGCTATCGTGAATGTAGCTACTTCATTTGTATGTACGAGGAATGATTGATTTCTCATTCAGTATTGGTGATCTGTAAGGGTCACAGATCGTGGATATTAAAACGTTTTTTGGGTAAATTTATTTAAAAGTTTGCGATTAATTCTAGTATAGGTGTCGGGGGGGGGTAAAGGTCGCGCTATCTAATCTTATATCATTGTTTGTCTACCTGTGGAGGAGCTCGTGGCTAAGTGATAACAGCCGTACGGGTCGATCCATCAGGTTAAGATACGCTTGCCGGGGTTGGTCGGTGGATGGGTGACCATCTTTATATACCGAGACTCCTCCGTGCCTCAGAAAGCACGTTAAGCCGTTGGTCTCGGAAGTCACTCGTGGATTTTTGACAGCCGTTACAGATCGTCAGAAGCCCGAAAGTCCGGCAACCAGTCTTACCAAGGGGTATCGTATTACCCAGTTACTGAGGTGTGGAGGTCAGATAAGCAGTCGCTCGATGAAAAATACTTGTATTCAGCTGCATCCGGTTAGACTGGAAGCCGACCCCAACATAGTTGGGAAAAGGCTATACAGATAATTGTCTGCCTGTGTGTCTTTGTCGTTTATAACTGACTTATGTTTATTTCTGCCTTTCTTCATCAGACACCTGAACTTTTACATCTACATATGATGGCGATTACCAAGATTCTGTGATATTTGACAAGATTCAAAGCTAATATTTAGAGATTGTTGACTTTGCCCACTCAAACTTCATTATTGATTGATATTTCGTAAGTAATTTCGTTACTACTTTATTAATTATGCATATCTAATGGCGAAACGTTTGTTTTCTTGTTGGTTTTACTAGCGTTAAGTTAAATAAATAAACCAAGCACCACGGCTACATTAATCATTCAATTCAAGGTACAAAACATATATTGAAGTATCATATGGTCATTATAAAATAATTTTCCGATAAAGGTTGTACAAATATTGGAATTGTTAGTTAATTAAACACTGTTTACAAACAAACATTCGGTTCAATAATGTCCAAACTAATATTAATTCGAAAGTAACTCAGTCTGTCTGTATGTTAACTTTTCACGCCTAAACCACTGAACGGATCTCGACAAAATTTTGCAAGGATATAGATGGCACCCTGGGGAAGTACATAGAGTACTTTTTATCGACATACCGCGCGGGCGATTCCGCGGGCGGAAGCTAGTATTTGATAATGTTTACCATGTGTATTCTGATTGATTGCTAGTATGTTGACATTATTTGAATGAGCTATATAGTAGTCATTGGGCCTCTAAATTATTGATATAATTACCTAATTCCGGATTTATAGTTCAAGTTAAAAGCATCATAGTGATCAAGTAAAGCCCGATTTACAAGGTACGTAAAGTTGTAGCAACAATACAAGTTGCACCGTGTAAACAGACGATACAACAAGTCATTTGTTGCTTCAATTTCATTGAATCAAGACACTTGCATCGTATAACGTGTGGGCTTCACCTATGTAATTATAAGAAAACAAAAAAGCTGATAAAGATGCGTATGAAAACTTGTTTTAAAGTTTTTTTGAAGCTTGACTTCAAATTGGGTTTAAAAATATATATTTATAATGGGGATTGAAAAAAAAAAACATTTTTTATTCAATGAACTCACATCCCACGGACAAAAAACTAACAACTTGAGATTGACGCAAAAAACACGTGAATACTTGCTGACCTATGTCAATTCCATAAACCATACCATGACCATGGATTGACGTAACCTAACCACATCAATTTTTATAACAGCAACATGGATAATAATGAATATATGCCATCGTCAACAGTAAGGCCGTTTTTCAAAGAGAACGAGTTAACGGCGCCGGCGCCGAAGTAGCGATACCTACTTTTACTATGACCGCGTATATAATAATCTCGTTTCTCGTTGACGTCCCGTTGACGTTGTGCGGTGGACAAACTATGTATGGAATATATGAATAGTTTTGGCATTGTGAAATGAAGCTCTAGTTTAATGTTTTTAGATATTGCATCCCACCAAAAACATTTTCATGTAAAATGTTGTCAAGACGAGACCATATGCCTCGCACTGTCAAAAAGTTATCAAATCTCATGTAGAGCCAAGCTTCTAACTCTACACGCCCTAACTCCACAAACTTTACACCTTAGTCAAAATATGTGGATTGGCCGGTCGGTTAAAAAAAACGACGAAGCGCTTCGAGAAAAGGTAGGTTGCGTTTCGGTTGCCTAGTCTTGGCGGGGGCACTCCCATACCCCCAGATTTGCTTTGTAAAAACAGTGGATAAATCTGTAAGATTTTCAAGGAAATCGCTTCATATGCTTGAAAAATTCGTCTCCTCAACAACATAACGCAATGAAAGTTGTCTAATGGCATGGCCATTGTAAATTACCCCCCAGGACCTTATCACATTTCCAAACATTTTCTTAAGCATTTTGAAAGGAATTTCAAACCTTCCATACTTTAGTCACGAAAACTGATAATGGTAGAATTTATCAAAGATTGCAACAAGTGAATAACAGGTGTGTTGTCATCATCATTGATTTATCACTAAGAACCGGTTTTCCCTCGGCTACCTTATAATTCGTGATGAATGGAATGAATGATTCGACGCTGTTTAAATTTCTTATCCAAACCTTATATTTATTACGTTGAAAAATCACGTTTATGTGATTAATAACATATACATATAATTTTGTTTAATTGTCCTCATAGAAACTTTGAACATCAAAATATCATATATATATCTCATATATATCACAATAACATCAAATTATAACGTGTTTCTCTTATAAATCTATAACGTCATATTTAAGATTAATGATGTTTTATTTTTTTAATAACCTGCTCACTTATCCTATCCTACTATATAATATTATAAATGTGAAAGTTTGTGTGTTTGTGGGTTTGTGTGTTTGGATATTTGTTACTCAATTACACAAAAACGGCTGAATGGATTTGGATGAAATTTGGCAAACATATAGTTTTAACACATAGGATACTTTTTATCCCGATATTCCCACGGGATCGAGACTTACGCGGGTGAGACCGCGGGGCGCAGCTAGTAATTCGATAAATCTCCATTTTCAATGTGGTTTTTTTTAGATCTTTGTCTAACTACAGCCTACATATAATGTTGTTTTATTGTCAGCATTATCATAGAAACTTTGAACATCAAAACACGCAATTATAACGTGTTTCTCTTATAAATCTGTAACGTCATATTTAAGATTAATGATGTTAATGTTTTTAATCACCTGCTCACTTATAATTCGATAAATCTCCATTTTCAATATGGTTTTTTTTTTAGATCTTAGTCTAACTGCACCCTACATATAATTTTGTTTTATTGTCATCATTATCATAGAAACTTTGAACATCAAAACATGTAATTATAACGTGCTTCTCTTATAAATCTATAACGTTATATTTAAGATTAATGATGTTTTAGAATCACGCTCACTTATAAATCGATAAAACTCCATTTTCAATATGGTTCTTTTTAGATCTTTATATTTGTTTCTAATAAAAACTTGCAAGAATAAGCTTTTATATTAATTAAACAACTTTAAGCCACTCGAGTCTCGGGAGTCTTTCCGTGTCTCAGTCATTAGTCATCGCTTTGAAAGGTTAACTAAAAAAATATATCATTTCTCACGTGTTCACGTCCACAGCTTCCTCATCACAACTAATGACGATACTTAGTACAAGTCCAAGTGTCTTTATTAATGTTATCATTCTATTCAAACAATTATCCCTCGGCTTCATAGTTCCACCTGTTTGATAAACATGTTCATAGCACACAATAACAAAGAAAGGATAGGTGGCAAAGGTGGGTGTAAAAGTTTATAATATGCCACTAACACAGCTATTAACAATAGCTGTGTTAGTGGCATATTATAAACTTTTATTGACATCATCGGAACATAAGATAACATGATATAACACAAGCTCATTTATCTATTGCATTTTATTGCAATCGAAGTCTTCCCAGTTCATCGGTCACATGTCTTGTCCAGGTAGGGCTGCTAAGCCGAATAACTTGGCTATTGGTTTATATTTATGCCTTGTGCCGCGAATGCACATGCTTGTGGCACGGATTATTGAGATAATTATTCATGATCTTAGTCAACCCAACACTACGCTCATGGGCCTATTCCAGTGGTCAGCGATTGCAGCTCCAAGATGTTTTACGAAGGTAGACATTTGTTGGGACAGATGCAACATATATCCGTAATTTTTCGTCTTTGGCGGATTTTAGTACAAAGGCGGCAGGGCGTGAAATATAAGAAGCAAGTTCAGTGTCTATGACACGGATATCGCCTCCCTCTAAGCACCCCAAACGCTTCTGCAAGAAAGGTCTCCGCGTAGTTCGCAATCTCCTTCAGTTACTTTGTTAGTGGCATTCATTAGACCGTCAAAGTCAAAGGTGCCAGGTGACACTTGGGACATTCCAACAAGTAGGTCATGTTCTGGACAGCCCCGCACACACATTGACTGTGCAATGTCAATACTAGTGCAAGAGTTAGCTTTCCGTACAATGAGGTCAGCTCATACTGGAAACGTATAACTTGATATATAGACGTGTGTACTGTTTACCATCTAAAAGGAAGCCACATAGTTATTCGTCCTTCTTTACAATGTGTTGCGGGTAAATTCCGATGATTTTTTGTTTCGTTTTCCTCTTCTTTCTAATGAATGGAGTTTGTAATGTCAGTTTGTTGGGCATGGATGTTAGTATGGAAACGTGTTCTTAAGTTTAGTAGATAGATAAGCAGCAGTTTTATGTAACGATCCTGCAACAATAGGTAATAATAAAAACAGTAACTCACTTTAAAAACAGTAATTTGGTTATTGTTTTTTGTCCTAAAATAGAACGATTCAACGATAGGTTTCAAAGAAGTCATGAAAAAATATCCCACATGAGATAGTAGGTAGTTATAATAACTATGCATAAATTGTGGTTTCAATTATAATAATAGGTAAGTAATTTGTAGGTGTTAAGTTCATATTATTTGCATAAATTGTATAATGACTTGGTAATGTTTACTCATGATATTCGCTTAACTGGCAACAAAGTTGCAAAAAAAAAAAAATACCTATGTCAACTTTGCAATTAGTAATTTTTTAGACAGCATAGATTTTCAATGAAAGTTATTATTTCTTTTTTCTAAAGGTCATAATCAGCTCCTTATCAATGTAGGCTCCTTTAGGACCAATTTCAGAAAACTGCAGAATGGACTGAAAGTTAAATATCTTCTCGTGTATAAATAATTGATTTCGTAGAATAATTTGAATACTAATTAACGGCGTAATTAATCTATTCAATTGGTAATTAAAACAGAGTTCAATTTAGAATTTGAAATGCAAATTACTTATTAATCATTTAAGTATCTTATTATACAAAAATATACAACAATTCTTTTAATCTTCGTGCTTACTGCTCTTTATAGCCCTATATTTAGGTCAGCAGATGCAAAATAAAGTAATATTTTTATAACATTTCGTATGTAGTTTTCAAGGACACGCGATGAATAATTACTTCCATCTAACAAAGGCATCTGACAGTGTTTATCACAAGTTAACGTTGTGCCCTCTCGCTTATTTCATTGTTTTTCCTATTTAAATCCTTATTGGAGGCAGAGGTCGGTGCCAAGTATTGTCTGCAGTGGATCTGAGTCACGTCAGGGTCAAGGTTGTACCGAGTATAGTAAACACGTGAGGAGTGCCGCAAGGAGTGTGATTGGGACCTGTGGTATTTATACAACAATGATGTGTTAGATTATTGTTTTGGAAACTTAGACATGCTTGAATAGAAGGTGTTAGGCGGATGAAACGTGTTTAAATTATGTAATTTTGGCTGGTTATTATAACAGGTTCACTTATTATCCAAAGGTTCGGACAGTTCTAGGGTGAAAGCAACGTTTGTTTAAAATTAATTATAAAAATTTCCTTATTCATTGAATATGTTTGTAAAGATAATTTATTAGATCGTAATTTATGAGGAGCAAACCTCGTTAGATATTGGTCGTAAATAAAAATCTTGAGTCTCGATTATTCGATAAATTACCATCTAGTTTTTAGGAAGGTCACAGACGGATATCTATTAATGATACTGATTAACAACACATTTCAAAACTACATTTACAATTAGAAATGTTACCAATACCAAAATATAATAATATCGATACGAAATTGCACTTGCAAATCGATTACAATAAGATCAATATGAAGATACGTAAGTGAATTTATTACTTACATAAATCATAATTCGTAATTATGTTAATAAATAGCGTTTAGTTATATTTTTAAATAAGTATATTATATTTTATAGTAATGTAATAATTAAAAATATATTTTTTAATTCGATTATCGATATCGTTTAGCATAGTTTATTCATAATAATGTAATTATAGTGGTGGCAACATTTGATGTAAAACTCTATCTGGCATTTGTCAATGTCAAAAAGTTTGACTTCTCCCGCGTGTTATCACGAGCAACTAATTAGTTTCGTATTTTTTTGTATGTGTTGTTTATTATTGTGTTTCTGGACCCCGATTTTTCTACCATTTACGACCTTGGCTGTTGAAACTGAGGATAATGTGCTAAAAGTCATTATTTTAATTAATCATTTAATAGTTTATTTCATGATAACGTTCAAATCAGAAGTATCAAGTGGTCAACATAAAAAAAAAAACTATATAAACGTTTTTTGGTGTGTTTCAAATAGAAAACTAATTATACTATCAAATTCTATATTTATATTCCTTTTTTATGAAATATAGTTCATCTTTGTCGGTTCTGGCCGAGTCTTGTGGGAGACCCTGGCATTGTCTTTTAAAGTTTTTTTTATTTATTTAAACTATTTCCCAATTTAAAAGCATATGTAAATACATTTTCTTTCATAATCACCCAAAATGAAACGGAAGCGAATGGAAATAAATTTTCTCAATATTTCATCATTACATTTCAAAGTCCGTGTTTTATAACAAAAAGTTTCTGAATTTTTTGTGACGTTCAAAAAATTTAAGGAAAATCGAAAATGTCATTTAGATGATAGGTAGGTAATAATTTTTAGTGATTTATTTGTTTTCAGGTACTTATTTATTAAAATTTGTGGCGTTTGAAATGTCATTGGCAATATATTAGTCCGCAAATAATATTTTAATTTATTGCCAAACTTATTAATTTACATTTTCAAAATGTTTCCGTAAAACTATTTTTTTTCCTTATTATTATTTTATGACTAAAATTACAATATTGTGATAACAAAAGTAAGTATGTTTCACAAAAAATCTGCTTTATCGTCAGTTTATGACAAAACGTAATTTGTACATAAATCATTGTAATTGTTTTATCGAAGTATTGTGTTTATATGAGTTACCAAACTTCAATATTGTGTGGCATAGTGCTGAAAATACTTGATTGCAGCATCTTTAAATCTAGACCCAGACGAATCAACACTTCTCACTTTAACTTTACCTGGGTAGACAAAAACGGACAACAGTCTACATAAAGTATACCGTTAGAGTTAGTACAGACTTGCCAGCACTACATATTTTATTAATAACTAGCTGTTGGGAGCCCGCGTCTTTGCCCGCATGGACCCATTTTCTTCTTTTTCTAAATAAAAAATAGCCTAAATTACTCCTTATAACATCTGCTATCCGCCAGTGAAAATCGGTTCAGCCTTTTCGGAGATAAGCCGGAACAAACTGGCTACGGACAGATGTCCATTTAACACCGCTCTATCACCTAAACACTGCGTAATCAATGACGGAGATGAAAGTTGGGTCAGTGGCTCGTCTTAGGGGCGGAGTTTTAGGAGTTGGAGTATAAGCTTAGGGGCACTATGAACAGCAAAGAAAACCAATTTTTTTTTTTTTTGGTTAAAACAATTTTTTAGGGACGGGATTTTTTTTTGCAGTGTCGGGTTAATCTGGACCATAGAAACCATTATGGTTCCCAGAAGTATGGCCCTACGATGCGCCATTTCCGAGATAGGCTAGCTTTTGAATATTTTTACTTTTTTTAAAAAGGCTCTCTATTTCCAAAATGGTAGCTCGGATGAAAATCTTTTCTCGAAAAAAAATTAAAAAACCAACGACATGTGGAAAAAAAAAGTTATAGTCAAAAAAGTAAAAAGTCACACTTAGTCAAAAAAAGTCCCAAAAAATTTTCGCTCCATAGCGCCCCTAAGGCTACACTCCAACCGAAAGTTGCTCCACCGGCCAACAACGACCTCTTATGTCATTTGGTTGCAGTGTTGTGGCATTGCTTCGTGAAGTAATGGCGTGTAGTGGACATTTTGTACCTCTGTAGGTTGGTCTTTCTAGAAATGGTTCAAGCTTAAAATTGTTTCCCTGAAAATTATGGGGCAATCGTTGCGATTTTCCATAAGTTAAGAGTGAGGCGCCTACCACCACCGCTTAGATGACGCTCTACAGGACATATAGCTTCATCTCTCTCCCCCACGAAATAAGATTAAAATAATACTGCTGTAAGCGGTGGGGGTTGGCTCCAGGAATCGTCTCCGTCTTAGTGGAAACGCACTCTTACGCTTAGAACCTGGCAAGTATGTAATAATTGTAACTTTAAAAATTTGTCTTTATCGAAATAATAGGTCTTTACCTATGAAATAGCCGTTTTGTATGAAAAAATTTAAACGAATTTTTTTCATGAATTTTTTATTTGTATTAATCGAAGTAATCACCCATGCAATCAATGCATCTTTGCCATCGCAGTGGCAGTTTATTGATGCCCTTCTTAAAGAAATCAGCTGGACGGGAGGCAACAAATTCTTCAAAGGCATTTTGTACTGCCTCTCGGGTATTGAATTTTTTTCCCGCCAAGAAGTTATCCAAATTCTGGAAAAAGTAGTAGTCTGTAGGCGCAAGGTCTGGTGAGTAGGGCGGATGACGGAGAGCTTCCAACCCCAGTTCTTGCAACTTGGAGACCGTCTGCTGTGCAGTATGAGGTCGCGCGTTGTCGTGCAGGAGCAGCGGAGACGAGCGATTGACCAATGCTGGTTGGAGATGCGCCAGCTTCTCCATCATTGTGTTCAGTTCTTCACAGTACACATCTGCAGTAATGCTCACCCCGTTTGGTAAGAAGCTGTGATGAATCACACCGGCGCTAGACCACCAAACAGTGACCATCACTTTTCTAGGGGTAAGTTTTCGTTTAGGGCATTGTTTAGGTGCTGAACCAGGATCCAACCAACTTGCTGAGCGCTTGCGGTTATCACACAGAATCCATTTTTCATCGCAGGTAACAATGCGGTTCAAAATTCCTTCATTTGTGTGTCTGTTGAGCAGTGCAAGGCACGTCTCGACGCGTACTTCGCGCTGGCGATCATTGAGTTCGTGGGGCACCCATTTGTCAAGCTTTTTTACCTTGCCAATTTGACGCAAATGGACCAATATTGTTTTGACGCTAACGTCGAAAGCTGCTGCTAATTCAGCCGTAGATTGTGTATCATCAGCTTCCACAATCGCCTTTAATTCGTCATTGTCGACCAAAGTCTTCGGACGACCGCGAGGTTCATTTTTCAGGTCGAAATTTCCAGAACGGAAGCGAGCAAACCAATAACAGGTGGTGCGTTGGTTTGTAGTGTTAGCTCCGTAAACGTCGTTGATGTTGCGTGCCGCTTGTGCCGCGTTGCTGCCACGACGGTACTCATATTCCATAATTACTCGAATTTTTAACGTATCCATGATGACGAAAAAGATTGAAATGCGATGAAAATGTAACACTAATCAATAAAGAAATGACTACTTTTGGAAAAAAAAATCCATGTTTTTAAAATAAAATTAATTTGAAATTAGAATTCTTAGCCAAACAAAAATTATTTTGATTTGAAATGGCCAGTACTGCAGAACGGCAATTTCATAGGTAAAGACCTAATATCTCGAGGAATCGTGAACTTGGTTTTAATCGCTAAAATGCAATCAGCAGTCGTGGTGGTGATCAATGTTTGTTTCCTAACTGTGTGGGAAGAGCCTTTTGGCCTATATACATTACAATTTGATATTATTCATAAATGTTGTCGTTATACGTGGCAAGGAATTCAAATTCCCACCCGTGGTCGTCGCTAATGATATTTTTTTATAAGTTTGTTGACTCCAAATTGTGCAATATTTTATCAACGTCATTATTGTCATTACCTTTTGGAAGGTCATAGTTATCTGTTATAACTATCAAGATTTTATCTCGCCTTGTTTTTGTTCTTGTGAGAAAATTGTTAACGTTATTTTAAAAAGTCATAATTATAATGTGACCATGTCTCGACCAAAATCGACGCGTCTTATGTTCGAGAATATTCCTTGTAAATTCTGTGACGTTGTCATCATGAGAATCTCGTTGTTTTAATAATGTTATTACTAAATTAACATATTTTGTTAATTATTGTTGTTAATTATTGTTATTAATTGTTTTGCTGTGAGTTTTTATAACATAACAATGAAGTTTTAAATTAAACTAGTTAACTACCCGACAGACGTTTTCCTATCTAAATTACAATAATTCGTACAAAATTCCCATAGAAAATAATTTTTCATTAATTAATTTTTATTTTAGGTGTATGTAAATAATTTTGTTAGAATTTTGATGGACAAAATAGTATATTACTGCCCCAGCCTGCAAAAGGGGCATAAATGGACGAACGTGAACATGTGGGCCGAGGTGAAGCCGAGGTACACATACGTGAGTCTATCAATGCTTTTCTCCAATAATGTGCGGAAACTTTGTACATTAATTATAAATTCCAGAATTAGTGACGAATAACGATAATTTTTCACGGGCCAAGATGTTAATTTGTTTCTTTTTTACTTTAAACAGCCCGAATTGCAATCCAAATCAAAATACAAATAAAATCTTTGATAACTTACCTCCTTGGTTGCCATTGTGTCGAAGTACAAAGTTCGTTCCATTTTTAAATTACACGACAGATATGAGTTTTCCTAGTTATATAATCGGCTGCTAAATGGATTTTCATACTAATATTGCCGGCCTACTCATTTATGTATTTCACCAGTACAGCATTTTTGATTCATCTCAAAGAAGGTTATCAAAATAATGCTCGAATTTTCAAGCATTTTTGAGAAAATTACATTAAATTAACGATATCCTTCGTATAACACAAAATAAATAAATACAGCTAGAATCTTCGAAACGAGAATTTATATCTCAAAACAGTCAATGTCATCTTGAGCATTTATTTTGTTTTTCCTAAAATATTGCTGGAACTATCCGGGTCTTACTATAAAAACTTAGACACTTGTTCACCGTGTGTCTCAGTCTTACGTCAAATAAATATAAATATCGTGTTAAACATATACTCACATTTTTTTTTTTTGTTTAGTTAGTTTTACTAACTAAATTGTGTTGTCGTTTCGGCTACTAACATAATAACTAGATACCTACCAAAAAGTTCAAAGTTCGACGGCTCAAGTTGCTGCATTGTCGTCACCACATGACGCTGGTGGAATAGTCGACATTGGTTCAGTAGCCAAAGCAAAAAAATAAAAAGTGATAAACATGGTTTCGTGGTAGTCAAGTTTTTCGAGATCTTTCTAAAGATGCTACAGATTCCTGTCCTGTGCTTGTCCAAAGTCATCTTTACTTGTTGTTTTTTTCTCTCTACCAAAAACATTTATTTCTGTATGGAAAAACAAAATTAAAGTCATATTAAAATTAGTCTGAGAATCAGCACCTTTTGTACGTTAAAAATAACTCAAACTCAAAGCATTTATTTCAATTAAACCATTTACAGGCACTTTTGAATTGTCAAGGAGTCAGTCAGTCAGAAATATGAAGCTAGTTGGGTATTCCAAAGCGTAGTAGGTATCTATGGAAAAGAATGGGCAAGAAACTGCAAGGACACTCCTTTAAATCAAAATATTGTTACAATAATATTGGTTACATCATTCATGTTGAAATTATATATGTGAGAACAATGTAGAAAGCACGTTAAAAGCGTCCGCAATTATAACATAAAAACAATTCAAAAATTAAAATAAGCCATGGCAGCTAAGACATAACCAGTCATGACTGACGGCGCCCGTTCACGAACATGACGCATGGCTCAGCACCATTCAGCTCAACCATTTTGAAGGGAGCTAAATGATCCAACACACGCGCCACCATCAGCGAGAAATTTTACATAAGACAATCCCTTAAATGGTCTACCCTTCACCACTTCCTAGTGCTTTAGTTTGAAAGGAGTGGCGCAATGTAATCTCTGCAATATTCTGCAATATCCAGGATACGTATTGTATGCGCAGAATTGCGCTAGTTTAGCTTCAATTGCACAGATGCGCATTGTGTGCATTTATAGAATAGCCATTCACTCTCTGTTGCAGTTATTGCTATTGTAACATGATTTAACTATTTTAACTGTGTTAAATTGGGTCGATATAGCATCCTGTATATAATGATGACTGAATAGCTTCATCAGAACTTGAGGTATTAGATAGACAATTATTTTGGCAAGCCAAAATGCAAGCCGCCTCTGTATATTTGTGTGCTTGAAATATTACTTATATAAATAAAGTAAAAGGTACCTGTGGATGGTAGAATTAGGCATGAGAATTTGAAATTGCTAGATGATATGGCTGACTACCGCGATAACGACTAATAGTGAAGTATGGAAGAAAGGGACATGTTGCGCTGATCCCAAATAAATTGGGATATGGGCAGTAAAATGATGATATTTGATTTTATAAGATTACTAGCTGCGCCCCGCGGTTTCACCCGCGTAAGTGTCGATCCCGTGGGAATGTCGGGATAAAAAGTATCCTATATCCTATTGCAGGTCATGGTGTACCCATGCGCCAAATTTCATTTAAATCCGTTCAGCCGTTTTAGCGTGAAAGTGTAACAAACAAACAAACTCGCTTTCGCATTTATAATGTCAGTGAGGGTAATTAATCAAAACTTGCTGTTGTTTTTAAATTGTAAGTAATTAACATACAAAACGGCCATGTGCGAGTCGGTCTCGCACACGAAGGGATCCGAACCCTAGATCGAGCAAAAAAGCCGAAAAAAAAACACGTTTCATGTACTTATGAGGGACCACCTTTATTTAATGTTTGTTATTTGTTGTTATAGTGGCAATAGAAATACACAATGTATGAAAATTTCAACTGTCTACCTATTATGGTTCATGAGATACAGTCCGCTTATAGACAGACGGACAGCAGAGGCTGTATAAGGCTTTTTATTTTATTTGAATAAATAATTAAGTTTTGCGTATTACACGTGTTTTGATACTTACAATGTAAATAATAATTAATAATAGTAGGTAAGTATAGTGTAGTATTTGAAAACTTTTAACCAGAAATACAAAAACACCATACAATGTAATGGTCATTTATCTTAATTTAAAAGTAATTAATTTACGTAGTTTTGTAATTCGGTATTTGTCGAAATAAAACTTCGCTCAAGCGAGTACCTTTTAGAAACACGTGGATATATTATATAACATCACGCCTGTATTCCCCGAATGGTTAGGCAGAGGTGTACCCATAGTACAACACCCACATTTCGCCAGTTACGTTTAAGTCCCATGTAATAGGGGCCGAGCCTATTGCCATCAACCGGGCACAAATCCAGACTGGGCTGCTACTGAGAAATTTCAGATGGACAAACCCAATAACACTGCCCAACCCGGGTATCGAACCCAGGTTCTTATGCTCAGCAGTAGCTTCCTATGCTAGGCAGAAAAACGTGTAAAAATGAAATTATTATAATAATCAGGAAACAATTATTATTAGAACAATGTAATGGAAAGTTTTGCTCGCTGGGTCAAATGCTAGTAATTGTTTGATGATAATTGCTAATTGCGGGGCGTGACTTGTTTAATTGTTGCTGCATATATTTATACTAATTGGTGCAGTTTCTGTTTATTAAAATAAATACCTATGTGTCAATAAGTACATTATATTTAAATGTTGGCTAGATTTTAATTACATTTATTTTCTTATTAAAAACTAAAAACAGAATGGGACCAAAATTTAAAAAAAGGTTCATTAAAAAGATAAAATTAAAATGGCTTGCAATAAGGATACAATTTATCTAATAAAAACAAAAGAAATATAAATAAACAAATTACTCACAAAATAAATAAATTCTAAAATATGTGAATAGACTAACATGCAATGTGCTCACGGGTCAATTAAAACAACGCAGCGTTCTAAAACTAGCTTAATGGCCTTCATAAAATTATCTATGAATGGGTTAGGTTTATATGCAAATGACGTAGGTAACATAGATGTGTTAAAGTTTAAAATCACCTAATATCGTCTTTTAATTAAGTAATAATCAGACGTTTACACTGGGTTTTATTTAAGGTACCTAATTGTTGCTTGACAATTACTGATCGCGTCACATAGACGTCAAATGCGGAAAACATCGACCCGACATAAAAACGCCCCCGGCCATTGCAACTGTCTGCGTCGTAATTTCAACAACAGTAATTAAAATATATATGAGAATTTAAGCCATGATAAAGCCAACATACATAAACTCACGTATTTTTCCTTTTCAGAGCTAGAGAACTCGAATATTCTAGCATAGTAACTACCTACTGAATTTAAATTACTCACGTCTAAAGCCGAGATCTTTATACGTTACAGACACGTACTTTACAACGTTCCCACTGCTGGGACACAGGCCTCCACTCGGTGACAGGGAGTGGGTCGTAATCCACCACGTGGGCCCAGTGCGGGTTGTTAGATGTCACATATTACACGTAGTTTGGCTAAGCGTTATTCCTGACACTGTCGCGCAACTGTCAAACTGCAAGCGCAAGATAGTGATAGAATCACGTCCTACGTGACGATTATAGATCTCGCCCTAAATTTATTTCCACCTACATTTATTTCCAAATTACTAAAATACATTCTCTCTTTGTTACAGGACAATGGACGAAGAAATATCACAATAATGACCTGAATCAAACCAACAATCATATTTCACTGTGATTTAAGTTTTAAGTCAAAAGATCTCCCTAAGTTAAGCATAAATGGTCAGAGTTATTTAAAAGAAAAGTGGTTTTGTGAAAATGCCCGCGATTTTGACAAAGATTAGGGAGCAGGCGTCGAGGGTGCAGCCTTCGATAGCGTTGGGGGTTGGAGTTGGGGTCGCTTTAGCTGCCTGTGCTGTGTACGGAACGAGGGACAAGAAACAGACGCCTCCGTGTAACAATAATAATAATTATAAGGTAATCAAAAACTTTTAATATGAAAGATATAGGTTATTTAAATGACCGTTAAAACAGTTGTGATTAGAGACGACTGAATGGAGGTGATAATTATGATAAATTAACGATGATTATAATATAACGAATACATCAGGCTTTATATTCAGAGTAAAAAGAAAAACTGTAAAAGGTGTCTGATAAACTTCCAATCTCTCTCAACAGTTTAGACTATGCAATAACTCCTCCTCAGATGAGGTAAGCCTTTCGGCAATAGAAAGTTTATAAAGATGAAGGAAAAATTTAAAAACTATCGTGCCATCATCGTCACGAACAAGAAGAAGATAATGTAGACAAAACACAAAGCTATGCATTTCCTGATCCACAGTATTTCAATACCCACCGATTTAACAAATATGTTTCTTCCTAGGTCGCTAAAAATGGCAAGCTACACAACGTCGACAATGGCACGGCAAACGGCGACACATGCGGCGGCCGCTGCGGCGCGGAGCAGTGTGCACTCTGCAGAGGAGATGCCGACACTGACAATAAACAGAATATTGTAAGTAAATGATTAATTTAATTAAAAGCTTACCAACTAAATATACCTATAGGTACACAGCTTTAACCCAAAATCTTTTTCGTAATTATAGATCTCGCATATACGTAAATTAAAGGAAAGTATGGCACTATTAATAAGCGTACCTACCTGCTTCATGTTAACACAACACTTGTTATATTTTGCCAACACTAAATAATGGCTTGCCGCACTAGCACTCCCCTTTCCGACCCAGATCACTTGACAGACAAGGACTATGGTTGTACTAAGAATTAAGAATTATATATATAGAACTAAGAATTATATAAATAAGTAATAAACCTTGAATACTTCAAAATCTCTTTATTAACAAAAATACACTTAATAATTATACTTTCGAACGAATCCTTGTTATTGGACAACCTATTGATAGATAGTCGCACCTGAATGGGTTTTAAATTAATATTGCACATAAGTAGACTGGTATATACAAAAGGCGGAAAGGAGACGATGATATGAATACTTACTTTAAAAAGTCCACTCCACTCCACACGGATCTGACAGCCGAAAGCTAGCTCTCCAGTATTTAGAAATTATAATAACTGTAATGCCCTGAAAATTGAGAGTTTTAGCTATTGGCTTTGGCTTGCCTAATGTTGACAACCAATCCAATAATATTGACAACAAGATTGTCTTGTAAAACGACATAAAAAATATAATTTACGACATTAATACACAAAAATATAAATTTGCATAAGCTTTTTGTGCAATCAATTAAATATGGTTAGTTAATTCACTGCACAAATATGCATATGCAAGTAATTGGCCATTAAAATTCACCATCCATAGAAAATTATGTATAGCTATTTCAAGAGAATGATTAATGCTGTCGGATTCTTCTCGGTTCTTATCGGAAATAATTGATTACATTAATATTTCCTATTCCTATTACTATATTGCAATGTTTCATTAACTCAGTATTCAACATGAATTTGGAATTCGTCTAAGCCTTTTATCAGATTCCAATAGTTTTGCAAATTACTTCGAGTCTTAATGATAAATAATGTTTCTCTGAATTTAGTTTATCCTATTTGAATGCAATGCAATGTGGAGCAAATTCATATATTATACCGAAATGAAGACTACCATTTTTTATTTTATTGTGTCTATTTAGATGATATCATTATCTCTTTGATAATAATAATATAATTTATGTCTTTAACCTAAGTAAGCATCTGTCCTATTTAATTGATTTTAAGAAGTTTTATGAATTATTGTTTAGTCCTAAATAATTCAACTTACGCAAACGTTGGACATAATATACGATTTGTTAAAGACGCATAATTTTCTACCCCAAAGCTCCTTCCACAGGAGGATGCAGACGAAACTCAATCAGTGGAGGAACACGTACCGGGTCTCAACTTGGAGTTCCTCCGACAGCTGATGTCCCTTGCCAGGATTATGGTGCCAGGAGTAAGGAGTCATGAGGTCGCGTTGTTGTCTGCGCACACGCTGTGCTTGTTCACTAGAACCTTCTTGTCTATTTATGTGGCTTCGTTGGAAGGATCCATAGGTAAGTGGCATTTGTTGAAGTACTGTTGGTGTATCTGCTCATAGCCTTTCATTTTAAAGTAAAATGTGTTACTGTCAGTAACTAGTTCAATACTGAATAAGAAACCGTTTCTTTTCAACGTCGTACAGCACAAATTTTAAAAGTAATGGTCCGCTATTTAGCACAATTGTTTTTTAAATTGTAAAAATTCAAAAGAACTGGTGTATGTACTAAAAATATTCATGACTTTCAGTTTTTGTTGAATACAACCAAAAGAGAAGGTTTCAAAAAGACTGAACTACTTGTTACATGTTTTGTTTTCTACAGTATCATGAAATGTTAATGTTCTGTAGTTTCTGCCTACCCCCAGGGGAAGAAGGTGCGAGTTTATGTATGTATGAAACGAAAAAAACTACTGGGGGCTGCTATAGACTAAAGAATATTGAGTCCACGATTGCCGAGTATGTGATGAAATAATCTTCGATTCAATCGATTTCACAAGTTACATTAGTCTCTTACTGTATTTAAAAAATTTCTTTTCAGTGAAACACATAGTACAAAAAGACATGCGTCGCTTCGCCGCCCTCCTCCTCCAATGGTTCGGTATCGCCGTTCCAGCCACCTTCATCAACTCCATGATCAGATACCTGGAGAGCCGCTTGGCGCTCGCCTTCAGGACCAGGCTGGTCAACCATGCGTATGACCTGTACTTCAAGAATCAGACTTACTATAGGGTCGCTAATTTAGATGCTAGGATTGAAAATGCTGATCATAGGTAAGAGCCATTTTAGTTAATTTTCATCGATTTTGTAGTAATCGTACGAATAACTAAAACAACTTGCCTATTCTGTAAGCTTAGGGTAAATATCGAAAAACCCTTAAAATTCAAATATCTCGAAAACTTGAATTTCGGCCATACATATAGGCGGTTCAATTTGTTGCATTCTGGCCCCCCCCATCAGCTCCTGACGTCGAATTACAAGTAACCCTGTATACTATATACTAGTTACACTCTAATAGACAATACCAAATACTTAGAAATAAAGATACATTTAGACTCTATTATCCTACTAATACCTACTTACCTACTAATATTATAAATGTGAAAGTTTGTGTGTTTGGATGTTTGTTACTCAATCACGCAAAAACGGCTGAATGGATTTGAATGAAATTTGGCAAACAGATAGTTTATAACCTGGATTAACACATAGGATACTTTTTATCTCGATATTCCCTTACACGGGTGAAACCGTGGGGCGCAGCTAGTACTAAATAAAATTAAAATAAATAATGTTCATAATATGATAAACTAACATAGTGTAATCTTCATCTTCCAGGTTAACAGAAGACGTGTCAGTGTTCACGCAGTCCGTGGCACACCTGTACAGCTCGCTCACCAAGCCCTGCTTCGACCTGCTGCTCATCGTGCTCACACTCGCCACCTACTCCAACAAGATGAAAGGCAACATATTTATTGGTATGTAGGAGAAGATTTTGTTACTCCTCCGGCCGTTGAGAGAATGCGTTCTTGAAAACTATCTATTTCATACTAACGAATAATGTGTTTTGCAAATTTGATCCTTATTAGTACTAGAAATTGGCCAACTGACAGGTGTTAGCAACGCATAAATTCGACGGCCGGACCTTATGATTAAAACTATGGCAGGCTTATGGTTCAGCAAGTCGTCAACTCACCTGCACGCGTAGCATGAATAGAAACCACCACATAAAGACCACAATAGAAACGGGTTTTGTCGACGGAAGAATAGACAAAATGACAGATAAACAATCACAATCTGTCATTTTGTCTATTCTTCTGTCGACAACACCCGTTTCTATTGTGGTCATGCTAGCGTTCCGTGCTGATAGTAAATGATCTCCGCAGCCTCCAGGCATGAGATATTCTAGGTGCATTTTCTCTTTCATTTCATAGGTGTAAACTCTAAAAAGTCTTATGTACCTGTAAGTTGAAAATATTGTAAAAGCCAATTATTTTTAAAAGAATAACCGTGGAGTTTCTTGCCGGCTCTTCTCCATAGGAAACGACCAATTGGAACCGTGCACCTAGCTTCTGACGTTTCATAAGTGCCCATGTAGGTTTATGTGAAATAAAATATTTTGATATTGGTAATTACACTCGAAAGTCGCTTCCCATTTTACAAGCGTGTAACCTGCCTGAGAACCGGGTTAAAATGTAAATTACTTCTAAAGAACAACCGTTTTTACGAAGGGATATTTTAGAATTCTAAAAACAGTCATGGATTCTATACCTATAGTAAAAGATGAGGTTGGTGACACGGGAGGAACATAATAATGACAAAAGTAATATTCGTTTTCTTTTCGTTATACTTACGTATATTTACTTATATTATACTTACTTGAGGAGCTCGTGGCTAAGTAATAACAGCCGCACGGGTCGATCCATCAGGTTAAGCTACGCTTGCCGGGGTTGGTCCGTGGATGGGTGACCATTTTCACATATCGAGACTCCTCCGTGCCTCGGAAAGCACGTTAAGCCGTTGGCCCCGGCTGTCATTTGTAGATCTTTGACAGTCGTTACGACCCCAACATAGTTGGGAAAAGGCTAGACAGATTGATTCAGATTGATTTCGTTATACTTACTTATAATAAAACGGTTTTCCAGGTCCCAGCATAGCAACAGTAGTGATCTGCATGACGGGCCAGCTGCTACGACTGTTAAGTCCCAGGTTCGGTGCGCTGGCCGGTGAAGAGGCGCGCATGAAGGCCAACCTCAGGCACGTGCACGCGAGGCTTATTGCACATGCTGAGGAGGTCGCCTTCTATGGAGGACATAAGGTAATTACATTTTCTTCCAACTACGTAGTACTGTTATCATTAATCACTACAAAACCGATCACAAAGGACGTAGTTCTTGCTTAGAACCAAAACAGTGCAATAAAGTTGTATGAAATTTCATTATTGCACTGTTTTTTCATTATTGCACTGTTTTTAGGGTTCCATATCCAAAGGGTAAAACGGGACCCTGTTACTAAGGCTCGTCTCTCCGGCTCTGTCTGTCTGAGTTGACTTGACCGGACTTGACCGGACCTCACTGGACTTGACCTGGCTTGACCGGACTTGACCTGACTTGGCCTGATTTGACCTGACTTGAACAGACTTGACCGGACTTGACCGGACTTGACCAGACTTGACCAGACTTGAGTCGCGGTATAACTTTGTTTGTTTTCATTAACTTGAGTAGGTATATCATCTTTTTTCTTTTTTTTTTATTACGGTTACATTGGTAGTTGAAAGAAAAGTAGATAACGCACCTCGCTAAAGTGAGTAATTAACTGACTTCTTCAAAAAGGAGGAGGTTCTCAATTCGTCTGTATGTTTTTTTTTTTTTTGTTTGTTGGTTACGCGATTACTCCGCCAATTATGAATCGATTTTGATGATTCTTTTTTGGTTTAGTAGGTCATGCTTCCGAGTCGGTCCCATATAAATTTTATTAACTTTACTTGCGTAATTTTTGAGTAAGCTTCAATATTACGTATTTTTCCCACTTAGTTTATCTAGAGGATATCCTGTTTGACTCCTTCACTGTTATTTACATAGCAGGTAGCGGTATTCGGATTTGTGTGGGGTAGGTGCCACAACTAAAAAGTGAAAAATAAAAACTTTTTACGAAAAAAATACAACCGATTTCCAAAAAAAACACTAAAAAAGTGAAAAATAACTTTAATGCACTCGTGTTAATTTAGCCAACATAACCCTCATGCATTAATGACTCACTTTGTGCTCGATGTAATAATCTACATACTATTAAGTACTAGCTGACTCAACAACGTCGTACTCTGAAATCGCGAAATAAAATTTGCTGTTCCCTACATTTTGATGAACTATGCTTTCACCCTAGGGCACTAGGGCAACGAACTTGCGCGACCCCTCCCTCAGTCAGTCTAGCTTCTAGACTTTTAAAATCTTTTAATGATAACGTTTTTTTTTTTATTGTTACTCGTTCATTTATTTTTATACTTAAGTCAACTAGCCATGGTTTGAGTGACAACGGTGTTTACTCTTACACCCTGTATAAAGACAGTCTGCTAATACCTACCCTCAAAATTCCAGGTGGAATTAGGCCAACTCCAAGGCGCCTACAAAGAACTAGTAGCCCAGATGACATCAGTATTCAACAAGAAGCTGTGGTACGTGATGCTGGAGCAGTTCTGCATGAAGTACGTGTGGTCCGGCACGGGCATGGTCATGTTAGCGCTGCCTATACTGACGGCCACACATTCTAATAGTCAGACAGGTCAGTTTGCTCAGATTCTAACATAATTTGTGAGATATTGCATGAAGTACGTGAGGCAAAGGGATGGTCATGTTAGCATTGCCTATACTGACGGACACCCTAAGTTACTCCTTATAACGTCAGCTGCCAAGGAAAGTACAGTCAAAATCGGTCCAGCTGTTTCGGAGATTAGCCGGAACAAACAAACAGACAAAAGACAAAAAATGTTTTTTGTTATAAGTACAGTATTATACTTTCATTTATGCATTATGTAAAAAGCTCTTATTTTGACATTACAAACAGACATTTCTATTTTATTTATTTGTATGTATACTGGGTGTTAGGGTAGACACCGTTATCCTTGAAACTAGTGGTTTAGTGTCATCTATAATATACTTTTTCTATGGGACCAACATTGAAATCGCGAAAAAAAAAATAGCTGTTCCATACATTTGTGTTCACTTCAATAGACAAAGTGTATGGAACAGCAGATTCTTTTTTGGCGATTTCAATATTGGTCCTATAGAAAAAGTTTTTTATAGATGACACCAAACCACTAGTTTCAAGGATAACGGTGTCTACCCTAACACCCTGTATTATGTATAGATTTTCCCTCAAAACTTTTTGTCAACTCATTTTGTATCTATTGTGTTCCAGGCAGCAGTATAAGTGATCGAGCAGAATACATGACGACATCAAGAAATCTTCTCAATTCAGCCGCTGACGCGATAGAGAGGCTCATGTCCAGTTATAAGGTAAATAATCCTAACTAATTTTATAAATGCCAATGTGAGTTTACTTGTTTATTAAGCTTTTACGCTAAAACGGCTGAACAGATTTGGATGAAATTTGGCAAAGGGGTAGACCATGACCTGGAGTAGGACATAGGATACTTTTTATCCCGATATTCCCACGGGATCGAAACTTACGCGGGTGAAACCGCGGGGCGCAGCTAGTACATTATAATTCTAGTTCGTTGACGTCCATTTAATATCCCTTTGTGAGAATGAAAGCTTATAGGACAGTTGATATAAGTTGTCGCGTTTTAGCATATCAATAGAGGTCATCGATCCACCTACGTTTTCAAGCATTCTTTATTTGAAAAACTGAAATAAAGTCCGTTAAGAGCGTTGATTCTAAAAGTTCGTTAATGTCGTTGTGTTTCATTTAATTTGGGTGATGTATTGACGAGATTTGAATAAGAATAACGGTGATTTTATCGTCATATCATACAAAATGTTACCTTCTACTTGATTTAGCATTGTGTCTTACACTCTCGGAAAAAATATCTTATGTTAAAAGTATACTAATCGTATCGTTCAATTGTTCACAGGAAATAGTAACCCTGGCGGGCTACGCGACGCGCGTGTCCGACATGCTGGTGGTGTTCGGCGAAGTGGCGCGCGGGCGCTGCGTGCGCGCCGTGCACGTGCCCGCGCCCGGCGCGCCCGGCGCGGCCTTCCGGGTCACCTTCCGGGACAGCCGGCCCGTGCACGAAGGTACGCACAGGCTAGCAGCCTACATACACATATCACGTGCACGTGCCCGCGCCCGGCGCGCCCGGCGCGACCTTCCGGGTCACCTTCCGGGACAGCCGGCCCGTGCACGAAGGTACGCACAGGCTAGCAGCCTACATACACATATCACGTGCACGTGCCCGCGCCCGGCGCGCCCGGCGCGGCCTTCCGGGTCACCTTCCGGGACAGCCGGCCCGTGCACGAAGGTACGCACAGGCTAGCAGCCTACATACACATATCACGTGCACGTGCCCGCGCCCGGCGCGCCCGGCGCGACCTTCCGGGTCACCTTCCGGGACAGCCGGCCCGTGCACGAAGGTACGCACAGGCTAGCAGCCTACATACACATATCACGTGCACGTGCCCGCGCCCGGCGCGCCCGGCGCGGCCTTCCGGGTCACCTTCCGGGACAGCCGGCCCGTGCACGAAGGTACGCACAAGACAGGCTACCAGCGGGGGACAAATATCACAAAACAAATCTAATTAAAAGTCATTTATTCAAACTAGGCTGAGAATGTCAAAATGACATAAGACAGTCCCGGTGCCACCCTTCACCACTTCCTAGTGCTTCAGCTGGGAAAAAAAAGTGACGCAACTAACTATCCAGCAGCTCAACTGTCTGTTCAGTTAGAAAAACTTGGTTATATACAATAGTATGTAAAATCGCATACATTGCGCAACACAAAACATTAAATTATTTGCCTTATGTCAGCTAACACACGTATATGTTGGATAACAAGGCATTAACGCGGAGCTCGGTGAGCGCGAAAGTTCGAAATTTCATTTAAAAACAATTTGCGGTAACTGGCGCTCTCCTTACGTATATTATTCATGTACTTTTCTCTTCTTTCCAGGCACAATAATCTACACAAACGACCTAGCGATCCGTCTCCGCGGCGTGCCCATCGTAACTCCCGCGTGTGACGTCGTAGCGGGCGGCGTGACCTTAGACATCGCGCCCGGGACGCACCTCCTTATAGTGGGGCCTAATGGATGCGGGAAGTCTAGGTAAATACCTACTGAATTTATAACCATAACCTATAAAATTATATAGGTACCTATAGTGTATTTATGTTTATATATTTAAGCTTTATGTATTTATTTAAGTATGTGTTAATTTTCTTGCGTATATGTGTAGGTATATTTAATATTTTAGTTAAGACTTCGCATAATCATGTTTTTCTCTTCTTGTTCCCACACACTATTGTCTACATTTCTTTCTCATTTCTCCTTTCGCAGGTCTGCTGGAAGAAATTTCTTAAGAAATAAGCAGTACCTTTGTACTCATATCATAATTATGTATTTATTTTATACATATATTATGTATGTATAATCTTTGTATTTTACTGTGTGTACATAAATCTAAACTTACAGGCAAAATGAGAAAATCCAAAATCAGTTATTATTTTATATCTGTCTTGTCTGGATTTATGACAATAGGCTCGCCCTCTATTACATGGGACTTAAACATAACTGTCGAAATGTGGGTGTACTACAGGTAGTATCTCCCTGGCACGGCCGGCTGTGCTGGGGCGGCTGCAGGAGCGGGAAACCTTAAACGGCGCAAAAATATTATAACACTAGCTGCGCCCCGCGGTTTCACCCGCGTTAGTCTGGGCCCTGTGAGAATATCGGGATAAAAGTATCCTATGTCCTATTCCAGGTCATGGTCTCCCCATGTGCCAAATTTCATCTAAATCCGTTCAGCCGTTTTAGCGTGAAAGCGTAACAAATAAATAAACCCACTTTCGCATTTATAATATTATAAGTTAGGATTATTGGGAACTATATGTTTGAGCTGTTTGGGGTTGATGAAACACTAGGGTCTTAGGATAACCGCTGGGAGAAGTGCTAGTCAAGATGATCGGATTTTTGGTTTCAAGCTCACTATTAACGTAACACAGAGAAAGGATATTTTATTGCTACTGTATTATTTGCTTGATAAACGGATAAAAGCCGGAAGCCCTCTGAATAAATTGGAAGCACAGTACGTCAGTAACTCAGTACAACTTCTTGGAATTGTTGGTATTATAAACTCTGCCGAAGCAGAGTATTTCAAAAATCCATAAGACTCATTTGAGTGTTCCCCTCCACGGAAATCTTTAGTAAAAGGCGAAAGATTTATACGTTTTGAAGGGAAACCAGAGATACTGTATTACTGAGATCCAAGAGACCCAACCAAACGACGGAGAAACTTAACACCGCGATTCAGAAACGTGACGTCAACGCACAGTGACATCTGTTGATAAAATGAGGAACTAAATAGACGTGATATAAACAGCAAAGAGACGGGCGGACTTATTGCTTGGAAGTTCGTTGGGGAGAACAAAATAATAATAAAAACTGGGGTGTGTGGGGTCACAATTAGAAGTTTTTTTTTGTAATACCGTTGTAGGTATATATACTATCTACCCTTTAGTTAGGATTAGAGCGCGCTCCATTCTGGACGTTCTGATGATATAGAAAAACTCACTTTATGTTTAGTGAAATAAAGTGCAAACTTGTGCAATTATCGGTGCAAACAAAAACACCACTTAGAACGTCCTTGATTGCGAACTCGTTAACAATTTGACACATCCATGCTATTATTCCTACTACTCGTAGTATTATAAAGCTGAAAGTTTGTGTGTTCGAACGCTATTATGAAAAAAACGTCTGAACGGATTTTGATGAAACTTGGGACACAGATAGTTCATAACCTGGATTAACACATAGGATACTTTTAAATCCTGGCAGTACGTACCCGTGGGATGAGTTTCGACATACGCGAGGGTGAAGCCGTGGGCAAAAGCTAGTATCTTTTTTTATTATATAAAAGGAGCAACTATTAGCGCTTAGCCGAAACTACTGGAACTGGGAACGTGAAATTTTGCACACGGCTTCCTTTTATTGTAGGGGAGCACTAAGAAGGGGTTTTTGGAAATTCAACTTTGATGTAGACAACCGACTTCCAAAAAAACACTAAAAACGTGAAAAATAACTTTAATTTCGGAAGTCGGTGGCAAAAAACGAAAATTGAAAAGCAAAGACACCGACTTCCGAAATTAAAGTTATTTTTCACGTTTTTAGTGTTTTTTTGGAAGTAGGTTGTTTTTTTTTTTTTGTAAAAAGTTTTTATTTTTCCCTTTTTAGTTGTGGTACCTACCCCACACAAATTCAAATACCACTACCTGGTATGTAAATAACAGTCAAGGAGTCAAACAATATATCGTCTACATACACTAAGTGGGAAAAATACATAATTATTTAAGCTAACTCAAAAAGTACGCAAGCAAAGTTAATAAAATTTATATGGGACCACCTCTGAAGCATGACCTACCAAACAAAAAAAGAATCATCAAAATCGATTCATAATTGGCGGAGTAATCGCGTAAAAAAAAAAAAAAAAAACATACAGACGAATTGAGAACCTCCTCCTTTTTGAAGAAGTCGGTTAAAAAGGGGGCTTTTGTCTGTATGAAAATATTTATTCATTGGGTAAATATACTTGAAACTTGGCACGAGTACTTGTCTAAGTTAATAACTTCTCATTATAAGTTTTCCAAAATTACCCCTCATTGTGGACTTGGGGGTGTTAAAGTTTTTATGGAGAAATCTTAACGTGCAGTCCGATTATCTCAGAACTCTGTATTTATACTATTGACAGTATTGACAGAAGAAAAGAGTTACGAGATTTTGGGTTTTTCGAAAATCCCGACCCCTGACGATTCTTTGATCAAAAATCTTGAAAATTGACTCTAATAAATCTAAACAAACTTCCGTTTTCGAAAACTACCTTTTAAAGGGGGTAGAGGTTCAATTTTTTTATCTCATACCTTACTCTAATCATTATTATTTTCCTCCACAGTTTATTCCGCATAATCTCCGGCTTATGGCCGGTGTTCGGCGGCGAGCTGCATGTCCCACGACCCTGCGCCTGCGCACACTGCGCCGACGAGACCAACCTCGCCGACACAGGGTTCTGCACATCTAGGCCTATCATGTTTTACATACCGCAAAGGTTAGTAATAAAACTAAATATTTTATCCCAGACCAACTATCATCGACCTTCTGCATCTGTATTATTTATACATTGTACATATTGGGTACGACAGTATTATAAACTTTTAATGAAAAAGAGTGACAAAAGCCTGAAATCGTGAAAAAAAAAATCAGCTGTTCCCTACATTTTGACGAGTTATGCGAACATAAATGTAGGGAACAGCTGATTTGTTTTGCGATTTCAGGGTTCCCATAGGTGAAAGTTGTTTATAATGATGAGTAAAGTAAAGTGTTGCGCACTGGTTAAATTTTTTCTCTGTATTGATGACTGAATACGTACGTTAAGCCATTGTGCGTTGGTTCCGGCTGCCATTTGTAGATCATTGGTAGTCGTTACGGGTCGTCAGAAGGCCAAAAGTTTGACAGAACTTTGTAACCATATTTATCTGCAAATAAATCTTTGACTTTGGCAACCACTCTTACCAAGTCACCACGGGGTATCGAGTTATCCAGTAACTGGGTTGTGGAGGTCAGATAGGCAGTCGCTCCATGTAAAATACTGGTATTCAGCTGCATCTGGGTAGACAACAGAGTTGCCTACCCAAATGTCCTTTCTTTGGTATTGTTCGTCGAGTCGTTGAGCTCCTTAAGTTCTGAGTTAAGCTACACGATGACTGACAAATGCGTGCACTGACTGGACAGGTCCACTCAAATCTGTATGGTTCTTTCCTCAAAAGACCATCTCAGACAAATCTACATGGTCCTCAAATGATCTGACCAAGATTATTTCTGGATTTTATATTCACATTGACATTTTATGTTTACCTACAATGACATGAATTATGTACTTTGTAAAGTATTACATTATTTTAATTATTGTGAATGTGAAGACTATGTGGATCATTCTTTTCTTTTTATTATTTATTTTTCCTTAGTTTTAATTAATCATGGTCTGGCAGTTTGCGTAATTTATGCGGCCTACCCAAATGTCCTGTTTTTGGTATTGTTCGTCAAATCGTTGAGCTCCTTAAATTCTGAGTTGAGCTGCACGATCACTGACAAATGCGTGCACTGACTGGACATATCCACTCAATCTGTGTGGTTCTTTCCTCAAAAGACCATTTCAGACACCAATCTACATGGTCTTCACATAATCTGACCAAGATTATGTCTGAACTTTAAAAGAGACTGTGACCTCTGAGTTTGTTTCGGCCTTTCTTCTCAGAGTAGTCAGATAGGAAACGCCGAACTCATCTAGTTTAAAAAAATGTGTTTGACGTGTAAAAGTGTTTGTACAAACCTACTTACAGAAATAAATCATTTATCATTTACCATAATATAGTTGCGAAAAGGTTAGGCAGAGTATTGATGCCAGAATAAAGTGCTTTCCACATTTTACCGTCTCGATTTCGTGACCAGAGGGTCTAGACAAGTGACAATCGCTTCGGAAGCGTTTCGTATTTCTACAACGACTTTCAACAGGATTGACATAAGCTTTTCGATATCATACGTCAGTCCTATACATTTTTGCCTTTTCCTTCATCGTTATCGCTGATAGAATGTCACATTGTCTAGGACCTCTGAGCGCCTAGACAAGTGACAATCGCTTCGAAAGCGTTTCGTTTTTCTACGACTTTCAACAGAATTGACATAAGCTTTTCGATAGCTTATGTCAGTTCTATATATTGTTGCCTTTTCCATCATCGTTATCGCTAATAGAATGTCACTTTGTCTATAGCCTCTGCATCTTTATTTATGAAGTTTCCCCTTCTCCACAGGCCATACATGTCCCAAGGCTCCCTAATAGACCAAGTGACCTACCCGTCGCGGGCCAAGCAGGGCGACCTCGCGGCCGAGCGTCGCGCGGCGCACATCCTGCAGCTGGTGCGGCTGGACGCGTGCGCGGCGCGCCACGGCGGGCTGTGGGCCGTGCGCGACTGGCGCGCCACGCTGTCGGGCGGGGAGAAGCAGAGGATGGCCATGGCCAGGATGTTCTACCACAGGTATGCATAACCGTTGTGATGACCATGGAAGTTTTGGCTAGCAAACATTTGGAACAGTTGCCCATTTACTGTCCACAGTTGCCCACTTACTGGCAGCAGTTGCCCACATACTGGCCACAGTTGCCCACATACTGGCCGCAGTTGCCCACTTACTAGCCCCATTTGCGGACTTAGTGGCCCAGTTGCCCACTTACTGGCCGCAGTTGCCCACTTACTGGCAGCAGTTTCCCACATACTGGCCACAGTTGCCCACTTACTGTCCACAGTAGCCCACTTACTGGCCGAAGTTGCCCACGTACTGGCCCCATTTGCGCACTTACTGGCCCAGTTGCCCACTTACTGGCAACAGTTGCCCACTTACTGGCCAGAGTGGCCCACTTACTGGCCAGAGTTGCCCAGTTACTGGCCACAGTTACCCACTTACTGGCAACAGTTGCCCACTTACTGGCCACATTTACCTACTTATTGGCTATGTTGCTCACTCGCAGGCCAACCAATCGGCTCACATTAACACCGTGTATATCTTTCCAGGCCGGTATACGCGTTACTGGACGAGTGCACGAGCGCCGTTTCCATGGAGACCGAGGTGGTCATGTATGAGGAGGCCGTGAAGGAAGGCATCACGCTACTGTCCATCACGCATAGGCCTAGTGTGTGGTGAGTAGACAAGTGTACAGTTGGTTATTATTAACACTATAAGACTATGTTATCATTATCATAAACAGATCTGAAAGAAAAATACCATGAACAAACTTGACCGGAAAACCGGCTCTATCATAAACATATTTTCTTCTCTGAAAATTCTATTTATAATTACTTTGATATGGGATCCATTGGCACTGCATAATATTTCAATTATATGAATTATTTTATTTCGCAATGGCAGCGAAATCGACTATTCATAATGTTTTTAAAAGCTTCAGTTAATGTAGCATTTTTGTAAAGTTTCATAGAACAGTTTACTTATATTTTGAGTGACGAAAAATTATCATTATTAAACTGTTCCGTATATTACTTCCAAAATCTTTGTAATACTGCCAACCCCGTATTAGAACCAATAGTGAATATATTTAACTGAAACCATTTTATCCCCTACAGGAAATACCACACGCACGTGTTAGAATTCGACGGCTGCGGCAACTGGTCGTACCGCCCCCTCGACAAGGACGCTCCCATCACCACGGCTCTCGCCACTCTAGCCACCATCTCTACCATCCCCGCCACCACAGACATAGTACCGGCTGTTGAACACTGACATAAAAAAGAAATAAAGAAAAAGTAGGTATTCGTTGGAACTCGCGCAGAAAGAGCACAGACTAAATATAAAAACACAAATAAAGAAAAAAGGAAACCATGAAGGAATGGGAAGAATCCAGGTTTCTGATGTCAAATACATTTAAACAGCTTATTATGTAAGACCACTTATCATACATGGTTCGACCTAGATTTAGATACCGTCTGATCTGACCTAAAAAATGCATACATACATACATAGGTTTTCTGAAATAACGTTCTAACAAGGTGGCAGCACTGAGAAGTCAGGTCCGTGCACCTGTCAAAAGTGATGATGAACGAATAAATGAAACAAATGATGAACGTCATCATATATTTTATAATCATTGTCGAACTGAAAGACCTTTTGTCAAAGTGGCGCCAACTGGTGGCGTGAATTTTCATGAAATGCTATTGCTAAATACTTTATCACTTATGACGTTGATGTAAAGAAAGACTACATTACCATGAAGTTCTCTAACTATGGTGTAAGATACACTACACATTATCTCGCTAACTATGCCTCGATTTCATTACATTACTGATTAGCTAGTAGCACACAGAAGATCATTTAAGAATGGCAGACTAACTAAAATGGTTAAATTCGATGTAGACTTTACAAAAAACCGGTGGTTGTCGCACAAGTAAAAGGAATCAATTTCACTACTGCGTAGGAGGTGCACGGAGACATTACACACCTTAGTGCGTCTGTTGTTTGCCAGTCACGCATAGGGAAGCTATGTACAGTCAGGCTAAGTGAATCATGACCCACTTTGACGATAAATCGTTTGAAACCTTCAAAATAACAAAGATGGCAGATGACAAATTCGTTACCAAGGAAATGTATATTTACGTGAATGTCGACCTAATTGTATTTGAATGTCTGTACGAAAATAAGCTTATGGTGGGTCAGAATTCCATTTTTTTGACTGTACAAGTCAGCTTAGCCATAGTATAATAAAGTTAGAGTATTATGTCTCGGCAGTGACATTTAAATAAAATAATTACCTACGGCCGCTAGGTAGATAAACCTTCCGCGTCCGAGCGTAACTGCCGCGCACTCGATACTGTTGCGTACTGATATACACTGTGATTTTGAAGTGCGTCGTTTCGGTCGTTTTCTATGAAGATATAATACTGTTACTTATTTATACTGTGACTTAGCATAGGGCAGCACATTCTTTTATGCGTCATTAATTTTATATCGAGTAAAGTGATAGAAAAAAAACCTTCCTGTAAGGCAACTATTTAGCAACTAAGTATTTCTGACCAAATACAGACCACTAAATATTCTAAAGAGTAGCAACTAGTTTAATTTACACTTCTATACTTTTGACAATTTCCGTGGTTTTGGACTTACGGCACTTCCAAGTAGTCAAATTTTGCAGCTAACGTTAGGTTCATTTCGGGCCCAATACTACAAATATTTTTGAATGAATGAAACCTTTTTAATATAATAAAAATAATTATAGGAGATCGTACTAAATGATTTGCCCAAGGTAATGCTTTCTAGGGATCCCACGCACTAGACGGCCACGCCCGCGACCGGTGGTCGCAGCGACCAGGTAAACTATAGAAACCGATACGAATCGCGTACTTGGTCGCAACGGCCAACTAGCCGCAGAATATACAATACCTCTAGACGGCCACGACTGGCCGGAGTCGTGGCCGTCTAGTGCACGAGATCCCTTGCTTGGCATACCTATTATAAGGCATATTGGTGATAAGCCATTAAGGCTTTAAAAATAATTACCTTTTGGTAAAAATAAGGTGAAAATTATGATTAGTATACTTTTAATTTAAGAGGGCATTGAAAGCCCTTCCTGATAAGGTGTTTCTAATATAAAGTTTTTAATGATGGCCAGGCAGGCTGTAATCAGGTTTTTGAAGCCAATTTTAAGTATTTTAAATCAATTTTATTTTGGTATACATCGAGCGAAAATGCTTTTAATTAGTAAATAATACAGGTTTTATGAGATTATAAAAATACATTCCATAAAGTTTATTTTTATCAGAATGAGGAAGAATCTGGTTTTTATTTGATTTTATACCCAGAAGTTTACAATAAAATATAATTGACCCATTTAATTTTACTTATTGGTATAAAAAATATGTTAATTTATTAATTAAAATTACAGATATTGTGCACATACTTAGAAGTTTGCATAAAAAAAAATGATAATTAGTCTTGAACCATATAATCATTTGCTAATTAAACAAAATGACGAAACAATACCGTTTCTTTACTGATTAAAACGCATTTTCTCAATGTCCATCAATTTATAATAAACACCAGTTACTGTAAATTAGATTTATTAGATAATAATTATTATTATTTCTTATGCTTTTTTTTAAATATTTTTTATTATTATTATTGTGAGATTATCAATCATGGCTGTTAGTTATTGTTTTATTTTGGCAATTTTTTTATTATAAGTATAACATATCGAAATTATAAGGACATTATTTTTCTGTGTATTTATTTTGGTATTGTTGAAGTGTGTATATTGTAAATATGATAGTATTACGTACAGTTACAGAGGTTATTAAGGGAGATAGATGAGGAATAAAGAGGGTTTTATATGAATTCTTGACTTTTATTTACATCCAAAATCAAAATATTTTATTGCAAACCTAAATGGGCACTTATGAAACGTCAGAAGCTAGGTGCACGGTTCCAATTGGTCGTTCCCTATGGAGGAGAGTCGCCAAGAAACTCCACGGTTACTGTTTTAAAAATAATTGGCTTTTACAATATTTTCAAATAAGAAAATCAAAATCAAAATATTTTATTGCAAACCTAAATGGGCACTTATGAAACGTCAGAAGCTAGGTGCACGGTTCCAATTGGTCGTTTCCTATGGAGAAGCTGCCGATCCCCACAGCCGAACGCCATAAGACATAATACTGTGGAAATAAGCAAAGTATACTAACCTTGCAGTGGCTATATCAGTCAACTGCCTTATTTTTCTTACTGCAAATGCAGCTGAACTTAATCTGCCTGAGAGAGCTCTAATGTGGGCGCCCCATTGCAATTTCGAATCTAGAGTAATTCCTAGAAATACAGTTTCTGTAATAGCATCAAATTTCTTGCCATCAAATCAACAGTGTTAATATGTATGGGAGGACAGTGTAGGCCTATCAACCTGACCTACAATATACTTCAGTAAACCGTGAAAGACTCGTCTTATACCAAGAAGATTTCGCTGAGGACTTTAGGACAAAATCAATCTGCGTAACCTTTTCCCAACTATGTTGTGGTCAGCTTTCAGTCTAACCGGATGCAGCTGAATACCAGTACTTTACATGCAGTGACTGCCTATCTGGCCTCCACATCCCAGTAACTGGGTAATACGATACACCTTACCAACATCAATATCCATAATAAATTATCTCTACCGGATTCAGTCCTCCCGCAAGCAATTTCATTTTAGTTATCATTGTTAATTAAAATTACTTACTTATTATAAACATTTACAGCTGATAAGAGTGAGTATGTTCAAGTTTGCAACACTGGATGATTCAGGGGCTTATCGCGAAGTGATAGAGTTGTTATAATTTTATAATTACAAGACTTCTTATTAGTGTTGTCACAAGTCAGGAGCTGAAGCTAGTTGTGGAAAAAATACACATAACAAGCGTTAGGTTAGTAATTATACCTAACTTCTTACCCCGCGTCCTATTTAAAAACCGTTGGTCGCGCGAATACGGCTAAGTAAATACAGCCGCACGGGTCGATCTATCAGATTAAGCTACGCTTGCCGGGGTTGGTCCGTGGATGGGTGACCATCTTTACATATCGAGACTCCTCCGTGCCTCGGAAAGCACGTTAAGCTGTTGGTCCCAGCTGTCATTCGAGGATCTTTGACAGTCTTTACGGGTCGTCCAAAAATCTGACAACCAGTCTTACCAAAAGGGTATCGTATTACCCAGTTACTAGGTTGTGGAGGTCAGATAGGCAGACGCTTCATGTAAAATACTGGTATTCAGCTGCATCCGGTTATACTGGAAGCCGACCCCAACATAGTTGGGAAAAGGCTAGGCAGATTGATTGAGTACAAAATCTATAAACCCATAAATAGTAATAAACAAAGTTGCTTTTCGTGTCTGTCTGTGTGAGTAACTAGTTCTTTTGAACTACTAAAAATAAAAAAATAAAATAACTTTATTGATACTAAATACCTTTGTTACAATAAGTAGTAAATGTAGGTTACAAAAACAATTGGTTGTAAAAAGGTGTCTGGAATGGTGGAAACCCTGCCTCCTAAACTAGGGGAAACCTGTGTCTTAGGAGAAAATACACACTGGATTTTGTTAAGGTTTTCACCATTATTTAGAGAATTGATTCCTGAAGCTTTATATGTATAATACATTCATATTTAACTTAGATTTATCACAGATATCATCTCGATGCAAATAATGTAGGTTCGATAGATAAGACTAAGGTGTGTTTTGTATATTACCATTAACTTTAGTAGGTAGTTAGACAAAAACCAACGAAACCAAGAGAAATGCCAGCACCAAAATAATTTAGATAAAAAAAACAACAGATATAGACTCACCAACTCTGTCTTCAAATCATATTTTCAGGTTTACACTACAATTACTGAGCTGTAATAGTACGAATATCTAAGTACCTACGTTGCTAACTAGCTATGAAAAGTAATTCATTCCCACATAGGTAGGAGCTCCATAGTGCAAATAGGTAGGTACACAGTGATCTTTTTTTGTCTTCTGCAGAATATTGTAACAAAACCTAAATAAATATAAGAATGGAAGATGTAGGTAATTTATAACTCAAATATTGACGATTATCATGATCAAATACCGTGATAGTCACGACACTCAAGAATGAGATTGTAAATCATAGGTGAGTATATGTTCCTTGTTGTAAATGGTTGTACCTAAATGTGTGCGTGTGAGCGTATACGCATAGAGCAGAGGTGTAGTTTTGGCATGCTTCACTGTACTGTTTGGAGTAATTGCAGCGCTCCGACTTGGTTTTTTATTTGATCTGATTTCACATTTGTCACAAATTTTACATTAAAAAAAATACAATAGACGTTGATATATTTAGTAACCTATTCCGCTTGACTATTCTTCAAGAGTCCGAAAAACCCTGTAAGAAAGTTACCAAACCGAGCGATGACACCGAAACTATGAGATGCAATAAAAAAATAAAAAAATGACTATGATCAAGAGTCCTAAAAAACCCTGTAAGAAATCGACACGTGTTTCCACGTGTTACGCGCAAAGACTTTGCGTCCAGCGCTCGTTGTGGTAACACGTCGCGTTCTGGTGTGCAATTGGTCAATCGTCATCCTGAGGATGCCTCGTTGAGAGGTGAAACACGTGTCGATTTCTTACAGGGTTTTTCGGACTCTTGAAGAATAGTCAAGCGGAATAGGTTACTAAATATATCAACGTCTATTGTATTTTATAATGGATTTCCGCAAGGTCACGCCTGAATCAATTAACTATCAACAATTTTACATTTGTCTCTGGGAAATAAACGCTCCTGCTATGCCTCCAGATGTCCTTAGGCGGTGTTCTCTGTTGGTGTGAACCGTCGGTCAGTGACATAAAAAATATAAGTATTAAAAATACAGAAGGATAGGCAGCAGCGATCACTAAACAACAAAGCCTGGTGAGTACTCCAATACCCCTAATGACCGTTACTAAGTCGGTCACTGACTGAAAAGGTATTATTCTACGTACTAGCACTTGCCAGTAAAAGGTAAGCAACTCTTGCTAGATAATGACCGCACGGATGGAGGGATCTGTGAGGTTAATCCACGTTTGACTTCTTAGGTCATCCCGTTAACATCCATTCTTTAGGTAAATAAGGAAAGAATAACGTTTATTTGGACACAGTTCGTGAAATACAAATAACAAAATTAAAAAAAGAGAAAAATAATGTTTTAACAACAGTAGTGCGTGTCTCACGGCCCTGGGATGCCCGTGCCCTGACCATGGGAGGTTGCCCTTCGCATGACCTGAGAGTTAAACATTTAACCAGATGTCCTCGTTATCACATGAATGCGCCGATCCTGACAGTCGCTGGGTGAACTTAGAAGTCCGAAACTTGAAAATCCACCACTTGATCATACGTAGCAGCAAGTCGATTTGCATCGAGTTTTGCCAACTAAAACTAAAAAAATGCCTACATCCGGAAAAGCAAACAGCACAATATTTGCCAATGTGTTCCAGTTCTTTGGTTGCGGAGAACACAAGCGGGAAAAAACTGATAGGTACAACATTCAGCCCCATTTTGCTGCAAAGCCAACCCCAAGAATTTGAGAAACAGCTACACACAGATGAGGTCAACAACCTCACCACTACAAAATGATAAGCATAAACAATGACCCATTTATTTTATCACATTTCTTTCTCCAGTAACTTTGTTGAGGAGATTCACACGCGTCACTATGTGACTAACCTCTTGTTGTTATTTGTTGTATTTAGAAAAACAACGATTTATCTGAAAGTTCATTGCCGTGACAAACAGAGGTGAAGTAAGCAATGAACTTAGCATAAGCGTAGCATAATCAGCCTATAATGTTCCCACTGCTGGGACACAGGCCTCTCGGTGAGAGGGAGTGGGCCGTAATCCACCACGCGGGTCCGGTGCGGGTTGGTAGATGTCACATGTCTTCAAATTTTTGGTTCTAGGATATGCCGGTTACCTCACGATGTTTTCCGAACAGTGGTGATGAAATAATTTACACAAAGTAAAGTGCCTGGCTGGGTTCGAATGTAAACTCACGACCTACAACTTGTAAATCTATACATAATTATAAATTAAAGTCGCTTTTCGTGTTTGGCAGTATACCCGCGTTGGTCTTCTAAACCACGCGACAGATATTGATAAGGTTTTCACGATCGTTTAGAGAATTTATTCCGGAAGGTATAATGTTTATAATACGTTACCGTTAACCGGTGGCATGCGCGTAGTTACATATAACTAAGACATCTCGATGTTTTGTCAAGTCATAACCGTGCGAAGCAGCAGCGCGTCGCAAGTAAATTATAAATTCGTAAGAACTGCCAGGAAAGCATTCTCTCATAAAATATTAGGGTGAATAGCGGGATGAATATTATAGCGGTATTTAACGGTTTAACATAATTAAACAGAATGTTGTCAAACCTGTCTGTGCTAATAAAATATGGTCCGTTATACATTCGCCAAATTACAGTGCAGCTCCTCTAATAAAATAGTAATTAGATGATGTGGAGCAAGTGGATCTCAACGTAACGTAACGGTAACCTTTTCCTCACAGTCACTAGTCTACTACTTGGTTGCTTCCAAACATGGATAACTAGAAATCCCCTTTTTGAGTTTTCACAAGTTAATGAAATTTACATCTTCCCCTAGCATGACACACTCTGGTACGTTTTGTCTGCAGATTTTATCTGCGTGAAGCTGTGTTAACATTACATGTATAACCGTTGTAAGTTCATTCGCCATTTCATGAGAATCTTTTAAAATTCCACTGGACTGAATTTTGTCGTCTATGAATTCAGACAAATGTAATAATCGTTAGTTGCGTTGCGATTCATTTTAGAATCTCCTTCCTACCTCGAAGCGACTTAATGCTACGCCTGTGCTACAATGTTGCTACGCAGAGCCTACGCTGCGGCTACGCATTGCCTGTGATGCAGCTATGCCGCCCGTGTCTACGCTGCAGCTACGCCGGCCCTGTCTACGCTGCGGCTACGACACCTTGGCCTACGCTGATGCTACTCTGCGGCTATGCATTATGCTCTGGTAGATGTAACTGGAGAAACGTCAACCCCTGTCATACAGGATGTCCTAGTTCAGGGGTTGAGACATCATTGATGTAGCGTGTAATGAAGTTTGGAAATAAATTACTATTACTATAGATAAAAGTATAATAAATAAAATAAATTGAAATAAAATACCTACTACTGATTATCGATTTATCACAACAAGCGATTATAAACACACGGGCGGAGCCACGAGAAAAGTATTACTAGGTAGAAAATTTGCATTACTAGGTAAACAACCTCCCACTCAAAACTGGTATAAAAATGAGAGCAAATTCGGGTTATGAACCTTTTGCTAAAAGATTATGAACGAATTCCCGAGAGCATTGACCTCTGTTGCGGATGGTTTATGGTTATACAATATGAGTTTATAAGTACCTAGATTGTGTTGCTATGTCAGTAGTCACGTGGATTTGAGAGAAAGATGTAAACAATAAGTTTATGTCTTGGTAAAGAATCGGCTGTAGCTTGCGTCATGCGTGGGAATTTTAAATATTGCCACAAATACATATGCATGTAACTTGAACAAACGTATGCAAGTAGCTTGCATGCCATTGAGACATCTGTCTTCTGATTGGTCAATGTAACAATGACATGCAAGCTACTTGCATAGTATCGTGCAAGTTACAGGCAAGTGTATTTGCAGCTTATCAAACAGTTTTCTACTTGATGTGCAATCGTTGCAGCTGATATTGATAGATTTGTGTTCGGCAACTGTTCATAGACGTGGTTGACAAAAAGCACGACTGTTAGCCTGGGTTCGATTCCAAGTTTGGGCTATTCGTATTGGGTTTTAGCACTTTATAATGTAGTAGAATTATATACATAGGAGTTTACTTCTCTGCCTGCCTAAACCATTCGAATACAGACGAGATGTAAAAGTATATAGCATAGATGGAAAAGTGTGTGCATTTCACCCCTTTTTTTTTGGTTGGAAATTATTAAATAACTTCTCCCACTCGGGAGGGCGTGTCAGACTCTTACTGACTAAAATCTATCCGTGTTCCTTCAGTTGTCTGTAAGTTGCTAGAGGCCACGGTATCCCTTTCGGACTTTCCCACAACCCCGGCAGGTGCATTTCACCCCTAAGCGCATATAACCTACTATTGAATGGTAAAACCGAACCTAACAAAGTTTACTACATTCTAGTTACACGTTTAGCAGTAACTCCGGGGCGTGCGGTGATAAACATAAGTTTAAGTAAGTAATGATTTCTTGAAATTAACGTTAATGATTTTCTAGAAATCAAGACGCGTTTTCCTAAATTCTTGTTTTGCACTAAAATGCCATACTTATGCATTAAATAGTTCTTTGGAAATCTGTCAATCGGCTACTTGACGTATTTAGTAACTTAGAACATAGCCTTTGCAGAGGTTAGAAACGGCAGGTTCTCCTCTATTTACATTTTTTTTTATTTTACTTCATTCTAATAACCGATAAAGTACCGCTAGTTAAATAAATATAAACTAAGTACCTTTTTTTTTGTGGTTGGTAAATTATCAAATGACTTCTCCTGCTCTGGGCGGAGCGGAAGGGCGTGTCAGACTTTTACTGACTAAAACCCACCCGTGTTCCTTCAGTTGCCTGTTGCCAAGGTCCCGGTATCCCTTTCGGACATTCCCGCAACCCTGGCAGGCATAAACTAAGTACCACCTACTAAACTGCAGCATTAGATTCGTCACACGCACTTCTGTGACATATCCACAACTTTTTACTACCTAAAAAATGCTAGCCAGATAGTAGTTTTATTTTAAGATAATTACTAATTAAATTCTACCTTGTGTGGTTATAGTAGAGGTCCCGATCATTCACTGAACGCGTGTCGAACTGACCGCTGACTCGGAGATAAGTAAGGTTGTTCACATTTTTAATGAGAGACCCCATTTTTTTAATTTATTTACAAAGATTACTAAGATATTTCGTTTATAATTGGATGCTGGCGCCTAAGTGTCAATACAAATACTGGTATAATTGATTTAGTTAATATTTTAAGTGTAAGATTCGGGCTATCATGCTTTGAGCGTGTGGCTTCACCCATGATGGAAGAACTTCATCATTATATGCCTTCAGACCAAATAAAAAACTGAGGTGAGGTGTAGTTTGATTGTAAATGTGTGCGTGTGAGCATGTGTGGCTCAGAGCGGAGGTTTAGTTTTGGCATGCTTCACTGTATTGTTCGTAGCGCTCTGCGTTGGTATTTTATTTGGTTTGTCTTAGTTTGTAGTGTCTGAATCATCATGCATGTTTGTAAAAGCCACTTATATGGTCATCGTGAAATACAATTTATAACACAATAACATCACGCCTGTAATCCTCCAAGGTTTATGCAGTACCTATAGTACCTAAACCCACATTTCACCAGTCATCTATAAGTCCCATGTAATAGGGGGCGAGCCTATTGCCATTAACCGAGCACTAATCCAGACTCCGGACTGCTAATGAGATATTCCTGATACAAAAACCCAATTAGACTTTGCCCTGCGTCGGAATCGAACCCAGGACCTCATGGCAACGAGGCAGTCAATAAAACAACTTTTAATAGATAGATAAGTCTTTATTTTCCTTAAACACGGTATTAAGTTGTTACAGTCTGGTTTTCCACATGTTCAGCTGTACAGAATATTGTATCAATTGCATGCAAAATAATTAATAAACAAGTTAAAGGTTAGAATTCCGCAGATTAATTGGTTACACATAATAGTCTTTTTGATCATGCATCACAAACATTATCATTAATACATTTTATACTAGCTGCGCCCCGCGGTTTCACCTGCGTAAGTCTCGATCCCGTGGGAATGTCGGGATAAAAAGTATCCTATGTGTTAATCCAGGTTATAAACTATCTGTTTGCCAAATTTCATCTAAATCCATTCAGCCGTTTTAGCGTGAAAGAGTAACAAACATCCATCCATCCATACTAACAAACTTTCGCGTTTATAATATTAAAAGTTAGATTTTCAAATTAAAGAGATCTATTATGTCATAAAAAATATGTCCATTCAGCTATTTAAATAGTTTGTTTTTAAATGAGTTAGGATTATTTAATCATTTTTGTTCTTTTGGTATTTTATTGTATATACGTACACACATCACAAGGCAGCTTTTAGCATACTTGGCTGACTTAGGATTATTCTTAGATTATCCTAGGATTACCCTAATTGAATACTTATTGAATATGCACGCGGCAAAGAGCACGAAACTGGTAAATACTCACTCGTGCTAAAAGGCAGTAGGTATCACCCGGAGAGTACGGTTGTGACACAGCATCTGTCGCACACGCCAACCTTATCGCCCGATGCTTGGCCCGCGGTTATCAGTGTCTAATTAAATCACTATATCGGTAGCTGCTTACAAATTGTGCGTAGCGGATGTAAACGACTTTAAACACTTCCATAGCATACAATTTTCGCTTTTTGTGTGATCTCAAAAAATAGGGATGTCGTACATTTAAAAACCGAAGTTTAAAGGCTAAAAAAAAAAAAGTGTTTCAGCCAATAAACACTGGTACTCGGAAGTCGTACATATAATAAGGAAGAATGAAGGTTAAAAAAAATAATTACCTAAGTATTTCAGCCCTTGAAATGAAAACTATTTGGATTAAAAAATATGTTGGATTTTAGTTGAAATATGTTACGTTTTTGTTGTAATATGTTACGTTTTTGACAAAAAAAAGAACGGGTATTCATTTTAACAGGAAATAGGGTCGGTCCCCTCTCCATACAAACGCTCTGGACTGTTTTCTCTCTGGTTTATAACCTTAGAGCAATGATTTTTTACAGTAAAAAAATATCAACTAGTTCTATGCCCCTATGTTTTCCGTTTTGATGATACATTATCTGTAGAAGCACTAGAACCCTCAGAAAATGCTCAAAATTGCCTGTTTAGACCGCTGTCATCAGAGGCCTATTGTACAAATTTGACAGCTATTCATGAAAAAAGAAAAATATAGAGGCACAGTAAATATCCTTCTTATTCAATTTATAAAATATCTTTCAAGTTGGTCCAATATTGGAGGAGGAAATAGACGAGAGCCGAACCTCGAATTATGACTTTTTGTATGGAGAGAAGACCGACCCTCCAAATCCAAATACTCCATGATTTTCTATTTAAGTCCACTTTAATCCAGAATTAACGAATAATTGATTACTTACATTTAATGGCCTTGGGAAACTATTATTGAGCCTCATAAAATGATCTATCACACTTTCAGTTAGGTATGTTTACAGTGCCCAAAATTTTGCGATTGCATGCTCACGCACACAGATCGTGATTTGCACGACATCCCGTGAGGTCGCGACTCGCGAGGCGTAACCGGTGGTTTATTTAACGCGCACAGTTCTACGATAGCTACACGTTATATTACAGATAAGCCGACGCCTACTTATCGATCAGACACGGAATCAAAGCTGTCAAGAAATTATGGGTTCGGCTCTTCATAAGATAAAAAAAAAAAACAAAAAAAAAAACTTACGGCTTCCAACTTCCGGTGTCTTTGCTTTTTAATTTTCGTTTTTGCCACCGACTTCCGAAATTAAAGTTAGGTATTTCTAACTTTTCCAGTGTTTTTTTTTTTTGTTAAATGATATTGTTTTTTTAATTTTGCATTATTTTAGTTTTGTGGTGTACCTCACACAAATTCGAATACCACTACCTGCTAAATATCGTCTAGATATAATAAGTGGGAAAAATACTTAATATTAATGCTAACTCAAAAACTACGCACGCAAAGTTAATAAAATGTATATGGGACCACCTCTGAAGCATGAACTATCAAACAAAAAAGAATCATCAAAATCGATTAATAATTGGGGGAGTAATCGCGTAACATACACAAAAAAAAATACCTACAGACGAATTGAGAACCTCCTCCTTTTTGAAGAAGTCGGTTAAAAAGTAACACCAATTTCTGCTATTTTACAACTGTAAGTGTGAAGTGTGTGAGAAGTGTTTCCCCGAGTCATCTTTGAAAACTGAAACTTAGATTAGGATGAAGATACATATAAAATAATGAACTGTCTCGTTGGTCAAGTGGTCGCAAGCGCTACTGCTGGGTCGGGCAAGTGTTATTCATTAGGAATTTGTCAGTAGCAGCCCGGTGTCTGGATTTGTGCCCGGTTGATGGCAATAGGCTCGCACCCAGTGGCGGATTTACCAGCAGGCTGAGTAGGCTAGAGCCTAGGGCGGCAGATTTTTGGGACGGCAAAGGGGACCGATTTCTTTTTTTTTCTACCTAAGAAAACAAAAAGATTTCTGCATGACGGTTTTCTGTTTTTTGATGTTTTACAGATAGAAATCTGCAACAAATGCCGATGACTTTACTCTCTCTCTTGTCATTGTAGCACTTTCCGTGTAGAAAACTTCTATATTCCAGAGTATTTAAATTCAAGATAGCTCAAAAATATACACAAAATTTATTTTACGTGCAATTTCAACGAAATTGTTGCATTGTAAAAATAATCTAGGACATGACAATTGTAGAGGTAAGGGCGACAAAAACTTTACAGCCCATACCTTCAAAATTTGTAAATCCGCCACTGGTCGCCCCATATTACATGGAACCTAAACTTAACTGGCGAAATGTGGGTGTAGGTACTACATATATGTAGGTATACCTCTGCCTAACCCTTCGGGGATTATAGGCGTGAAGTTATGTATAAGAGTAATGAAATCCAAGTCTGACAATGAACCAACAAACCAGATATCCCAGCAATTGGATTGGAAAGGTCAAATGGCAGCTTTTTTCAGTGAACAACTTTACTGATTGCCGCTTCAAGTAAGATACGAAACCCCAACATGTTGAGAATCAGGAAAATAGGTAGTTAGATGCGTTGTGTAGATGACTACGGCCAACGGAAAGTCAGTAAATATCAGTCCTGTCAACTTTTTTAACCGACTTCTTCAAAAAGGAGGAGGGTTTTTTTTTTGTATGTTTGTTACTCGATTTCTCCGTCAATTATGAATCGATTTTGATGATTCTTTTTTGTATGGTAGGACATGCTTCCGAGGTGGTCCCATATAAATTTTATTAACTTTGCTTGTGTAGTTATTGAGTTAGCTTCAATATTACGTATTTTTCCCAATTAGTTTCTCTAGACGATGTTTTCATTTACTCCTTCACTGTTATTTACATCAGCTAGTGGTATTGGAATTGTGTGGGGTAGGTACCACAACTAAAAAGTGAAAAATAAAAACTTTTTACAAAAAAAAAACACCGACTTCCAAAAAAACACACAAAAAAAAAGTTTTTATTTTTTTTACCTGCTGTGATTTCTTAACCGAAATAAACGACAACCAATCATTAAATTAACGTAGGTATGCTATTTGACAGTACATAGATCAAATAAGATAGGCCTGCCTTTAGAAATTGTGGTGTATGAGTCAAAGGAAAAATTAGTCATGCTGGTGAATTGACATGAATATTTACTTTTTTAAGTATTATTACTTTCTTTATTTCATTTTAAATACTTATTCAATACATTTTTATTTTTATTTTTTTATTCTTAAACTGTTTAAAAAACATTTAAAAATATAAAAAATAGTATCATCAGGATCAGGGTCCTAGGTGCCGGTGGTCAGGGCTCTAGAGAGAGGAACCTCCTCACTATGCGTGCCATGTCCAGGAGTACCTTCTGAATCAATCCCTTGACCCAGCTGCGCAATGAGAGCCTCCTGAGATGTTGGTCGAGGCTCTCCGCTATTAGGCCATTAACCGTAACGATTATCGGTACAATATTACTTAAATTATTGTGAATGTGAGGACTGCGTGGGTAATTTTTTATTTTTTTTTCGTCTAGCGTTTTGTGTAATTTATGCGGCCTACCCAAATGTCCTTTCTTTGGTATTATTCGTCGAGTCGTTGAGCTCATGTTCTGAGTTGAGCTACACGATTACTGACAAATGCTTGCACTGACTAGACAGGCCTACTCAAATCTGTATGGTTCTTTCCTCAAAATAATATTTCAGACAGAAGGTCCTCACATAAGCTGACCAAGATTACTCTCTGGACTTTAAAAGAGACTGTCCTCTGAGTTTGTTTCTGTCTTTCTTCTCGGAGCATTCGGATAGGAAACACTGAACAGTTTTAAAACAAAATTTATTTTTGACGTTTAAAAGTTTTTGTACAAACGTACAAGTAATAAAATCATTTATCAATGAGTAAGAGAATGACAACCTAAGTAAATAAATAAATAAGCAATTTTTCCTGTATAGTAAAGTTGCAGATCCGGCAATCCCAAATGAATGATTTAAAATATTTGGAGCAATATGGAATCTTGTAGGCACCACGTGTGGGCCACGCGTGAGATATTGGGTATTGTTTTATATTTATACTAATTATAATTATTTGGCAAGGGGTTATCTCATCACAATGTAGTGATCCCAGAGAGGGGGATCCGATAATAGCGAGGTCTTTTGTCTAATTATGAGCTTTTTCTACTGATTATTAAGATGATTGAAGGTTCTGGAAGATCCCTAGAAATTTTGTTATTAAGAGGTTGTAGGTAGGTTACCTATCTATAAATCGCTTTTTGATATCAACTAACTGAGTACAATGCCTACAATATTTTGTGCAAAACTTAATATATTTTTCAATACATAGGTATCTATTTTAGCGTCTTATTTCCGAAAGGGTATACATGTCCACAACTAGTCATTTTATGTTTTTAAATCCCATATAATGGCCCCATGACTCAGACTCCAGGCTGCTACGAAAATGTTTCTAAAGGATAACCTATTGACAGCACTCGCGGAAACCAGAGAGAAACCTACGAGAAAATGAGTACCTAAGTACCGGTTTCTAATCGCAGAGCATAATATTATCAACAGTATCTACATATTTACATAAGACATTATGATAGCGTATTCTATTCAGTTATATAAGACTGTGTATTACGTTAAAGAACAATGAGATTGCATAATACTTTATTATTATTTGCCTCTCGCTCACACTCCGTGTAACCAAAGCGCCGCGCCGGCCGCGACTGATCGCTTTGGTCCTAACCAAAGCGATCAGTCGCGGCCGCGTTCTAACGCGGGGGAACAAAATGAACGCGGAACTGCGCGTCTTAATTACTTAACCAAAAGCTGAAAGGTGCCCTCGGTCAGCGCGACCACGCGTTCCGTTTCCCCGAACAAAAAGTGACATTTATGAACGCGATGATCGCGTATTTGCGCGATGTTATTTTTGGTGGGATACGGGCTTATTGCCGTGCGAAAAAGAAAAATATCGGTGCCGACATTTTCTCGGGTATCTTCCAACTGGCTGGACAATAATTCGTTCCACCGGGAGAAATCCCGGGATTCTCAGGGGAGAAGTTCTACGAGAGAGAAGGAAAGCGAGATTAGCAATACTAAGGCCACGTTCACGCCGCGAGCGATGCGACTTGCGACACGCGTCACCTGTTCCCTTCGGTCGCTCTGCAAGTCGCGTCGCGGTGACTCGCGGCCTGAGGGCCTAGACAAGTGACAATCGCTTCCATCCAAAGCGTTTCGTATTTCTACAACGACTTTCAACAGAATTGACACAAGATTTTCGATAGCTTATGTCAGTCCTATACATTTTTGCCTTTTCCATCATCGTTATCGCTGATAGAATGTCTCTTTGTCTGGGTCCTCTGCTCTAAACATCTTCTTTCATTTACTTGTAGCTTGTGGCGACGGGGTAATGGATTTAGGTACAATATCACGGCATAATTCGTCACATGACCATGTCGAGGGCGTTGTCAGACGAGCCACCATGACCTTCCACACGACCCGGGGCCGCACGCTAAGATAGTGAATTAATTACTTCAGTAAGTTGTGGCTGATAACGTGATTCCGGCTGAATATAGGCCACTCCTTCATAGTTTCGTAACATAATTGATGTAAGTGGCAAAACTAGCAAGTCATCATCATCATCAGCCTATAGCAGTCCACTGCTGGACATAGGACTCTCCAATTGCATGCCATTCAGCTCGATTCTCGGCAGCTCTGATCCAGCTGCTACCAGCTACCCTGCGAAAATCGTCGCTCCACCTAGCCTGAGAGCGTCCTACCTTACGTTAGCCGATTCGCGGTCTCCACTGAAGAACACGTCTACCCCAACGGTCATCGGTTCTACGGCTAATATGGCCGGCCCATTGCCACTTCAGCTTGCTTATTCTGTGAGCTATGTCAACAACTTTAGTTCTCTGCCGGATTACCGCATTCCGGATTCTATCTCTCAGAGATACTCCAAGCATAGCTCGTTCCATAGCCCGCTGAGCGACCTTGAGTTTATGGACCAGCCGTACCGTGAGTGTCCACGTTTCGCCTCCGTAAGTCATGACAGCCAGCAATTAGCAAGTGGTCCACCTGATTTCAGGCGTTAACATCATCCGTCTAGCCTCTTCCTAACTACGTTGGGGTCGACTTCTGGGGTTTACGGTAGTACGCAACGTAGCGCATGCAAACCATTATGTACATGTTATGGACCAAGTAATAAATACAGGCATTTTTCATAATCATAGGTCAGCAGAGTGTCTACGAATGAAAATATTTTATATGATTTTAAATATTGATTCTACGTTTGAAATCACAATAATAGTAATAAAACCTGGTTTTAATTGGGCTGCCCCAAAGGTGACTAGCACAATAAAAAATGCCCGGTTGATTTGATTATTTCAATAGTTGTTATCATACTGCCCTCACATATTGGGCATTTTTTATAATGCCCTAATAATCACTTGGTCCATAACATACATACCATTGTGTTCTCATAAACGTTTTCGTGTTTCGAACGGTTCGTGGGGTATTTAAAACTATGTTATAATATTCAAAACTTGCATTCTTTAAAAAAACGTGTCAAATAGTTGGAACTTTGACCTTCAATATCTTTATAACCAGAAGGTTCCCAGGTATGGTCCAGAACAAAAAAATGATCACAATGACGGGAATAACAAGTGACTTTCGGCTTCGTTAAGTGTCTTTTTACATCCGTTATTAAATATTTTAAAACTATACTCCATTTGAAATAAGATTAGACATTTAAACAAACCTTTATACAGTGCGTTCAACCGATTTTGACTTCTATACCGTAGGTATAAGGATGGTGTTAAAAGCAAAAAAAGTTACACAATACCAACTGTCTACTGCAGCTGCCATTTGTCTTGCCACCAACGAAATAGAAGTCAAAATCGGTTGAACGGTCTGTAAAAAAGGCTTATTTAAATGTCTAATCTTATTTCAAATGGAGTATAGCTAAGTGCGAGTCGGACTCGCGCATGAAGGGTTCCGTACCATTATCTAAAAAAACGGCAACAAAATCATGTCTGTTGTATGGGTAATTAAATATTTGTTTTATTTTAATTTAATTATTTATTTTTAAAGTGAATATATAACTAAATATTCTGTGAATATTTCAAGCGTTGCCGTTATTAACGAGGAAAAACGGGCAAATAAATCATGTTTGTTGTATGGGAGCACCCTTAAATATTTATTTTATTCTGTTTTTTAGTATTTATTGTTATAGCGGCAACAGAAATACATCATCTGTGAAAATTTCAACTGACTCACTATCACGGTTCGTTAGATACAGCCTGGTGACAGACGGACAGACAGATAGACAGGCAAACAGACAGCGGAGCTTTAGTAATAGGGTCCCGTTTTACCCTTTGGGTACGGAACCCTAAAAAGGGTGGAGTGGTGATAAAGAGCGGAAGACATCCATGACAGATTTCCCTCCGAAAAAAAAAACTCGACAAAACCATTGCAACATTTTTTAGTATTGCAACAACTGAACACCTTCAGGAAACTATCATAAGGAGGAATATTTAGAAGAAATTTTAGATCATAAAGAGGAATTTACAAACATGTGACCTCACAGTTATCAATGCTCAACTTAAAGAATGTTAACTGTATCCGTTTTATCCACTATCTTAGAGTAGAATAATTTTTAAGTTATCGCAAAATAACCAGTATTTTGCTGTAACACAAGGGTCATTTGTCGTGGAATGGAAAAAAGTGTGCCAAAACTAGTATCGAGCGGGTCGCGCAGTAGTTTGATAGCATTGCATCATTTAATTTCAATGACTGTATGTGTGGTGGAATTGTAAGCAAATATTGCACGAATGTTTGCTGGTTTTGTAGGTATAACTTTTTTTCATGTTATCGATACTGTAAGCTTCCTGAATAATTTAGATTATGACTCATATTTAACATACATAGATAAACTCCTTCTTCCCATGGGGGTAGGCAGAAACTACATAACGCCACCTGCTATGATCCTTACATAGGTACTCCTTTTGTTTATTTTACGTTCATTACAAGCACGCCGGTAGAGAGCACTACGCCCCTGACCTTTCTGAAGATCATCACCAATAAGCTATTTAATTGCCCGGTAACAGGTCACAGGTAACGGTCTGAACGATTATTCAGATTCATCAGATGTGGATTCAGGATTTGGTAATTTACATAAATTAGCGGGAAAATAAATACCGTAGGTATATAAGTAATTAAGTAGGTATTTATTATCCGGATTTTTATTTTTTAAGTAACACGATTTATTTTCCAAAATATAGATCCTACAGAACTGGTGCCCATTTTTTAAATATGTAATGCTTTCGTAGGGGGAGCCCGTGGCTAAGTAATAACAGCCGCACGGATCGATCCATCAGGTTTAGCTACGCTTCTCCGGTAAGCGTAGCTAAACCTGATGAATCGATCCGTTGGTGCGTGGATGGGTGACCATCTATACATACCGACACTCCTCCGTGTCTCGGAAAGCACGTTAAGCCGTTAGTGCCGGCTGTCATTTGTGGATCTTTGACAGTTGTTACGGGTCCTCAGAAGCCCGAAAGTCCGACAACCAGTCTTACCAAGGGGTATCGTATTACCCAGTTAATTGGTCGTGGAGGTCAGATAGGCAGTCGCTTCTTGTAAAATACTGGTATTCAGCTGCATCCGGTTAGACTGGAAGCCGACCCCAACAAAGTTGGAAAAAGGCTAGGCAGATTGAGTGCTCTCGTAGGTACCTTTATTGATAGGTAGTTAAATATGTTTGCTATGAAATAAGTACTTAAAATATAAAGTTACTAACCTAACTTTATCTCAAAACATTTGTTAAGCAACAAGTCATAAGTAAAGACAATGTATCTTCGCGTTTAACCTCTTACTGATAGGTAGCAGGTTCATCTAATTATCTAATTAGCGTAGAATAGTTTAATTATCTCAACTCCGGGAGGATACCTCTATCTCAGAGGTTACAAACTGTGAAACGCCTACCGATACGTGGAGTTTGGTGTTGTAATCTATGGGGAGTGTTGTGCAACATTATTGTAAGACATGTGGCCCTCCCATGTGGAACTGACTTAATAAAAATAATAATAACGTGGGTAAAATGACGCTTAACGAAGTCAAAAGTCACTTGTTATTCCCGACATTGTGATCTTTTTTTTTCTGGACCATGCTATTTGTTATAACTTATTTTTATCTACCCCCACGAACCCTAAACCGTTCCATGCACCGGGCCATAAACATAATCATTTGCGTGCGTTACGTTCCACACTACTTACCGTAAACAGCGATTTTTCACACCACAATAAAAGTCATTTCCCAGGAATTATTTTTGTGTAATTTTACTTAATTTGATGTACAGAATGCGTAGTTGACGGCTATCTGATGGGTCTTTTGACACTGTATACAACTTTTTAACCAACTTCTTCAAAAAGGAGGAGGTTCTCAATTCGTCTGTATGTTTTTTTTTTTTTCTTGTTTTTTTTTTGTTTTTTTGTGTGTATTTACGCGATTACTCCGCCAATTATGAATCGATTTTCATGATTCTTTTTTTGTTTGGTAGGTCATGCTTCAGAGGTGGTCCCATATAAATTTTATTAATTTTGCTTGCGCAGTTTTTGAGTTAGCTTCATTAATTACGTATTTTCCCACTTAGTGTATGTAGACGATATATTGTTTGACTCCGTCAGTGTTATTTACATAGCAGGTAGTGTATTCGAATTTGTGTAGGGTAGGTACCACAACTAAAAAGTGAAAAATAAAAACTTTTTACAAAAAAAAAAAAAACAACCGACTTCCAAAAAAACACTAAAAACGTGAAAAATAACTTTAATTTCGGAAGTCGGTGGCAAAAAACAAAAATTGAAAAGCAAAGACACCGACTTCAGAAATTAAAGTTAATTTTCACGTTTTTAGTGTTTTTTTGGAAGTCGGTTGTTTTTTTTTTTTGTAAAAAGTTTTGTTAGGTTAGTACCTAACAAAACTTTTAGTGATGCCTAACGCTTAACGACTAGTGTCGTTAAGCGTTAGGCATCACTGAACTATGGTAGCTTCGATTCTAACTAATACAAAAGCTCATTTCGAGTACTAACAAAAGTGATATAAATTAAAAACATCTAGTTTCTAGGAGGAAACTCAAAATGAGTGCCTGATGATGAAGTATCTATGTATGATATCTATGTATCTATGTATGATGTACTTGACATTGGCGGGTACATATCTTAGAGCAGGTGAAGAGTAAGAACCTAGGGGTGTCAGGAGAAGCACCCGTGCATTCAACCGGAGAGCTCAATTTCCTAATGGACTGGACTGACGGCGGGTTTGTCTGTTTCAGTTTTCTTTGCTCTTTAATTTCAGTCTGCAGTTAATTTTTTTTTTTATACTGTGTATCTTCCATTCGAAAAAAAGCAAACGTAATTCATTGTTAAGTACAAGAGTACTGAATCATATAACGTATTGTAATATAGCATTTGGCATGCACACACCGCATGGCATGACAAACATGATTTTAAAACTCGTGATTGACTTACATTTAAAATACCTAACGAATAATTTAAGAAGATAACCGTTATCTTATATATTGAATGAAACTGGTATATTTTAATTATTATTATTTACTAAGGTGATTGTAATGTGTGCTAGGGGATAATGCCCCCAACGGATTTGTAGTAACCGGTTTTTAAGCTTGGTGGTACTTTATTTGAATAATATTTGTTTATTAATGGCAACAAAGTGACACGTCACTTATAGGTTAATTTAATTTTGATGGCCCAAGCGTGTGCTAGGTGAAAAATATTTAGTTTATTTTTGTTTGAGTCTGGTTTTTGACAATGAGTAAGTAAAATCAAATTAGCTAGCGAAACCCCATAGACTTGATGAATATCGTAACCTAAACAAAAATAGGCAAAAAAAAAACTTAACATTTTTTTTTTGGTGTCATCTCTTAACATGATTAAACAAAAGAAAAAAGTTTTTTTAACACATACTTCAAATCAATCGTAACACGGCGTCCAGCGCTCGGCGCGGTGTGGCAACACGTCGTGTTCGGCTTCGCGACTGGTCAATCGTCATCCTTAGGGTGCCTTAATTTCCACCAGAGATGTGCTATGCTACGTTGCTATCAGTGGCGAAGGCTGATTCTTTGGGAGAGGTAACCCGGAGCAAAAAATGCTTACCTAGGACAGCCGTGGCGCACGTAGTCCAAAGTCCAGTTTCTTAAAATCTATGTCTTGTGTCTGGCTTCCTGACTTTAGTCTTGTACAGGCTAGCAGATGTCTTTAGTCCACCTTTACTATAGGTACGTGTAAGCACTGATAGATTGAAACAGTGTCTTACAAGTATAATAAAAGTGGCTTTGAAAAAAGCCGATTGCGGTGTGATGTCGATACAATGTCTACTAGAAAAACTACCTAACTACAAGACTACCACCGACTTGACTAATTCTACTTATAATACTACTTGTACTCTAAAGCTATTCGTCTGTTCTTTCTTAAGAAGTGCGCTAAGACATTATCATATTTTCGAAACTTAACCTTGAAAAACATGTTTCCTCACAAAGCAAATAATCTGTTAAACAACAATCTAAACCTATTAATGCCGACATCCTAATCCTACTGATCGTACTAATTACTTCTACTTACCCCAAATACTTAATTACAACGTACACTTTCACTAAACTCAAAACACTGTATTCACTGTTTTATACCAACAAACAAATACTGCTACTACGATACTCGTACTGATAAACTAATGATTTCAATGAATAATACGAACAAAATGCAAATTAACCGCTAGTGTAAACAAAATAAAATGTTATAATGCGATTACGTCAAACATCAACCACACAATGTCTAGCGTTAGTGTCCTGTCCGTACTCCGAGCCGAACGCATTACGAACATCAATCTCGTTCACGCGCACGCAATTTTGGATCGCTGTATGTACCATAACTCGATCTACGCCGGCTTGCTAAGGCCCATACGAAACCGGGGTGTCACGTGACCAAAGTGACGTCATGACGCCTTGATTTATGAATGATCGAAAAGCCGATCGAGGCGCCGAGTTATTTTAGAGAAAAAAATTTACTGTTGGGAGACAACTAAGTCAAAACATTGACTGTAGGCGTTCTGTATAGTTTTAATTTGATGGTGTATCTGTGTTAAATACCTAAGTGTGATTATTGAACAGGCATTTTAACACTACTGACTGTGTCATTTTTCAATGACGATAGAGTGATTTTGTTCCGAATTTCAGAAGGGAAGCCGATAGGAATGGGCTTATATGGAGCCTTCGCACCTGGTTGATGCGTTTGATATCCACCAATCATATTCATTGGTCCCATCTTGAGGAATAGGTCTCGGTCTCGATTCGACTACGGAACCCTAAATCTGGTTTATTGACAGATTAACACTATGACCGCACAAATATAGAATTCAATGACTTTTAAAACGTCAGACCTATGTTATTCATTATTATGTATTTGATTAACATTTTCACATGCGGTTTACTGTAAAATTATATATTTGCTTAAAATGATTGAAGTTTGGTATTAATATTTTCATATAGAGCCTGTATTATATGTAGTGTCTGTCATTGACATTATTATTACTATTTTCGTTTACTTTATTCATTCATGTTTCCATGCCTAATTTACCTACATCTATGCAAATAAGTAAATAAACTTTACTTTACAATGACCATTTGTGTTTGCTTACACTTGTAATGCAGTTTAGAGAAGAGGGTTTGCTCACATTGAACAAAACATCACGCCAGTACTCCCTAAAGAGGTCAGCCGAGAGTGCCGAGACGTTGGTTTAGTAGGTAGGTACGGGTGTACCCCATTATTGCGAAGTTCATTACAGCGATGTACGTTACTACGAAAGTACGTGATTGCGATGTACGTTACTGCGAAAGTACGTGATTGCGATGAACGTTACTGCGAATGTTTACCATTGCGACTTGTGGGACACCCACATTTCGCCAGTTATGTTTAAGTCCCATATGTAACTCATATGGGTGAGCCTATTGCCATCTTGCGCTCATCATGGCTTTATCAGCATTATGTTCATATCTATAAATAAACTTTATTTACATTTGTTAATCAAGAAACTACCTCAATGCAGATTCCTTGCAATCTCAAGCGCTACAGTAGTGTCTGAGGTTATGATATAAGCCTAGAGATAAATTAAATACGTATAATTATAATTCAGAGCATAGATATAAGAAAGAAGTTGTTTTTTTGTATTTCTATGATTCAGAGCATGCATTAAGCGCCATTTCTTTACCAACGTAGTTATGAGTTAATAATAAGCAGCGCCGGCCCTCCCTTGATCAGGGTAGTGCGATTTAGTGAACGCGTCGATCAAAGGGCGAAGACAATCTTCGCCCTTTGATCGACGCGTTCACTAAATGTAAATTCTACTTTGGTTTCATGTCAAATCCGAATCCTAATCCTAATATTATAAATCCGAAAGTGAATTTGTTTGTTTGTTACGCTTTCACGCTGAAACGGCTGGACGGATTGGGATGAAAATTAGCACAGGGGTAGACCATGACCTGGAATAGGACATATGATACTTTTTATCCCGATATTCCCACGGGATCGAGACTTACGCAGGTGAAACCGCTGGGCGCAGCTAGTAAATAATAATTCCTATATAAAAAATCAACTTTTTTTGCAAATATCAACACTGATTGAATTTAAATTAAATTAAGTAGCTCTAAGTATAGTATACTCCTGCTTTTTTAACAGAGAGCTTTTAATGAACACTGCTCCCGCGCCTCTCTAAAGACCCCATCAAAGTTTTATTTTACGCTGGAAGTTGTTTTTCGCATTTGGCTTCTTGGCGCCCCTCGTCATCTGGCGCCTAGAGCGACCGCTTCTCTTAGTCAGTCCCAGGGCCATGATAATAAGTGGTTTAAAAGTTTTAATTACTCAGGAATCTGTTTATTATCAACAATTGCACGAACTTCTAGGATCAAGTTCACTTATATTAGAATCACATTTATTTAAAGTTGAATGAACTGAAAAAATATGTATTCTCTTTGTTATTTACTTGGAAAACACACATTACTGCTCGGTATATTATACTAACTAACCAATGCATATTTCTACCATAGGTAGTTAAATTACCTAAATAAATACTTTACTATAGCATTGAATACACAGGGAATATTGATTTAGGTACATCTTAAATATTTTTGGCGTCGGGAGGTTATTGAACTTGCACAAGTACCTACTTGCAATTGAATTCATCTGACCTGGCAGTAAAGTAATCCGTCTTGAAGAAACCTGAGGGAGGGGCTTTCTGCAAAACCGTCTAATAGTTTGTTCGTCGAACCGTTGAGCTCCTAAAGTTCTGCACGATTACATTTTATTAAGCGCTAAAAACCGTGTGAACCGGTTGGCTAGTTAGGTATCTATGGCAAACAAATCACGTAAAATACCTTTCGATTTCATCATCCATGCCTGTCCTAAGTATGTTAGGGCCGGTCTACAATCTAACAACAACTGTGACTGATTGTGTGGTTTAATGATCATACCAATTATATATGTTATAGACCAAGTGATTATTAGGGCATTATATAAAATGCCCGGGCAGTTTGAAAAATGCCCAATATGAGAGGGCAGTATGATAACAACTATTGAAATAATCAAATCGACGGGGCATTTTTTATTATGCCAGTCACCTATGGGGCAGCACAATCAAAACCAGGTTTTATTACTATTATTTTGATTTCAAACGTAGAATCAATATTTTAAATCAAATAAAATCTTTCCATTCGTAGACACTCTGCTGACCTATGATGACTTTACCATAATTAAATACCTGTGTATTATCAGATTGCCCAAACACCACACGGCAAGATTTATACTGACGAGGCAATGTGGTAAATAAGGAAGTTCAAATTATAATTAATTATTTCGCCTTAAGTAGCTTGTCATTATTCATAATGCGCGGGCATTATGAAAAATACCCCTATTTATTACTTGGGCCATAACATATATGGAAGGTGGCCTCTGGTGTGGGACGCAACCTGTGTCGACACCCTTGCGCCATCCCATGTTCCTAGCACGGCGGGCTGTGCTGGCGCCGCTGCTGCGGCTGCTGAGACCCTCAAGCGGCGCAAATACTGTAACCTTATAGGCAACTACAGTTTTGAGCCGTTTGGGGTCGAAACGCTCGGGTCATGGGGCCCGAGTGCGCGTCTCCTTTTTAAGGAAATCTCCCACCGACTGATCAACACTCAACGTGCCAATGCCATTCAACGTGGCAATGCTGCCAGTCTTCTGGGCACGTTTCCGGATGACAGCGATGCGGACGAATACTTCGACGCCTAAAGGTCCCTTTGTTTTTATATTTATTTAGTTAGTCCCTTTAGTTTTAGTTTTTTATGTAAATAGTTAGTAGTGTTCTATAAATATTGTGTAGGTAATGTAAATTATACCCAATTAAAAATAACATATATACTTCTCAATGTCTCTCATTTATGTGGCCTGTCTATTTCCACTGAACTTTTCTTACATGGAAGGTGACCGTAATAAATAGTAACTTACATCTAATAACATGAAAGTTCATCATCTGCCTAGCTTTTCCCAACTATGTTGGGGTCGGCTTCCAGTATAACCGGATGTAGCTGAATTTCAGTATTTTACATAGAGCGATTGCCTATCTGACCTGCACAACCCAGTATCTGGGTAATACGATACCCCTTGGAAAGACTGGTTGTCAGACTTTCGGGCTTCTGACGACCCGTAACGACTTTCAAAGATCTACGGATGACAGCCGGGACCAACGGCTTGAAGTGCTTTTTGAGGCACGGCGGAGTCTCGGTATGTAAAGATGGTCTCCCATTCACCGACCAACCCCGTCAAGCGTAGCTTAACCTTATGGATCGACCGGCTGTTATTACTTAGCCACAGCTCCTCTATAAAACAAAGTTAAAGATTAAAAACTGAAATAACGTTAAAAATACCAGCAGCAGGTTCTTGTGTATAGTTCAACCTAATTTAATATTTTAGTATTTTCAAATTTATCTATACCGTCGCTTCGATAGGGGTGTGATCAGACTTCAACCCCGGACGCCGTAACTCCGGAACTGTCAACCGATAAGCATCACTACAATAGAATCATACAGTAGATAGAGTTGCCACAGCCACTTGCCGGTAGAGTCCGGTTTAGGTCGCGTACTATATTGTGAGATACTGCTTGACCTCCTTACCCGGATGAGGATTCGGGTATAAGAGGAAGCGAGGTGGCCGGTAATCGTTTATAAGGTACGAGGATCTTTGGAAGAGAGACGTGCAGAAATATGTCCATGTGGACGTATGCTCTAAAAAAAATAGAAAATAAAAAACCTCGACAACTTAAAAACATATTAAAAGCATACTTAACCGTGGAAAAGTTTAAAATGGAGGAGGGGGGGCCTACGTGTGGGTCCACCATCAGCCAAAGTCGCTTGTGAGTAACGCATTATTTTTTGATAACGCAAATAATCTTTCTAAAAAAGATTAAGCGTTATTGTACTGTAAAAAATATAAACGTGTTTTTCTTTGAAATAAATAGTTAGAATTTTTTTTTTTCTGTGTTTTTATATCCTTGTTTCTCCTGGCAAAGAACTTGTCATCTCTATGTTATTGGATTTGTTTTCCGCACTTAGTCCTTCAGGTGGAACATTGTGCGTGGGCCATGGCGGCTGTCGGTGGTTATTCCAACCAGCCCACCTCCCTCCAGAACATCTGTGAAAGGTCTAAGCTGCAATAATTTTTAACCCACTTCTTCAAAAAGGGGGAGATTGAGAACCTCCTCCTTTTCTCAAAGTTATTTTTCACTACTTTGTGTTTTTTTTGGATGTCAGTTTTTTTTTTTAAGTTATTTTTTCTATTTATTTCGGGGGGTGTCAGAGCACCGTAAAACTCATGTAAAACTAATCATGTGAGCGGGCACGCTATTTATGACTGGAGGCGTTTATTTTGGTACTAGCTGATGCCCGCGGTTTCACCCGCGTGGAGTTCGGAAATTATCCCACGAACCTACTACCGGGATGAAAGTATCCTATGTGTTAATCCAGGTTATAAACTATATGTTTGCCAAATTTCATCCAAATCCATTTAGCCGTTTGTGCGTGATTGAGTAACAAATATCCAAACACACAAACTTTCACATTTATAATATTAGTAGGATTAACTTAGTGCATATATAGAATCGAGTTACTTAACTGAACAGACAGCTGTGCTGCTGGGGAGTTTGGTGCGTCACTTTTTCTTCTCAGCTAAAGCACTAGGAAGTGGTGAAGGACGGGGCCAGAACTGTCATAGGTAATTTTGACGTTTTGTACTAATTCTCAGCCTAGTCTGAATAAATGAGTTTTCGTTTTGCTTTATCAGCCAATTTGATAATAAAATCTAATAAGCTTGATTTGTCGATTTTCTGTCGATCAGAAGTGGTCGATGATGATGAGGTTATTTTATATAACGGTGAGAACACATGCCTTATAGCAGCCACTATTTTCCTTTTAATAGCTGCAAAGGAGCCTGGCATGAGTAATTTAAAGAGAGCCAATCATGTAGTACATTATTCTAGATCCATATGAGAACTAAGAAAATTAAAATGATCCGTATTTCATTTTATCGTATAGGTCACATTTTTTTAAAGACTCTGGGTTTGAACTCTGATCCAAAACTACTGATTGCCTTTTACCATAAATGTAGGTAGCATTGAGGTCATTACACTGCAAAAAATTACAGTGATACAAAAACGCGACCTCCCATAACAGGTACCACACAAATGCATCTCCAACGAGGCGAGACTTTGTCCCCCAGGACATTATTAAACAGAGACAGCGACACAAACAACAAAACATCGATACTAAAGCTCTACACAATCGTAAACTAAGGGAAAACACAATAACTGCCAGTGAAAGCGTTGATTTATTATACCTAGGAGTATCACGCGAGTCCATTGTCCACACCGCGACCTCCGGGGTGGCCATACAACGAACAATACTCTGATAAACGTAAAAAAAATGACCACGGAACACCCCCAACGCGAGCGAACCTGCGCGCACGCATCTATATTAATCCGTGTATTTTTTCACGCGTGTCAGTAGCGCACCGCCCGTCGCAGTCACCGCACGCATGCGGCTCGATCTCCTCTACTATTTCAATTGTCTGCGACGTAGGAATTTACCGCGATGGGTAAATTAATTAATGTGATCGTGTTTATTCTAGTCAGTAACTTTTTAAGTTTAGAGGGAGAGTTGTTGGGTAGTTGTGCGAATTGCGCGAATGGGGACCTGAGTGTGACTGAGTTGACTCAGGCGCGGATCGAGTTCGTCAAGCAGCAGATTCTGAAGAAGCTACGGCTCAGTAAGAAGCCGGCGGTGGCTCTGCCGCTGAACAGCCTGCCCATGCCGGTAGCGCAAGGCCAGACCCTCAGTGAGGGCACCAACAAGCCGCCGGAATTCGACGACTATTATGGCAGAACTGAACAGAAGATTATTTTTCCTGTTGAAGGTAAGCTTTTATTCTTAAATATTAGTATGTTTGGGAATGGGTATGTGCAGTGTGGCTGGAGCTATTTTGAACAGAGGCAGCTGATGCAAAAAAGTCAGGTGCCACCATTTTCCCTGACAAACCCTGACAGATTTGAATATTTTTTTAAATGTGAGAGAAAGTCCAATCAGATAACTATCTAATTATCAGAATAACTAATTGTTTGCTAGGTAAACTTGGCTAACATCATCCTACTTGAACTTTATTACAGAAAAAGCAATATTTCTGAAAGAAGCGAAAAAAGAAATTCAATATGAGCAAATCTTCCGAGAAATGCTGTTAATTAATGTTGAAACATACCTACGCATAGCTTTGTATTTAAGCTTCCTTTTAATAATTATGTGCTACGGAAACTAAACCTCTTAATAAGTCTCCTGAGTGGTATTTTATGTCAATATGTCTCTTCTGTTAATATTTATTTATATATACCTACTTTATTGTATGTACACCAGAAAAAACATAGTAAAAAAATTTAAAAAATACATTAAAACATATACAATGGGCGGCCTTATCGCTAAGATTGTTATGATTTGTTATCAATTTACTTGCTTATTATATAATTAACTCTTAAATGAAAAAAAAACAGAACATTCCCACAAACCGCTTTTTAACCGCGTGCAATAACTCTTTTACCCTTAAAAATTATTTACGTTTCTGTAATCTTCATAACTAATTAATTATTATAATTAAGTCATTATAATAACCACAGTTCTGAAAAATATGATGTAATAATCGCATACACTTACCTAGGTACCTAGGTGAACCGTGTTGGGGCAGGAGTCCGACTTTAGATCGAGCGCCACACGGCATGGTAGCATGTTAGTGTGCTAAGGTCGCCAATAATAATAATACTTTGTGCTAACTTTGCTAAAAATAAATTGTGGACTTTGATTTGGTAGTTTTGACTATGTCACTAAAAGTAAAGCAGACGAAATAGGTTTTTTCTTATGAATTAAAGTCGAATAATATTTTTTTTATAAGACCATCTTGGTACTACGCGAGTCAGCAAATATTTCGTCTGACCCGCTGCTGCGAGGGCCTAAAAAATGAGATCTTTCGTTACCTATTGATATTTTTTATGAATTAAAGTTATTATAATGTAATCTTTGTTATCATGCATATGATATACATATAATGATAGGTAAACACAAGGTGTACAAAATGCAAATAAGACATCCATTTTGTCAACGATAGTTTTTAAGTTGATGGAACCCCTTATTAATCACCTCGGGTTTCCAGAATGGAAAAACCTTATGAAATACTAGTTTTGCCAGGGAATTCCTCTGGTACCTGGGACCTTCCTCAAAACCCACTCAAGGAGACTTCACTAAAACAATCTTCCTTCACTAAGCGCAGGGAGGGTGTGCACCTCGACACCCACTGAGGAAAACGATAGCGTTGTTTCTCTGTCAATGACGACCCCGTTTTGTATGAATCAGATATATTATTAAACAATTCTAATAATACAATTTCACGCACGAGTTATAAATAGAACAATTGTGTTGGTGCTTATTAGTTAATCTAGTATGACGTACGCAAACGACACGTCATAACCAGCAGTTACGTTTGAACAACGTCATCGTCATCCATTTCACGCCTCTATTCGAGATAAAGTATTTCTAAATATTTTAATACCAATACTACCTCTTTTGCTACAAAGTAGTAAATATTTGTAATGTATCGGCGATATATGGGTCAGGATCGAGCATTATCTTCGGAGATAATAAAATATCCACATGTTTTTGTTTCCCGTGTAGGCATAATATTATACCACACCTACATATTTGTTAATTCATGCTGATATATGATGAATACCTACTTATAACGTGACTTTTTTATTTTATTTATTTCATAACTAGCTTCCGCGTGCGGCTTCGTCCTCGTGGTATGGCGATAAAAAGTAGCCTATGTCCTTTCTCAGGCTCTAGACTATTTGTGTACCAAATTTCATTTCAATAGTTTCAGTAGTTTTGGAGTGAAAGCGCGACAGACAGACAGACAGAGTTACTTTCGCGTTTATAATATTAGAAAGGATTATTTTGACAAATCTCAAATAAAATAACGTGACTTATATTTTTCTGTTGATCTTATGAAGGAAATTAACGATTAGAAAGCACTTAGCCCCTTTATTTAATGTTGCGTATAGTTAAGAAACGTTTGAACATCAAAAATGTATGGTTAAATTAAACAGTCGCTAATAATTTAAGCCAACATCAGCCTAATGGTTTCCCATCTATTTTGGGGACGGCTTTCAGTCTACTCGGATGCAGCTGAATACCAGTACTTTATATGGAGCTGCCTATCTGACCTCCACAACCTGGGTAACACGATAGGTAGAGTAGGCCTGTGTCCCAGCAGTGGGAACATTATAGGCTAAAGTTTTTGTAGTGGTTCGCCCCCTATTACATGGTACTTAAAAACTGGCGAAATGTGCACAATAGGTACACACCCCTGTCCAACCCCTCGAGGTAACAGGCGTAATGTCATGATAACTTCTGTATAAATCCCAATTCAAGATAGAGAATTGGGTTGGTACTTTATGACAATCTTATTATTTGATACTGTGTAACGCAATGAAAATAAATAAATAAATATTTTTTAAATGTTTATTAAAGTGTTTTTATAAAAATATTTAAAAATGTAAATAGATAAGAAAGAAAATAAATAAACGAATAATAAATAAATAGATAAATAAATAAATAAATTGAATAAGGTGGAATAATATCAAGTATTAGTCATAGTTTCTTAATTGCTCGTGTACTGTGACCTGAAGTAATTAGTCGCATGTGGCTCTTCCTACTTTCATGATAAGATAAGGGATCTGAGAGAAAATAGACGATTGAATGATGATTCTAGGCTGCATCTTATAAAATAATAAGTCTACAATGTCTTCTTTTGAACGTGATAGCATATGAGATATTCTCATAACAAGCCACGTGGGATGGGATTCACTACCGGCAAAAATTATGAAGTTTCATACATTCTTTTATCCCCTATTTGGCCAATTTCCCCTATAAATCCCCAATTTAGAAAATATATCCCCTATGGAAGAATTCATACCAGGATGAATTTTCTAAAATTTAAAGCTGTGTTCCTAAGTTTCTATACCCATCGGTTTAGGCTATGCATTTTCTGTCAGTGAATTTCAGATTTTTATTAAGTAGAACAATATGCTATGCGTAACAAATTAGTTCGTGATTTTAAGTTCAAATTGGTTTGTGACCAATAATTAAATAGAAAAAGGCTGGTAAAGGTTTTATTTCCCAGGAACCACACTTACAGATAACGATGAAACGGCATTTCTTTTTGTACCTAATAAAAGAAAAGTATAACTTATGGGATACAAAGATAAACTAACTTACAAAAGTTTAACGCAAAGCTCAGTATTTTTTAATTAAAATCAATATGCCTAGCCTTTTCCCAACTAGTTGGGGTCAGCTTCCAGTCTTACCGGATGCAGCTAAATGCCATTACTTTACTAGGAGCGACTGCCTATCTGACCTCCACAACCTAGTAACTACGCAATACGATTCCCCCTTGGTAAGACTGGTTGTCAGACTTTCGAGCTTCTGACGACTGTAAATGATCCACGAATGACAGCCGGGACCAACGGCTTAACGTGCTTAGTATTTTTCCACTAATTAAAACAAAATGTGACACGGAACTGAATTTTAATTGATTATATCTTAGTGGAACGGGAGAGGTAATAAAAAACTGTTCGTTTGACCCCTGAACTGTGGTAATTAAACTAATTTAATTTGAGAGATATCTCGAGGCGTGTTCACGGAGACACTTGATAAACCCTCAAATAGAGAGGCCATTGATCATTTGGTGTTATAATTAGAAACAAGTTTTGTGGAAGTATAAATGCCTAGTGGTACATGGTGTAGAATATTAGCGGTGTTACCACGAGTCCGGTCTCCAGGAAAATCATTGCTGTTAGTCACACTGGTGTTACCGACTTTTTTTTTTTTTGCGTGCGAAGTCATCAAATGACTTCTCCCGCTCTGGGCGGAGCGGAAGGGCGTGTCAGACTCTTACTGACTAAAACCCACCCGTGTTCCTTCAGTTGCCTGTTGCCAGGGTCCCGGTAAACCTTCGGTCTATTCCGCAACCCTGCCAGGTGGTGTTACAACCTAGTGTGACCACGACTCCGCACCCATGCCTATATGTACTTCCCTAAGTTGAGGCTACTTCCCTAAAGTTAATAATACTTAATAATACCAGCCTAATATTGTCCCACAGTCCCACTGCTGGGAAAAGGCATCTTCTCATATTGAGAAGGTATAAGCATTGATCACGGGTTGGCAATTTCAGACTCATATCCTAACTAATATTATAAATGCGAAAGTGAGTTTTTCACGCTTTCACGCTAAAATGGCTGAACGGATTTGGATGTAATTTGGCACTGGGGTAGACCATGACCTGGAATAGGACATAGGATACTTTTTATCCCGATATTCCCACGGGATCGAGACTTACGCGGGAAAAACCGCGGGGCGCAGCTAGTTAACTATTAGTACAGGTTTCCTCACGATGTTTTACCTTCACCGATGACAGTAATGTACAAGATAAACTCAGAAAATACAATTATGAATTGAAAAACTCACATTGTTACTTGCCCGGATACTTAATTTAGGCCGAATATCTTTATCAGATTAAAAAAAAACACGAAAATCGTCACAAAAATATCGTAGATAAGTTTTTCGTAGCGCTCGTAGACCGTAGAGGCGTAGAGTTGTCGTAGCGATCGTAGCAAAAGCTACAAAAATATACAAGTTTAATACCCGTAGTATTATCACGAAGTAATTATGTAGAATGACATTGACTATACAGACAATAATTAATATAAAACGGATGACAGCGACGAGGACGAATACTTAAAAAAAAAATTTAAAAAAAATGTGTTTATTGCAGACATTAAGTTCGACGCCTAAATGTCCTTTTGTTTTTTATCTATTGTTGTAGTTAGTAAGTCTTTTAATTTAGCTTTTTTGTCAATTTAGTTAAAGAAGTTTATCCATTGTATATATTTTATCACGATCAAGATATTGAATTAAAACTCAAAACTCAAAACTCATCTTTTATATTATAAATGCGAATGTAACTTTGTCTGTAACCTTTTCACGCCTAGACCTCTGAACCAATCGTTATAAAATAGATAGATACCTAGAGAAGGACATCAGACGAAGTATTGCCAACAACTAGTTCAAAATCTATATCTATAAGTACTAATTATAAAGCTGAGCGGTTTGTTTTTTATGTTTGTTTGAGTGCTAATGTCTAGACTGGAATCCGAAGTCAGATTTGAAAAATCTTCTTGCATTTGAGGAAGGTTATAACATCACGCTACGACCCTTAGGAGCCGAGCAAAAATTAAAAAAGGTCGTTAAGAATGCTAAGGGAAATTTAATTTATAGCACGGGTAGGGCGATGTGATGCGACGCGGTGGGTCGAAGGCCGAAATTGTTCTTTGACGCGGACGAACTCGCCACAGAAACTAGTATATTATATGTATAATAACTTGTTTATAAGTATAATCAAGTAGTGGTGGAGTTCTTTGATAAAGGAATCGTCCGGGGAACGGGGAAGTACTACTACCGACCTAACCATACTACTGCTAACTAACTTGCTGTGACCCTAGACAAATTGACATTCTATCAGCGAAAACGATGATGGAAAGGCAAAAGTGTATAGGACTGACATAAGCTATCGAAAAGCTTATGTCAATCCTGTTGAAAGTCGTTTTAGAAATACGAAACGCTTTCGAAGCGATTGTCACTTGTCTAGGCCCTCTGTTTATGCTGGAAAAAAAGTTGAAAGATATAGAGATATGAGGAACAGGGTGTAAAGTTCACTCACCTCCGACCAGATGGGTGTTGTGTCTGGTTGGCAACTGCCCGGCGATTGTTGTCAATACTTTGTATATATATGCCAATCGCGCGGTAAACTATGCTTGCGCGATGCAGGACTTTGCGTGACGTCAGTTTGATGCGTAGTTTGTACCTGGCGATGTAGATGCCGCCACTATATCTACAGTTTAATTGTCATATAAGAATGCTTGTACTGTATATATTGTGTTTTAAATAGTAAATATATAAACGAGTCTTATATTAAACACCTATAGATTCCTACTACAGTATAAAACTACTCCTACACACAATAATCTTAAAATATCCCGTTTATCTAATAAGCACCTATTCTTAAAGGCGATGATCACGCGCAGCGCGGGTGTGACCAAGATAAACGTGACCTCTTGGGCGTATATAACCGCTCAATTATATACGTGTTTATATAGGTAGGTATCAGTTACAAGAGCGACCGTAATTGAGAAAAATACTTATAATAAGGCTATTGTGTCATTATTATTCCCTGGTTGGATCTGTCAAAGATATTTGGGTCTGTTTTGTCAAAGTAAACTGCAACTTTTTTTTGCTCCAAGACCCGTGGCACCCCCAGGGGTGTCCTCCAGGGGTGCCTTGGGTCCGGAATGAATGAGACTATGCTCTTCTCGAATCTCATATCCCTTTATAGCCGCTCTGAAAGTTTGTATAAATGCGTAATTATTATCCTAACTAATATTATAAATGCGAACGTGATCGTCTTTGTATTTGACCATGACTTGGATTGGGACATAGGATACTTTTTATCCCGAAATTCCCACGGGACCGAGACTTATCCCGGTGAAACTGCGGGGCGCAGCTAGTTTATACATATAGAGTAGGTAGTTAAATAAAATAGATAGCGGTTTGATAGCTGTTCAAGATGATTAGCTGAAACACCTATGGAGAAGCCCTGAGGAAGGGAAAACAGCTGAAATAAAGTGGAAATTGCCATAAGCACAATGTCTGAGAACTTGAAGGGCGAATTCCAAAAGATAAAATGTCTTTTGAACACTTCTGAGTGTTGGAATTTTGTATAATATTAGTATCCTACATACTCATCTACACAATAATATATTGTCCAATCAGCATGGGAACATTTATCTAAATGGTACAAAGTTAACTAGTAATTTTGAACTGTTTGTTTATTTGTTTAATTAAAGCGTTTTCGAGCCAATTAAGCTAATTAAAGAGACAACTGTTATTTATAATTAGCACGATTATTACATGTCATGTTAAAATAATGGAATCTCCTGATACAAAAAATTGTAAATAGCCATATCTTTTTAAACTGGTAAAAAAGTGATTTTTTATAATTATTTTGACAAATCTTAAATACCTACAAAATACAACTTAACACCAACATTATTTACAAGAATCATAAGGGAAAAAATAAACATATTCAGTGATTTTTAAATTATTAAAACATGAGTTTGAAAGAACCAAGATTCGCGGTTGCGGGTCAGTTAAAATTATTGATATTTTTTCTCACCGTTTCATAATAATTATATAAGTAGAGTATTAATATAATACTAGATACCAATTAATATTGTTTACCTCGTACAGAAAAAAATCTTAGTGATAAACAATTGCTTCTAAGTAAATGCATTAATTATCGATAATTAATTATAGGTACTTTAATTATATCGTTTGCCAACTGCGTTTCTCGAATCGAGAACAATATTTACTAAAGAACGTTTTATTTTTTATCTTTCGATGAAAATTCAGTGTTTTGTCAACAAGGAAGTTTAAAGTTTATCGGGGTTCGGTTACTCGTGATACCTATATTAGTTGGTCCAATATTTGATACAAATTTTGACTAATTTAGTTCCCCATGATATGGTAAACTGGTATCCTAACTAATATTCAATCAATCTGCCTAGCCTTTTCCCAACTATGTTAATTGGAGTCGGCTTCCATTCTTACCGGATACAGCTGAATACCAGTATTTTACATGGAGCGACTGCCTGTCTGACCTCCACAACCCAGTAACTGGTAATACGATACCCCTTGGTAAGGCTGTCAGACTTTCGGGCTTCTGACGACCCGTAACGTAACGACTGTTAGAAATCCACGAATGATAGCCGGGACCCACGGCTTAACGTGCTTTCCCAGGCACAGAGGAGTCTCGTTATGTAAAGTTGGTCACCCATCGACGGGCCATCCCCGGAAAGCGTAGCTTAACCTGTGTAGCGTAACCTGTTGGATCGACCCGTGCTGCTGTTATTACTTAGCCCCCTAACTAATATTATAAATGTGAAAATGAGTTTTTTTGTTACGCTTTCACGCTAAAACGACTGAACGGATTTGTACGAAATTTGGTATATGGGTAGACCTTGATATGGAGAATGACATAGGCTTTCATCCTGGATCGCAGGCGAAGTCGCGGGCAACAGATAGTCTATAATATATTTTAATAATTATAATAATATTAATTGAATCCGGTCCATCTGACTTGTCATTTTGGCAAAGTTGATGTTTCAAGTATACCTCTAGTATACATAATAAGCTAAGTAGCTTCATAGATCATCAGCATCTTCCTGCCCTTTTCCCATGTTACTTGGGGTGGGCACAACACGTTTTCGATCATAGGAACATACAAAAATTAGTAGATATATGTAGGTAAGTGGTAACGTTTGTTTGACAGAGAAATTCCTATCCAAGGTATAATGGGTTACATGATTACACATTACGTACCTAATGTTATGAATTTACATGAATCATGGATGCTACATGCAAAGCCTGCACCTGATATTATTATAATAACGGATACTTGCGTAACCAGAGAGTGTAACCATAATCAATTTAAGTATAGGATTCCGTTTCTAATTGAACTAAACCTGAACTGGCCAGCAACCAGAGGCGACTATATTCTTTTGCAATATGTAATTACTAAACAGTTAGACGTAGGTACTGTAGCTTTTCAAATTATAGGTGCTTCGATTCAAGCCGTGACTGTAGTCGTAACTAACTTTGAATCAAACGTAACGTTAAGGGAGGGAAATCTATAAATGAAGAGAAAAACATGATTAATTAAGTAAATATCCAAGATCTTAGAAGAATAAATATGACTAAAAGAACGAATAGAAATCGTTAAACAAATGTGTGTTGTTGTTTATGGGTTTCCTCCAAGACTGTTAAGTATATATATATATGCTGTTTAACAGAGAAATGTAACTTTCACATCAAAAACAAAACAGTATATCTAGGAATCAAACGAATTATTTTATTTATTCTTACACAAGGTACTTGTCTTTGTCCAGTCTACATCTCTATGACTCTCCTCCGCATGCATTCCTTATTATATAAGTAGATGACTTTCCTCTGTAAAGATGATATTAATCGTACATACTTCAGTAGAGTCATCGTTATCTACACCTTACCGGATGTGGACAATATCAAAGATACATCGTAATATCTTACGTGTGTGTGGACTTCGGAATTCTTGATGAAAGTGATGATAAATAATGTCTGACTCATCATTGTTTTCATCTAATACGTGGATCTTAATGCTGATAGCTTTACCCATTATGATGTTTACCCCATGATTATGTTGTGACTAGCTTCCATTTTAGTCTTTCGTTACCAAATTAGACATTTTTAAATTAGGCTTATTAAAGACCTAAGTTTTAGTATTTTTCTATACCTATATAAGCTCCTAAATAACACCTTAACGTGTTGACTGTTATTGATTGTAACTAATTATTAAAAGGAGGAAATAATATGTCAATCGAGAGCAACAATAAATCGAGCTCTTCAAAGTAAATGAATACATTGAGACTTGCAATATCTGTATATACTGCATCATTTGTATAATGAATGATTAAAATTCACTCTTACAATCGAAATGTTTACATTATTCTCCCAACTTCGATATTCTTACAAACCTTTTGATTATTCCAGCTGTTCTCAGTCACGTATATCTTATCAATATAAACAATTCCGGGCAAAGCCAATGATTGACTCTATCACCAAAATGTGACCAATAATCGTAATTATACAGTAAGTTGATTTCAAAATGAATAAACAATATTTTTCTTATGAATAATAAAAGAGTGTCGTGAGTAAAACGATTAAATACCTACACATGTTCATTTGTTATCGGATGGAATGCCCCAAGGGTCGCTCCTTGGTCCAATTAACATAGGTCATACAGACCGTGTATTTTATGTACTTATCGTGTGCTGTGAGATAATTATTTACTTTAGATTTGTTCGACAGGTAATTTAATTAGTTTACTAAGAATTTAGATTTTTGTGTACCTAATAATTTTTTGACCTCAACGCTAAGTTATTGACACGGATGTTATTGTTAATAACACTGTTGTACTTTGTGCCCATTGGTATATAATCAGATAAGTTAAAATCCTGGTAGGGTAATAAGATAACTGCCTATTGATTTTTCTTCAAACGCCAAATGGACACCGAAATATAATTATTTTCAATCTTGCGGTATTGTAATTCTAACATTTTAATTCAGTCACTAAAAATAAATATAAGAATAAACGAATATTATTTTAATCTTTAAATTGATAACCTAATACTATTGATTGAAATGAAAACCTAATTGGTTGTTAATATTATTTTTTAATTGAACATTCAGATACGGACGTAATTACTCTCTAATCTACTCCACGTGTAATTGAAATTGTTAAATAACATCAAATGCAGATATTAGATAATTGATTTTCTGCTAATTATCCATGAGATTCAACTTTCTATTAAATAAATTCAACCTCATTCTTATACTTACTGTGTATTTGTAGCATGGATGTCTCAAACGTATATTTGGGCCCTTTAAAAAAAAAATTATTTAGTCTATAAGGATCTCATACTTCATCATTATGTTTAAATTATTAATTATTATTGGCACCACCTCCAATTTAAAAAGCAAGTTTTTAATCACGTCTAAACTTCTGAGGAGTAGTGGCAGTTTGACAAAACTAAACTAAAATTTATCTTCTGTCCTTTTCTTAATGAAATAGAAAGTAAAAGATGCGCTGAACTTATATTTAGTTTAGTTTGTGAACAACAGAATCGGCACCATTGTTTTCCTTCTTCCTCTGTCGTGACAATGGTATTAATTTATCTAGTTCAGCCTAGTATGTCCTCTACAGTATTAAGTAAGCCATAGTCTAAGCCTTATTTATTAACACAAGTTTTTGTTTATAGAATATGTATGTTTAGGTTAAGGTATTTTTATTAGTAGGCTAATTTAGTCCTCTCTTCTTTCCAGGTGAATGCCTAACGTCGGGCAGATATCCGTTTAAGTGCCTGCAGTTTGAGCTACCGCCAGATGTGGAGCCTGCAGAGGTTAACGTGGTCGAGTTATGGTTCTATAAGGTATGTACCAACAATTTTTATCTCTAAAACAATAATCTCGATCGACTATATTAATGCTTGTTTTGCACTTGCACACACGTCTGAATAGGCACTATCCTAAGTGCAAAAATTAATTAATCTGTCAGATAAGTTAATTGGGGATAACCCAGAGGTGCTATGACAGACCCAGAGGCTGAAATTCCCAAACTTGACTATGAATGAAGCTGAGTTCAAGCTACTCAGAAATCTCTACAAAGATTTTGTGAAATTCAATAGAAATCTAATTGGTATGTCGAAAAAGGCAAAGAATGCGATTATTGCATTGTATCTGCATCTAGGTGAATTACAAACCACGTTAATAAAAGGCCATTCTCTTACTAAAATATAGTTACGTACAAGAAGCCAATACCTACCTTAGATAACAATAATCTAACCAATCTACTCCTTTTTCCAGGAACGCGACCCACTAGACGAATACAACCAAACGTTCGTGATATCAGAAGCTGCTCACTGGGACAGCCAGCAACAATTCAAGAAGACGAAACCTATTGCCATCAAAGAGACGGACATAGGCGAGGGTTGGGTGCGCGTTGAGCTGGCCTGGGCTGTCCGAGTGTGGCTGGAGGGAAGGGAGAGGCTGCATACGTTGCATGTGGCGTGTAGGACTTGTCAGGTAAGGATCACATCTTGTTTCATTGGATAGTGTCGTGATAATGGAGAAAATTGTCCACGTATTTATAGATAGATAGATAAAATCTACGATTTTTGTTCCCGTAGCCACGTGTTAGGATTTGCATCTTTTAAACTCAGATGATTCTGCTTTAGAATAGTGCTTAAAATAAATGAAAATGTTTTTGTAATAGCCCAGTATTTTTTTTAAATTGGGACACGCATGTGAATGTGCCACATTCGGCCGTAAATTCAACTTTGGAGAACGTTGTCTCTGTCATCTTACAGTGTTTTAGTCTTTTTCCATGTGTCATTTATCTCCCGGTTAAAGTTATTGAAAGTCGAAACTAACCTCCAATTTTCTCCCCTCAGCTACGCCGCGCGCCTCTTTCCTTCCACGAAAAACATCGCCCGTTCCTGGTCCTCTACACCAAGTACGCTGGCAAGCGCCGCAGGGGCAGAGCCCTAGAATGTGGAGCCACCACCAGTGAGTGCTGCCGAGAGCCTCTGTATGTCAGCTTCAAAGACCTTGGCTGGGATGACTGGATCATCAGGCCGGCGGGCTACCATGCTTACTTCTGCAAGGGTTCTTGCGCGCCCATATCTGCGTTGACGAATACTGATAGTTATCATCATAATTTTATTAGAGTGAGTATTCATTTTTAATCATAGAAACAACTCTTTTGTTACCCAATGTCTTGTTTGAAACATAGATACACAACAACAGCAGTTTGCAACGTAATTTGAAAATCTTTTTTATAAAGAACTGCTAATTAGTCCACTTCTGAAATACATAACAGCGGCAGGTGATTCAATTCAAGAAGTAGGTACATAATTTTCCTTTTATCGATTGATTTCTAACAATACATTTTTATTTACAGAAATACTTCTACACGGTATCAGAAAGGAAGGCAGAGTTTAAGCCTTGCTGCGCTCCTACTACGTTCAGCTCTCTACAGCTGCTGTACATGGACTCTACGAATACGGTGACGCAGAAGACTCTACCAAACATGGTGGTAGAGTCTTGTGGGTGTATGTGAGGGTAGAGATAGTAGCTAGACATGCTAGCATGTGAAAGGACTAAATATAGATAGTGGTATATGAAATGAGCTTCTTGCAAGCACGAGAAATGTATCCAGGTAAAAACCATTATGGTTGTGTTGTTTTTAAGTTGAAGATTTGACTTAAGTGAGCACTATTTTCTTCGGGGATTAAAGCCAAAACTTGGCTCCTGGTGCATCTAAGGTGAAGGGAACTTCAGTCTCATAAAAACTTCAAATGAAAGTAGCACAATTTGTATAGAGGCAGTTATTTTTTTTGAGACGAATCGTTGGATACGCTAGGACCTATACTTGGCCCAGATTTTCTCGGTTGTGCTTTTAGAAAAACATGAATTAGTGTTTATAATTTTATATGACAGTAATTATTTGTGTGCGCTTGTGTGCGAGTTAATAGAATAAGATGAGCATTTTTGTGTATTGTGTTCTTTATAAGCAAAATGTGATATCGTATAAATGTAAGTAATTGAAGGAAATAGTGACAAAAGAAGGGCAAATAGTATTAAAAGAATATGAGTTTATATTGATGTAGATAACTCAAACCAAAACATTACTGGTTTTTGAAATTCTACTTTGCCAAGCGATTACGAAATAGGTAACGAGATTATCTAATGGTCAAATAAATTTCTTTTTGTACACTTTGTGTTTTCTGCCTCGTTGGTCTAGGGGTCGTAAGCGTTCTTAAACATAACTGGGGTTAAAATGTGGGTTGTACTGTAGGTGCACCTCTATCTAACCCTTCAGGGAATACAGGCGTGATGTTGTTTTGTGTTTTCTAAGCAGAATATATAAAGCCCTATGTCTGTCATATCAATTCATTTCAAATAACAAATCACGCGTCTTCAATATCTTCTAAATTAAAAGGTTCTGCTTTTCTAACACTGCCCCCTTCAGTTACGATTTTAGTTATTAACGTTGTGATTGTAAGATTAATTTAAAATTAACCAGTGCATTTATTTTATTTATAATTTTAATGTGACATGACATGTCATGCTGTCTTGTGTATTTGAATTTTAATATACTTACTTGAGATTTCTGCGATGACTTGCGAACAGGCTAGGTTTTCTTTTTCACACATTTTGACTGTGACGAACTTATTTTGCTTAATAAATAATTTACGATTTCTGACGTTGCACCGCCCGACTTGCATCGCCCGTGGTCATTAGTAGGTAGACTTCACGGCGGATGAGTGAGGCGAAACTTTTTTCAACTACCCTCAAAACTCAAAACGGTATTCGTATTATACGAATATTTTTAGTGGTTGTTCTGTATTTAAAATTCTGAGTCTGTAAAAAGTTGTGTATTTTGCTTTCATTAAAAAGTATGTATATTGAAGTTCGTATTATTGTAAAATGAGATATTTACGTTTATTGTAATGTAAATGTTAAGTATGATAAATTATCAAACTTTTTAAATAATGCTAGATGTGTAAGTTAAGGATATATTTCTGCAAAGATTTTGTTCCTATAGTTTAAGTTAGTGAATTCATTATTAGGCCAAAAATACAAATTTTCACCGAAAATATTTTTTGTTAACTATAAAATTCAACTTAGTAAATAGTCTAAAATTAAGACAGGAAAAATTCATGTTGTTTTTTTTTTTTGCAGTAAGATATTAGTATTTTTGGCCTATAATGTCATCAAAATAAGTATCATTTAACTTATGAAGTGTTCCCAAATACTTTAAACTAAAGGCACTGTCTATTATATCATTGTGTAAAAAGGAGTTTTATAAAAATGTACTTAAATATTGTCGTGTCCCAGTTATTCATTGATTTCGTCACAACGGTGTCTAAGTATTATAGTTTAAGGCTAATAGAGAAAAATATTGAAATATTAAAAAATTAAATAAGTTTTCTTTCATAATCTGTCGTTTGATTCTTACCTTCATATTTACTTTTTTATTTTAATTTATATTTGGTGTAGCAATATCCGAACCAAACTTGTCATTGTCATCCTCTTTTTTAAATAAAACCAGTAAGAGATGGGAGAAAATTAAAGCTGTCAAAATAATGTTGAACACCTTTATATCTCGTAGACGTAGACTAATTTGACATTTCAAGTGATTGCTGTTTGTTTTTTCAATTTGGAGTTTGACATTTGCACCTGTCAAATTAGTATAGGCGATTATAAAACAGACTTTATTATTTTCCGTCTCTTTCTTGGTTTGCTGTTGGTAAAAATAGCAATATTTTTACATTTTTTTAATTGGTGTCCGAGTCAGAGGTACCTCGTCGGTACACAGCAGTTGTATTTAATTACCATGACAAACTACCATTACAATACAATACAAATATACTTATAATAGCCAATATAAGGTGCAATATGAGTAACCGCCTCATATACAGACCTGTGAATATAATTATGTGAGTGCGTACTACCGTACGATTTATCGATTGAAGCTGTCGTGTGTATCTGGGTAATACCTAATACAGTCTTACGAAACATCAACACTTTAACATTAGGTACAAATAAAAAATAAAACAAATTCATTTAGTTAACGACACGGAACACGTTTAATAGTTACAATAGCAACAGATCACAATAGAAATGCATCTTCAAACTATAGCCCATCGAACAGGCACGGGCTATAAACTATAGCCCGTCGTACGGACATGGTCGATAGCCGATAGCCTATCGAACGGGCTTGGTCTATAAATTATTTCTTAAAACTAACATTCGTGCAAGCCATCACTTCACTTTTTAAAATACTTTTTATAACATATTCTGTTCGGGTGGAGCATTTTGGTTGATTTTGGAAAATTTACGACCAAATAGTAGAATAGTCGATGTCAATAGTACAATTGACAATTGTAAGATCATTAGGTAGAAATCTATTTTAGTTTAATGTGAATTTGAATTAAAGATCGGATAAGGAATTCTCGATCAATACTCGAACATTTTTTTATTTTAACCGAATTGCTTCACCCGAACAGAAATAAAACATAAATTAAATAAAGAGGGTGACCAGACAACACTCTCGTTTTCTTGTATATTATTAAATAATTATAAAAATCACAGAATTTGAGGATACAAGCATGTCCAAAAGTTGTGGAGTCTACAACTAGTTTGCGACTGCTAGCGATTGCTTTTTTGATAAATAGTGCTGTCTTTTGTGAGTAAAGTTAGAAAAAAGCATTGTTATACATTGTTTTCATTTTATATTATTTATATAACGCCCAATTTGGATGCATACAAGTTAATGCGACTTTTTTATACGCAGATTCGTTAGGTCGTATCAAATCGGCAAATTGGCCTCAAGTCAGAACGATTTCAAGTTGAAATATGGGCTCTAAATATAGTCAATAATATATGTCGAAGAATAATAAATACGTAAGTGCGTAAATTGTTATCGGTAAGGGCATTATATAAACTTATGTAAATTATCAAATATTAATCATCGTCAAAGTATTTGAAAGCAATCGGTAGCAGTTGGAAGTTCTACATATAGTCTCTCTTTGCAAAAAGTTTTTAATAAAATTTTGTATATTTTTTTTTATAAATTTCATAGGACGGATGTAAAAGATATGTTTGTTACAACCATTTTTATTCATTATTTTTATATCAAAATTACGAGAAACATTTTTTTTTGGGAAACTAAAAATAGGCATTCACTATATTATGAAACATGATTTAGAAAAGTATTAGGCATATTAAAAATATGTAACTTTATATATTAATATCGATATAATTAAATTGCTTAATCGATCTGTATTTCGCATCTAGTTTTCAGCAACTGATTCCATGATTATCTTAATCATAGTAATCATAATGATAGTACTCATAATCATAGTAATCATAATCATAGTAATCACTATCATAACAATCATTATCATTAATTTGCAATAGGTATTAGTACAGTGTTGGTCTTAATGTCAAGCATGACATGATGTTATGACAATTTTAACTGACAAATAGTTGCCGAATACATTAACATAGGCTTGCCATAATTTTAATAATTATTATTTAAATAACTATAATAAACTTGATATAATAACAGTGAATGCCCATAAAATATTGTTCACTATATCATTTAGCCAATTGGTTTATGGCACGTTTTGCTATTTCAATTTATAAATGGCACTGCTGTACTGGGTTTATATTTGATGATTTTACTATTATTATTATCTTTCATATCTAAAATAGCCTCTAGTTATGAATTGACCTTACTTTATTTAAATAATATTTGACACGAGGGATGCAATGATTTTATGTTTTATACCTACGAATTGGCGTCCCTTGCTTTTTACCTCAGATACAAAACTTTGGGGTAAAAAGTGCCTTAAATACTAGGTTTTAAGGCACTTTTTACCTTTGGCGATACTGCGATCGCCAATCAACTTTTTCGGCATGGTGATTATGGTATGCCTCTCTTAAGTTGTTATGACTTTTAGCGTTCTTTAGGAAGACCTGTTTCCAGCCTTGAACATTATTATACAGGACTAGCTTCCGCCAACGGCTTCGCCCGCGTGATATCTTTATAAATTATAGCCTATGTTACTCAGTGATAATATAGCAGTCGACTGATGAAAGATTTCTTTAAATCGGTCCAAAAGTTTGTGAGTTAACAAAAAAAAATCTCTGTATAATATTAGTGTTAATGATATTAATTAATTAAATAATTTTCATCAAATACAAACCCAGTTGCTAAAATGTTTTGCTGGACACAAATGTATAAGACTCCTAGCGGATAAAGATATTATTACATTACAATAATTAATAAGTATAACTTAATAGCTAAGAAACAACACTTTTGGAATGAATGGACGATCACAAGCCTTGGGATATTTTAATTTGGTCTAATGTACAGGCGTTGCGTTGAAAATATAATAAAGCTGTTCAAAGGGTGAACAGTTGTCAAAATAATACCGAAAATAATTTCACTGGCAACACAATATTGTTGAGTTATAAATATTAAAGAGTGAAAAAAAAAAACATGTATTTTTTCCACTTTTTCACGTTTCCCGGGGAATTCAGGGAAGTCAAGATGTGTAAAAGATAGTTAATTTTTTCATACACAGTATTTCCAAAATAATAGAGAAGATATGATTAAAAGTGCAACAGCCTGTACATAAAAGTATCGAAAATCTAAGGCAGTAAGTTCAAGCAATGTACTTAGAGTATTATTGCTCTGTTTGAACGCGTGTCGAACAATATGCGTGCATGCGAGCACTTTTACCGATCAACGCAACTTCAATAAGAAAAATATCGTTAATTGGCAGTATTCCCGTTTTAAATATAATTCAAATAAATTAGACACTATAATAAATATTGCTCGGATGCACGCACAGTCGGGCCACGCTAGAAAAAATATCAATTCACTTTCATAATCGTACACTACTAATCTCTTTTCGGAAGCACCATATACATCAAAAATATCTATCAAAAATACACCTACATACAAAAAAAAAAAAAATTACGTAATTGTGACGATTTTCGATATTTTACGTAACAATGTAAAATAATTATTTCGATATGTCTTCGCATGACAAGTCTTAAATTATGCATAGTGAGAAATTTTCTCTATTAATTTATTCTTTTAGTTTGGGATATATTCCCAGTAATGGGAACAACTTGAACTGGGAAAATTCCCATCGAAATTTTCTAATCTTTGGACGAGAATTTTTTTGATCACATCTATTTAGACTTTCAGTCCATCACAGATGTTTAATCGAAACCACAGAATATAAATTGTGTTACAAACATTACGACATTAAGGAACTTGATACACGAATTAATCTAATAGTAAACCTTTACATTGCCCGGGCGTAGAAATGACACATAGAGCTTTAAAAAGAGTATTTATTACTACTACGGTGTAAACGGTGCAGGAAAATATCGTGAGGTGCCTGAGAGATAAACACACACGGCATATGAAGTCAAGTCAGAAGCCCATTGGCGGCATAAAGACACCAGGATAGTCACACTAACCACACGAAAAATAAAAGACACATAAGTTACAAAACCGAACTTTTTCTAAAACTAAATATGTCTACTACGTCCACTTACTGTAATATTCTATGGCTTTGAAATTGAATCTCAACACCTCAAACATTTGCTACTAAAACTATAACACTTACCAAGAAAGTTCTTTAAGAACTTTTGAATGGGAATTTTCCTATTTCAAGTTCTTACGTAGAAATATTTCCCAATCATAGATCACGGGGTCGGTATTAACCGTTTATTAGCCTTATTAGGCTTTTAATAGTATTTGCTGTCTTTATAGCTATTTAGTTCTGGAAAAATTAGGGCAAAGTCTCGATACAGCTCAACCCCTTATTCATAAAACACACTTAGATAGAAACAGACAGTGATCAAAACACTTTTCAGTTCCATTTATGAATAAGGAGAAAAGTGTAACTGTCGAAGGAAAGGTGGAAATCACTATTTTTTTGGCTCAATTTGAATCGATCAGCACGATCGCTTGTCATAAATTATAATTTTAAGAACTTTTGTAAACAGGCGATCACTAAAATCGAGGAAACTGTAGGTATTAGAAAATCTTGACGAACAACGCTACAAAAAGTTTCTTACCACCGAATTCTCAAACAGTCATTTAATTTCGTAAATCTTTTTGTAGCTGCAATACACATAGTAACAGAACCAGCATGAAACTTAGCACTACTTATCATTAAGTTACTTTTGAGAATTCGGCTGTGACTATATCAAAAATGATAACTGACATCATTTTAACCAATAGAAGTACAAGAATTTATTGACGACTGGATGACATTGACGTTGTTACAGAAGGCGCACTCCACGTTTAGGTATGAAGCTACAAGTCCGCGGCGGGCTCGTGTTGTCGGGCCAATTCAGTGAGCGTAACGTAGTGTGATCTAACAGTAACGCGATACAGAGGCAACTTCTAGGTGAACATAAATGTAGGTAATTAGCGCTGTGCGACTTGAATTGCACTTTAGTGTGTCATAACAAGAGTCGTTTTTTATTTAAATGATTTTGCGGAGTGAACCCTCTGTACTAATCTGTGGTAGAGGTACAAGAATCTTTTGACGCCTGAATAAATTACTTCAAACCTTCAGTTATAATAAAACCTCTTTTCACTTAACTTCTTGGATAGTTTCCACCTTGCACCATAGTTCAATGATCTCCGACAGCGGTGGTGAGTTTAGCAGTCTCGCTGTCAGAAGGCGGTGCAGGTTGTGTCGCGGGCACCTTGATGAGGGCGGGCGCGGGCGTGGCGGGCGGCTCGGGCCGGTTGGCCAGGGTTAAGGCTCCGGAGTTCACATCTTCTATGGCTTTGCGGAGCTGTGTAGGAGACTTAATAGTTAGTTTTCCTTTTACTGATAGCTCCTGTGTTGTGGGCGCATTTATAGACCAAATTCTGATAACAATTGACACCAAAATCCATAACGACTATCTGATCGATCATAAAAATCGTGAATGCGGGAATCGTTCAGCCACTTAACTCTACGTGTACTACGTGTAGTCATGCTCGTCTGTCTCAAAGAAAAGTGAAATCTTTCATTGTAAATTCGTATTTCTGTTTTTGTAGTGTTTCCCTTTAAAATATGAGACTGCAAATTAAATGTGGGTAACATTTAATTTCCAGTCTCATATTTTAATATAACTTCGCGTGGCAACACGTCGTGTTCTGGTTCGCGACTGGTCAATCGTCATCCTGGGGATACTTTGTTGAGAGGTGAGACACGTGTCGATTTCATACAGGGTTCTTTTATGACTCTTGCGGAATAGGTTACTTAATATATCTCATATATTTTGTAAACAATGGCACTACCACGCGTAGCATGACCACAACCGGGTTTTGTCGAAGACGGACGGAAAATCTGTCATTTACTCTATTCTTCCGTCGACAAAACCCGTTTCTATGGTGGTCAATGCTATGCGTGCAGACATGAATAGTATTTAAATATTCACGGTTGAGACTCAAACAAGACGCCATCAAAAAGAGTCTATTTTAAATTAGAACACTTTTTGAAACATTTTGTTTTTATGTAATCTTACCTCTTTGAGTGACACGACTCCTATGAGCCTTCCTATAGCAGTCACGTACGCTCTGCTCACGCCCAGCGTCGAAAACAGTGAATGGACCTGCAGATAAAAAATATTTGATATAGTCATTTTAATCAAAATTAATTCTCAATAGCAGCATTTTTTTTTTTGAGTCTGTGTAATCATCAAATGACTTGTCCCGCTCTGGGCGGAGCGGGAGGGCGTGTCAGACTTTTACTGACTAAAACCCACCCGTGCTACTTCAGTTGCATATTGCCAAGGTCCCGGTATCCCTTTCGGACTTTCCCGCAACTCTGGCAGGATCAATAGCAGTCAGGATTTGTGCCCGGTTGAAGGCAATAGGCTCGCCCCCTATTACATTATTTCATGGGACTTCAAACATAACTGGCGAAATGTGGGTGTACACTTCTGCCTAACCCTTTGGGGGATACAGGTGTTATGAGAATACTTATTTAGAGGTACGAGGAACAGGGTGTAAAGTTCACTCATCCACCATAGAAAAGGGAGGATCCTCCGACCAGACGGGTGTTGTGTCTGGCGGGCAACTGCCCAACTATTGATGTCAGAATTTTGTATATATATCCATCGCGCGGTAAACTCTAATTGTGCGATGCAGGATTTATGTGACGTCAGGATTTTTGTGTGACGTCAGGACGTCTGCGTAGTTCGTATGTGGCGATGTAGATGCGGCCACACTTCTATCAAACCGAGTACCGTAAACGGTTTAAAGAGGTTTTAATAAATCCTGCATAGTTGAATCATAATAATAGGTTAGTTGATTATTATTTCTGGAGGAAAAAAAAAAGGAGTCTCTAAATTAAACATAATGTTTTTTTTACGAATAATGTTGTGTGATTGTGTGATTGTGTGACTGCTTACCTTGAGTAGAGAAGTCCTCTCAACAAGCTGGAACGGCGCGGGGTCGATGTGGCAGATGTACAGGTTCTCATCTTCATATTCTGGGTCGTCAGGATGCTGGAAGAGACAGATAAACTTTTAGCATAGTGGAACTACCTTCTACATTAATGTGTTATTTGACTTTAGAAGTTCTTCCGTTGCTATATACAGGGTGTTAGGGTAAACTCCGTTATCCTTGAAACTAGTGGTTAGGTGTCATTTATAGAACGTAAAATCAATGGAAAACATTTTTTCTTCTTTTTTTTAAATGTATTTTACCACTTGACTATTTCACCCTTTCACCTATGCGCTAGAGCAACGAACTTGCGTCTCAACACGGGTGGGGGGCGCGGGCCGTGGCCTGACCGGCCGCGAGCGCGACCCCTCCCTCAGTCAGTCAGCTGTTTTGCTTGCGAGCACGGTATCGGATAGAAACTTTTTAGAATCTTTTAATGAAAATAGTAGTTTTTTTTTTGTTCTTTCTCGTTTATTTATTTTTATATTTAATTTCAACTATTTAAATATGATAGTGGATATTTAAATACTGTTCACCCTTACATATGTATATATATATTTTTTTTTTAAATCGCGTTGTCTTATAACCAAAAAATATGGAAGACATGACATCTACCACCCCGCACTGGGCCCGCGTGGTGGGTTACGGTCCGCTCCCTCTCACCGAGAGGAGGCCTGTGTCCCAGCAGTGGGAACATTAAAAGGCAGATTATGTGCGTTTTCAAGTGCCATATTAAGTCAATTGATTGGCATCATCGGCCAGGCGGTCATAAAAATACCATTCACGAAGACATTTTAACTGTAGTAACATCTTATACCTCGTTGCATATTGTATATAGTAAAATATTTAGCACGATAATCCAGCTTTTGTTTGATAGCCCAGTGGAATAAGGCCAAAAATGCTTATCCACTGCGAGCTCTTTCCATTTTCAATGCCTATTTTACTGGGCTTTTATTTCTTTAAATAACGTATGAATGTTTTAATAATAGTCGACTTAAATTGAAAAAAAATGTCATCATCAAGTGTTACCATATCTCGCTTCCGCGCGATCTGCAGCATGCGGTCGAAGTCGATCTCCTTGGCCATCTCCATCTGCTCCCACGCCTTCTGGTCCTCGGGAGACATGTCGCACACGCGCTCGCGAGGCTGCGGGGAAATATTACTTTTATTGTTTTGTACTGTAGTGTAGTGTAGTGCAGCCATTTCTGTGGCAGGAATTTGTTTTGTAGGAATAGTCTTTGTATAAAATGCTGCCCGGTTAGTTCACAACCGATAGACTAGGGCATTTACTAGTAACAGAACGTCGAGCATTCCCCGTTTTTTTATTTTATCGACCTGCACTTCGAACACGACACTCAATGTTTTGTTACAACCTGATTTTAAAAAACACGAGCGTATTTTGAACGTAAGGTAGAAAGAAACGTTACACGTCCAACGTTCGCAGGAACGTTACATTACATGGAAATGCTGAATTGCTGAAATGCTGAATTGAAATTACTGACCAGTGAGTTGGCTGGGGCAGACTGGGTGCTGAGGGCAGGGTGTTGTGGCGCAGCCTGATAGAGGCCTATGTCCAGCAGTGGACTGCGATAGGCTGAGATGATTGATTGATTGAATATATTGATGTTGGAGATACTGACCAGTTGCACTTTCTTGTTGATGGACGGACTCCTGGGCAATGACGTGGGGCTCAGCTGGTCAGGCAGGCCTCCCTCCACGTCCTGCAGGAGGGATGAGCGCTTGAAGATGGCTTCGAAGGCTGCTCGGATCCTGAAGATTCAGAATAAGTTTTGTTGTGAATTTCATGCTGCTTTCAGTCTTATAGAGCGTAACGATTTGTAGTCCAGGAATATTAGGGGTTTCACCTCGGAATGAGAGTTAGTCAGCTATAAACTTGTATAAACCTTTATTTTGACACCCTAAAACTTGTCTCAAAACCTACTTATCTTAGGGTGTCCGCGACTACAGATATTCCAAGGTCAAAAAATCGTTTTTTACACATTTATTGCAAATATCTCGTTTCCTATGGGTTTTATGCTATTTGTATTTATTATAAATATTGTTGAGTATTAAATTTTCCACAACTTTTGTTTAAATATCTTTTTTATATCTTGAACCATTTTCGAGATAGAGGTCAGAGCGCGGGTTTTTTTTCCGTAAAGACACCTTTTTCGATTACCAAGATTAGTTAGAACAATTTCCTCATTGATTGTTATTAGGAGGCCCAGGAGTTAAGACAATTTGTCCAGGCTTATATGATGCATTCAAGACGCTCACCTAGTCTCAGCTCCAGTGACAGTGGTGTACACAGACGGCTGCGGCGTGGTGGGCGTCTGAGGAGCTGTTCCGCCTGATGAGAGGCCGCGGGTGAGGGTGAAGGAGTTCGTCTTCTTGAGGATCGACTTCGGACGGAATAGCTGGCCTGGTGCTGGAAATTTTTTTTTTTTTTATTGGTATGATTGATACGTAGACAAGCTAGGTGAAAATGATTCCAAGGCGAGGTACATTGCGAATGGTTCCTCAGGTGTTCTGCGCTATCGTCAACTTCGACTCAACGACAATACATCAAATTCAAAACCCGCATTAAAATCAGTGCGCCAAACACGAATTTGCATTGCAGACGTGGCGAGGAAACGCACAAAAAGAAATGGTTTAGGAGAAGAGGGGAAACTTTTGTCTGGAAATGGGACACAAGATCATAAATAAGGCAAATATAGGGCTCCAATTGTTCATTTATACTTACGCACAGAATAATACAGAAGGCGCATTCCATATTTTAGGTATGAGGATACAAGTACGCGGCGGACCCGTTTTGTCGGGCCAATTCAGAGCGTTATGTGGTCAGAAGATATAAGAGTTACACGATAGAAAAAATTAAAGTAATAAAAACTAAAACCCAACTACGACAAGAAACCTTACCTTTGTACTCATATCATAATTATGTCATATCTCTTTGTATTTTACTGTGTGTACATAAATAATAACAAATAATAAGAAATTTGTCTGTCTGTGGTGTCTTGTTTATACCTTTTTAGTTGATTGACTTTCTTGTCGTAGTTGGGTTTTAGTTTTTATTACTTAATTTTTTAATTTTTTGGTGTAATAATATATATATATATATATATATATTCTAAATGTGCTAATTAAGCCCTTTCATTTAATACCTAACATGGTATGATTAAAAAATATTTGTTTTTTACTTCATGACTTTATGTACTCTAGAGGGCGCCATTTTTTGTTAATGTGACGTCACATAGCCTATAACTAGCGGACGATCAAGACGGTTCCAACGATACCTAATTTGTCAAATTGTGATGAGTCGTTTAGAAGATATGAGGGAACAGATGAACATACATGCACACATTCAAAATCATAACCCTCCTTTTTTCTTCGCCGTAGTCGGGTAAAAAGAGGCTACTTCTAGGTGAATATAATTGTAGATAATTAGCGCTGTGCGACCTGAATTGCAAGAAGTGTAAAACTATTGTAATGGCAAGTAACGAGATGTATTAAGTACTAACCAGGTATAAGTCCTCCCTGATCTTTGGTGGTGAGTGAGGATCCTCTCGTCATGCCGGTGCCCGGGACTTGTAGCATATCTGGCGCCGGGGTAACCTACAGACACAATATAATTATATTATTATAATAAGACCGAAAAGGACTGAAAAAAAAATCCGCCCAAGTGCAGGTCGAACTACGCATCACACTGAGGTCACGCAAAATCTTGCATCGTGCAAGCAGGGTTTACTGCGACTAGCATATATACATCGTGCCGACAACAATAGCTTACCGGATACAACACCCGTCTGGTCGGGGGAACCTCTTTCACATGTGGCGACGTAGATGCCGCCAAAATGCTTTGAGTAGAAAATTTGTGTTGTGTTGGGCATAGCCTGTACACAAATAATACTCTTTCCCAGTAACGCGCCTGTTGCGCCACCTGCCATCTTGAATAAACAGTGTATCTCTAACTGGCGTTTGATGAAGGGCGAATTCGACCAAACTTTTACCCCTGTTATAAGCCTAATCCAGCGAGTAAATATTAATTTGTTGACAGATTTTCTATACAAAAACTGTCAGACGTCAATTTTATTCCCCGATTAAAAAATACCTGGCTTTGGTTAAATCGGCCCTAAGTCGTATCCCCTTCCCGTAATAACCGCGTGTACAAAGTGCAAATATAACAAGTTGTAATCTACACTCACCTCGAACCTCGAAGGCCTCCGAACCTTCTTCCTGGCCTCCTCATCCTTCCTCCGGAGCTCGGCCTCCCGGTGCCACAGCGCCGCGATCTGCAGGCGCCTGTCGCGGCCCACCTGCTTCTCGATGACCTTCACCAGCTCCCAGCGGTGGATGGAACCGAGGAGGACCATGGAGGACGGACTGTCTACTAGGGGGAAGCTTTTGATTGTCTGTGGGGGGGAGGAAATACATAATGTTAAAACAAAAATTTGTATTCACAAAAAAGCGGTATAGAAATTACTCTCCTTAAGTCAAAGTGGGTAGTAACTCGTGGCTAAGTAATAACAGCCGCACGGGTCGATCCATCAGGTTAAGCTACGTTTGTGGGGGTTGGTCCACCATCTTTACATACCGAGACTACTCCGTGCCTCGGAAAGCACGTTAAGCCGTTGGTCCCGGCTGTCATTCGTGGATCTTTGACAGTCGTTACAGGTCGTCGGAAGCCTGAAAGTCTAACAACCAGTCTTACCAAGGGGTATCGTAGTACCCAATTATTGGGTTGTGGAGGTCAGATAGGCAGTCGCTCGGATCTGCAGCTGTCCTTATCGCAGGAATAGCGGCCGAACGCGAGCGCTCGCGACAGCGTTAGTTTCTTCAAATAATTCATTTTCAAAAGTCTCTCCGACCGCCTTTCTATTTTGTATGATGTAGCCCTCGGATATCGAGATATCCAACCACATCAATCAGTCTGCCTAGCCTTTCCCCAACTCTGTTGGGGTCGGCTTCTAGTCTAACCGGATACAGCTGAATACCAGTATTTTACATGGAGCGACTGTCTATCTGAACTCCACAACCCAGTAACTGGGTAATACGATACCCCTTGGTAAGACTGGTTGTCAGACTTACGGGCTATCAAACCACATCATTGGACATTAAAAAAAAGGAATGTTTTTCTTACCTTGTTCTCTTTGAGCAGATCTTTGAGCTGTTGGAAGGTCATCCTGTTCCAAATGTACTTCACGTCGCGCACCATGAAGTCTTCCACGCAAATGTCGTACATACCTGCAAAAAAACAATGTAAATATATTATGTTGTATGTATTGGCGCAAATCTCATTATTGCGACTATTATTATTAGAAGAAAGAAAATGAAAGAAAGAAAAATGCCGATCATAGTGTTTAATTCGTTCTCTCATTATCAGTGGTCGGAAATAGGTAAGCTAATATACCTAAAGTTCAAAGAACACATACAAAAAAATTGGAGACTTCCTTACGACTAAAATATTTTTTCGGGACTGTGGAGGGACACTTTGTCGTTTGTATAAAAATAATATGTGTAACTACATGATGTTAAATCACTTTTTGTGGAACAGACATTTTTATTTCATCATCATCTGCCTAGCCCTTTCCCAACTATATTGGGCCCGGCTTCCAGTCTAACCGGATGCAGCTGAATACCAGTATTTTACATGGAGCGACTGCCTATCTGACCTCCACAACCCAGTAACTTAATTTTTATTTATTAAACTTATATTTAGCATATTATTCTCGGAGTGTTTCAAGGAATATACGGGGTATTTAATGATCGTATCGTTCTTTAGTTTCTGTCTATCCCCATGGGAAATAGGCTTGAGTTTTGTGTATTTTGACATTTCGCCATTACACCCGTGGGAGGCGGGGACGGGTGGCTAGTTATTTAATAAATTAATAAGTAGTAAATAGTGTTACTGACGTTGCTCGTCAATACAGAAAATGATTGTTCAAACAAAATAATATTTATTATTTTCAAATGACGCAGGTGGGCAATGAGTCAGTCATGTAACATGATATTCTTTGCGCAAATTTATTAAATGAATTACTACTAGGAGGAATACACGTGAATATTATTATTATTTAGAAGAATTTGTTTTCTAAATATCAGAGTTGATCGTGACGGGTTTTTCTATAAAGTACGTTGTTCTATCACATATAGTTAATCTATGCATTTCTGATGGTTTATTCCCAATTAGGCTAAAAAAGTCATCATTAAACCGCTTTATAAAAAAAACGATAAAACTGGTGTTCAAAATTATAGACCTATTACCAAAATCTCAGTATTCTCAAAAATAATTGAGAAGGTAATTTATACTTCTATTTACTCTTATTTCGAAAAATTCAAACTTTTTGCAATTAACAGAATGGCTTTAGAAAAAATATAAATGTTAATATGGCTCTATTTGACCTGCTATCTAGTGTAATGACATCTGTAGATAAAGGTAATCCTGTGTGTGCTATACTAACAGATATGACAAAAGCGTTCGATTTCGTGAATCATAAGATTTTGCTGCAAACATTACATGGGTATGGCATATGAGGAAACATCATGAAACTCCTAGAATCATATTTGAGTGACAGAACTCAATGTACAGAAATCACTAGAATTTGTCCTATTACTAAATTGGAGATATAATAATATATCTGAACCAAGGCATATAAAATAAGGTGTATCTCAAGGTAGCGTACTGGGGCCACCCCTTTTCTTAATATTTTATTTTATTTTATAGAATTCTGATTATGCGTATTGGTTTGTTTTTTTTTCTGTTTGTTTTGTTTTTGTCTTACTCAAATTAAGTTTAAATTTGACATTGTTTTGAATTGAATTTTAATTTTAACATTGTAATTTCAGTCATTTTTGACATTGTATTTTTTTTTTTTGTTGTATATTTGTTGCAACAAATTTTGTACGCCATAAATGGCAAAACATGTAGCCACCTCAAATTAATTATAAGACCTTCTTCCTGTACTTATGTTTCACAAAATAAATTATTATCTTATCTTATCTTGTATTATACATTTTCTGTATTCACAATGATGTAATATTTTTCTTTTTTCTGCGTCGTAGGCTATGGCCTCCTTTTCACATTACGGCTGGCCTGAGTCCCAGCAGTGTGTACATAAAGGCCATAATCACTGTTTCGTGTTTAAATATTCAAACTCATACTAATATTGTTTTCATATTTCATTTCAGGAACTGCAATGTATCGAAAACTACTTCTAATCATAACTCTACAGATCCTAAACACCGCATCATGCGACGAATCATCAGACTATTATAACATTCTGTTCCCCAGTGATTCTCCACGGAAGGGCCTTTCCTTTCCAGAACTGGCCTTCATAGACAAGTACAGATGCGACACCCACTATGTAACTACCTGTGATGGATATATACTAACAATATTTCATATATACCCCAACGACAACTGTACTAAAGTCCATGACACACCCATACTCTTCATGCACGGTTTATATCTCAGTAGCGACGATTGTATTATACCCGGTCCGGGTAAAGCCAACTGCTATAAGTGTGCTGATAACGGGCACCATATCTGGGCAGGTAATAATAGAGGGAACAGGTATGGAAGAAATCATACCAAACTGAATCCAGACACTGATCCAGAATTTTGGGACTTTTCCTTCGATCAAATGGCACTGTGCGATATGCCAGCGATTATAGATTATATTTTAGCGGATTCGGGACAAACTCAGATAAATTTTATGGGTCATTCGCAAGGCATGACGAATTTTATACTGCTCTGTGCTCAACTCGAAAAGTATAACGACAAAGTTAAGTATGCCTTTGGGATGTCGACTGCAACTTGGTTGGAACATACTCGTCTATTGGCACTTTATTTGCAAGCAGCGTTGGCGAAATTATTCTGCAATCCTCTCGGAGAAATATTTGCTTATGGTGGTCCTGTCCAGAAAATTGCAAGCATTGTATGCGGGTCTACGGATATGAGTTATCCGGCTTGTACAAGTCTGATTTTCGCACTCTTCGGATATAACAACTTCACTATTTGTCAAGATACAATCGCGGTAGCAGTAAGTTGTCAACCTTCAGGATCGTCTTACAAAAACTTTGTACGATGGGGTCAGATAATGAACAATAAATTTTCGTTGTTTGACTATGGGCCTCTCAAAAACCAATGTGTTTACGGTTCGTTATGCCCACCGATTTACAATTTCTGTAAATATAGGGTGGCAACTCATTTCATTTCGAGTTGTAATGACTACGTTTGTGATCCGAGGGATTTGTTAACTCTTTTGGCTCATCTGACGGGATGTAATAATTGCACGCACTGTATTTTGTCACGGAAGTATTTCTGTCATATAGATTATATTTATAGTGATGAGGTCGGTAGTGCGGTTGCTCCAATTTATTTAACGTTTTATTCGACTGGTAAGGTTATTTGTACTTGATATGTTCACATGTTTGAATTAAAACTGTTTTAGATTTTTCAATGAAATTTAGTAGTTCGATAAATCTGTTATTGTAAAACTACGCATTATGTATTTGTTTTAAGTTAAACAATTTCAATAATTTTTTTTTTATTGTTTAATATGAAACGATCTTGTTTTATTTAAATTAACTGTCACCCACGGAGCCACTGGCATCCTTAGGTGACTACTATATACAACATTATTTTTTCTTTATGCTAAACCCGAAAAGGGGTTATTGTACTCATCATTTTGAACAACTTTTTCTATGGGTCAAACTTAGAAATCGCAAAAAAAAATCTGCTCCATACTTTTGTCGATTTAAGAGAACACAAATGTATGGAACAGCTGTTATTTTTTGCGATTTTTAAGTTGGTCCCATAGAAAAAGTTGTTCAATGATGAGTACAATGACCCCTTTTCGGGTTAAGCATAAAAAAAATAATGTTGTTTAATAACATTATTTTTTCTTATATTTGTAAATCAAACACGCTTCAACGGCTGAAGAATTTCAATGAAATTTGACACACAGATAAATTATAAACTACATTTAAATAACCTAACCTAATATTTAAATGTAGTTTATAATTTATCTGTGTGTCAAATTTCATTGAAATTCTTCAGCCGTTGAAGCGTGTTTGATTTACAAATATACAAACTTTCACATTTTTATTATTGAGAGGAATAACTCCAGAGTTCTTCACGATGTGTTTTTTTCATCGTGAAACTCACTGACTCACATATAGTTACATTAACTATTAGTATAATAATGTATAATATAGAATTATAATAGTATAATAATACGTAATTTCTGTGACAATATTGAAATGTCGTGAATATACGAACACTTGTTTAAATACAATAATATTGTGTTAACCTCTGATTGCCTTTGCTATTCAACCTTATTTTGTGAACATCATCTATTAACACATCATAAAGCTTATATTCCCCTCTAGAGGATAGGCAGCGGTGTATTGTACACCCACATTTCATCCTTATGTTAAATTCTTAATTAACAGTCCTCCAGACCGCATTTTGGCCATAGTGGCCAATCTTAATGGAGACCAGCCTTCGGCGCGGGAGATATTATAGTGCAATCCGATGCGCGATAAAGCAACACGTGTGCATCGAGCCACGCGGGTCTCCGAAACTCCCGGAGTTTGGAAGTTGAAAACCCGCGTGGCTGTTACTAAGGAATTCCTAATGGAAAACCCAATAACACTTTGGCCGAGTTGGGAATCGAAATCAGGACCCCCACGATCAGCAATCGCGCTTGCGACCACGAGACCAACGGGACAGTCAAATTCTCAATTAATAGGAGGTTAGCTGGGCAATTAACTGGGCTCAAATCAAGACTCAGGACTTCTACTAAGAAATTCCTTATATAAACCCGATTTTACCAATAACACTTTGCCCCACCTGGGTATCCAACTCAATCCATACCTAATGAACAGACAGGTCCACTCAAATCAGGGTTCTTTCCTCAAAAGACCATTTCAGACGCTAATCTAAATGGTCCTTATATGGCTTGACCATGATTATGTCTGGACTTTAAAAGAGACTGCGACCTGAGTTTTTTTTCGGCCTTTCTTCTCAGAGTAGTCAGATAGGAAACGCCGACCTCATCTAGCTTATTTTAATATTTTTTAATATGATTCCGATATCCTATTTACAGAATAAACAATTTTATTTCATTTGAACTGTATAATAATAACAACATATATATCATAACAAATCAACTATCTTGACTTGGCTCAAGAGGTTGTCGACATGTGGGATGTGGACTCTGCGATCATTGTGCCGTTATAGTCGTATCAGCCAAAGGCTTAATTGCCATGAGCCTCGACCAACACCTATGGAGGCTCTCGTTGGGCAGCTGGGTTAAGGGCCTTATTTAGAAAGCGGTACTCCTGGACACGGCCCGTATTGTTAGGAGGTTCCTCTCTCTCGCTTAGACTCTGTTCCCGATACCGGTGGGCAAATATTTTTTTATATTTTAAATGGTTTTTTATAGTCTAATATAAAAAAATATATATATAAGTGTTTAAAAGATATAATACGTATCATCACGGTTATACTCAAGATACAGGTAGAAATATACGTAAGCATGCTAATGCAGGGTGTAACTAAGCGGCATTTACTTGTGAACTTTAATTTGAAGAATATGTTCACAAGACGAGGTGGCCGAGAGGTTAAGGCGTTGGACTGCTAATCCAATGTGCTCTGCACGCGTGGGTTCGAATCCCATCCTCGTCGAGGGAGTTTTTGGTATCAAATGTGAAATTTAATAAAGTGGGAGAGTTTTTGCTCCTCTCATTTGTTGTGGGAGCTCAGAGGTTTAAGAAAATATTTTTTACGAACCAGATTACTGGTACACAAATATTAAAATACTCACGGCTCGCTGATGACAGCAGGTCAGGCAGGTAGGGCAGCTTCTTGATGAGTATGATGCTGTCGAAGCAAGATGGTTGCAGCAGTGAGGCCGTCGCGTTCGCTGCTAGCACGGCAGCCATTATTGGTAGCAGATGTGTCACCTGAATGGGCCAAATGGAGGTACAAATTAAGGTAAAATAGGTAAACTTGATATGTTTTTTTAAGTTCTGCCTTAACCTAATTGCGATTTCAGATTTATATTCGTTTTGATGTCCGATAAATCTAAGGTTAGATGCTATATGTTTAAATAACACAAAAAAAAATATCTGCTGTTCCATACATTTTGTCGATTTAAGTGAACAACTGATTTTTTATTCGCGATTTCAAGGTTGGTCCCATAGAAAAAGTATATTATAGATGACACCAAACCACTAGTTTCAAGGACAACGGTGTCTACCCTAACACCCAGTATTATTTATCTTTTATATAGATTTTTCTATCTTGTGAACGTTGTAGGCTTAGTGGACTGAAGATTTGTTGAACATCATCTATTTTGTTAAGTACCTGGTACTTGTTGAAAGGCCTACATTGTACTCCCATGCCTACTAACACTGTAATTTGAAAATATTGTAAAAGCCAATTATTTTTAAAAGAGTAACCGTGGAGTTTCTTGCCGGCTCTTCTCCATAGGACACGACCAATTGGAACCGTGCACCTAGCTTCTGACGTATCATAAGTGCCCATGTAGGATTGTGTGCAATAAAACATTTTGATTTTTTATTTTGATTTTGACTATCTGGCAAACTCTCCTGTAACTTATAACATAATTAAGATTTAGAAGTGTACCTGTCCAGTCATCTCGCTGACAATAACAATAGTGGACACGGTGTGTGTGACGGCTCCAGTGAAGGCCGCCGCACCCACCACAGCGTAGCCTCCTGACACATAAAGAGTTACACTTGCATTAGTTGACACCATTTTGTTAGAAGCTTAATATATTCCGTCGAGACTGCCCGGCTTGTTTCGAACTTAACTAGATTTGGTTAAGTATGGAACAGTTAATTAATTGATTCAGGCGTGACTTTGCGGAAATCCATTATAAAATACAATAGACGTAGATATATTTAGTAACCTATTCCGCAAACTATTCCTCAAGAGTGATAAAATACCCTGTAAGAAATCAACACGTGTTTCACCTCTCAATGAGGCATCCTCAGGATGACGATTGACCAGTCGCAAACCCGAACACGATGTGTTGCCACGCCGAACGCTGGACGCAGAGAGCATCCAGCGCTCGGCTAAGCGGAATAGGTTACTAAATATATCTACGTCTATTGTATTTTGTCCATGTTGGTCCATGGATGGGTGACCATCTTAACATACCAATACCCTTCCGAGTCTCGGAAAGCACGTTAAGCGGTTGGTCACGGCTCTCTTTCGTAAATCTACAGGTAGTCAGAAGCCCGAGTCTGACAAGCAGCAGATACCAAGGGGTATCGTATTACCCAGTAAATGGTTTGTAGAGGTCGGATATTTGACCAGTATTGACCAGTATTTTACATGGAGTGTCTGCCTACTCCATGTAAAATACTGGTCAACAGTTGCATCCGGTTGGACTAGAAGTCGACCCCTACATAAAAAAAAGAGAAACGTTGGGAAAAGGCTAGGCAGAAGATTCCAGTAAGAATGAAGCCGTTCCCACATGGTAATGTTCCCCCATGGAGCCACCCGAGGTAAGCAGATGATGAGACACAACACTAACCTGGCAATATCTTCTGTATATGTCCGCCATAGGCGACGCCGAGCGGACAGAAGTAGTGCATCACTTCTCCAGTGAACCTGCCCAGAGACGCTCCCATCTTGAAGGCCGGCACGAAGATACCGGCGGGAACTGGCAGTGTGCACGACACCAGGCTCAGGAAGAACTGGGGAGAAAGAGGAAGGTACATTTAGTAAGATTTTGAAGATTGTTATACCATCTATACATCCTAACTTCCTAACTATCCTTACATATTATAAAACAAAGTCCTCCGCCGCGTCTGCCTGTCGTCTAATAAACTCAAAAACTACTGCACCGATTTTCATGCTGTTTTCACCAATGGATAGAGTGGTTCTCGAGTAAGGTTTTAGTATATAATAACCGACATCCACGCGGGCGAAGCCGTGGGCATCAGCTACTTAATATTATAAATGCGAAACTGAGTTTCTTTGTTTCGCTTTCACGCAAAAACGGCTGAACGGATTTGGATGAAATTTGTCACATGTGTAGAACATGACCTGGAATAGGGCATACTTTTTATCCCGATATTCCCACGGGATCGAAACTTACGCGGGTGAAACCGCGGGGCGCAGCTAGTGTACCAATAAAAGAAAGTCACAACCGTTGTATATCTTGAAATAGATTTATTGCCAATATGAACACTTGTACAAATAAAATAAATAAGCAATTTGATCGTAATTAAACTACGGAGACAATAAATTGATACTTTTAGTCACAAGACGAGGTGGCCGAGAGGTTAAGGCGTTGGACTGCTAATCCAATGTGCTCTGCACGCGTGGGTTCGAATCCCATCCTCGTCGAGATGGATTTTTGGTTTCAATTGTGATATCATCATAAAAGATGGTTAGATTATTAATACTGATGTTTGAAAAATATATCAAGTAGTATTTGATAATTAAGTGTTTTATGCAAGTTTTTTTTTTTTTTTTAAACCAATATATCTGTATTAAAAAAAAAACACCATAGCCAAAATAGCAGGACGACTGTCCGCTGTTGTCAATGGTCAGTGGGTTGGTGATCGTTCCACCAACCCTGACTCACTGATAATGCAGTTACCCGCCATCAGCTTGGGCTAGTCAAATCGTTATTTTTTCCTTTGTTCAGTAATCCGCACCTCATTAGATTGAAGCTGACTATAAATTCCTGGACTGCTTTCTAGAATCATCATCAGCCTACAGCAGTCCACTGCTGGACATAGGTCTCTCCAATTGCACGCCATTCAGCTCAACTCTCGGCAACTCTCATCCAGTTGCTACCAGCCCCCCGCTCGTATCGTCGTTCCACCTGCCCGAGCGCGTCCTACCTTACGTTTGCCGATTCGAGGTTTTCACTCGACAACACGTCAACCCCAACGGTTATTGGTTCTACGGCTAATATGGCCGACCATTGCCATTTCAGCTTCTATGAACTATGTCGACAACTTTGGTTCTCTGCCGGATCAGCTCTATAGTTGCACAAAATTTCCTCGACTCCAGGATCTTAGCCCCACTAATCTTTTTACTCCGAGTACCTATCCTAAAGCTGATACCAAAGAAGTAGAAGAATACTCACGATAGAGAAGAAGTATATAATGAGGCATCCGAAGTGGTCCACTTCTAGAGTATGCCAGTGGGATACTACGGATGCCTGCTCTGCAGTCAGCTCATCTGTCCAGGTGAAGTTTGAGAATAGTGAGAGGACCTGGAAGAGAATAAAATAAATGAACATCACGCCTTTATTCTCAGAAAGGGTAAGCATAGATGAACAGTGAACATCCGAATTTTGTCAGTTATATTTTTCAGTTCCCAGTCAACATCCCTATTACATTAGGGTAAAACTGGTTAAACAAAAAAAAACTGTTTTATCCGTCAGCTATTAGCTACATATTAAAAAAATATTAGACACGTATTTTTTGGTTTATCATATAAATAAAAAATGATTTAGATAAAACGCATTAAAGTTTGGGAATGGGGGCTCGCTACATCACAAGGCATTAAATCTACCGGCCAGTGACGTCATGCACACATTTTAACTCAATGAATTTTTTGATTACGGAAAAAAGAAAAAAATCGTGTCCAATATTTTTTTTTATAAACTACCTGACGGACAATATTTTTTTATATCAAAATCTCTATTATGGTGCGAGCATATTGCCATGAAATGGGCACAAATTCCAGCAAAGAAGATTAAATTCTTATGAGTAATAGTATCACTTGATGAAATAAAACAATGTTTTTGTTGCAAGAAAGATCAATTTTGATTTCGACCTTAAATGCCATTTCAAAGCTACACTCTGCGACTATTTTGATGTTGTTTACAACGTTAAAAAATAATACTAACGTCATGAGGCTAGAATGAGATAAAACATACTAAAACAAATGCACAAAGTATGTACTTAGAAAATTAGAGAGTTTCTTTTAAAATGTAAAAGATTTCATGAATGCCCATTTCATACAGGGTGTAAAAAGACATGGGTCTGTTTACACCCTGTATGAAATGGTCATTCTTCACATAGCCGTCAACTACGCATTCTGTATATAAAATGAAGTAATATTGCACAAAAATAATGACTGGGAAACGACTTTTATTTTTGGTGCGAAAAATCGCTGTTTACGGTATTGCCCAACGTAACGTTCGCAAAATATTGTGCCTATGGGTGCATGCAACGGTTCTGGGTTCATGGAGATATTTAAAATTAAGTAATAGCATTTAAAACTTGCTTTCTTTAAAAAAAAGTCTGAAAAAGTTGGAACTTTGACCTTCAATATCTCCGTAACCAGAAGGTTCCCAGGTATGGTCCAGAACAATAAAAAAATGATCACAATCACGGGAATAACAAGTGACTTTCGGCTTCGTTAAGTGTCTTTTTACACCCGGTATAGTACAGTTGCAAATAAAAATAAAACAATAATTTACCTGTTCCTGGTTCCCAAGATCCGCAGCCATATACTTGCCGATACCGGGCGGGAACAATATGGACATTACTGCTAACGTTATGAAGCCTGGGTATATGAAGCGGCTGAAACAAACAATGATTGAATGAAAACACCATGATTCATTATTTCGGTTAGTGGTAGGGTTTTTTCTACCATTCCTGGATCTTTGACAGTCGTTACTTCTCACAGAAGCCCAAAAGTCTGACAACCAGTCTTACTAAGGGGTATCATATTGCCCAGTTACTGGGTTGTGGAGGTCAGATAACCAGTCGCTCCATGTAAAATACTGGTATTCAGCTGCATCCGGTTAGAATGGAAGTCGACCCCAAAATAGTTGGGAAAAGGCTAGGCAGATTGATTGGTACGGCTTGTTCTAAGTCCGCCTGGCTAGCTACCACCATCTTATCTAAATCTATCACCATAGCAACAATGTTTACATGTGTTTCGGCAGTCAGAGGTAAGATAGCCAGTTCCTCTGTGGATTCCGAGTGAAGCTCGCTTCCACCTTCGGCCTGATCATCACTTACCATCAGGTGGGAAATACAATAGACGTAGATATATTTAGTAACCTATTCCGCTTGACTATTCTTCAGAGTCCTAAAAACACGCAAAGAAAACTTCACTTTGCGTCCAGCGCTCGGTGTGGTAACACGTCGCGTTCTGGTTTGCAATTGGTCAATCGTCATCCTGAGGATACCTTGTTGAGAGGTGAAACACGTGTCGATTTCTTACAGGGTTTTTTAGGACTCTGAAGAATAGTCAAGAGGAATAGGTTACTAAATATATCTACGTCTATTGTATTTTATAATGGATTTCCGCAAAGTCACGCCTGAATCAATTAACTATCAGGTGGGAAGCAGGCCAAGAGCTACGCCGTAGCGGATAAAAAAATACTGTAGGGATAAGATCCCTTCTTATGAAGAAGTAATCATTTATCAACTACACTCTATATTATCTCACTGCAGGAGTTTTGGCTGATTTTCATTAGTCGATAACTCGATCGATATACAGCATGCGGGGACTGCCCGCAGGCGGGGAAATGACAAATGAAAGTCATAAGTCGATAACGCAGTCGGTCCACCGTCTGCGGGGAATCCCCGTAGCGGGCGTAGCAACCAATGAAATTTATCGGTCGATAAAAAGCATGCGGAGACAAACACCCAATGAAAATAAGCCTTCAAAGCAACTGCCAAACGAATACGGGTCCTATGGCATGCTTTACAGAAATCTCCCACACCCCGCACACGAGCCCCGCACAAAAATCCCATCTCTGTTGATTTCTTTGATAGATTATACGTATGAAGGTATTTTTAAACATCTTAATGGGAATGTAACTCCGTAAATTTCATATAAATTCCGCGCTTGCGACTGCCGTACCAAACAGCACTAGAGCATAAAATCAAGAAATACTTACTTCTTTTGTAAAAAGTTGCTTAGTGTCTTTGTATTTCTTATGAATAGTACATATTGTCTATGAAGGAACACCCATAATGCAGCCAGGAGACCGGATACTATGCTGTGAAATAAAAAAATAACGTTTAGTAAAAAATAAACGTGCCTTGGAATTATGAATCTAATGTACCTAATTACATTAATGTCTAATTTAGATTGTAACTTAAATTCAACTTTTTTTTTGTCATTCTAATATCAACTTTATTCAAAAAGAATTATGGTTGTTAATATCTCAAGCGTCGACGAATGAAGCGCAATTATTAAATGGTTCTGACGCATGAAGAGTGGGGAGTCATTTTAGTTTTTACTACTACACCCAGTAACTGGGTCGAGGAGTTCAGATAGGAAGTCGCTCTATGTAAAATACTAGTATTCAGCTGCATCCTGTTAGATTGAGAGCCGACCCCAACAAAGTTGGGTAAAGGCTAGGCAGATGCTGATGACTACTTACCCTAATAGAACGAAGACAGCAAACTCCTGAGGATCGAAGGGGAAGTCTTGAGGCAAGTTGGTGGGGAAGAGAGGCTTCACTGTAGGCATGGCGCCTGACCACACTGATAGCAGGCGGAACATCTAGAATGAAGATAAAATTCATATTTTAAATTGCTTCTGCCCATATGATATAATTTCTCTATAGTCCCCGTCACGAGAAGCTATAAATTTTGTAAACACACATTCAGGGGTTCGCAACCTTTAGGGCAAATAAAAAAAAAATGTTTTGTAATGATTTTTATTTACGGATTTTATGTTAACACACCTAATTACTGTCGTCAGACGATTCCGAGTATTCTGTTTCAGAAACAGTTAAAAAGAAAAAAACTGTTTTAAATTGCTTGTGCCCATATTATTTCACTAAAATAGTCATGTCCTGAACCAAACATTTGAACACAATCCGCGGTATAGGTTGTGGCCCACTCTCTCACAGAAAGAAGGTCCGAGTACCAGAATCAAGCACATTAAAGACTGATTATAAATTCAGTCGCATAAAAATGTCATCGCGATACTACATTTGTTCCGCACATACAATGTGCGCAGAATTTCTTCATCAATTAATCTAAATGAGCGCGCGCAGTTTTGGTATTTAATGAACTAGATAATTCTAGTTTAAACAAATGAATATGTTGATCACTTCTGGATACGCACAGGACAACTTTAATGAATATGGGTTTAATAAATGGACACTTGGACGGTTGCAATCAAAGTTTTATTAAGTACCCATTTGCTCCGAGGCGTTTATTTTGGTCCATCCATTATTTATTTATTTACACACACTTATAACACCGTTCAAGACTTATCCAAGGTGATGCTGTAAATACAACTTATTTACACTACAAAGTCAAATTAAATTAGCTGGCAAAACATCACAGATATGATATATATGAGATATATCGATATAAAAAAAAAAAATCGCATCTGCTTACGGGGTCATTCCCACTGGCAGTGTAGTTACTTGAAATTAAGAGTTTATTTATAGAATCTATTTTTATTTTGTTTTCTCGTTATTAGACATCGATAAGTACCAATCGTCTGTCAATTTTCGCGAGATAATCTAATTTGTCCTCTTATAAGTGCTCATATAATTATCACTTGCTTCAAAAACGGTGAAGGAAAACATCGTGAGGAAACCGGCGGCATGCCTTTTTTTTTTTCTTTGATCAAATGACTTCTCCCGCTCTGGGCGGAGCGGGAGGGCCTGTCAGACTTTTACTGACTAAAACCCACCCGTGTTCCTTCAGTTGCCTGTTGCCAAGGGTCCCGGTATCCCTTTCGGATTTTCCCGCAATCCTGGCAGCCGGCGGCACGCTTGAGAGATATTTCTCTACGGCATGTGAAGCCAAGTCAGAGGCCCATGGGCGGCTTTAAAACTCTGACACCATGTTAGTCACGAAAAGAATCATATGATATTTGATTGTGAATCCACCCTGGCTTTATCCCTCAAATCTCATGTTAGGACCCCTTTAGGTAATAAGTCACTCTCATGTGAAGGCTCCCATCTTATGTAATATTTACAAGATTTACTTACAATAGCACTGCAGCAGGCCGCGAAGAAACCTCGCCAGTAGTTACGTACTGCGAAGTACGTTGTCGTTACTTCTATGGAGAACAACACACCTACAAACAAACGGTTTAATTAGTAATAATCGCATACTTTGTTCTTTTTTTAGTTTTTAACCGACTTCTTCAAAAAGGCGGAGGTTCTCAATTCGTCTATATGTTTTTTTTTTTTTTGTATGTTTGTTACGCGATTACTCCGCCAATTATGAATCGATTTTGATGATTCCTTTTTTGTTTGGTAGGTCATGCTTCCGAGGTGGTCCCATATAAATTTTATTAACTTTGCTTGCGTAATTTTTGAGTTAGCTTCAATATTACGTATTTTTCCCACTTAGTTTATCTAGACGATATCCTGTTTGACTCCTTCACTGTTATTTACATAGCAGGTAGTGGTATTCGGATTTGTATGGGGTAGGTACCACAACTAAAAAGTGAAAAATAAAAACTTTTTACAAAAAAAAAACAATCGACTTCCAAAAAAATGTGTGTTTTTTGTTTACAGCATAATCAGCCTATAATGTTCCCACTGCTGGGACACAGGCCTTCTCTCTGTGCGAGGGAGTGGGTTGTAATCTAACACGCGGACCCAGTGCGGGTTGGTAGATGTCACATGTCTTTGAATTTTTGGTTCTACGACATGCTGGTTTCCTCACGATGTTTTCCTTCATCGTCTTGAGAGCAGTGGTGATGAAATATTTAACACAAAGTAAAGCACCTGGCTGGGTTCGAACCTACGATGTTATAACTTGTAAGTCGCGGCCGTCGCTTTGCACTGGGTTCTGAGTTTAGTATAGTATTACATTATAACACAAGCCAATTTACTGTAGGGTAAGGCCTAAATATTTTGTACGAGATAGCCGAAGACGGTAGATATAGGAGACCATTTCCCAGCAACATTAATTGGGAAAACTTTCCAAGATTATGGTCAAAATGAGAATAGAATTTAGAACCAGTAGTCTCCAGAAAACGACGAGTCACCTTTCAATTGAATAGTCGTAAATTAATGAAAATTCAATAACCAATTGAGCCATCGAGTGCCGTGTTAAAACAAATTAGGTCATTGGCAGTTGCGAATCTGATGAGGTTAAAATTAATCATAGAAATCCCTGGCATGTATCGTCCCAGTAACATTGAGTTACGAAAATATTTTCTTCTTAACTGAAATCTACCTCATAAGATTTGATCTATCAAGAAGATGCTGCAACCGCAAAGGAATCAGACACGAAACAGTTAAGTTTTCTGTCGATTGCTGGAAAAGCTAAGGCCGTTTGTCCACCGCACTGGGAACGGGAACGTCAACGAGAAACAGATGACGACGCCATAGTAAATGTACTGTCGCTATTCCGGCGACATCATCCCGATGCGGGGGGGCAAACAGTGAGTTTCCTGGTACCTAACCCTGCTAGAGTTGGTAGACTCAAAATTCCAGTGCTTACCTCCGACAGGGGCCGCGAAGCATGAGGCGACACCAACTGCGCAGGCCGCAGCAAGCATCTCACTGGTCCTGGACTCGTTGGAGTAGATACCTTGGAAGGTCGTCACTAGTTTGGAGAGGAGTGTCGCCACCATTGATGCTATGTGGACTGATGGGCCCTGAGTAAGAAGAACTTCAAATTACTATTTCTTCTTAACATTAAAGTAAAGCGCCTGCCTGGGTTCGAACCCTCGACCTACAAATCGTAAGTCGGGGCCATTACCACTGGGGACACTACTGCTCTCTTTATTGTAATAGGGGGCGAGCATATTGCCATTTAAGCTCTATTCACAAAAGTAAGTTTCTTGCCTGTAGCATACAATAAAATTTAAGGAACAATGAATTGCATCGTCTAAGCAGTTTAGACGGTGTAACTTTTACACATTTATCCACCGTACAAAAGAGATTATTCGAACCGAACGTGACGTCTCGGCGACGTGGTGTGCGGTAGACCCGCGGCCATAGTAAATTAATTAATGTATGTATCACTACTTCGGCGCCGTCACCTCGTTCTCGTTAACGTCCCGTTGACGTGGCGGTGTACAAACAGCCTTATTGTTGCTTCAACTTATATGCCACAAGTTATTAAATCGTACCTTGTAAACCAGGCACAAATTCCAGACTGCAGGCTGCTGCTGAGAAATTCTTAATGAAAGACACTTTGCCCGTTCTGAGTCTCGAACCCCATGCTCGGCAGTCACGCTAGCTACCAGTTAAATCAACGAAGAATTTTTTTTATGCAATATTTTTGAAGAATACAATACGTTCATTCGTCAGGTAAAATATATGCCTGCCAGGGTTGCGGAATAGTCCGAAAGGGATACCGGGACCCTGGCAACAGGCAACTGAAGGAACACGGGTGGGTTTTAGTCAATAAGAGTCTGACACGCCCTTCCGCTCCGCCCAGAGCGGGAGAAGTCATATGATGATTTCCCACCCAAAAAAAAAAAAAGGTAAAATATATGAACCATGATTTACTTAATATAATCTGTGCTATGTATTTAGGCAATAATAATACATAGAAAATAATAATGTATGAACCACGATTACTTAATATAAGCTGTGCTTCTGTTATGCAATAATAAATACATAGAGGAATGTGACATTATGTATATTAGATTTGCTAAACTGGTTTTGCGTGTATGCAAATCATCACAGACAGCCCATGACCTAGGACACTGTAGACTGTGTTATCGCTTGACTGATCGTCTGCTGTCTACCTGAGGGCCTAGACAAGTGACAATCGTTTCGAAAGCGTTTCGTATTTCTACATCAACTTTCAACAGGATTGACATAAGCTTTTCGATAGCTTATGTCAGTCCTATACATGTTTGCCTTTTCCATCATCGTTATCGCTGATAGAATGTCACTTGTCTAGGGCCTCTGTTCCTATTAGATAGTGTGTCACTACCCAAAAAATATGGCTCTTCGTGCCGTGGTAAATGTGAACAGCACCCTTATTGCAACGCACGATCAATCGCAATCTGTTTCATTTTTAAACCCCGGCAGAAAAATAGGGGTGTTATAAGTTTAACGTGTGCATCTGTGTCTGTCTGCACCATCGTAGCTGCCAAATGGCTGAACCGATTTAGATTTTTTTGGTTTTGTTCGAAAGATGAATAGATCGACTATTTTATTAGATGCTTTGTTTTTGTCGGGGGTTTTTAAAATTTAATTTAACTTGTGATAGTTCAACAACATTCATTGCGTTATTTACGTTATTGAGCAGACACATTTATCGAACTTATAAAGCAATGGATTAGCAATATCTTTCAAAATGCTTCAGGTTATGATGACTGATCATGTGTGACGCTCTTAGGGTGCAGATCAATTAAAATCTTGTTTTGTTTCATCATTATTTGATACCGATACTTATGTCTAGTCAGTCAAATCTGTCAAGCAATTTTTTTATTATTTATTTTGTCACAGTGCCGCTCATTTAGGTGTAATTTAAAGCCCTTATAGTACTGACCTCTTTACCCAGCGGTAGACCGGATCCCAGCGTGGCCGTGAGACCGACGATCTTGGAGATCATCGCTCGGTACGTCAGGTACTCTTTTAAATGTACTCCGCGGAGTATCGTCTTCATTTCTGGTATACCTGACCCTGTGGGAGAAGAATTTAGGATAAGTTATATGAAAATACTTCATTGTTTAAATTGTGTGGAATAAACTTTAATGTTCACGGTATGTTGATCTCAGGATATATTAGCTTGCAGTTTTCCTCTTGTTTTGAATTAACGTCGAAAAAAGCTTCATATTATGGTCTCAAAACTAAGGCTAAGAACTCACGGAGCGGTTTTCACCCGCGCCCGCCGCGTTTGCGGGACCGCAGCTTCTGTAAGATGCGCGGGTTTAAAACGCGTCGTGAAATGTGCTCTTACTTTTTGCATATAAATCTACATCCTACGGAAGCTGCGGGCCCGCAAACGCGGCGGGCGCGGGTGAAAACCGCTCCGTGAGTTCTTAGCCTTAGACACTTGTTAAACACGTGTCTACTGTCAGTTTTATGTCAAACTACATACAGAAATGTTGTGTTTAAAAGGTGTTTAGACTAAACAACTGATAAACACGGTTTTGTGGTACCTACTAAGATTATGGCAAGAATATTACATGTCATGCGAACTGCAACTTTTCCTTAACTGACCATTCCTCAAAGTGGCGTTTTCCTCTGAAGATCCTGGTGCCTTCTCCCTTAGGTATATATACAAAATTAGTTTTTGTTTATGCTAAACCCGAAAAGGGGTCATTGTACTCATCATTTTGAACAAATTTTTCTATGGGACCAACTTTGAAATCGCGAAAAAACATCAGCTGTTCCATACATTTTGTCGATTTAAGTGAACACAAATCTATGGAACAGCTTTTTTTGCGATTTTAAGTTTGGTCCCATAGAAAAAGTTGTTCAAAATGATGAGTACAATGACCCCTTTTCGGGTTTAGCATAAACAAAAACTAATGTTGTATATGCTAAGGACGGCTACCAGCAGGTGTCCTTAGAAGTCCGGCCAACCTATTTCGCGTTTCTTTAGCCTGAGTTACCATGAGGATTTCCATGATACCAAAGAGAAGGTAACATACGTTGGTTACAGCTTGGATTAATCAATCAGAAAGGTAGTTTCCGTAAGAATATTTTCTTCTTTTGTAGTTGGTACTCTTCTTCGATGATTTTATATCGTTTGAACCCACATTGATCGCAGCACTAGTGGCATTATTCAGGTCATCGGAGGTGCATGTGAACGGGGACTTCAAACACTCCAGAAAGTGGGGTAAGGTCTGGAGAAGATTATCTACAACACAGTTCAGTATTCTAGTAGAAACTTAACAAATAAAACCTTTATCTTACCTATACTCTGAGCAGCAACAATGTGTACGAATCCAGCGGCGAAGAGTATGAGGCAGACTGGCAGCGACACCCACGCCACGTACTGACTGAACGTGGACGTCGCCAGGTCATTGTACATCCACATGCGTGCTGAAAAATAGGGCTACGCTTAGTATTGCAGAGGGGCTTAAAGTGTAAAGTCAGGGAGAATTTAATAGCTTTTGACGAATTAGAGGAATTTATTATAAACTAGCTGGCGGCCCGCGGTTTCACCCGCATAAGTATCGATCCCGTGGGAATATTGGGATATAAAGTATCCTATGTCCTATTCCAGATTTTGGTCTACCCATGTGTCTAATTTCATCCAATTCTGTTTAGCCGTTTTATCGTGACAGCGTACCAAACAAACAAACTCCCTTTCAGATTCACTTTATAATACTTATAGGATTTTTTTACAGAATTAGTCGAGAGAAGTAGATAATCATAGAAAAGATAATGCTCGGTAGGTACTTACAACTTTCATCCTTTTACGGTATGCGTGAAAAGATATAAGTGCAGTTAATTTTTGACATTTTCATTAGAATAGTATCCCAATTAATTTAGTTTAAATAATGTTGCAAGAATAACACAAAATATTATTATTTACTTTTCTAATACATTATACAGAAAATATTATACCGACACTCACTGGTCAATTGTATAGGACCATTGTATTTGCATGATTGCGCCTGCGCACTATTTAAATAATAGGTCTTTACCTATGAAATTGCCGTTTTGTATGAAAAAATTTAAACGAATTTTTTTCATGAATTTTTTATTTGTATTAATCGAAGTAATCACCCATGCAATCAATGCATCTTTGCCATCGCAGTGGCAGTTTATTGATGCCCTTCTTAAAGAAATCAGCTGGACGGGAGGCAACAAATTCTTCAAAGGCATTTTGTACTGCCTCTCGGGTATTGAATTTTTTTTCCCGCCAAGAAGTTATCCAAATTCTGGAAAAAGTAGTAGTCTGTAGGCGCAAGGTCTGGTGAGTAGGGCGGATGACGGAGAGCTTCCAACCCCAGTTCTTGCAACTTGGAGACCGTCTGCTGTGCAGTATGAGGTCGCGCGTTGTCGTGCAGGAGCAGCGGAGACGAGCGATTGACCAATGCTGGTTGGAGATGCGCCAGCTTCTCCATCATTGTGTTCAGTTCTTCACAGTACACATCTGCAGTAATGCTCACCCCGTTTGGTAAAAAGCTGTGATGAATCACACCGGCGCTAGACCACCAAACAGTGACCATCACTTTTCTAGGGGTAAGTTTTCGTTTAGGGCATTGTTTAGGTGCTGAACCAGGATCCAACCAACTTGCTGAGCGCTTGCGGTTATCAAACAGAATCCATTTTTCATCGCAGGTAACAATGCGGTTCAAAATTCCTTCATTTGTGTCTGTTGAGCAGTGCAAGGCACGTCTCGACGCGTACTTCGCGCTGGCGATCATTGAGTTCGTGGGGCACCCATTTGTCAAGCTTTTTTACCTTGCCAATTTGACGCAAATGGACCAATATTGTTTTGACGCTAACGTCGAAAGCTGCTGCTAATTCAGCCGTAGATTGTGTATCATCAGCTTCCACAATCGCCTTTAATTCGTCATTGTCGACCAAAGTCTTCGGACGACCGCGAGGTTCATTTTTCAGGTCGAAATTTCCAGAACGGAAGCGAGCAAACCAATAACAGGTGGTGCGTTGGTTTGTAGTGTTAGCTCCGTAAACGTCGTTGATGTTGCGTGCCGCTTGTGCCGCGTTGCTGCCACGACGGTACTCATATTCCATAATTACTCGAATTTTTAACGTATCCATGATGACGAAAAAGATTGAAATGCGATGAAAATGTAACACTAATCAATAAAGAAATGACTACTTTTGGAAAAAAAAATCCATGTTTTTAAAATAAAATTAATTTGAAATTAGAATTCTTAGCCAAACAAAAATTATTTTGATTTGAAATGGCCAGTACTGCAGAACGGCAATTTCATAGGTAAAGACCTAATACTTTAGATTTACAGACTACATAATCTCACGATGAATTACCCGAAGTGATACTGCTACAAAAAAAAAATTGTGTGAAAAAATGTAAAAAAAAAAAAATGTTCCTTACCATTCTGACAAACGGCGATTCCCCTGTCCATGGCAAAGTTGACGATCGCCATGATGATGCCCAGCAGAGCCAGGAAGACCCAGTCCTCCCCCAGTCGAGCGAACGTGTGCCTCCACACATAGCCTGCGACAAACTTCATGCACGTGAATATTTATTATCAAACATCAACGGGTAGAGGAAGACCAAAGAAAAGATGGATGGACTGTGTGAAATGGATGACTGATGATATGGCTAGAAAGGGGGTGACTACCGAGATGACGACAAAAAAATCAGCTGTTCCCTACATTTATGTTCGCATAACTCGTCAAAATGTAGGGAACAGCTGATTTTTTTTCGTGATTTCCGGGTTGGTCCCATAGGTGAAAGTTGTTCATAATGATGAGTACAATGACCCCATAATATAGATTATTCGCAGAAACAGTAGGTACAGCGCTCTACACATCCAATACAACGACGCATTCAGGGTACTCTTGGGGCTGCCTCGCTTCTGTAGCGCGTCGGGGATGTTTGCTGAGCCGCATGTGGATTGTGTCCACACAATCATGCGCAAGCGGTGCACATCCCTGGTGCGCAGGGTGCGGGCCAGCCGCACCAGTATCCTGAACGCTTTTTCTGAACGTTTCGACTGTCAGTACGTGAACCACTGCTGTATGGTTCACGAACTGACTAATTTTAAGATACTATTTTAATGTAATCTAATTTTGTTTGTAACTGATTGAAATAAATAAATAATAATAACATCACGCCTATATCCCCGAAGGGTTAGACAGAGGTGTACCTTATAGAACACCTATATTTCACCAGCTGTTCTTTGAAGAGAACTATATTTCCATTAAAATAATATTTTTTAACAATCAGGTAGACACTCACCTAATACTTTAAAGAACTTCCCCCGAGGTCTGTGTTTGCCGCTTGCTTCTAGTTCCTTCTGTCGGAGCTTGTCGTCTTTTCTCCTCTTCTTCCGAAGTCTTCTGAGTCTTCTTGCTTCTTCTCTAGCCGCTTCGCTTAGGTCGCGTTGATAGCGACCATACATCTGGAAAGAAGAAGGATAATGATTATTTATTTGTTCACTACTGTATTTTCTTGTTCATAACTAACTAAGTATACTATTCTAAGATTCTGATTCTTCATATTTTATTTTGATACTTGTTTTATTTTAGTTATAATTTTCATAGAAATAATTTGCAACTGTACAATAACGCCTAAAAATAACACATAGCAATGAATTGTCTAATTACAACACAAGTTAAATTAAATTTAAAAAAAATTTAAACCCCGACTAAAAGAAAGCGTCTAATAAATGATTTTTTTTAATTGCCGAGAACACTCGATCAATTCACCTTTCAAACAAAACAATCAATCGGTTCAGCCGTTGGGCAGCTACGACGGCGCAGACAGACACACAGATACACACGTTAAACTTATAAACTCCAAGTTATATCTAATACATTTCTTGTCGAAAAACCGTAAATGTAGGGAACAGCTGATTTTTTTTTCGCGATTTCAGGGTTGTTTCCTTAGTAAAAGTTGTTCATAATGATGAATAAAGTGACGTGTTTAAGTATAGGTCACTATACCCCATTTGAATTACGATTAGACATTAAAACAAACCCTTTTACAGTCCGTTCAACCGATTTTGACTTTTATACCGTAGGCATAAGGATAGCATTAAAAGCAAAAAAAGTTACACAATACCAACTATCTACTGCGGCTGCCATTTTTCACGCCACCAACGCAATAGAATTCAAAATGGGTTGAACGGAATGTAAAAAAGGCTTATCTATACGTCTAATCTTATTTCAAATGGAGTATAGTTACCAGTCACCCTATTATACCGGTAATCCACAGGCATATTATCTTCATTAGCGGCTCCTGACACCCTGATCAAGTATCAAGTCAGTAATGCTCAGTACTCATGTTGTTAGTTAACTGAATAACTAAAAACAAACACATAACCAGAATCATCATAATATTTACAACAACTTTAACATAACTTAGGGCGTCCACGTTCAACCCCTACAAGCTTTATCCCCGACCATGTTGAACCCATAAATGTTGTCTATGTTCAACCCCTGAATACGCCCTGAATTTCAGAAACCGGTAATTATTATCCAGTTAACCTACCACCACCCTGCTGCCCCTTTCGACCATTTCTTGCGAATCCATCTTGTTTTGATAACTAAACCTGTTTATTAATGAACCATTACATTTTTAAACCAACTGCTGCCGACAAAGAAAGTAAAAATACTGAAAGGCTAATTAGTCTAAAACAGCCTTGAATTCGGGTTCTGTTTGCAGAAGCTATCAGATTATCTCGTGTTTAGCGAAGATAATAAATCGGAAAATACCAATATTTGAGTTTTATAGTACTTTCGGTAAATATGTGGCGGATTAATCTTGGCTACAACCTTAAGATTAAAAGATGAAGTTATTTCAGATCAAAGAATCTTGCAACGTTTTTACGATTCAATATTCGTAGATATATTTAGTAACCTATTCCGCTTGACTATTTGTCAAGAGTCCTAAAAAACCCTGTAAGAAATCGACACGTGTTTCAGCTCTCAACGAGGCATCCTCAGGATGACGATTGACCAATTGAAAACCAGAACGCGACGTGTTACCACACCGAGCGCTGGACGCAGTCTTTGCGCGTAACACGTGGTAACACGTCGCGTTCTGGTTTGCAATTGGTCAATCGTTATCCTGAGGATGCCTCGTTGAGAGGTAAAACACGTGTCGATTTCTTACAGGGTTTTTTAGGACTCTTGACAAATAGTCAAGCGGAATAGGTTACTAAATATATCTACGTCTATTGTATTTTATAATGGATTTCCGCAAAGTCACGCCTGAATCAATTAACTGTCTTGATTCAATATTTGCCAAAAAGAGTAAATATCTTTTTATTCGCTCGGTATAATTTTCACGGCGAAACAACAAAACCGGATTTGATGATATTTCGCAAAGGAATTGCTTGGAGAAAGTGTATTATAGAAAGGAATATATAATAAATTCTGTCTTTCATGAAAATAGTAAATAGTAGGTCGTAGGTTCAAACCCAAACAGGCACTTTACTTTGTGTAAATATTTCATCACGACTGCTCTCAAAACGGTGAAGGAAAACATCGTGAGGAAACCGGCACGTCTTAGAACCAAAAAATTAGTAGACATGTGACATCTACCAAGCCGCACTGGACCCGCATGGTGGATTATGACCCACTCCCTCTCCGAGAGAAGGCTTGTGTCCCAGCAGTGGGAACATTATATGCTGATAATGAATGAAAATAAGAACTCAATTGATAAACACGGTGAAAGAGGCGAGAGAAACCACTGCAAAATCAAAGCTAATCATAGACTGAACTCATGTGATTTCACTGAAAATCATGTCTACGCAAAAACTACAGTCCACTCATAACATTAATCCGCAGATAAGCCAATAAAAATCAAAACAAATACAGATCTTATCGCGAAAACGAGGTAGTCAGCAAATGGCCTTATTTATCTAGGTATAACATCGCATATTTCCATGTTCTACTAATATTCTGTTGTATTACAAGGTAACATGGCAAGAACACATGTTTACGATAAGTTTTGTCCAAAAATTTATCTTTTGGTGCAAAGACGTTTGAAGGTGCTAAGTGGGTTGTTGTTGGTCAGTGTTGTAAATCTATTCTAACTAATATTATAAATGCGAAAGTTTGTTACGCTTTCACGCTAAAACGGCTCAACGGATTTAGATGAAATTTGGCACATGGATAGACCATGACCTGGAATAGGACATAGGATAGTTTTATCACGATATTCTCACGGAATCGAGACTTCCGCGGGTGAAAACGCGGGGCACAGCTAGTAGCCTAATATAATAAAGCTGAAGAGTTTGTTTGTATGATCGCGTAAACCTGTGGTAGTTCCACAGGTTTACGCCAGTCGGATTTGAAAAATTATTGTTTCCATTTGACAGCCCAATTCTTGAAGAAGGCTATAGGCTATATGACATTCACCTTCCGGGAACAAGTGTGTCCGCAGACACAAGTGCACTCTCTCTACCCTCACTCTCATAGTCCGATGGGTGGGACGGCAATCCGACACGACCGGAGAGAGGTCAGACGCAGGACCTCAACTTCCAAACTCCGGGCTGCGTTTGTGTGTTATTTGTATGTAATTAGGTTATAATTGGGGTGGACCGATGACCTGGTGAAGGCCGCGGGAATGGGCTGGATGCGAGAAGCACAGAACCGGTCGAAGTGGCGGTGCTTGGGGAAGGCCTATGTCCAGCAGTGGACGTCTTTCGGCTGAAATGATGATGATGATGAGGTCATAATTAGGTGCCAAACAAGCATGCAACCCACCTGATAGTAAAACGTTTCCATAGCTTGAATATCAGCAATACTAGAGACGGTACAGCTGCGTTTCAAACCAGAACGCCCCATTACTGGCGAGCGATAAGCGGCGAAAACAGATATGGTAGATCTTTTACAGACGAGCTCTTTCACAGAGAGTTTTACTACTACTAAATTAAAATGATATTGGTAACAAAGTGACTAATTTTGGAGTACGATCAATTATAATTAAGTCGCTTGCGAAGCGAGCAGAAACATTATTGTGATTTATTCATTCGTATGAGAGTTCTACTGATCACTTAGCTGATAGAAATAACTTTCTGACATTTCTTGGACATTGTCGGGAAGGTAGCAGCCCAGGTCTGGATTTGTGTTCCTGGTTCCTGGGAATAGACTCGCCCCCTATTACATGGGACTAAACAGTGTCGAAATGTTGGTGGTACTACAGTCTGTGCCCAACCCTTCGGGGAATAGTGGGATAATGTTATGTACATCAAATGGTAGTAATGGTACATCCAAAACGATTCTTTGACGATTGGCCACGTCATGACGCTAAGTGGCTTATTTAGCGTAGCATATAAGTGGCATTGGTCATTGGCACTCTGAAATCAGGCCATGGATTATGTAGTATTGTTAATGTTTAAGACACACGTGTAACGCAAGGCATCAGTCTTGTACATCAAGTGTGAGGTAAAACCAGAAAAACATTCGAAGAATGAAAACTCAATACTCAGGGTGAACATTTTTTGGCAGTTAAATTGATAGATCCACCTTTTGGGAAATACTGACAAATGCGTCTGAGGACACAAGCCAGACCAAGCGATTGCTGACATAACCAACGTTACAGATAAAGTTGTTGATCTCATGTTACTATAATTTCACCGGCACCAATAAAATATAAGAGACGTAGATATATTTAGTAACCTATTCCGCTTCACTATTCCTCAAGATTCATAAAAAACCCTTTAAGAAATCGACACGTGTTTTACCTCTCAACGGGGCATCCTCAGGATGACAATTGACCAGTCGCGAACCCGAACATTACGTGTTGCCACGCCGAGTGCCGGACGCAGAGAATAGGCCACAAATATATCTATCTATTGTAATGTTTTTATAACTAGCTGATGCCCGCGGGATGTCGGTTATTATATACTAAAACTTTCATCGAGAACCACTCTATTAATATTGGTGAAAACAGCATGAAAATCGGTGCAAACTTTTCTGAGTTTATCGGGAACAGACAGACAAACAGACGGAGCGGAGGACTTTGTTTTATAATATGTAAGGATGGATCTCCGCAAAGTCACGCCTGATATCATAAAGTGGTACTAATAAGGTTTTCTTGAAACCGGACCACATAATGCTTAGCGGCAGATATAAGAATGGCAGGAATCATTTTCCAGGGGACTTTAGAGACTGCCTCAATATTTTTGTACTTAGTTTTTTTTTTAATTGGGCCAGCACTTCAAAACCACATCCTGTTCAATATTGATGACATGGCTTTTTTGACCTAATGGCGACAAAGGCAGAGGATTCGATATTAATGGACAACTTTTCAAGCCAAAACCAAAACAAGTTACTTATATTACTGCAGGTTTGTTGCGAACCCAGTTCTTCAAGGGTCGGGTCGTCGTAAACCGGAGGCTGCTGGCTGAACCTGTTTCACCAAATGGCGGACGATGACGCCCATACATTTTATGGTTGTTTACTGTTTTCGAAATAACGCATTTTGGATACACCATCGTTATTTTTTGGTGATAACATGTTTCATTTTGATCATGCTCCGAAATATATGCATCACTGATTACTTTTGACGCATCAACTTCGGAGGATGATTAAAATGAAACTATTACTTTATAAGAATTGGTGCCTTTAACAATGAAATGTGCTTTACCTGTATCACTGCTTTTGCCAGTTCGAACAGAAAAGTGGTTGAAATTCTAACACTTCCGCGTCATTCAATCTTTAATTCAATGATGTTGTCCTTGTTAAGTATATCCATCTAATCCATACAAGTCCGTGTATTTGTCCTACTTCTTATTCCACACACCACTGTCCTTTGCTAATGTGCCCCAGTTTTTGGCATCGATAGGAATCAAGTTTCAAAATTAAATACTTACTATATTTTTAGCCGACTTCTTCAAAAAGGAGGTTCTCAATTCGTCTGTATGTTATTATTTTTTTATTTTTGTATTTTTGTTACGCGATTACTCCGCCAATTATGAATTGATTTTGATGATTCTTTTTTTGTTTGGTAGGTCATGCTTCCGAGGTGGTCCCATAATTTTTTTATAAACTTTGCTTGCGTAATTTTTGAGTTAGCTTCAATATTACGTATTTTTCCCACTTAGTTTATCTAGACGATATCCTGTTTGACTCCTTCACTGTTATTTACATAGCAGGTAGTGGTATTCGGATTTGTGTGGGGTAGGTACCACAACAAAAAAGTGAAAAATAAAAACTTAAAAAAAAAAAAAACAACCGACTTCCAAAAAAATGTGTGTTTACTGTTTAAAACACACATTTTTTTAGTCGGTGGCAAAAAACGGAAATTGAAAAGCAAAGACACCGACTTCCGAAATTAAAGTTATTTTTCACTTTTTTAGTTTTTTTTTTGGAAGTCGGTTGTTTTTTTTTTTGTAAAAAGTTTTTATTTCACACATACTTTTAGAGTTCACATCCACATTTCAGCACCTTATACCACCAAAAGTTTCACTGTGGCACAATGTCTTACAAACATCTCACACGACACAACGCAATAAAAAAATCTCATCTACTCAAGAGAAATCTGGTCCAAAGAAGATACAACTAAACGAATCCTAATAATATCCATTACGTAGTACTATAAATTAAAACCGTGAGTAATTAGTGTTCTAGATGCGTGGGATGTGGGCTATTTATAGATCGTCTGTATGCATGCTTGTTTTTATGTTCTGACTGCAGGGAATTCCTGGAGTTGGCGGCTATTTTCTGAGGTTGATCAGACTTGTCTTAATCGACTATGGAGTATCGTCACTGGCAGACCAAATACAGGAACTGTGATAGTATTTCTTTGAGACTGTTTAATTTTTGCGTTTTGATAAGACCATCAAAAGTTACAAGTCTACACGTTCAAAGTTACCTAGAATGTTAATTTTCGTTAAATTCATAGCTCATCTCCGTATTCATAATCAGCATGTTCCCACTGTTGGGACACGGGCATGAGGCCCTACTCTCTCTTTGGACCACATTTAAAAAAAGAAAATCGAATTTTAACGTTTATTGCGGTACTAAGCACGACACTTGTAAACTTGTAAGACGGAATAGAGAGTCGCCGGACACTCTCAGGATTTGTTTTGATTTTCTACAAGTTGTAACTAACAAATATTTTTTTGACAAAAAAAAATCACGAAAAAATTTTTTGATAAACATTTTTGGTAATACAACTCTTGTAAGTTTTGATAAACAGGGCACTGATCATCATGTGGCTTTTATGTCGGCGAACCAGAAAAAAGACGAAATAATCAAAGGGAAATAGGCAATAGGCCCGAGATAATTAACTTCGGCAGCTGTATCTAATTTCGGAAGTTCGTCTTAATTTACTCGAAAGAATGGTCCTAATGATCTTTCTGTGGAAACACGGATGTGTCACTAACAGTTGTTGCTAGTTTCCCGAGGGTTTTTTTTATAAATATTTGTTGTTCAACGACGCATTTATAACTTCAAAAAATCCCAGCAAAGATTTTGCAATTTACTTACCTCAATCTACGTATATCCATGAACATACAAACGTATTCAGGTCTACCTACGTCGCTATCTCTAACAAATATGTGAAAATCAGTTCGCTCGATAATCTTAATCCGTGCAAACTTTACATTAGCACGACGGTAAGGTAAATCGTTCACGTGATTTTCTACGCAGGCCTTATCTTAAGCTGCTCATCCGTACACACACAATCTGTTTGAAATTCTACTATAAACAGTGGTTGGTAGGTATGTTTTTATTGCACGGTAGTGCTTGTTCAAGTGTTTGTGTCAGGGCTAAGGTAAATTAGTTTTTCTTTGTATAGTTTTTTTTTTGTTAGCCTTCACTGTCCCTCTTCTGAGCAAACGCCTCCCCCAAATCTTTCCAATAACCCTTTTCCAGGCCCACGATCCAAACCTTGCGGTACGCGTCTAGATAGTCTCGCCGTCTTCCTGGGCCGCCCTCGGCGGTGCCGTCCATCCTCAGGCACCCACCGTGTGGAGACTGTTGCCCAGCGGTCGCTATGCATGCGGCTGACATGACATGACTTCGTAGGATGTGTATGAAAATTGATCTATCAGATATGGGAAGCTGAGAGTTATATGCACAGAAACAGTAAGACTTGGGAGCATTCCATCCTTTTGTTGTAATTTTCCTGATTCGTTTGGTTAATGGTCTGATTGTATTACGAAATCTATAATTTGATGTTTAATTCTAAAAAATTTAGCAAAACAATGTCTAAATTGTATTACCCAGAACTATTAATTATTCAATACTTGGACTATTCAAAACATATATTACGTAAATCCAAGAGTCTCCTTTAACCTCCAAAAATCTAGACACAAACGCGCCAACCAATCCAGTCCAAAATAAGTATAATAAATAACAACAAAAAAGTCGTTTTAAATTCATGAATAAGCTCCGTATTGCATAACAAGTCGTTAAACTAGTTGCAGCAAGGTTATAAGAAAACTGCAACAGCGCTGCGCATGCGCATTATGACGTCACAAGCGGTGTCAGTGACCGGAGCGAAAAGCTCGAGAACACGTACAACCCTGACCAGAAGAAAATAACACTGGTTATGACTTAAGACAACCCTGATTTAGTTTTTATACTGCAAGGTTATTTTTTTTAACAAAAATAATCCTTAAAAAAGTCTTGTGTAAAAAGTTCAAATCTTTGGCCGATAATATTAGATGATGCTTCAGCACAAAAATAAATAATTATATGGATGCAAAAACGGATATAATAAGTTATGTTAGGTCTAATATTCATACTAATATGATTCTAATATGGTCTAATATGATTTAGAAATACATACGTATATATACATGAGCTCACGCCTTCTTCCCATGGGGGTAGGCAGAAACTACAAAACGCCACCTGCTACCATCCTTACATATTCCTTTTGCTTCGTTTACGTTCATACATTTGATTTAGAAAATTCTCACGATGACAATTCTTAGCTCTTTGTCAGACTCCATTATTTACAAAGCAAATAAAAATAAAAATATATATGTTATGGACCAAGTGATAAATACGGGCATTTTTCATAATGCCCGCGCATTATGAATAATGACAAGCTACTTAGGGCAAAATAATAAATTACAATTTGAACTTCCTTATTTAATACATTGCCTCGTCATTATAAATATTGCCCTGTGGTCTTTGGGTAATCTGATAATACACTGGTATTTTGCACGGAGTGCGGGTATTGCGCGGGGTGGGGGCTCGCATTTCGGAGCCGCGCCCGCTCCAGTCCGACCAGTCAGTTTTAACAACAGTTTAACATTTAATTATGGTAAAGTCATCATAGGTCAGCAGAGTGTCTATGAATGGAAATGTTTTATTTGATTTTAAATATTGATTCTGAAATGAAGAGATCCGTAGGAGAACCAAGGTAACCGACATGTCCGACATAGCCCGAAGTATTGCCAAACTTAAGTGGCAGAATGCCAACTTTCAAGTAGAGTTCAATTGAAATGAGTGAGTGTATTGAAGAGTGCTCAGTGAGTGAGTGCTTTTTTACTTTATCTTTAAAGTGATGTAACTTAACTGTTTCCTTTTACAAAAGCGATTCGCTTCTGGCACATCGCCGTTCGCTGCCGCGGCACGCTCGCTTCGCTCACTCGGCTCGTGCGTTGTTAGTCATACTCTAACCTAACCTAACCAATCGTAACCTAAGATTCAAATGTTTGACAAATGATAAATGTTGTCATACTCTAACCTAACCTAACATATCGTAACCTAAGATTGAAATGTTTGACAAATGATAAATGTCCCAAACGTTTTGTGTTATTATAATAATCAACATTACAATAATTCTACCAAATGAAACGTTGTCATACAAAAATTTGCTAATAGTTAGTTGTCAAAGTGAAACATCGGCGAAACGTTGGTTGGCAAGTGATAATCTGCCAAACAATTTTTGGCAAAAAGACCTATGTCCAGCAGTGGACGTCTTTCGACTGAAATGATGATTGATTCTACGTTTGAAATTAAAATAATAGTATTAAAATCTGGTTTTAATTATACTGCCCCATAGGTGACTAGCATTATAAAAAAAATCAATTTGATTATTTCAATAGTTGTTATCACATTGCCCTCTCATATTGGGCATTTTTCAAACTGCCCGGGCATTTTTCATAATGTCCTAATAATCACTTGGTCCATAACATATGAAAATGAAAAAAAAAAATGAAAAAGCGTTTATTCGTTGTTACATCCGTACTACAAAATATTTTACTTCTGCCAAACTGTAAAACAGTTTGTTGGCAGATGTAACTCCCATATACAATTTTAATATTAATGTAACTATTTGTTAGTATTATATTAATAACAACTTTTACCTAAAACTAAACACACTTATTTTAAACAAAGGTTGATTATAAGCGTAAAGTTAAATCATTTTAAGTTGCGCAACAGAATTTAAATTCACAATTCACAATATATAATATTACAAATGCGAAAGTGAGTTTGTTTGTTACGCTTTCACGCTTAAACAGCTGAAGGGATTTGGAGGAAATTTGGCATAGGAGTAGACCAGACCTGGAGAAAGACATAGGCTACGTTTCATCCTGGATCGCAGACAACGTCGCGGCAACAGGTAGTAAAAATATAAAATAGGAATGTGTTAATTTGGTTTTGGATATTAAAATGGCAGTCACTCAGTCACAAAACGTCAAAAATTATTTCAGGAAACAAATCCGGCAACCTTTTTTTTTTTTTTTCCGGTAAATCCTCATGGATGTCCTCCGCCCTGGGGCGGGCGGAGGGGTCTGTCAGACTCTTACTGACTAAAAACCACCCCGGTGTTCCGACTCACACCTACGCCGGGGGTTGCGGGAACGTAAGAATCTTCCGCAACCCCCGACTGGTGCCGGCCCGCCACTGCGGGCCTCCTCGGGTCAGGGGGGGGAGTGAGGTGTTTGACTCCCCCCGTGACGTCTAAGAGGGGCGCGCGTGGAACACTACGCGCCGCCACCTCGGGTCCTGATGTGTGGGGGGCGACGGACGTCCCCGAGTCCGTCACCCCTGGACCCATTTAGGGGGGCTGGTAGAGGGCGTTATCCGCCCTCCGCCGACGACCGGTGCGCCTGCTGCGGGCCGGGTGAGTGGATGAGATCTCCCTCTCCCTTTCCGCAGCCTCCTTCTGCGAGACGACTGTCTCGCAGTAGGAAACCACCGCGTCCCAGGACTCCTCGCTGCCGACCATGGCATTGACTACGGCCGACAGCAAGCCGGCAACCTACTGCAACATAGTTGTGCCTCGTGGCTCCATAATAACAACCACACGGGATCTTCAAGGCTAAGCAGCGCTTGCCTTACCAAGACCCCTCCTTGCCTCGGAAAGCACGTTAAGCCGTTGGTCACGGCAGCCATTTGTAGATCTTTGACAGTCGTTACGGGTAGTCGGAAACCCGACAATCTGACAACCAGTCTTATCCCAAGGAGTATCGTGTTAACCAGTTGTGTTGTTGAGTTGTGGAGGTCAGATAGGCAGTTGCTCCATGTAAAATATTGGTATTCAGCTGCATCCGACCCCAACATAGTTGGAAAATTACTAAGGTATATGATGATTAGTATAAAATCTCCATCAGCTTATGTACATCAAAGGAACTGATTAAGATCATAATCTGAGCTAGTTAAATCTCACACGTCTTCGCACAATAACGGAATATTACGTAACCGGTCTTACGACTGAATTGACACGGATAAATCATTTAGTCACGAGCTTAGATTATTAGGACTATTTCACACGAGGGTAGTAAACAAGGCAAACAAGTAAATAAGCCAGTGGAAACAAGCAAGTACCTACAAACGTCAAATTCTCAGCTGGCTTGAAAAGAAAATATGTATAGGAATGAAGCTTACGTTCAGATGACGACTGATCGAGATGCAGAAAAAGACAAAAGTATTTTTTTATGTGAGTTACCTAATCCTTATAAGGCCCAGTGTATCAGGGAAGATAGTAACGATTTTTGAGAACTCAATCTAAATGCAACTAGCTTGAACGATACCAAGCGGTTCTGACAGAGAAAGATATGGCACCACTAGTCTTAGTAAATCGGGATCGGCAAGAGCATGTTACAAGAGGGTCACGCATCGTTTTTAAAAGCTTTAGAAGAATTGCGATTGGCTAAAATCGACCAAGCCAGAGGGCCTGGACAAGTGACAATCGCTTCGAAAGCGTTTCGTATTTCTACAACGACTTTCAACAGAATTGACATTACCTTTTCGAAAGCTTATGTCAGTCCCATACATTATTGCCTTTTCCGTCATCGTTATCGCTGATAGAATGTCACTTTGTCTAGGGCCTCAGATCTACTAAGAGATGGGTCCAGCCAGTGGGCAAAAAATTTGAATCGGGATTTATTTTGGTAGTGCAGGAGCCTGTGAAGTGCGAACCTATTACATAATACCAAGAGTCATCTCCCATCATTGACTATACATAATTATGAATGTTAGCATCAACCTTGCTAAGAACCACGGCATAGCTATTCTTATAAACCTCATACTGACATGAAAGAAGCATCAAGCCACTGTCTTCAAAACGACTATCCTCGTCTAAAACACGACTTATCCTCGACAGCTTACAATCTGATATAATAGTAGTAATTACATACATATGTGAGTTATGTAAATACGCTGTATTATAATGACGTTATTATGTGAATATTATGAAAATGTATCACATGACGGGATGTTCAGCACGTTCTGTTAATAGTCATGTTTTAACACCTTTGCAAAAATCTAGATAGTTTATTTGCATAAGCACTAGTGTTTTAATTAATTATGATGATGCCTCATTAGTACTGATAATAAAAATAGGCTTATTCTGAGGCCAATCCTGCCTTATATAGAGAATCTTTAGTTTTGAGTCAATTATGTGAAATTAAAAAGATAATAAGATATTCCTACTCTACTACATGAATTGTCAGAAATATAATAATTTCAAATAAGGGGGCTTTAAACGGCCACTTTGGCAGAATCATAATAGGAAAATATTATAAATAATCGTAAAATGTCACAAAATGACAATTCTTAATATGATCTACGTGCAATTCATATTACCAAATAATTCAGTTTGACCGTTTTCTATGGAGATTCGTAAAATGGTCCACAAATTATGAATTGCTTTTGTGTCAATTAAGAGGAAATGCTAATGATAGTTCTTCTTAGCCTTTTAGCTGGGATGTTGACGTGCCGCAACAAAGTCACCAGCAACACATGTCTTACTGCAATTTCATCCTCTACTTACTTATTTATAGTTACAGGATAATCTCGCTGTGAAAATCAGTTAATAGCACAAGGAAATATATGGTTTCCGTGACTTGCAATCAGATATGGAAGCATTAACTTGCCAAGTTAGGTTATAATTAAAAAAATTAACACCTCAAACATGTTAAAGGCGTAATCTTCGGGACAAGTGAGTGACGTCCAAAAGATTATTTCTATCCGTTTGAAAATTTAAAACTACATCATATTTAGATTAGCAGTAGATGTGTGGCGGTATCTACATCGCCACATGCGAACTACGCATCAAAGACCTGACGTCAGACAGACGTCACATAAATCCTGCATCGCGCAATTAAAGTTTACCGTGCAGTGGACATATATACGAGAACCCAACATCAATCGTTGGGCAGTTGCCCGCCAGACACAACACCCGTCTGGTTGGAGGATCCTCCCTTTTCTATGGTGGATGAGTGAACTTTACACCCTGTTCTTCATGTCCCTAAAGATGTAATGAAAATCATCATCATTCTACTGTCCTTATCACAATTTCATCACCACTGCTCTCAAAACGGTGATGGAAAACATCGTGAGGAAACCGGCATGTTCTAGAACCATAACACTCTAAGACATGTAACATCTACCAACCCGCACTGGGCCCGCGTGGTGGATTACGGCCGTCTCCCTCTCGAAGAGAGGAGGCCTGTGTCCCAGCAGAGGGAACGCTATAGGCTGATAAAGTATATTAAGTATCACAATTTATTAGTGGTCGGCGCAAACTGTCTCTTTCTTCCATACTTCTCTATTAGTCGTCATCTCGGTAGCCACCTCCTTTCTACCCATATTATCTTTCACCTATGTAAAGTTTTGAGTATGTATGCTGATAGAAAACGTGAATGGGGAAGACCAAAGAAACGATGTATGGACTGTTTCATCTATCGTTTTTTTTTTGGTCTTCCCTACTCTTACAGATACACACACACACACACACACATTCATACTCGAAACTTTCCTCACAACATTTTCCACATTCCTCCGTTTCACAACTGATTTTTAAACCCACGACGGAAAAAGAGGGGTGTTATAAGTTTAACGTGTGTATCTGTGTGTCTGTCTGCGCCATCGTAGCTGCCAAACGGCTGAAACGATCTTGATTTTTTTAAAAGGTCACTTGATCGAGAGAGATCTTAGCTATAAAAAAAAATCGTTTATTAGCTTTGAATTGTCGGGGTTTTTTTTATTTTTTATTTAATTTAACTTGTCAATGAAAATGGTGGATAGTAATCCCATTAAATGCTAGAGGACATCGAGGCAGACCCACACAAAGATGGAGAGACGAACTTAACTCCTATCGAAAGAACTGTCCCACAATAGCAGTGGACAGACGTGTGTGGGAAAGACAAAAGGAGGCCTTTCGTTGCCCAGCAGTGGGATTTTTTATGGGTTAGATTACGGATAGATAGGTTGCTTTGCCTCTGTGTTACGCATGCCATGCCAAACGAACACGAACGACGAGGCACGAACTAGCCAAGAAATATCGAATGATACTACGCAGTTCCTTCATTTCTAATGTAGGTATTGATTTCTGCGGTTTAGCAAAACAATTTACTGTTCGCAGTATGTCTAGTAAAATCTAGTAAGTACCTACGAACCTATCATTAGTTAACCACAAAGTGATGGTGGATATTGTCCTTGGATTTCTATTTTTATATTGTTACTCAATAATAGACCTAATGATTGGTAGCCTTGATTTTCAGACGCAAGTATAATTTGTAAAGCGAGCCTTACAGTAGTCGCATATGATGTGTAACATCTGATATCTTCGCTGACAGTACCAACCTCTCGGAAAATGGGTTGGTAATATCTGACGGCGAGACGCTCATTGGTGAAATCAAATAGCGCGCGCTTCCCCGGCTTCCTGTTACACACTTCCGTCCCTTTTCACGAAATCACTCCCACAGATTGCAGAAAAGTGAGAGGAAAGAACACAAAAAAAAAACACACACAAAACACTTAATAAAAAGAGTTTAACCTGTGCTATTTACAATCATCATCTGCCTGCATCAATGTTTGGGTCGGCTTCCAGTCTAACCGGATGCAGCTAAACCAGTATTTTACATGGGGCGACTGCCTATCTGACCTCCACAACCCAGTTACTGGGTAATACGATACCCCTTGATAAGACTGGTTGTCAGACTTTCGGGCTTCTGACGACCCTTAACAACTGTCAAAGATCTTCGAATGACAGCCGGGACCAACGGTGCTTTCCGAGGCACGGAAGTAAAGATGGCCACCCATCCACGGACCAACCCCGGCAAGCGTAGCTTAACCTGATGGATCGACCCGTACGGCTGTTATTGCTTAGCCACGAGCTCCTGTGCTATTTTCAATATGGTCGCGAAAAGTCTGGCAATTGAAGGCTTTGACTATGTCTCTGTGTGAGGTATCGTAGCTCTCAAACCACAGAATCCTAACATAGGAAGAAATCGAGATAAATATTCTTCGCTGTACCTAGTTCCCACAGTTAGATCTGATCTAGCTTAATTCAACTGACACTATTACATTAGCAACGATTGTTGACATTACCGGATGCGATGATAGGTAGGTACCAAATCCAGTGAGACAGTAGGAATCAAGTTACTAAACGTGCTCAGTGTATAAGCACTACCAGAAGACGAGCCTAATAAGGTGGGATATTATTATAGATGTTTGTCTCGAAATACTGAAAGGTTTGTCTGCATTTATTTATATTTAGGACACAGCATATCTCAAAGAAAATGTACCTACTGCTTAAATATCCCACTGCAGAGCATTTGTATATATTATTTGTGTTGGCGATTTCGAGACTTCAATTCATGACTATGTTTTCCTGTGGTAAATGGAACAGTCACTGAGATTTTAGATCCTCAAAGCATCGGACTTGTAGATCACAACTAAAATAGAAGATACATCGTTTTTGTCCAGTGATGGAATGTGATTAGCTGTAGTTTATTGATATCAATCTCGAAATCTGGTAAAGAGAGTCAGAAAGAGAGAGAAAATTTGGCTTCCGGAAAACTCACAACAGCCTTACCAAGGGGTACCGTATTACCCAGTAACTGTATTGTGGAAGTCAGATAGGCAGTAGATCCATGTATTCAGCTGCATCCGGTTAAACTGGAAGCCGACCTCAACATAGTTGGGAAAAGGCTAGGCAGATGATGATGGGTGGGACGAATTGTCTTATTCTCAAGAAGCCTTCAGAGGACTGTACCTAAGCTTAGCATTCACCGGACAAACCACATCCTGGGCATCAAGTTGCAAAGCGTTAAACACAACACCTGGACTAATTCGCAGCTATTACACAATTGTGCTGCAAGTGGGAGGAAGGAAATACCGTCTGATGAAGTAAATTTCACAATTACCACAATTGGCTCGCGTGAAGTGGGGACAGGAGCGAATGGCTACTCATTTATTGGTGTTGGGTTACAAGGGATAAAAGTATTAAATTAAATTAAATCTTTAATTTTTCGAGCCTTATAGTACATTTGGTTAGTATACACACGACTTAGAAACTAATGTTAGTTGGTGTAAGTAGTAGTACTACTTACACCTACCAGAAAGACAATACAAACGATTAATTACTACGCCACATTGGCATGTAGGAGTATCCAATGTCCTAGTATGGGGCTGTCCCACCTATCAGCTATAGTTTTCAGGATGCTGAATAATGAAAATAATAGTTTTCAGAATGCTGGATGATGTATAGCCTCCGCTGACAGTACCAACCTTTCAGAAAATGGGTTGGTACTATCTGACGGCAAATTGGTGAAACCAGGTAGCACTTCCCCGGCTTCCTGTTACACACTTCCGTCCTGTGTCTCTGGACTGTACCTATTACATAATAAAGTATCCTTCATTGTCTGGATTGTTAGAATCTGGTTGCCAAGTAGCATTTGGTTTGTTCCGAAGTATGATATGTAATCTAATCGAGGTCTTCGTCATTGTCTTGAAGATATGTTATGCTCTATTTCCTTATTATCATTTCTTGGTGTAACAGTCTTAGTATTCTATTCTATCTTCTTTAGCTGTTCTATTATGGGGTAATAATCTTGATTTCAATCCAAAGTTCACCCAACACCCCTCTCTGTTTCACCAAAATTAAGGATCGTTTGTAAGGATAAGCTAATGGCTACTTTATCTCTCAGTCAAAACTTTCATCTGAAAGACTTTGGTTAAGTTATTTTGGATGTACTTCTGGAGTTATCCCGAAGATTAATGCTACTACTACCATACCTTTTCTACAAATATCTGAGTTGCTCAAATTGCTTGCTTTTCTTCACAATAATTTTACATAGTTGAACCACAGTTTTTACTAAGACACTCGTTTTATCACTTAAAGAAACAATCCTATCCATTAAAATTAAAATTTATAGTTAATTGAAGACCCAAACCGTAACTATTGATAACAACAATTTCTATTGAACTGACCTACTTAACCACTAGTTTCAGAGTGAGACTAGGTGTTACATTGACATTAACCTTAAGAGATCGCGTGCAGGACTTGCCGCCATTACGGTTTACCGGCTTTTGCAATCCTGTTTGGACAATCTTAACTAGGTTAATGGGTTCCTTATTCCTTAAGGATATCCGTATTGTGTATCTTTCGGACATTCTAAGACAGATGTCTGTGTAAAAGATGGATTACTTCTAAACTGAATGGAATGCCTCTATGTTCTCTCCTTTGCACTAAGGTCTATCGGCTTACCTAGTGACTGGGTTGTGGAGGTCATATAGGTAGTCACCTCACGTAAAATACTGGTAGGATTCAGCTGCATCCCGTTAAGCAAGCCAACCACAACACAGTTGGGAAAAAAGCTAGGCAGAAGGAGCGAGTGCCTCTCTGGTGGTACCAATGCTGGCTGGCTTTTTTAACAGATAAATAAAGGAAAACTCGCGATTTATTTGTCCGGTTAAACAATTATGATCTGTTATCACTATCAGATTAAACGTTTACAGTGCTGATTTCTTCAATCCAATTCGCTTGAAAAACGTGGTATTACTGTCATTGACGAATTGACAATTACGAGCTCATTTATCATCATTAGAAGATATTTTACCTGTTTAAAGCAGTTTAGGTGCCTATTGTATTTTTATCTAGATATTTTTACCGGAGAATGCCGCTGTTCTTTTTCCACACTGTGCGGAAATCAGGTTGGTTTTGCGGGGCACGCGCAGTGGGTGCGACAGTAAAAACTTCATCCTGTGCGTTTACGCAATGGCTTTTAACCAGCGGCCAAGGAAACTGTCATGCTTGTTTTGTGCGAACGGTCTCAGCCGTTTCTAGACAGTAAAATCCTAATGCTAGGCAATGTCCTCTTCTGCCAGGGTTGCGGGAAAGTCCGAAAGGGATACCGGGACCTTTGGCAACAGGCAACTGAAGGAACACGGTGGGTTTTAGTCAGTAAAAGTCTGACACGAAGAGCGGGAGAAGTCACTTGATGATTTCCCAACCACAAAAAAAAAGGCAATGTCCTCCTTGATGTGCAAACTTGATCGTTTGATATTGATAAATTACGCACATAAACTCACGCATTCTTCTAATGGGGGCAGGCAGAAACTACTGAACGCCACCAGCTACGATCATTGCTATTCAGTCCTTATTATATTTAAATCTAGGTGCTTATCAGGAAAATATACATGACATGTCCCTTCTCAAGATCACTTGACGGATTTAAGTATAACAATAAGAGTATCCTTGTCAATAAATATCACATAATAGGTATATGCATTATATTGTCCTGTGTGGGTCGTGCCCCGTGTGAAGCCAATGAGATAACATCAGTAACGTTCAAGATCATTTGGAGCGGAATTCAGGTTGTAGCAAAAATGTCATAAAAACATTGTTTGTGGATATTTATTTGAGGATAGAGAACAATTGGGTTAGCTATAGCAGGGTTGCTGGAAGGAAAATTTTTAATATCCCGCAAAATTTTGGACATTGCATTTTATCTGTCTTTTTAAGTTTAGCCGTATGTGGAACTAGTTTTTAATTGCATTTTTAAAGGGAAATAAATAACTGATCCTCTGATTACTTATTGAACTTCTAAAGATGAACACTTTCTTAAAATTAATGCACGTCTTGAAACTTTTTGCGTTTTTAATGACGTACTTACACTTTTTTTTTTAATGAGCCTCTAATTATCTTTCTGGCCTTATATCACAGTTCGTCGCAGTAACTAAGCGGGGGTACTCCAACCAAACGGATTTGGTTAGGTTGGATCTGAGACCAACCACGCGCGAGCCGAATTGAGCGCAGTAACTAAGTTATAAATGTTTCGAACATATTAAGCAATGGATTAGCAATATCCTTCAAAATTACTCAGATTATGATTGATCGTGTGTTACGCAATGAGGGTGCTGATATTGATAGCCGATCCATTTTTCAAGCTTGGTGAAAAATGCCTGCAGGGTTTTCCAACTGTTTAACTGGTCTCTTGAGAAAACACCTTACCATAAGATCCCTACTGAAATTGTTAAGTGCCAATTATTTAAAAAAATCATTATCAAAATCTCTGTACTCTGGGCAACTTATGATTCCCCAGCACAAAGGACCAACTCTCCTTGCGAAAACAACGCACATTTAGATATGGCTACTGTATATATGACTTGTCACGACTTTCGTCAAGTTATACATAAGCAGATCATAATAAACTCATCGACAACTGTTTGTTAGTTATCTAGATCAAGTCCGTTCCAAGGCACACGCACGATTATCTAAAGGAAATTATGTGTTCCATGTGTTTCTATGTTAATAAGAATATAATGTGATTGTTTATATTGATTAGTTGTCGTTTTTATCGATATCGCTTTGATGGTCAGACAAATAAATAATAATAAATAATAATAATCATTTTATTTCAGAACAAATATCCATAATTTGTTAGTAAACAATTTACCTTATATAACTATGTTAGTATAGATTTGACAGGTAATGAACGAGCGGGCAATCAAATTTCCCCGCAATGACACTCAAGAGACTGTTCGCGCTGCCCCGGACCCTCTGCAGTAGCGACGCGGCAATTAAATTTCTATGTAGTTCCTTACTGCCGATTTCACACTTGAACATTAACTTTCGGACCTAAAATTTATCTCGCTCGCACCATACTACTCGCGGCCTGAGTGAGAGCGAGACGGAGTGGGGTGCTGGCGCCTCGAATAGTTTACGTAGGTAATTGCTTTTTACGATGAAAATAATGGTAATTAAAAAAAAAAACACATAAGACCTGCTATATAATTAGTTCAGTTATTATGCAAAGTTTCATGATCTAATTTGAAGTATTTTTTAATACCAGCGGTTTAGGGGTAACTTTGGATTTTTTTTATATAGAGAAAATTTTATGTAATCGTGTTTTCGTGAAACATAGGACCTAGCATCAATCCTCCACTCTTAACATATATTTATTTCAAAATTAATGCTGCAGTATTTTCGGCATGACGGAGGATCATGCTAAACAATTTTAGGTAGGGCAGGCCCTTTACAGACTTCACGTGTCGGCTACGCTAACAGGCATTAGCAACAAGTCCTGCGTCTAATTAATAAAATTATAAACAAAGCAACGTCTTGAACTTTGATTCGTAATTATCACTTTCCCTACAGATAAGAGTCATATGATGTTATTTATGTGTTGTTGTTATTATCGTGATACAAATGTCACTGATGTCATGTTTGTATACTACTATACTATAAAGTGAATAAACTATTGATAAATAAGTAATGGGGATTGCCTTGGTAAATATATTTTTTATTTAAGTTTTGAGATAAAGGTTCTAAGTGCTGCGTGTGCGCAAGCGCTACTGCTGACCATGAGGTCGAGGTTCTGAGTTAGGGGGCGAGCTTATTGCCTTCAACGGGGCACAGATCCAGACTCCTATCTGCTACTGAAAAATTCCAGATGGAAAAACCCATTAACACTTTCTCCGACCCGAGAATCGAACCCAGGACCTCATGCTCCGCAGTAGCTTTTGCGACCACTAGACCAACGAGACACTTAAATTATGCAGACATTAATATCTTATGTTAGCACAAACTTGAAGCGATTTACAGGGCTGCCACTATGTTTTATATTATTTTCAAAGAAATATTGTCATAGATACTAAGAGTAGCTCGTGGCTACGTAATAACAGCCGCACGGGTCGATCCATCAGGTTAAGCTACGCTTGCTGGAGTTGGTCCGTGGATGGGTGACCATTTTCACATATCGAGACTCCTCCGTGCTTCGGAAAGCACGTTAAGCCGTTGGTCCCGGCTGTCATTTGTAGATCTTTGACAGTCGTTACGGGTTGTCAGAAGCCCGAAAGTCTGCCAACCAGTCTTACCAAGGGGTATCGTATTACCCAGTTACTGGGTTGTGGAGGTCAGATAGGCAGTCGTTTCATGTAAAATACTGGTATTCAGCTGCATCCGGCAGATGATTGTCATAGATACTAACTTAGCGATATCGCCCCCTATTACATGCGACTTAAACATAACTGGCGAAATGTGGGTGTACTATAGGTACACCTCTGCCTAACCCTACTGACTTTATATTATTATTAACACCAAGATTGGCCAAAAAGCAAGTTAAAATATTATACACGGTGTCCCTGTTGTACAAGATTATAGTCATCATAAAAACCACATTTCAGTCAATAAATTATTTTTTACAGATGTTAATAAAAATTGAGTTTTGCCGCTTACTTCAAGGTTTAATTGAACTCTTTCGGGTAACCCAAAAATGGTAAAAAGTCGTTAGTATAGTTTTTTTAACGAATACTTTCCAATAACTGGACAAATATAACATGACAAAAGTAGAGAAAATGTTTCAAATTATTATTTTGGGCGAATCCAAATTAAATCTGCCTAGCCTCTTCTCATTTATGTTGGGGTCGGCTTCCAGTCTAACCGGATGCAGCTGAATACCAGCCAGCAGGAGTGCAGAGCCTATCTGACCTCCAAAACCCAGTTACTGGGTAACACGATAGTACTTGGCTTACCAAGTCTTATACTGACTGTAAGACAAAAAGTCAAAAATCTACAAATGACAGCCGGGACCAACGGTTTAACTTGCTTTCCGAGTCACGGAGAAAATTCGAAATGGTCACCCATCTACGAACCGACCGCGGCAAGCGTAGCTTCAACCACGCATGCGGCTGTTATTATTTAGCCCCTAAAATTCATGAAATATTTTAAAATCGCCAGTAATAAACTTGGTAGTACCAGCCCTGGAATTCGCACTCAACACTCAAATTGGCGAGCGACACGAAATAGCAATCAGCACATGATCTTGTGCTAATTATCTACAATGAATAATTAGTATTCTCACTTAAAACGGTTATATTATTAGCGTATTGTAGGTAGATCATAGTTTCATAGATCACGTGCATCCCTTACGTCATCTAGGCGAACGAAAATACGAAGAAACATAACAAAGAAAGAAGGAACAAAAACATTTTGCGACCCCAAGTAACATAGAGACAACTTGGGGTCGGAGAAAAATGTTTTTCTATTCCGTTCTCCCCTGTCAGAACTTTGTGCAGTAAAAATATACAAGGGCGGATTTAATGCCTTAGACATTTTCTACTGATATGATAGAAAATTAACTTGAAAACACTTACAAAAAAAAACAAGAATAAATATATAGATACATAAATAATTTTAATTATAAATAAATTATCCATACTAATATTATACATTCGGAAGTAACTCTGTCTGTCCTTATGTATGTTACCTTTTCACACCTAAACCACTGAACGGATTTCGATAAAATTTAGCAAGGAGATAGATGGCATCCCGGGGAAGGACATGGACTACTTTTTATCGACATACTACGCGGACGAAGCCGTGGGCGGAAGCTAGTAGGTACTAAATCAAGAGATATTAAAATACGGTTGATGGAGTAAAAATTATCAACAAATTAACTCTACTTGTGCGAACTTATTGTGAATGTGTTATCAAATATGTTATCATTTACTGCCTTTTAATTCCATCCCTCTCCATCCATCAACATTTACAGTCCGGTCACCGAGAGAATGCGTTCCTGACAACTGTCAGTTGGACAATTTTTAGTAATAGGGATCAAATTCGCAAATCACATATTCGTTAGGTATGAAGTGACAGGTGTCAAGAATTCAGTTGTAGGTAAATGCATCACTCCTCTAGCTCGAGGTTGACATATTTAATTAGTAGGGCTGTGTTAATAATAACGAATCGGAGATTGGATAGATTTTAAAGGCGATAAGACGTCATCTTCGTGATCATCCCATTAGATACCTAACACATGTAGCGTTAGCGCATTTCATGCGATTTGTTTGCGTTTGCGCATACTTGCGTCAAACTGTAACTTATGATTAACGTATAAAATAGAGTTAAATAATTTTACTATCTATGTTTTATCTTTCTATCTATTTAGCTCTATTTTTCCCAATGCTGGGCAAAGAGCCTCCCTTTCACACATGTCATGTCTGTTCTCTGTCATCTTATGTTATGTTATGTTGAAATCAGTGCACTTTACTTCAACGGAAAAAAAAAAACAGTTTCTGGCTGATAGAAAAAAAATCTTCAAATCAAATCATTTATTTCTTTGCAAACATGGGTATAGAACATAGGTATTTTTATAATGAAGTTCTAACTTCATGTTTTTCTTTTGCCAAATAATTCAGGTCAATATTGAAATGTTTTTGCAAGAAAAATTAAAATCACATGGACTTTCATTCACGTCTGGAGGCTATTTTGTTAATAGTTTTTCCTCATCTAGTCGATAAAGACATTAGTTAGCTATTAGCATTAAGTAGTTTGTAATTAGCATAATTGAGAAAACTGTAATTGTTATTTGCACAGAACGCTGAAGATTTTGAAAATAATTTTAATAATAATGAATGCAAATTTCAACATAATTTGATGTTTGTTACAAGCCAATGAATTATCCAAACGGTGCACTATGTTTTGCTAAATATAATATTTAAGTCAATTGGTGTCAAATTGGTATATTAATAAAAAAATATGTAATAGAATATGTTGAACAGTATGCTTAGATCAATGATATTAACAGATATTATTATGTTGTGAGCGAAAACGTCCTAATTGGGACGTATTGTCTTTAGTCTGCAACGCGCATGGCGACGAGTAATACGCTTGGTTGAAGCAGCTAACAACTAAAAACACTAGCTGTCTCTTTTTTTCTTGTTGTTTTTATCAAGCCATCTTTTTTCTATTATTTTTACTTGTAGTGAAATGTAAAATGAATTAAAAGTGGGTACCTATGTGTGCTTTTTTCGGTTGTTTTGTGAGTGTATAACATATCTGTTAGTATAATATCATTGGCTTAAATACTTAGTTTGGGCATGTTGGGAGGATGAGTGCAAGTCGACAAACTATTTATAAGTCAGGTGTGAGTAGAAATCTGCCAGGGTTGCGGAATAGTCCGAAAGGGATACCGGGACCCTGGCAACAGGCAACCGAAGGAACACGGGTGGGTTTTAGTCAGTAAGAGTCTGACACGCCCTTCCGCTCCGCCCAGAGCGGGAGAAGTCATATGAAGATTTCCCACCCAAAACAAAAAAAAAAAGGTGTGAGTAGAAATGCCGGGAGGGTACGCCCTAGAAGGACATATAGTGCCCTTATTGGTGATGTTCTTTAGAAAGCTCAGGTGCGTAGTACTCGCAACCAGCATGCGTGTATGACCAGATGTATGAACGTAAACGAGGCAAAAGGAGTATGTAAGGATCGTAGGCAGGCGTTCTGTATTTGCTACCTAACCCCATGGGAAGACGGCGTGAGTTTATGTATCAATCTGCCTAGCCTTTTCCCAACCATGTTAGGGTCGGCTTCCAATCTAACCGGATGCAGCAGAATACCAGTATTTTACATGGAGCGACTGTCTAACAGGCCTCCACAACCCAGTAACTGGGTACTACGATACCCCTTGGTAAGACTGGTTGTCAGACTTTCGTGCTGACAACTCGTAACGACTGTCAAAGATCTACGAATGACAGCTGGGACCAACGGCTTAACGTCCTTTCCGAGGCACGGAGGAGTCTCCGTATGTAAAGAAGGTCACCCATCCACTGACTTACCCCGGCAAGCGTAGATTAACTTCATGGATCGACCCGTGCGCCTGTAATTACTTGGCCACGAGTTTATTATGTATGTGTAATATGCTGACAAACATGCAAAGGTTCATCATCGCGACTGCCATTGCCTTTTTCAATATTTGTTATGGTTCTGGTTCTTATCAATAAATATTGTCACAAGCCACAAAGATTTACATGCACTTATCAATAAAAGCCTGTTTTTACAGTAATCTCAGCGAGAACCAGTTTAGGGTCCTCATTCAGGGGTCGTTCTTATTTGAGTGCAAAAAAAGGGTTCCATTATATTTATGTTTACTTTAAAAGTTCAGTTTCGTTTTGTTGAACTTAATTGAACTGTCAAGGTGATCTCGAGACGCAGCTAAGTTTTTGTAGTAGAACGGGGTTTGATAAAAAAAAATGCTTTGGTACTTACTTTTAATATACCTACTCTATAAGTGTACTGTACTGTTAATATAATCTTTATGTTTTGCAAGTTTTATTTTGTCAACATTGGATCATTGGGACAAACATTGGATTTGGGAGGGTCAATCAGTAAATAGTTAAATACTTTAATAATATATGTTTTGTTTTGTTTGAGGAGCTCGTGGCTAAGTAATAACAGTCGCTCGGGTCGATCCATCAGGTTAAGCTACGCTTGCCGGGGTTGGTCCGTGGATGGGTGACCATCTTCACATATCGAGACTCCTCCGTGCCTCGGAAAGCAAGTTAAGAGTTGGTCTCGGTTGTCATTCGTGGATCTTTGACAGTCGTTACGGGTCGTCAGAAGCCCGAAAGTCTGACAACCAGTCTAACCATGGGGTATCGTATTACCCAGTTACTTGGTTGTGGATCGTGTAGGTCATATAGGTAGTCTCTGCATGTAAAATACCGGTTCCGGCATCCGGTTAGACAGGAAGCCGACCCCGACATAGTTGGGAAAAGGTTTTTTTGTCCAATAAACAAGCAAGCTATTTAGGAAAATATTGAAATGTTTGTTTATATGTCTACCCTCTTGTTTAATGACTAAATGACATATTTAAAAATTGTTGATTTTTAATTTGTTTTCTAATTTTATTTTATTTTAAGAATTTTATTCTTTTTGTTGTGCCCCACAGGGTACGTAATTGTACCTTAGCTTTAAGCCATTGTAATACCTTAATACCTACATTATGGAATGCAAATAAAGGTATGAATATAACTTTTAGATTAAATTCGGACTATTCGAAACGCCTACCAAATATTCGAAGTATTACCCTAGAGGTATTATAATAATTAAACCAGAAATTCGCATAAACCATAATTTAAGGTAAAAAAAAATCAAGAATTTTGGATTTCACAAAACCATTAAACATGGTTAACATATAAGTACTTCATTAAAATTTGAAAACAGTATAAAAGGACAAGAAAGTCGAGTTTTTTTGTTTACCCCATTAACGCCACAATTAAATTATTTTTAAGAATGATATAAGAGCATTAAATCTGCGGTAAGACTAAGTAATCATTCACTGGCTTCTGCGCGACTTTGTTCGCGGCATAGAACCACAACGACATAGTCGGTGGCATAAAACGAAAATTGAAAAGCAAAGACATCGACTTCCGAAATTAAAGTTAATTTCACTTTTTTGTGTTTTTTTTGGAAGTCGGTTGTTTTTCTTTTAAGTTAAAAAAAAAAAACAAACGACATCAATGCATATTATATAAAAACTTAAAAACAAAAACAACCGACTTCCAAAATTAAAGTTATTTTTCACTTTTTAGTGTTTTTTTTTTTGGAAGTCGGTTGTTTTTTGTTTAATTTTTATATAATATCCATTGGTATAGATATATGTATACTGGTATTCAGCTGCATCCGGTTAGACTGGAAGCCGACCCCAACATAGTTGGGAAAAGGCTAGACAGATTTTTGGTATAGATATATGTGTATAGATATTGTAAATTATTACGATGAACCAAAAGTTAGGTACCTACCTATTTATTATAGGTTAACTTGTTTTTAAGGTGACCTATTAATCATCAAGATTTTTATAATAATTATATATTATTAACACATCCAGAAACCTCCGGTTCTGGTAATTCCTAATATGCAACAGAATTAATATCGATAGTTATATTCTCAAACATCTTGTTTTGTCATATATCCAAATTAGTTCATGTTAAATTCAATATTGGTCTGTTTATTGGTCATACTAACAACAAAATCTTTGTTTTGAATAATTCTTGAACAGGTCTTACACGGACTTTTTTACCCGACTACGGCGAAGAAAATGGAGGGTTATGATTTTGACCGGTATGTATGTATGTATGTTCATCTGTTTCCTCATATCTTCTAAACCACTCATCACAATTTGACAAGTGAGGTATCGTTGGAAGCGTCTTGATCGTCCGCTGGTTATAGGCTATGTGACGTCACATTAAATTAAAAATGGCGCCCTCTAAAGGACATAAAGTCAGTAACTAAAAAAAAAAAATTGTTTAATAGTACCATGTTGGGTATCAAATGAAAGCGCTTAATGACCACATTACAAAAATATATATATTATAACCCGAAAACAATTTTAAAAAAATTAAAGTAATAAAAACTAAAACCCAACTACGACTAAAAAGGTATAAACAAGACACCGCAGACAGACAAATTAAAAATCCGGAGTCACACGTGTTAGGGCATAAATCGAACAGATTACGTCTGACATTTTTTTTATTACCACTTTGTTTTTTTTTTTTTTTATTAGAATTTTTTTTACCACAGCGGGTAACATCTTAACTTGAAGACGACCTTCATATTGAGAGGGAGCGCAGGGCTTTAGCGGTCAGAGGTAATATGCTGATCCGCAGAGTCTTCCGCTGCTCTGAACAAGTAAAGTTAACGCTGTTTAAGGCGTATTATCAAAGCTTTTATACGGGGAATCTGTGGGTCAGTCACACCAAAAGATCGCTGGATGTCCTGCGCGCCCAATATAACAACATCTTCAGGAAGATGTTGGGGCTGCCTCGCTTCTGTAGTGCATCGGGGATGTTTGCGCTGTATCGCTGTACGCTTTCATGCCATCATCCGCAAGAAAACTGTATCCCTGATATGCAGAATGCGTGGCAGCTGCAACGGAATTCTAAAGACTGTAGCAGATAGGATCTCTTCTCCTCTGTGGAGATCCTTTATAAAGAGGGTAATTTAAATGTACATGTAATGAATGTTAATGCTAATTTTTATTTTATGTTAATTTTAATTTGTACCAAAAATCCATGATTATTCTGTTTGTCCATTCCCAGCATGTAATTCTCATACTGTCATAAACATTACCATCTCTTTCAGAGAAGCTTATATACAGTGTGTAACAAAAACCTTGTCCGATCCGTGAGGGTGTTGTTAAGAAACATACTGAGAGTCTATTTAAGTGTTTTTTTTTTGGAAAAAAGAAAAATAAAATTCGTCGCATTTTTTTTCAATGGGGAAGTTTACCAGGTTTTTACATGGGGCGCTGTCGGCCGTCGTCTAGCGGGTGTCTACAAGTCATCATAACATCTGACCCCTGAAGAAAATTTGCTAATTTAGTGTTATTTAGCTACTAAAAACGAGAATTTAAAATAGTAATAACTTTCTTAGTTACACCAAAAAAAAAATTTCTTTTTTGTAATTTAATTGCGGTTCCTAGGCGCCCCCTTTCGGATCAGATAGGGTTTTTGTTACATGTTATATAAGCCAGATGGGAAAAACCATATAGAACATTGATCATGAGGTACTTGTTCCGCTTCATCCAAGATGATGACGGGCAACTTGGAACCATGGGTTTAGATGGGACATGACGAACAAGTTAAATTAAATTTAAAAACCCCCGACCAAAACAAAGCATTTAATAAAGGATTTTTTTATTATGGCTAGGAACACTTTCGATCACGGCACCTTTCAAACAAAACCAAAAAAATCAAAATCGGTTCAGCCGTTTGGCAGCTACGATGGCGCAGACAGACACACAGATACACACGTTAAACTTATAACAGCCCTCTTTTTCCATCGGGGGTTAAAAAGAACCTCAGAAACACGAATCAATGTTGAAGATGATGAAAATAAGACTTAGAAACATGAAAAGAACTCCAAAAATGTGTACTGAATTGGAAATACTCAAGAAGTAGGTATCTATCAACGACATTCCTTACGCGTAAGTAGTAAGGATCAGCTGATAGTCTCTGTAGTTAATGTGGAGCTCGTAGGCGAATCCGCAGGCGTACACTATTCAGACGCAATTGTTGATGGCACTTTGGCATATATTTCGCAGAAATTGTTACTATTGCGTAAGGAAGGTTATTTAAAATCCGATGACCTCTTGTATTCTTGGATGGGTGAGAAATATCTGGACTTTTAGACACGGAGAAAGGCAACAGGGGGCTTAAAACAGTCACTTTGGCAGAATCATAATAGGATAAATATTATGAATCATCGTAAAATGTCACATACTGACAATTCATAATATGATCTGCGTGCGATTCAAATTACAAATAATTCATCTGTTTGACAGTTTTTATGGAGATTCGGAAAATGGTCCAACATAATATGAATTGCTTTTGTGTCAAATTAGAGGAATTGCTAATGACAGCTGGAAATTCAGGAAATGAAATGCTTTTAGAGGAATTGCTAATGTGACCGTTTTAGGCCCACAGGAACATTGTTTGTCCCTCTTAGAGAAGTTATTGGTAATCTAAGATTGGAATCTTGGTCAGTAGATGATGAAATACTACATCGGGAAGTCGTCTCAGACAAATAGACCTCAACGTCCTCAAGCAGTTTGTTTTTGGAGATGCTATTTCAGAAAAACAGAGTACTGAATAACTGAACTCAAAAAATATTGTGATAATTCACTAGGGTTCTCATGTGATGTAATAAGTTTCACGTGATTAGATGGTTAGCTTGATAGCTTTATAAATTAAAAACATATTACCATAATCTTGAATGCATTAAGGTGCAAAGAATAGATAAGATTAGAATAACACAATCTCGAATTAAGTTAATTTGATATTAGAAGTGGGAAGGGGAACAATATTGTTCCCCTGAAAAATGGACTGATGAGAACAACGAAGGAACTGTCTTTGTGGCAGTCCTTGGGGATTGGAATTAATTTAAGTGAAACATTCTTACTTAATCCTAACTTGAAACATTTTCTAAAAACTTAACGCTATGACTGTGGAACATTATTTGATTGCCAGAATTACGGGACAGACCACTATTACATTTGGCAAAATAAGTTAATAAATTGGATTACTTTTCAACAACATCTATGAAGCAGTTTTTGTTGAAAAGGATGTCAGAAAAATCTAGTCTTAGTCAAATCAAGTTACACTAGAATTCAAGGACCATAGGTTCTTAGGACCAGCTTTCAAGACAGCATCTTCTATCATCTATGACTTACCAAAGTGCTCAAGTAGCTGTGTCCTATCTCATCCTCCGAGGTCTCCCCTGACACCAGGGTCTGCCTTTTCCACTTCATAGCACCACTTTTGTATCACCACATTTATAAACCGGACTTTTTTGCGAAGCTTTGCGCGCTAAGTCGATAGAGCTGATGGAAATTATTTGTTAGTGAAAAATTTCGCGGGTTTTAAGTTACGCGAAAATTGAACCGGTTTTATGCGTTATTAGGAGTTTGGTTGTGGTTTTACGCGTTTATATGTGAATGTGACTATGTTTGTTTTTGTTTTGTTTTATAATGTGAGTGGACTGTGAGTGATAAAGTTGTGTGTCGTGTTTCTTGTTTATGCAAAGTTAAAATTATAATAAAATTGGGATTGCAATGCGAAAATATATAAGGTATGTATATGTTTTACATTTAGTCTTTTTTGGATGATAAAGTGTGTTTGTATGGATAGCTAGATATAAAAAATCTCATGAATTATTCGCTATTAAAATATACAAAATGAGACAATTTCATAAAAAAAAACGTAAGGATAATGCAGAATATAAATACAGCATAATTTGCGAAATACTACGTATGATATAAGCGAGTTTTAGAAAATTACCATGATTATTTTATGATTATATGTAATTTTTACTAGTTACAATGAAATTTTCCTATCGTGAGGCGCTAATTAGGCTAAAATTACAGTAATGAGACGGATGATTGGCAATGATTTATGAGTTTAAACCTAATCAATCATCAACTAAAAATAAAGATGATAAAAACATGGGTCTATCACTCAAAAATAATTTCCACCAGCCCAGAAATTTACACATCACTAAATACAAAAATGCATTAAAAAATGCACCGTAAATTTTAGCTCACAGGATTCAAAATCAAAAACTTTCCATTCGAAATTTCGAAAAAAGTTGATTTTACACCTTATTTTTTTGCACACAGAATTCAGATCGCATTAAATTTTGAATTTTGGAAAAATGCCGGTATATTGGTTTGTCCTTTACTTAGCGGCCGTCCGTCGCGTCCAGGTGAACAAAACTAATGAGATGCGATGCTCCCGCGCGCATCTGAAGCTGAAAACTAAGGCGGCGGTCTGAGACCTGCGCAGGAGTTTCTGCGTCGCCGAGATTTATGAGGAATTAAGTAAGTAGGTACGTTTGTGTGTTGTTTGTTTTTGTTTTTTCATTGATGAAACAAGTCATACCTACTACGATTAAGTGTAGAATTAATCAATATAAAGACTGGTTTTTACTTTTTATATTTATCGTACACTAGCATTTTCCCGCGGCATCGCCCTCGTAGAGGTCGAAATTATTCCATGGGAACGTAATACCGGGATAAATAGCATACTATGTGTTGATCCAGGTTGTAAACTATCTATGTGCCAAACATCCAAATCCGTTCAGCCGTTTTTGCGTAATTGAGTAACAAACATCCAAACATCACAATATTAAAAATAAGAAAGTTTGTAAACTTTTAATAGGCGTATTATTATATATATATACCTAATATATATATAATTCTTCGTGTTTGTCACCTAACTCCTCCTAAACGGCTGGACCGATTTGAATGAAATTTAGTTTGTATATTTGAGTGCGTCCCTGGATGGTTTAAAAATAAATTGAACCCAGTAGGACAACGTTTGCCAGGTCCGCTAGTATATTATATATGTCGGAAATACGTCACTGATTTGACTAATCGTCGCCAGCGCCGCCTAGCGGCGCTCGACAGAGTCTACAATATAACTCTCGAGCGGAGTTAAGCAGGTTGTCTTGGTGGTGGCGGTCAAGCAGTAAACACATTCAGAAACTGTCACGCGTTCCCTATAGTTGTGTAGTGTGTGAATTGCTAGTGTAATTAATTTGATCGTAAATTATAATTTGATTTAAACCGCAAACGGTTTTTTTATTGCGCAATAACCAATATTACGCTCACAGTAGTTAAAATATGGCTGATGATAAAGAGTGAGACGTACCTTCTCCGTCATATATATAAGTATAGTAGATTTAATAGAATTTATGTTATTTTATTAATGAGGGTATTGTTTTTTTGCATAAAGAAGTAATAATTTGCAAGGACCACTTTTTATTTCAATGATATCATCAATATCGTCATGTTTTTTAAGCTTTTGTGTTTGTTTTGCAGTTTTAAGTGTTTAATGAATATGCCACGCTTCGATCTAAAGTTACCAAATCATTAATTATCAAAACATAATTTTTACATCCCATTTAAATGACGAAAACCGAATCGCAAACAATTAGCTAAGTTTCATATATTTTTTACCCTACTACGGCAAAGTCAAAGGAGGGTTATGATTTTATATTGTTAGCAGGTGGCAGTTATTGATAAAATAAGATCCTTTTCATAACATAATGCTAGGGCCAAATCTGAGGGACGTCACGTGTCAATCTATAATTATCTTTATTTATAAACATCTTGTACTTATGGTACAAAACAGCACGATCTGTAAAGCATTCGAAAACATAATGATAGAAGATTCATCTACTTGAAGTAATAACATTTTTAATTAGGTACTTAGTTTATTACTCTTTGCTAACAAAACTGTTATCACTAAACAATATTTCTTTAGTATCATTCATAACGCATAAGACGCATTTTCTTGGAAAACAATCCGCAGAAAGATTTAGTTCTCAGAAACATTAAATCATTATCCACCTGACCTTATCCCAATTTATTTGGGTCGGTGCATAATAATATTATAATTAAATACTTATGTCTGTATGGTAATGTCAAATTATGTCATGCAAACCTTGTTTTTTTTTTTCAGAGTGGAAAATCTTCATGGATGTCCTCCGCCCTGGGACTGACGGAGGGGTCTGTCAGACTCTTACTGACTAAAAACCACACCGGTGTTCCAACTCACACCTATGCCGGGGGTCGCGGGAACACAAGAATCTTCCGCAACCCCTGACTGGATGTCATGCAAACTTATCCTACCCTAACCAAACCTAACCTGTTGTAATTACTGAATGTCATTATAACTAGTTGTTCAGTAAAGGAATATAGTCTTAACATTTCGCTCAGGAGTTAAAGAAGCTTTGAAGACTCCTTCGCTACGCTCGGTAGTCAATCTAGCTCCGTTGTCATAATTCATACACTATGTATATAACTCACATATGTCATAACACTGTTTTATCAACTCGCACTACATCTAATATTGATGTATTTGTGTAATTCTTCCATAAATTTATATCAGCCATTATGTTCACCTCTATTACTTACTGGACAAACATAATTAATTATAACAGTTTAGTTAAGTTTAGTTAAAATCTAACCTTAATTTTTCACCTGAAAATCGCTACCCGCGCATCTCAGGCCGCAGCCTTACTACTTACTATCATTGCCTCACACATTACCACTGTTTGCCGTAACAGTTAGAGCGTCCTCCGCTATCGATAACAATGCCGTTTATCGATAGCCCAACTCTAATAGCGCGCTAATTAACGCGTAATGACGAGAGTAATGAATTCACGTGATTTTCGCGGATGTTCGTTGATGTAGGTAAGTTGCTATGGTGATTTGGTGAGCAAGCTTTTCTTTTATGGAAATGTTAAGTGATACTAATTAATTCGGGTCCATTAACTGCCAATTTAAAGAGAGAACAATTCCGTAAAAACAAAATATGTAGAAACATATGCTATGCATATAACAGATGATATGTCCGAAGATTCTCCAAAGAATTACTTCAGCATATTTTTATTTTAGGGTCAAATCTCTTTTAGTGAAGGCCTCATGCCTTCACTAGAAGCTCTCTTATCACAAAATTTTACGTGTGTCTAGTAAAAAAAAACCGAAGATAAGCTACCACCATTTTATCAGTTCCTACCACCAAACAGCAGTGCCGTGTTCCAATGCAATGTGTACTGCCGTGGCGCCATTGAAATGATGCCTTAAAAAACATTTTCGGAACGAAGTTTTTTAACGCGTCTTGCAAACTGGAAATCGTCACGCTAAAAAGTGTTAATACTTGTGACTGTTTTCTTCTAATTCAAAGAAAGAGAGAGACCGAGAGAGAGAATGTCGGCAGAAAAAAAAAACAAAAGAAAAGAGTAAAGTGATTACAGTTTCTTGGGATAAATTGTACACATCGGCCCGAGTAGACTGCATGCTGGAGAGAGAAAGTATGAATTTGAGAAAATTGAAAATCCAAGATGGCGAAACTTTTCGAAGTTTTCATCATGGGTATCCTTTTCATAGTTTTCGAAGGTGTAAAAGTAGATAGTGAGGTCAAAATAAATCCATTATTTTTTGTAATGTTTAGTTTGGTCTGTATGGTTAAAACTAACAATCGCAAAAAAAAAAATCACCTCTTCCATACATTTCGTCGATTTAAGTGAACACAAATGTATGGAACAGCAGATTTTTTTTTTTCGCGATTTCAATGTTGGTCCCATAGAAAAAGTATATTATAGATGACACCAAACCACTAGTTTCAAGGATAACGATGTCTACCCTAACACCCAGTATATACATACATAATGTAGGTAAGGTGTTATCGTCATACTCAGGGTATTAAACTCATTAGCATTCATTACCATGAGGCGGGTATCCTCATAATTTTACCTTTGTAAATTGAAGATCATGATTGCTTAGACGATTATTATTTATTACGACATTTTTTTACCTAAGGCCTAAGGTAATTTGTGGGGATACCCTTTGAATAACATAATATAACATCACGCCTGTATTCCCCGAAGGATTGGCAGAGGTGTACCTAAAATGCACCCACATTATATTTGTATAAATTGTAATTACATTAGTTTCATTTATTACTTCTCCATATTACATCACTTTCACCATCACTAATGAAGCATATTAAGCATTGAATGCTATGTACAGTAATAATTGGATTTCAGATTTATGTACTGTATTTTTGTACTAACTGTGTTGATTGTCTTTGTCTGTAGTCTGTCAACTGTACTTATTAAAATAAAATAAAAAATAAAAAAAAATTAAGAGGGAGATATCTTCTCGACGGCATGTGAAGCCAAGTCAGAGGCCCTCTAAAACTCTGACACCAGGTTAGTCACTAATCGCACGAACAGTAGATGGCTGGATGAAGTCATTGGAAGTATCGGTAGATTAGGTACGGTGATTTAATGATAATTAGTTTGATTGCTACAGACATAGGTGTGATTAAAATGAATCATATTAACATGACTTTGTTTTTATAATAATAAAGTAACTTGGGTAAAGGGACATAACCTAAACAACAGTATAAATTAGGTAACCACAATTAACAACAAAAAATACCGCAGATGTCATAAAAAATTAAAGTAGTAAAAACTAAAACCCAACTACGACTAAAAGTTTTTAGTCGTAGTTGGGTTTTAGTTTTTAATACTTTAATTTTTTTTTTATTCTTTTGGGGTTATAATATATATTTTTTTGAAATGTGCTCATTAAGCCCTTTCATTTGATACCCAACATGGTACGATTAAACAATATTTTATTTTTAGTTCCTGACTTGTATGTCCTCTAGAGGGCGCCATTTTTATATTTAATGTGACGTCACATAGCCTAAAACCAGCGGACGATCAAGACGCTTCCAACGATACCTCATTTGTCAAATTGCGATGAGTCCTTTAGAAGATATGAGGGAACAGATGAACATACATACATACATACATACCGGTCAAAGTAATAACCCTCCTTTTTTCTTCGCCGTAGTCGGGTAAAAAATGAGCACTTTACAGCTTAATATTTCGCAAACGAATCCCTAAATCCAGAAATGGTTTTCACAAACTCCCAATATTTTTAAACGACCTTTCCCACGTCACCCCACACCATGGGATTGACGAGAACCCTAAACATATTTCATGATTTTAATACCACTTTGTCGGCGTGATTTATATGTATACCCATACCAAATTACAGCTTTCTAGCACTTAGGGACTTTGAGCTAAGCCGCGGACGGACAGACAGACAGACGGACATGGCGAAACTATAAGGGTTCCTTGTTGACTACGGAACCCTAAAAAAGAATACATAGGAAATGCATTATTTTGTGCCAGCAATAACAATTACTAAGTATCGATCTTGTATTGATTTCCTCTATTACTTCAAATTAGTCCATACAAGGAAACAGCGGTTTTCCTATATTACAGTACATAAATTAATGCTACACTACATGCACTATTTATGATTTCTTTCTATTGTGCTGTCAATACTAACCGCCTCTGTGGTCTAGTGGTAAGACCATCTATTTCACACCCAGAGGTCCCCTCTGGGTGTGAAACAGATGGTTAGATTCCCCGTGCGAGCATAGCTGCACGATTACTCTCCAAATACGTGCACTCACCGAACAGGTCCACTCAATCTGTGTGATTCTTACCTCAAAAGATCATTTCAGACACCGATCTACATGGCCTTCATATGATCTGACCAAGATTATATCTGGACTTTAAAAAAGACTTTCTTCTCAGAGGTAGTAAGATAGGAAACGTCGACCTCTTCAATCTGCCTAGCCTTTTCCCAACTATGTTGGGGTCGGCTTCCAGTCTAACCGGAAGGAGCTGAATACCAGGATTTTACATGGAGCGACTGCCTATCTGACCTCCACACTACTATACACTATATACTACTATACTATATACTATACTATACCCCTTGGTTAGACTGGTTGTCAGACTTTCGAGCTTCTGACGACTTGTAACGACTGTCAAAGATCCACAAATGACAGCTGGAACCAACTGCTTAATGTGCTTTCCGAGGCACGGAGGAGTCTCGATTATGTGAAAACGCCGACCTCGTCTAGTCTTTAAAATATGATTGACGTGTAAAAATGTTCGTACAAACCTACTTACAGAAATATAAATGAATTACATCGCCTAATTGTGAGACATGTAATAAAATTGAAAATGTGCAACTTTTGCTGATGGAATGTGCTAAGAATAAGAATGAAAGGGAAGCTTTGGCTAGGGAGTTTAAACTGAACACGTGGGATGTTGGACTTATCCAAAACATTTTGGCATACCCTAAATCAGAAAGAACTAAATGCATAATTTGTGGTCTAATGCAGAAGTCCAAACAGTGAATCTCTTTTCTAGTTTTATAGTATTTATGTCTAATGGTGGTGGATGTATGTAGTGTAGTAAAATACTGGGTGTTAGGGTAGACACCGTTATCCTTGAAACTACTGGTTTCGTGTCATCTATAATATTCTTTTTCTATGGGACCAACCTCGAAATCGCGAAAAAAAAATCAGCAATTCCATACATTTGTGTTCACTTAAATCGACAAAATGTATGGTTGCCCTAACACCCTGTATAGTATAAACACAAGTGTACAGTTGTGTGTAATAAAGTTTAAGGTACAATGGGATTGACGTATCCGTGTGGATAAAAACCCCTTATTAACAAAGAATTAAAAAAAAAAAAAAACGACTTCATTTCTAATACCTAAAGGCTTTCACTATACGGCAGTGTAATACGATTGCCTTCAGGTGTATTACAGGTCATGGCCTCATACCTCATTGTCCATCTCTACGTAACAGTGTGTCGCTAGTGACAATAAATTGCGGAAGTCATTGTATAGTCCATGGTATGATTCAACTGAGGGAAACTGTCATTACGGTACACGCAGAGCACTGGTGTAGTGACCTCTACATGAATTCAGTAATCCTTGGACAAGTGACTTAGATTCCAAGATAATGAGAAGTTTGATGGGCTCAAAAAAAATAAAAACAGGCCGCAGATCATCATCTGCCTACCCAGTTCCCATCATGTTAGGGTCGGCTTCTTGTCTAACCGGATGCAGGTGCTGAATACCAATATTTTACATGGAGCGACTGCCTATCTGACTTCCACAATCCAGTAACTGGGTAATACGATACCCCTTGGCAAGACTGGTTGTCAGATTTTCGGGCTTCTGACGACCCGTAACGACTGTCAAAGATCTGCGAATCCGGGACCGACGGTTTAACGTGCTTACCGAGGTACGGCGTGTACGAAACTATCCCGCTGTTCTTTTCAATCGACTAAAAGCCGAAAAATTGGTCAATTTATGTAAGTATCTAAAGAAACTGTTAGTATTTAGTGTTAGTTATCATTTGTCGTCTTAAATTAAAAAATAACTCTTTCCCTGTCAAAACGAGTCCGTTCCCTTAACGTATCATTTTGAAGATTCTGTCGCGATCTCCGTCCTTTGCTTGCATAGAAAACTCCTAGATACAGAAGGACCAGGATGGATTCGAAGACAATTTTTTCTCAACTTAGATGTCTGCTCATCACATGTATTCACGCTATCTCTTACGTGAATCATTGCGAGCATTTCTGCCAGGTCGCAAGGAGTTACTTACAATGAGTTGAGGAAGTATAGCCGACCGTGAGTGATACCGTTGTGCGCGTGTACATTGTAATGATACGATACGATATTATGGAAAGACGCGACGTGAAGTGAATTTCAAAAGGAAGAAAAACCGGTATTTGAAATAATTATGATATTTATTCAGCGTGGAACTGAGTATCAACTAGCAAACAGGAGATATACAAATGTAGCTTTGTGTGCAAAAAATGAGTAATTTTTAGGACACCAAATCGAGTGTGATAAAGTCCATCCTACACATAATATCACGCTTGTCTTTCGCGAAGGTGCAGGTAGAGATGAAAACACAACATAACCAACCGTAGTAGCTATGGACGGTCTAACCAAGAAATAAAATTACGGATGCCTGATGCTGGCAGATACTTTGTTTAAAATGCTAGCAATTAAGCAGCACCTGTACCCTAATTCCGTAATACACGATCAATTACAATTTGAATCGGTTTGAAACAAAATGAATAATTCATTGCTGGATAAGTTCGAAAAAAATCTGCTCAACAACGTAAATAACGCAATGAATGTTGTTCAACTGTCAAAATGAAACAGATTAGTCTTAAGAGGGAAGCGCAGGATAGGTCGCGAAATTCAAATTTTCTTAAGTTTTTTGCATTTTCCAGTCAGTATCAGGTTTTATGTTGATCTAAATATGATTTGCGGTCGTAACAAATATGGATTTACAGAATTATAATCATTAGAATCAGCAATACAACACTTTTTTTTTTTTTTGGGTGGGAAATCATCTTCAATCATCAATCATCTTCAATCGACTCTTACTGACTAAAACCCACCCGTGTTCCTTCAGTTGCCTGTTGCCAGGGTCCCGGTATCCCTTTCGGACTATTCCGCAACCCTGGCAGGCATCGGTCCTAACGGACCCCGTCAGGTGTGCTGACATCTCTTTGAGGCCCGCGTGGAACACGACGCGCCATCGACCCGGGCCTGGTCCTTATCGGACGGCGAGCTACCCATTGCTGTCCGTCCGCAAGCCCACGCCTATGGTGGCCGGGAATCCGCCTAAGATTCCCGACGCCCAGGGTGTCTCCAGGGGCGGCGGTTAGGGGCGTGAAGGCGCAAGCTTTGCCTCTCCCTCATGCGTTCCGCCTCCTCCTTCGCGAGCATCACTGCTTCGCAGAAGGAGGTGACCGCCTCCCATGCCCTCTCGCTCCGTACCATGGCCTGGACCAGGGCCGGACGCGAGAGGTCAGTGCCGCCAATCGCCTCCACGAGGACACGGCGGTGCTCCGCCCAAGCAGGGCACACCTCCACCGTATGTTCCACCGTGTCCTCCGGACGATCCGCACAGTGGTGACACCCGGGCGTTTCCTCCCGCCTAATCCTACACAGGTACCTCCCGAAGCTGCCATGTCCGGTGAGGACCTGCGTCAGGCGGAAGGTAAGGACGCCGTGGCGCCTCTCCAGCCACTCCTCAAGAGGGGACTTATCGCCGCAATTGTGGCGTGCCCAGCACTGGGTTGCGACAATCGCACTCTCCATGCCACCATGAGATCCTGCCGGAGCTCTGTCCGCTGTGCCGCGATTTCTCGCGGCAGCGGAGTTACGCCCCGGCGCTTCATCTCCTCGCGCCACTCCCAGATGTGCGCGAGGACCTTCGCCTCCAGATCCCATGGCGGTAATCCGGCAAGGAGGCTCGCCGCCTCACGAGAGACCGTTCGGTATCCCCGGGCCAGCCGTATGGCCATGACCCTTTGGGACGCGTTCAACTGGCGGGCCGGCCGCAGCCTAATGGAACGTGCCCACACCGGTGCCCCGTAAAGGGCCATGGACCGCACGACCCCCGCGTAGAGCTTCCGGCAGGAGGCGTTTTGCCCCCCAAGATTGGGCAGGAGCAATACAACTCCTTAAGTTCATATAAGTGCCAAATGTCATGATTTCATGAAATAGTCGTAGAAGAGCTGAAACAATTAAAAAAACAAATGTCACACGATACAAATCTCGTGCAGTATCGTTCAATGGAAACGCGCACCGTCTTCCCCTTACGAGCGTACAAATTACCCATTATGATTCTTCCTTTGCGAGACGCGAGTCGCGCGCTGCGTTTGTGCAAATCTCAACCAGATAAGTCGACCGCTAACAAAAACTGCCATTTTACCAAAAACAAAAACCATTTTTTTTGCATTTTCAATCTGAAGTCCTGCAAAGACGACTAAATTGGTCATACAAGTGATATTTTGCGCGATTTTGGTAGATAATAAGACCATTGATAGATCTAAATAGGTAAAAAAATCTTAATACGTTACTGATATAAATTATAATCGTGTTGTCGTATTTATCAAAACGGAGAATACAATAAATTAACTGCCAACATCATTTGATATTTGATTGGATAAATTGAAGTCTGGGCACTCGAGGTCAGGCCCATATTTAAGGAATTGAGGGTCCGGAAGCCCTTCTTGATATAATGTAATAAACAGCCTGTATATAAAACCAGAAACTAAGATCTTTAAAAAAATTCTAATGAAACAGCGTCACCAACCTATAATGTTCCCAGGCCTCCTCTCCGTCTGCCAGGGTTGCGGAATAGTCCGAAAGGGATACCGGGACCCTGGCAACAGGCAACTGAAGGAACACGGGTGGGTTTTAGTCAGTAAGAGTCTGACACGCCCTTCCGCTCCGCCCAGAGCGGGAGAAGCCATTTGATGATTTCCCACTCAAAAAAAAAAAAAAGGCCTCCTCTCCGTGAGAGGGAGTGGGTCGTAATCCAATGTCTTAGAAATTTTGGTTCGAGGACATGCCGGTTTCATTCACCGCTTTGAGCGTAGTGGTGATGGAAGAATTTGCAAACACTAAAGTGCCTACTTGGGTTCTAACCTACGACCTCCAACTCGTAAGTCGCAGCCGTTGCCACTGAGCCACAGTTGCTCTCCAAATGAAATAAGGCAACAAAAATTAGTTGATACAAAACTACGCGCGCGCACATACTGCAAGTGCGTCGAAATCATTAGCATTAATAAATATCACAATTGCACAATAATTACACTTTAATAGAAGTGTACTAAAATAGACTTGGACACTAAGAACAGACAAATGACATGCACGAACATGAAACATGGGTAAGATTTAAAAAACAAAATGGTTGCCATCACCATGTGTAGGCGGCAAATAAGGTAAGATCTATCTAAAAGTTTATTCTGACCATCAAGCTATGTTAGGGTCGGCTTTCATTCTAACCGAATGCAGCTAAATAACAGTATTTTAAATGAAACGACTGCCAATCTGACCTCCGTAACCCAGTTACTACTGGGTAATACGATACCGCTTGGTAAGACTGAAAAGTTTTCGATGAACAAAACTAAGTAGGAGCCCTAGAAAAATATATAAAAACCTTATTGATGTCCTTCGAAAAGAACAAGTAATAGGTACTTGGAACCGGGGCGCGTGTACGACCATAAACGTGGACAAAACAGAAGGAGCAAGTTAGAATCATTAGGTGCAGTCTTTAACTGCTGGCTACAAAGAGAATGTTTTTAGAGCTATGTCAGGGTTGCCGGCAACCCTGACATAGGCCAATCAATCTCAAGGAAAGTTAGTGACAAAATCTAAAAATAACTTCTAAAATCAATCAATGAATCATGTCACGCCACTAATTATACGCTGCCTACATTAGTGCTAATTAATTCACTATAGTCTAGCTAACTAGCCTAAAACAAGGACTATTACTATCGGAATTCATCGCACATTGGTCTTCCTCAAGTGTCACTGTGTAAGGTCAAAATATTTTATAACTGTTAGAGAATAATAACAGCGGCACGTGTTGATCGAAGGTTAAGCTACGGCTGCATCAGACGGTTCGTGATGGGTGACCATCTGGACCATCCGGACGCCGTGTCTCGGAAAGCACGCTAAGCCGTTGGTCTCGGCTATCATACGTAGATCTTTGACAGTCAGAAGCCCAAAAGTCTAACAATCAGTCTAACCAAGGGATATCGTGTCACCGAGTAACTGGGTTTTGGAGGTCAGATAGAGAGTCGCTTCATGTAAAATACTGGTATTCAACAGCATCCAGATAGACTGGAAGCCGATCCCAATATAGTTGGGAAAAGGCTATGCAGATTGATTTGTTCGAGAAGGTTAGAGGCACATTTCGCCAGATATTTAAGTCCCATGTAATACTCGGCTGCGAGGGGATGCCCGAGAATCATCTTCTATGTTTTACTTAATATAAAATATTTTCCCAAATTACTGGTCTTTAAGCATGAATGTCGGTGGCTATAAGAGTAGAGGAAGACGAAAGAAGCGATGGATGGACAGTGTGAAAGATGATATGGCTAGAAAGGGGGTGACTACCGAGATGACGACTAATAGAGAAGTATGGAAGAAAGGGACTTGTTGCGCCGACCACGAATAAATTGCGATAAGCTCAAAACTCAAACTCAAACTCAAAGCATTTATTTAAAATAAACCAATTACATGCACTTTTGATTTGTCTAGGGGTCGGTCAGTCAGAAAGATGAAGCTAGTTGCCTATTCCAAAGCGTAGTAGGTTCCTATGGAGAAGAACGGGCAAGAAACTCCACGGACACTCTTTTAAATCAGAATATTTTTACAATAAATTGATTACATCATTCATGTTGAAATTATACATGTGAGTACAATGTAGAAAAAGGTACACGATAAAAACGTCCGTAATTAAAAGTAAAAGGGCATGAGAATGAAGATGAGACTAGCCTTTAAGCTCAAAGACGATGTTCTTAAGGCCTAGGACAAAATCAATGTCACAGTGTACATCTTACAGGAAAGATGTCCGTCTGAATATTAACGTATGATAATAATAGTCTAGATATTTAGGAAGTCTGGATTTTGATTTGTGCTTGATTTCCTTCCTTACATTCAACTGGTGTCATTCAATTGTTTATTGATGCTTTAGAGCCTGTTGTGTGGACTACTGATGCATGTCAGCAAAAATACTAAGAAGATTCTGGTTTTACTGCCTTTTTGGTTAAGTGGTCGCAAGCTTCACCGCTGAACGTGATGTCCAGGGATTTGGATTTCATATATACATAAACTCACGCCTTCTTCCCATGGGGGTAGGCAGAAACTACTAACGCCACCTGCTACGATTCTTACATACACCTTTTGCTTCGCTTTCGGTCATACATCTGTTCATACACGCACGCCGGTTGCGAGTTCTGCGCACCTGACCTTTCTGAACAACATCACCAATAAGGGCACTATATGTCCTTCTAGGGCGTTACCTCCCGGCCTTTCCACTCATAAATCTACACTTTCTTCCTTCTACATGAGGTAGCACTATACTTCTGAATTTTGGGAATGTAGATTTGACGTAAGATCATTCATCAACTTCAACTGCTATAGATAAGCTTCCTAATGATTGCTATCAATAATTCAATACACAATCGACGCTGATCGCGATCTTTATAGATAACGGACACAATCAGCTCGCTTGACAACCATGGACTGCAGGCACTACTGTAGTGGTATTCTGAAAAATCTCACCGTGAAAACTAAAGTGAAATGAACTGTCACTCGGCTAGGGATTGACAGCTTACTTCACCTAAGTATTCACGGTGAGGTGTTTACAGGATAGATCGGCTGGTCTTCCTTTTCACGCAATCAAAATATAGTGGCTTATTTTATCCTTCAGGAAAACTGATCAGCACCCTAATTGCGTAATACACTATCAATCACTCGTCGCCACATAGTAGGCAACTCGTTCATGGGTCAATGTATACGCTTTTATAACAAACTTCCCATTGCCATTAGAAACTTACCCATTAAACGATTTAAAAGCTGCATTAAAACCAAACTTTGTAGAAAAGGGTACTACAAAATTTCAGATTATTTAGAAGACAAAAAATCATGGGATTGATCTGCTCGCTCTGCTAAGCATTGTAACATTTTGAATAATATGGAAAATCATCAAAGTATATCTACCAGTTTTATTTACAAATTGACATTATTGAATATTCTATACAAAATGACATGATTACTTTGTAAAGTATTTTATTATTGTGAATGTGAGAACTATGTGAATATTAATTTTTCTTCGTTCTCAGTTAATTTTATCGATGGTCTGGCAATTTGAGAATTTTATGCGGTCTACCCAAATGTCCTTTCTTTGGTATTGTTCGTCGAGTCGTTGAGCTCCTTAAGTTCTGAGTTGAGCTCCACCATTACTGACAAATGCTTGCCCTGACTGGACAGGTCCACTCAAATCTGTGTGGTTCTTTCCTCAAAAGACCATTTCAGACTCGAATTTACATGGTCCTCATATGGCTTGACCAAGATTATGTCTGGACTTTAAAAGAGACTGTGACCTCTGAGTTTGTTTCGGCCTTTCTTCTCAGAGTAGTCAGATAGGAAACGCCGACCTCATCTAGCTTATTTTTAATATTTTTTAATATGACGTGTAAAAGTGATTCCAATATCCTATTTACAGAATAAACAATTTCATTTCATTTCACAATTTGAATCGTTTCGAAACAGATTGCTAATCAATGAAGCAATATTCATAGGTCGATAAAAAAAATCTGCAACGTAATAACGCTATGAATGTTGTTGAACTGTCAAAATGAAACAGATTATTCTTAATCGTGTACGAAAATGTGTTACGCAATTAGATAGCAGGTACATGTATTAATAGCCAAGTAACACTCTTAGACAGAATTTATAGTAAGTACTTATGATACTTGGTGAGAGTTCAGACACACTTTCGACATAATCCCGTAATCATTGTGACTTATTTACCCCTTCAAAAAAATGGATTATATAATAATAACTATTAGTATTGTAACGCCAAGTATTGCCACTCGAAACGAGTACGTATGTATCAATGAAACTGTGGATCTTACAGATTGTAATAGCGGACTGCGGAAGCGAAATGCAAATTGTACGCTCGTTCGTCTTGCGTCTTCGTACGATCGCGGGCCGTATTCAGCAATGAATCGAGGACACAGAGATTTTTTTAAGTACCTTTTGGATAGACGGATTCTTTTATGAAATCTGAGGGGAGTTATCTAAAAGGTTGGAAGGCCATGTTGTGCTGGGTTAACCGATAACGATCAAGTTTATATTACTTTTCTGTTTACCCTCATTTTTTGTTTCTTTGCAATTGTGTTTTGTTATTTTATATACGTACACATCTCTGCGCTCTAAATTATTAATCTTAGTTTTAAATATTGTTTCTCAGTAAGTGATTTATGTATACAATTCTTTATGAGAAATAAAGTTGTTCTTAACCTTATCCTAGGTTTTTATTGGATGGATAGTACTAACATGGGCTAAGTCGTTGCCATAATATATGTGCAAAATACTTGGGCCGATCTTGCTCCGCTCGCTTTAAAATCATCACGTGAGGAATATAGAGTTGACTGGTCAGGCAAAGTATTATTGTTATTGAATTTTTCTATCTGAAATTTCTCAGTAGCAGCCCGGATTCTGGATTTTTGCCTGCCTGACCAACCTTGAAATCGCGAAAAAAAAATCTGCTGTTCCATACATTTGTGTTCACTTAAATCGACAAAATGTATGGAACAGCAGATTTTTTTTTTGCGATTTCTACGTTGTTCCCATAGAAAAAGTATATTATAGATGACACGAAACCACTAGTTTCAAGGATAACGGTGTCTACCCTAACACCCTGTATACATATAATTGGTGAAATTTCTGTGAACTATAGATGCACCTCTACCTAACCCTTCGGGAAATACATGCGTGATGTTATGTGATAACCAAATTTGTTTAAATTTCTCACAAAATATATCATTAATACGATAACACAATTGGGGATAGATGAAACGGCTGCCTCGTATGCAAAGTCCGGAATGAATACATAATCACTGATAAAATGGCCGAAAACTAAACCGCCTAAGATAGTATGGACACATTCAAAGACGCAATGAAGATCATGTGGTACGAATTGCACTAAATCTGCCGGAACAAAACAGAGGTAGGAGGACGCCCGCCATTGACCAAATATAGTAATAATAATTAGTCCTCCTGACCGTATTTCTGCCACGGCGGCCAATCTCAACGGAAGCTAACCTTCGGCGCAGGAGATATTATAGTGCAGGCGTATGTGCGCAGACACAGGTGCACTCTCTCTTCCCACACTCTCATACTCTGATGGGATGGCAATCCGACACGACCGGAGAGAGATCAGGCGCAGGACCAACGGCTTAACGTACTTTCCGAGGCACGGGGGTATCACACCGCCAACATCCAAACTCCGGGCTGTTACTAAGAAATTCCTAATGGAAAAATCCAATAACACAAAAAAAAACAAACCCAAGAAAACCCAATTGCCAGAACCGACAACCTAAGACAGAATTAATTGCGCAGAAAAGTAAGGAGATCCCGATAACAGGACCAGTGACGGAAGAAGGAAGAATGTGGCTGTAAAATAAAAGTTTATAATGCAAAGATTCAGAACGTTTCAAATCAGAACTTACCATCATCATCATCAGGCTATAGAAGTCCACTGCAGGAAGTAAACCTCTCCAATCACACGCCATGGAACAAGCAACTCGATACTTTCCTTGTATAAAAAATCACCTTATTTATACCGCAAATATTTTATATCTAAGATGTTAGCAGCAGAAAATACGTCTTCCAACTATGTACTCTGTTTTCCAATAAGTCCTCCGTCTCAGTAAAATAGATTGGAATCAATGAACTAACTCGTTTGCCGCACTTGACTGGTGCGTGTAACAAATGTGGGAGCATATGCGACTATATTTGTCTTCCTTTCCATTGCATTGTGACTTCTTATTATTCCACAGCTTTATAAGAAATATGAAAATTCTGGGAAATTAACTGTTAAATTGTCCTTATACAGGGTTATTGGTAAAACACCAGCAACCTCTTAAGGAGTCATTGTACTCATCATTATGAACAACTTTTACTATGGGAACAAATATGAAATCGCGAAAAAAAAAACAGCTGCTCCATACATTTTGACGAGTTATGCGAACATAAATGTACTGAACAGCTGTTTTTTTTTTCGCGATTTCATATTTGTCCCCATAGTAAAAGTTGTTCATAATGATGAGTACAATGACTCCTTAAGAGGTTGCTGGTGTTTTACCAATAACCCTGTATAGCTACTCTCTGCGCAGTACCTCACTCCTCACCCCCGCTGACACATGTAATTGTCACTGCGCAGCGACTCGCCTCATGTTCCGAGCCGCCATTGAACGGTACAACAGTATTTTTTTTTGCAGTGCTATGAACGATATTGCTACAACACGGCAAATTGATGTAGTGTGTCAATTTGATAAGCAATTAATATGTGATCGTACCTATTCTTTCTCTTCAGGCCCTTTTCCCATGTCCCTTGTGTGTGTATGTGTAAATAAATAAATGTCACTCGGTCTTTTTTCTCTTCCATTCTCCACTGTCAGCCGTAGTAATGACAATTAATGCGATTTTGCATTAATTTCATTAGCAAGTGAATTCTTGAGTCTTAGCATGATAATTGCTATTGCTATGCTAATTGCCTATGGCAAATATGACGGTAATTGATAATGAAGTATGTGAATTTTGTTAATATGCGAATTTAAAAGTGCGTTAGCCTTAGGACGTCTCTTGGCGTGTATTTATTGCGTACATATTGGCGTGTATTGTCTATTTAAGTATATCTACCGCTGCGTTCGGCGACGCTCTGACGTATAATAGTATGAAAAATTACGAATAAATTCACGTAGCATTTCACAGAATTTCGCAACTACATTTAATTTGTAAATGCTAAATGATAATTCACATGCTAACAAGGAATGCGAATGCTAATTAATCCATCACTAGTCAGCCGTCACGTTATCATTCACTCCCTCTTCATCCATATCATCCCTCACAAGTCAATTCATATTTTCTTTGGTCATTCACCCTCTCAAACTATCCATGTGCAGCAACGTTACACGTTGTCTACATTACACCTATCTATCGGTAAAATCTTGTAATTAATTTTTCACCTACTTTCTGTAATCCTATTGAACTGATATTTTGCACACACGAGTAGTTTTGATGACAATATAATATTATGATGTCATATAGATGATCCGGTTGATGGCAATAGGCTCGCCCCCTGTTACATGGGATTTAAATATATCTGGCAATTTGTAGGTATAGTATTGGTGCACCTCTGTCTGACCCTTTGTGGAATACAGGCGTGATGTTATGTTATAGCTGAACCGATGAAGGAGGCAGAAGATGGTCCATCATTTCAAGACTTCAATAAAATCTGTACAATTTTGGGTATTACAGGCGGGGAACAAACAAAAATTACCTATTTCAGGTTATTGGTTTGTTCCCCGCCTGTAATACCAAAATTCTACAGATTATAATGCTTGTTTTTCTCTTTTAAGTTATGCGTTTTTGCAGGCGGGTTTTTTTGTTTTTTAAATAATTTGTTTTATTTCAAGCTTTTTAGTTTTATTAATTTATATATTTGAAATTAACTAATTACTAGCTTTTATTTGATACCAATTTTGTAATTTAGTAAAAAAAAAACCTACACTTCCCTTTTTTTTTGGTTGCAGATGAAATATATAAAAAAAATATAGCCTATGTCACTCCCACAATTAAGACGAACCTAACGACACCTCGTATGTTAAAATCCATCAAGCCGTTTAGGCTACAGAGCGTGCCAAAGAAATAGACACATACATACATACATACTCTCGAAAAACATTACCCTCCTTCTGGGGCAGTCGGGTAATAATGACGAAAGGTACCTTCCGTACTTACTTAATTTAACCAACGCAATTAAACTGGATGATTCACCGTTAATGATAATGAGGATATCCTTTACAACTAAATCATAGTAAACTTAACCTTATTAGTTAAATACAGTATACCATTAACGGAATTCTTTGAATATTCTTTTGGTTCGTACACCGAACAAAAAAAGTATCGCACCTCTTGTCACTTAACTAATAATTAGTATTTTAATTAGTGCCGAAAGCATCTTAATGAGTTAAGAAATAAAACATACATCAAATGATTGAATATAGTCTGAGGGTTCAGCAAGTTATGACAAAAATGAAATGGTTCTAGTTTGAAGAGACATGCGCTGTGTTCAAAGACAATTGAAATTCTCGAGTGGTGCAAAACATTTTTGAGCGGTGTATAATTTATTAATATGAAACAATATGACAGCTCCTTTAACTGACGCAAGCAGAATAACTAAGCGTATATACGTTTATTATTATTGAGGGCAATGCGTTCGAATTGTTTATTTATTATTGTTTGAATATACGAGTATGTATCATTTTCGCAATAAAACTGGAATGCTTTATACTGATATTCAGCGGATATGTGAAGCATCTATTGTTCCGTGACTCCCGGGGGTCGTCGCGTAGCAAAATATAGTAATCAGTAACAAAAACGTACCTACCAAACGATTTAAACAACAATATTCACAAATTAACACATTTCCACAACAATGTTCGACTCACGCGCAAGCTCGCAACTAAATTATCTGACAATAGGGAACTAATTAACGTCGCTTGCATCTTTGATAAGTAGTTCCCTGGAGAGAAAGACGTGTGTACAAACAATATCATTTAGAATAATAATTATTGTGCATTGTAATGTTCGTGAGAAAATATTTAATAATGCGATGGCATTTTAAAAGGATAGGAGTCTTATATAATAGGATTTCTTATTCAGAGAAGACAATTCTGTATTGATCTTCTTCCCAGCTAAAGGACTATGGAGTGGAGTAGTGCGGGCGTTTTGTGGGACTGTCGTTCTGAACTTTCGATTTTGATAATGCTAAATCACTGCGTGTCCGGTGTTATCATGAAATCAAGGAGTATATGCGCCTCTTCTCATGTAAGAAACATGTTTATCATTGCATTGTCCAAACGGTTTACTCACTGTTTGTCAGAAGAGGAAGACAAATACTGGAGAATCAGACACCGTGCTGTTCACTGTGTGTTGTTAGCGTTCTCCTAAATTCCCATCGATTTTTTTTGTCACAAAAAAAAGCAAGCGATGCCATACATTAACATCGAAAGTAGATAAATGATGCCGAGCCTTGAAGTCTTGTGGCGTAAATCAGGAAAGCAGGACGTGAGGACGAAATGCAATAAAGATATTGAGACTGGAATATAATACTTACTTTCTATTAAAATTACCTACTTATACCATAAAAATCACAGATATGAATGTAGAAATTGAGTATTGAGGAGAATCGATGGCTGCAGTAAGTAAACTAGTAAAGCCAAGATTTAGCCAAACTGTGACGGCAAAGTTGAATCATGATAAAAATACTAGTAAATAATAAACACTGCAGCTCTACTTTGGACATCGACCTTTATCATTATCGTTAAAGTGATTGACAGGTAAACGACACGTTAATAACTGTTGTTTTGACTTTAATTTAAAGATATTGCAGATGTCATATTTATATATCAGAAAACGTGTAGTCTAATTTTTTTCACACACTCGGAATGAGAATCGCTTCCATTTTGACAGTAAAATGAAGACTATTTCTACTCTTGCTAACCAAAATAGAGTGCGTTTAATCAAATATTGTCTCCACTGTTGTAGGACCAATACGTATACGCTACGCGGCTAAGCGGCTACGTAATAGGTCCGTTTTTTACCCGACTGCCCCAGAAGGAGGGTACTTAATAGTGGAGCCAACATTGCGGCAAAGCAATTATTTGATGAAACGCAATCTCTACCTCATGCACATCAGTAGTGAGGCAGCTGTCACTAATGTCAACTCTCAGTCACCACGAATGACGGGAAACAGATGAAATTGAAGCGAGCTTGCACAGGAGGCTTGGTGTGGTGATGAACCAGTATAGTCAGATCGGTCATTTTTAAGAACGTTCGCAATCTGTCAAAAATACAAACAAATTACCGGTAAAACGGGGCTACTCGGGACACATTTTGACATACTTTAGCAAATATCTTGTTTATATCGTATAAAATGGTAGTGTTATTTTTTTTATGGATCTCGGAGAGCCCCTTACTTCTGCAGATATATGTTTGAAGCAGCTACTTACAACAGGAACAAAACAAAAAAAAAAAAATGAGGCTGTCCCAAATATCGCTTATTTGGGGCTATTATGGACAGCTATGAAAAACGGAGTTTAATTGCATATTTTGAGCCAAAACAGCCACTTTAAACAAGTCTATCGATATTTGGGACAAAGAATATCAAAAACCACATCTTTTTTTTTTTTTTGTGATTGGTATCTAGGGTTTTAAGAAGAAAATATATTTTTTCAGAAACTGGTTTATTGCAAGGGTAGGTAAACTTCTTTACATGGTAAGAATAATGAAGCTTAAAGCTTATCTACATATACTTACATAATAAATACATTAATTAAAACCAAACAAAAAAAAAAACTTCTAAATACTAATCATAAATTCTTGGGCGAAGACTCTCAAATCCATTAGATCTAGGGGGAATCCCCATTCCCCCATATCTATACATATAATAAATCTGTAGACGAGGCGTTTCTATACAATGAAAAAAAAAAAAAAAAATTAGGTGGAGTGTCCAAGAATAACCAACAGATGCCATTTCTACCATTTTTGGAATTTTTGTCTGTTTGTCTGTTTGTCTGTTCGTTTGTTTGATTGTTCCAGTATCACGTAAAAAGTACGAAATCAATATGGTTAATTTATAAACTCAAATATTGTGTGTAACTCGATGTTTCTTTTGGTCTTTGTTTCATCGCAATCGCTTCAAAATATCCAAAGATATAAGAGTTTAAAGTATTCAAGAAGAAATTTTCATTAGGTACGTAATGTATATACACGTAACGACATCTATTGACGTAAAATGACACTAACGTAAAATCAGGTAGGTTTGTGAGAACGTGTATAACACACGATCATAATCATCATATGTTCACATACTTCGCGCGGAAACATAACGCGATACATTGTGAATTTACCCAATCTAAAGTTTGGTTAATTCAAGTTTTCCAAATCTATTGTTTGGTAGTAGTGCCATAGGTGGCGCTATCTATCTTTTAAATCATGATACAAATTAATCATGAAAAATGGTGATAAATTTTAATTTCTTAAAAATTTTAGATTGTTACATCGAGCAAAAAGTGAGTAATTAAGGCACGAATGCGCTTACTAAATTAACACGAGTGCATTAATTACTCACTTTAGCAAGGTACGTAATCTACTTTTCTTTCAACTACCAATGTACCTGCTGCGATAAAATATACCTGCTCAAGGTTAACTCAACTCAATTCAAATCAAGTTAGGTCAAGTTAGGTCAAGTCAGGTCAAGTCAGGTCAAGTCAGGTCAAGTCAAGTCAAGTCAGGTCAAGTCAGTCATGGAACCCTAAAAAAAGTCTTTTCTACATAGCTTACAGAGTGTTCGAACGTTTTCCCATATATTTTGACAGTATCACTTCGTGCTCGATAGATGGCGTTGTTCATTTAACGTCATTTTCTGAATCGCGGTGTTAAGAGTCTCCGTAGAAGAATGACTTTCGCTGAATTCATAATTAACGAGCATTTGGCTCATTTTAAATTGAACACATAATCCATACTAAAAGATGCTTAAAAGTATAAATTCGATAGTAACTCTGTCTGTCTGTCCGTCAGTAATTCTGTATCGCCTGATCCACTGAACGGATCTCGATAAAATTTGGTAAAGAGATAGATGGCATCCCGGGGAAGAACATAGGCAATTATTTTCTCAAAAACAAATTTAAGGGGGGGGGGGGGGGGATATAGGGGATGAAAGTTTTTATGGGAAACCTATCATTTTTAGAGTTCCGTAGTCAACAAGGAAGCTTTATAGTTTCGCCATGTCCGTCTGTCTGTCCGCGACTTAGCTCAAAAACTTTTAATCGACCAACTTACATGTGCAGTTGCAAAAACCCAAACATTCTGTATGCGAGAACAAGTTTTTTAACTACAATGTTAACACTTTGAGGGACAGTAAACGTCCATAGACGTAATAACAATAAAACTTTGCGAAAGTTTGTTTGATAAATTAATTCATCCCAACTACGGAACCCTTCATTGTGCATGGTTCGACACGCACTTGGCCGGTTTTTTTTTTACTTAGGGCTGTGAAAATATGCTTTTTGTAACTAACAAAGAGTTACGTTTTTCTAAAATCATCCCTCATGAGGGTAAAAATCCTACTTTACCCGCTTGATTTTAAAATTCACTTAATATTGACCTTTTTGCGGGACTCTCTTCAAGAGCGTTAAGGGATTGATAATATAGTCATAGTCCGTATCTTGAGAATCTGTCCACTCAATCAAAAGTTATTACTACTTGGCTCTTGGCTTGGAACGAAGAGTTTGAGTTTACTAGTGAGTACTTACTCGATAGATGGCGTTGCGGGATGCGCCGGTAGCCCGCGCAATTCAAATCTTAAGTTTTTTGTAATTTGCAAGTCAGTGTTAGGCAGGTTGTATGTTGAAATGAAATGAAATAAAATTCTTTATTCTGTAAAAAGGTTATTGGAATCACTTTTACACGTCTTAATAATATCAAAAAATTGTAAAATTAAGCTAGATGAGGTCGGCGTTTCCTATCTGACTACTCTGAGAAGAAAGGCCGAAACAAACTCACAGTCTCTTTTAAAGTCCGGACATACCTAGGTCAGATATTGGCATATTGGTCAGGCCCTATGAGGACCATGTAGATTAGAGTCTGAAATGGTCTTTTGAGGAATGAACCACACAGATTTGAGTGAACCTGTCCTGTCACTGCAAGCATTTGTCAGTAATAGTGGAGCTCAGCTCAGAACTTAAGGAGCTCAACGACTCGACGAACAATACCAAAGAAAGGACATTTGTGTAGGCCGCATAAAGTTCTCAAATTGCCAGACCATTTTTAAAACTAACTGAGAACGAAAAAATATAAGAATAAAAACAAAATAAACATCCACATAGTCCTCACATTCACAATAATACCTACAATACTTTACAAAGTAATCATGTCATTTTGTCAATATCATATATTATATAATATTCAATAATGTGAATTTGTATATAAAACTGGTAGGTATATTTTGATGATTTTCCATAGTACTTATTCAAAATGTCACAATGCCAAAATGACAAAATGTAAGCAGAGCGAGCAACTCAATCCCATGCTTTTTGTCTTCAAAAGAATCTGAAATTGTATAGTACCCTTTTTTACAAAGTTTGGTTTTAATACAGCTTTTAAATCGTTTAATGGGTAAGTTTCGAATGTCAATATGATTAAAATATGATTCGCGATCGTAGCAAATAGTAGCTTTACAGAATAATAACCATTAGATACAGGAATACAACTCCTGCAATATTAGTTAGATTAGATAAATAAATATGTGATACAACTGCGACTCATTATTTAGATCAACATAAAACTTGATACTGACCTGTAAAAAGCAAAAAACATAAGAAAATTTGAATTTCGCAGGCTCCCCCAAAGCTTTCGCCTTAGTTTCCATCGTCCATACAATATGCCATAGTTTTTTCATTAATCTTTCCGACAGTTTCATACTGCTGTCCATACTATCCACACTATCACCACAATATAGATATGGACTACCACTAATATATAAAGTTACTGGCTGTCTCATGTCTGTTACTTTTACGCCGTAACGCCTAGGTCGCCTAGACAGACCACGTATGGGTTATGGGACATAGGATACTTTTGTCCCGGTAGCACATTCCCGTGGGATAATTTCCGACATCCACGCGGGCGAAGCCGCGGGCAAAAGCTAGTGCTTAATATAATTGACGAAAGTTTTCTCTTCCGCCTCTGAAAGTAAAGTAGGGTGCCCAGGTCTAGAGTAGAATAAGTTTTCCGCTTTTAAATGACGGTTAATTGTACTTTTGGGGACGCCATATTTCTGTTCCGCTTCTCTGGTAGACAGTTTTTAGATTTAACGTCTGATACGGCAGTATCAGACGTTAAATCTAAAAACTTGTTCAAATCATCATTATTATAGGAGAAGTACGGCATGTAACGTTTACCTTTTCTCAAATTTCTATATGTTCTTGTATATTTTCTAACCATTATACGAATGTATTTTATCTGAAAACCACAAAAAGCCTTCTAAAACATAATTATTAATATTATATTAAATAAAACTAAATTGTACACAAATGCACGAAAGTGAAGGGGCTATTTGGGACACTGTCCCAAAAAGCCCCGCATCGTTGTCCCAAAAAGCCCCAGACATATTTTCAATCATAAATCAAAAACTATAACCATAAGCTAATTAATTATTAGGAAGGAAACTTCGTGATAATGTATATACTCGTAATTTAAAAACATTTGCGCTCTTACCAGCCAGGATTTTGCGCTGCGGGAGAAGTTTTGACACCTAAATTTTTATGTAAAAAACAGTCTCTGACTTTTTTTACCAAAATTTGGAATTTAACTGTGAAATAAACTGACACTGACAGGTGACAATATGACGTAAACTGTCAATGTGTTGCTATAGTTAATAAATAAATCCTACCGTACACCAACCAAAAGTTATTGATATTTTTGTACGAAATCCTGGGTCGTCCCAAATACCCCCAAAAAACCCAAATAGCCCCGTTTTACTACTCATTTTTAAGTGAGTTTGACAGATTGCCACTTGAATGTGCACGTTTTTACCCGACTACGGCGAAGCAAAAAGGAGGGTTATGATTTTGACCGGTATGTATGTATGTATGTATGTATGTATGTTCATCTGTTCCCTCATATCTTCTAAACCACTCATCAGAATTTGACAAGTGAGGTATCGTTGGAAGCCTCTTGATCGTCCGCTGGTTATAGGCCATGCGACGTCACATTAGGCGCCCTCTAGAGGACATTAAGTCAGGAACTTGAAAAAAAAAATTGTTTAATCGTACCATGTTAGGTATCAAATGAAAGGGTTTAATGAGCACATTTCAAAAATATATATATTATAACCCCAAAAGAAAAAAAGAAAAAAAAAAAGTAATAAAAACTAAAACCTAACTACGACTAAAATCCGGAGTCACACGTAATCTGTTCGATTTATGCCCTAACACGTGTGACTCCGGATTTTTAATTTGTCTGTCTGTGGTGTCTTGTTTATACCTTTTTGGTCGTAGTTGGGTTTTAGTTTTTATTACTTAATTTTTTTTTTAAGTACTAGGATTGGCCTTCTGTTATACGAGATGCAGAGGATTCTAAACTATCCATTATTATTCATCGGTCATCACTAAGAAGAGTGACCATCTTCTAAACAATAGCACATCCATCCTTTTCAAATCTCCGAAGCTCCTCGGAGATAAAATTTGAATAATTACGTTTGAACTAAGTGGAGCATACAATATTTACATATCTATTTATTCTTCTATCTAGTATTATGTAAAGGAGGCGCTCGTGGCTTAGTACTAACAGCCGCACGGCTCGATCCATCAGGTTGGTCCGTAGATGGGTGACCATTTTTACATATCGAGACTTCTCCGTGCCTCGGAAAACACGTTTATGTAGAGGTGTACCTTTAGTACACCCACATTTCGCCGGTCATGTATAAGTAATAGGAGCGAGCCTATTGGCATCAACCGGGCACAGATCCTGACTCCGGGCTGCTACTGAGACTGATAGAAAAATCTTTTTACAAAAAAAAAAAAATACTCAAAATTGAAAAATAACTTTAATTTCGGAAGTCGGTGGCAAAAAACGAAAATTGAAAAGCAAAAACACCGACTTCCGAAATTAAAGTTATCGGTTTTTTTTTTGTAAAAAGTTTTTATTTTTCACTTTATAGCTGTGGTACCTACCCCACACAAATTCTAATACCACTAGCTGATATAAATAACAGTGAAGGAGTAAATGAATACATCGTCTAGATAAACTGAGTGGGTAAAATACGTAATATTGAATCTAACTCAAAAACTACGCAAGCAAAGTTAATCAACCACCTCGGAAGTATGACCTACCATACAAAAAAAGAATCATCGCGTAATCGCGTAACAAACATGCAAAAAAAAAAAAAAACATACAGACTAATTGAGAACCTCCTCCTTTTTGAAGAAGTCGGTAAAAAAACCCAATAACACTTTTCCCGACTCGGGAATCGAACCCAACACCTCATGCTGAGCAGTAGTGCTTGCGACCACTAGACCAACGAGGCAGTGTTTACTCGTCAGTTGTCAACTACTTTTAGATAGAACAAAATAAAAACTTTTTACAAAAAAAAAAAACAGCCGACTTCCAAAAAAAACACTAAAAAAGTGAAAAATAACTTTAATTTCGGCAGTCGGTGTCTTTGCTTTTCAATTTCTGTTTTTTGCCACCGACTTCCGAAATTAAAGTTATTTTTCACTTTTTTAGTGTTTTTTTTGGAAGTCGGTTGTTTTTTTTTTGTAAAATGTTTTTATTTTTCACTTTTTAGTTGTGGTACCTACCCCACACAAATCCGAATACCGCTACTTGCTATGTGAATAACAGTGAAAGAGTCAAACAGGATATCGTCTAGATAAACTAAGTGGGAAAAATACGTAATATTGAAGCTAACTCAAAAATTACGCAAGCAAAGTTAATAAAATTTATATGGGACCACCTCGGAAGCATGACCTACCTAAAAAAAGAATCATCAAAATCGATTCATAATTGGCGAAGTAATCGCGTAACAAACATACAAAAAAAAAACATACAGACGAATTGAGAACCTCCTCCTTTTGAAGAAGTCGGTTAAAAACAAGTGCATAGGTATGCATGAGTGTAATATTAGCTGAACGAACATAGGTAACAATGTTTTTTTTCATAATAACACATCAATCTGCCTAATCTTTTCCCAACTATGTTGGGGTCGGGTTCCAGTCTAACCGGATGCAGCTGAATACCAGTATTTTACATGGAGCGACTGCCTATCTGACCTCCACAATCCAGTAACTGGGTAATACGATACCCCTTGGTAAGACTGGGTTGTCAGACTTTCGGGCTTCCGACGACCCGTAACGACCGTCAAATATCCTCGAATGACTCCTCGAATGAATCCTCGAATCCTTCGGGGATTACAGGCGTGATGTTTGTAAAAGTGTGCACAGTTAGCAATGTCACATTACTTATCCGTACTATGCAAAAGTGTGTCCGTGTTTTTCGTTTACGACTAATCCGCTGAGCCGATTTTGATGAAGGTGAAGACAGCTTAAACTCTCAAAGAAGAACGAAGGATAAAAATAGACTAGCTGATGCCCACGGCTTCGCCCGCTTGACAAATAATATACTAAAACCTACCTCGAGAACCACTCTATCCATTGGTGAAAACAGCATAAAAATCGGTACAGTCCTTTTTGAGTTTATCGCGAAGAGACAGACAGACAGACGCGGCGGAGGACTTTGTTTTATGATATGTAGTGATAATTAATGTATAAGTACTTACGGGCGAGAAACATGACCCTTCATTGTAATCCTGTATTTGTTTTTTCCTGTGGGAAAATCCACGCTGACAAAGTAAGGGAAAAAGAGCCAATAGGTAATTTAAGATTAATATCTAAATATCTATTTAGAAATGTTGTAATGGCTAGATTTTCCTCGTTTCGCAATCTTATAATTTACTTCATGTACAATTTTGCAATACCCACGTAACTTTGTGTAATTAGGCGCCTTAAAACTGTCATTATCGGTTTTCCTTAAGCTAGCCATATCTCCTTGTATGGAAATGCATAGCAGATTTGAGTTGCTGATTGCTGTTACTCTAGATCTGCACCCTTATTGCGTAACATCACAATCTGAATCATTTTGAAGGATATTAGCTAATCCATTGCTTAAAATGTTAGAAAAAAAAAACTTTTTACAAAAAAGAAACCGACTTCCAAAAAAAAAACACTCAAAACTGAAAAATAACTTTAATTTCGGAAGTCGGTGTCTTTGCTTTTCAATTTTCGTTTTTTGCCACCGACTTCCGAAATTAAAGTTATTTTTCAGTTTTGAATGTTTTTTTTTTCACTTTTTAGTTGTGGTATCTACCCCACACAAATTCGAACACCACTAGCTGATGTAAATAACAGTGAAGGAGTAAATGAATACATCGTCTAGATAAACTATGTGGGTAAAATACGTAATATTGAAGCTAACTCAAAAACTACGCAAGCAAAGTTAATAAAATTTATATGGGACCACCTCGGAAGCATGACCTACCATACAAAAAAAGAATTATCAAAATCGATTCATAATTAGCGGAGTAATCGCGTAACAAACATACAAAAAAAAACATACAGACAAATTGAGAACCTCCTCCTTTTTGAAGAAGTCGGTTAAAAATGCTCTACAACTTAAATAACGCAATTAATATTGTCACTAACTGACAAGATGAAACAGATTACGATTGATGCTGTGTTACGCAATAAGAGTGCTAGTTGTTATGAGAGCTTTTTAACCGACTTTTAAAAGGAAGAGGTTATCAATTCGGATGTTTTTAGGGTTCCGTACCCAAAGGGTAAAACGGGACCCTATTACTAAGGCTCCACTGTCTGTCTGTCTGTCTGTCCGTCTGTCACCAGGCTGTATCTCATGAACCGTGATAGACAATTTAAATTTTCACAGATGATGTATTTCTGTTGCCGCTATAACAACAAATACTAAAAAACTAAATAATATAAATATTTAAGGGGGCTCCCATACAATAAACGTGATTTTTTTGCCGTTTTTATAGATAATGGTACGGAACCCTTCATGCGCGAGTCCAACTCGCACTTGGCCGGTTTTTTAATTAGTTGACGAGAACTGGGTGCGACTGGAAAGGAAGCCTGGAACAAAAGGAAGGGGGGCTATTCTCAGCAGTGGGTGGAACAGGAACCAGGCTACCAGTGATGATGGTGATGACGATGACAAGAACTGAATATGAGATTATGTAGGACATACACATACCTACGTAAGATCTCATTGGTCATAATCTTTGTCTCAGTGCCTCATCACCTGCCTGCCTTTTCCCAACTACGTTGGGGTCGGCTTCCAGTCTAACCGGATGCAGCTGAATACCAGTGTTTTACATGGAGCGACTGCCTATCGGGCCTCCACAACCCAGTAACTGGGTAATACGATACCCCTTGGTAAGACTGGTTGTCAGACTTTCGGGCTTCTGACGAGCTGTAACGACTGTCAAAGACCTACAAATGGCAGCCGGGACCAACGGCTTTACGTGCTGCATCAAATGACTTCTTCTGCTCTGGGCGGAGCGGAAGGGCGTGTCAGACTTTTACTGACTAAAACCCACCCGTGTTCCTTCAATTGCCTGTTGCCATGGTCCCGGTATCCCTTTCCCGCAACCCTGGCAGGACGGAGGACCCCTACGGTACGTAAAGATGGTCACCTATCCACGGATCGATCGCGGCAAGCATAGCTTATTCTAATCGATCAACCCGTACGGCTGTTATTACTTAGCCACAAGCTCCTTTACCTTAGTGCCTCATTGCATTAATACTCGATATTTCCTCACTACGCATTTTGTCATTTCCTTTTCTCCTCTTGTTCTCTAAAGTTTAGGGTGGCTAATACCCAGGGTTGCGGGAAGTCCGAAAGGGATACCGGGGCCCTTGGCAACAGGCAACTGAAGGAACACGGATGGGTTTTAGTCAGTAAGTCTGACACGCCCTCCCGCTCCGCCCAGAGCGGGTGAAGACATTAGCTGCTGGGGAGTTTGTTGCGCTTCTTCCCAGCTAAAGCACTAGGAAGTGGTAAAGGGTGGGCGTTTTGGGGGACAGTCTTATGTCATTTTGACGTTCGAAAAGTGCTGATTCTCAGCCTAGTTTGAATAAATGACTTTTGATTTTGATTTTGATGACGTCCCACACTCAAAAAAAAAAAGGGTGCCTTATAAGGCTTGATCATAACCTGCTATTCATAGCTTTTCTTACAGTTTTCTATAATAATAATCTAAGATAAGTTTTCCAACCTTTAAAAGCCAAGAGAAAATAGGGAAAGTCGATCAAACATGTGTAGCGACCGTAACCGCAAGCGTCTAGATTTCTTTACCCGTCTTAGACCACCTATCTTAAAGAAATATAGGTAGACTAGCTTCTTACCGCGATTTCGTCTGCGTGTTTCTTGTTTTAACATAAAATATATCTTATGACACTCAGCAATACTGTAGCTTTCCATCAGTTAAAGGATTTTTGGTATCGAATCAGTAGTTCCGAAGATTTCCCCCAACATACAGACTCACAAATTTTACCTCACACTATGGGCTTGTACATAAAACTGCGTTGCGCCGTCGCATCGCAAAAATAAGCGACGGTACCCTAAGATTTTCTTAAAGCCTTACAATACCTCAAATTGCTTAGCATGATCCTCCGTTATGACGAAAGTACTGCAGCATTATTTTTGAAATAAATATGTTAAAGTTGAGGATTGATGCTAGGTCCTACGTTTGGGGAAACCACGATTACATAAACTTTTCAGTTGGAAAAAAACCGTTGGTATTCAAAAAATACTTCAAATTAGATCATTGTTATGTGGGTACATATATATATACAATTAATAATAAGTAGGGTAGACTAGAAAATAAGTTTAAAGCGTTGACGACTGCTGCGACAGTCGAATATATGAGCTTGTTCGTATCGGTTGCATTATTTCATCTCCAGCCCCCCCCCCTTCGGTTATAACAGTTGGCGACGAGGTCAAAGTACAAGTTACGCGTACTTATATCGTATTTTAATATGGCAAAAGTATCTGCTACAGTTTCGGCCGGTACATTAACAGTGTTTAACCATGAACATCAAGAATGGCAATTGTACAAAGAACGACTCGAACAGTGGTTTCTTGCAAATGAAATTGGGGTAGATGTGGATAAAGCCGGTACTAAACGTCGAGCTATTCTGCTGAGCAACTGTTCGGAATCAAGCTATAGATTGATTCGCGATTTGGCTATACCGCGACAGGTCGGTACCTTGAGCTATGATGAAGTAGTTGCTTTATTGGATGGACATTTTAAGCAAAAGAAGTGCACGTTCGCGGAAAGATTCAAATTCCACAGTGCCACGCAATATGTCGGCGAAGGATTGCCAGAGTGGGCGGCGCGAGTACGTGGTTTGGCAATGCACTGCGGCTTCGTGGCGTCAATTCTTGATGAACAGCTTCGCGACCGATTTGTGCTGGGCATGGCACCAGGACCAGAGAGAGATAAATTATTTACCAAGGCTATGTCAGAGTTGACGCTCAGCAAGGCTTTGGAAATAGCTGAAGGCGTTCGCAGTGCGCGTATGGGGGCACAAGAAACAACTCGTCAAGCGGACATGGGTACAACACTTCAAGTGATGAAGATGGACACGGCAGCACAGCCGGGCACAGGACGCAGCAATAGTGCGCAGCGGCGCGGGCATGGGGCAGCAACACCTACAGCTAGCGGCGAGCGCGCTCGAGACGGCGCCGGCGGCTGCACAGCCTGCGGCTACGCAGGCCATCAGGCTTCAACGTGTCGTTTTGTGCGGTATAAGTGCAAAAAGTGCGGCGTTCAAGGACATCTTAAGCGAATGTGTAAACAAACTGTAAATAAACAGCATTATGTCGAGTGCTGTGGGGATGGAGACGATGATGGTAAGCATGTGTGCTATAATATTCGCACCATTCGCGGTGAACCGATGCGGGAATCTGTTTGTGTCAATGAAATCAAACTAACTTTTGAAATAGATACGGGTTCACCAGTTACCGTTATATCTGAGCAAATGTATCTTAAACACTTTGGAAACATAATGTTGGAAGCCAGTGATGTTATTTTGCATAGTTACAACGGCGATAAATTACATATTGTAGGAAAAATAAATCTCATGTTCACTTATAACAACAAGTCATTCACAATAGGAGTATATATTGTACGGAATGGAGGGCCACCCTTATTGGGTAGAGATTTCTTTTCTCGTTTTAACTTGCAAATATGTTCTGTGAATAACTGCAACGATTTTTTATCAGGTAATTCTTCTAAATACCCACAGTTGTTTGGAAGTAAATTAGGTTGTTTTAAGGATGTCAAGGTAGATTTACCATTAAAGCCAGACGCAAAGCCGATTTTTTTTAAGGCAAGACCGTTACCTTTTGCTCTTCGAGAAAGCGTTGAAAAAGAACTTAAGCGTCTTGTAGGTTTAGGTGTGTTAGTACCAGTGAAATACGCGGAGTATGCAAGTCCAGTAGTGCCTGTCTTAAAGCGAGATGGTTCTATACGTCTCTGTGCCGACTACTCCGTAACTATCAATAAGCAGTTACTAGTCGATAAATATCCATTACCTAGGTATGACGAGCTGTTTACTAAATTACATGGCGGCAAGTATTTCAGTAAATTAGACCTCTCGCATGCATATAATCAATTATGTCTTAATGAAAAGTCACAAATGCTCACTTGCATAAACACACATAAAGGGTTATATAAGTTTACTCGATTAGTGTTTGGTCTGGCTAGTGCGCCAGCCATTTTTCAGCGTAACATGGAAGCGCTTCTATCTGGACTAGATGGTACTCTTTTATTTCTTGATGATATTTTAGTGTGCGGGGTGGACAAAGATCAGATGATGAGTAGGTTAAATGAGGTTTTCCATCGGTTACAGGAAGCGGGTCTAGTTTTAAACATAGACAAATGCACTTTCTTCCAAGAATCCGTTTCCTACTTGGGGTTTGTCATTGATCGTAATGGTATACATAAATCTCCGGAGAAAATTAAAGCTATTCTGCAAAGTCAAATACCTACCAATACATCGGAATTAAAATCATTTTTAGGTATGGTAAACTATTACCGAAATTTTATTAAAAATGCATCATCTATTTTAAGTCCACTGCATGATTTGCTAAAAAAAAATGAGCCTTGGTCATGGACCAAGAAACATGACGAAGCAGTTTCGTTCATTAAACGCGAATTAGTTTCTGAAACCACCTTAGCGCATTTTAATCCGGAGGCTTTGTTAATTGTAACGGTAGATGCGTCACCAAGCGGGTTAGGCGCCGTTTTATCACAGGTTGAAGGTGGTATAGAAAAACCTATCTCGTTTATGTCACGATCACTTAATGCAGCAGAAAAGCGCTACAGCCAAATCCAAAAAGAGGCTACTGCTATAATATTTGGAATAAGAAGATTCCATCAATACTTATATGGTCGAATCAAACCTTTTATTTTAAGAACTGACCATAAACCTTTAGTTTCAATTTTTAATCCGGAAAAGGGCATTCCTGAGATATCAGCGAATCGTTTACAGCGTTACGCTATTTTTCTGTCCGCATACAATTACAATATAGAATATGTAAGCAGTGTTCATAATTGTGCAGATTTCCTAAGTCGATCGGTAGCAGAACAATTAGAGACGACCGACGCAGACTCAGTACGTGATGAGTCATTAGTCGATAAATCTAGTTATGTGCGTTTTGTTTACGAAGGTGAAAGATTTTTATCGCTGATGGATATCAGGGATGCAGTTAAGCTAGATAAGGTTATAACAACCGTTATCGACTATTTGACAAATGGTTGGCCAAATAAAATCAAAGAACCATTAGTTAATGATTATTATAGTCATCGCTTGGAATTATCGTTAGAAAATGGTTGTCTAATGAGGGGTCACAGATTAGTGATTCCTAGAAGTCTGCGATACAAAGTGTTGAACGAGTTACACTCAGGTCACTTAGGAATCACTAAAGTGAAAGAAGAGGCACGCAATAGATTTTGGTGGCCGGGTATGTCTGTTGCCATTGAGCAGCACATCGGCGCGTGCGCCGTATGTACATCGCAGCGCGCCGCGCCCCCGCGCACCCCCCTCACACCATGGCCTTTCCCTGCGCAGCCGTGGTATCGCGTGCATATCGATTTTTTAGGCCCGATTAGCGGCAAAACATTTTTAATTATAGTGGACGCTTATTCAAAATGGGTAGAAGTATTTGATGTATCATCAGGTGGTACTTCGCGAGTAGTTATAGAAAAGCTATGCGAAGTAATGTCACGATTTGGCTTATTTCATACGATTTGCTCGGATAATGGCACTTCTTTTGTATCGCATGAATTTAATCAATTCTGTACTCGTAATAATATCACTCATTTAACTTCACCAACATATAATCCGGCTAGCAATGGGCAAGCGGAGAGCTATGTTAAGATTATTAAAAAAGCAATAAAATCATACTTGTTATCAGGTTCATGTATAAAAGATTTAAATATTAAAATATCAGAATTTTTGCTTAGTTATAGGAATTCCAAACATTCGACTACAAACAGATCACCCGCTGAAGTTTTGTTCGGTCATAAGTTGAGATGTCGATTGGATCTCCTGACACAGACCACCTCGACACCATCCAACACAGCACTCGACACAATGGTTAAAGTCAAACAGTGTTCGCAGATTGACAATTATCGTGGTAACCGTAACGTTTCGTTCAGTGTGGGTGACCAAGTCTTAGTGAAACTTTATAATCAACAAAAACATTATTGGTCACGTGGCATTATTATTAGAAATGTTGGTAAAACAGTGTATTTAGTACAACTGAGTGAATCGGATCAAATGATCAAAAGACACGCTAACCAGTTGCTCAAATACAAAGGGAGGGAAGATGGGCCGTGCGAAGAGATCATCCCCGCATTTGTAATGCCATCACGTCCGACGAGCTCCGAGCTACCATCCGAAGTCTCTGTAGAAGAACCACCAGATGAGTCAGAGACGCCTGCATCAGTGCATCCTCACGGTGACCATTCCGCTGAAAAGGAAGAGATTTCGGTAGCTCCCTCCATAGAACCGGAGCCAGATACTCGGTCGAAACGAAATAGAACTGTTGTAGATTATAAGAAGTTTTTCTGACTAAAGGTGGAGGGATGTTATGTGGGTACATATATATATACAATTAATAATAAGTAGGGTAGACTAGAAAATAAGTTTAAAGCGTTGACGACTGCTGCGACAGTCGAATATATGAGCTTGTTCGTATCGGTTGCATTATTTCATCTCCAGCCCCCCCCCTTCGGTTATAACAATCATGAAACTTTGCATAATAACTGAACTAACTATAAAGGTCTTATGTATTTTTTTTTTTAGTTACGTTTATTTTCAACGTAAAAAGCAAATTACCTAAACTATTCGAGGCTTGAGAGCCGCCAGCACCCCACTCCGTCTCGCTCTCACTCAGGCCGCGAGTATTATGGTGCGATAACATAAAATCTGAGGTAGGGTAGAGCCTTAAGAAAGCTTCTGCCTTCTGCGTTGTGAATTCGCATCGCGATTCACGCTGATTCGCAGTTTGTACAAGACCTTATGTAGATTCACACCACACGATGATGCGGTACGGTAAATAGGTAATTCACAGACCTACGTCACTGCATGCCTGTGCTATCAAAGACCTGAATTATCAATGTTGTTAAACATATAAATAAAGATTGCTTTATGATGCTACTGAACAGGACAATAGTCGCAAATGCAGTTTTGTACTTGATTTAATTTCTAACAACTAGGTATTGGGATTTTCTGACGTTTAAAATTTCTCGGTAACAGTCAGTGGTATTACCTGGTACATAGGTAGATATATCCTACAGATAAGTGGTAGGTAGCTAGGCAGTTTGTTCTTTTTAACCCCCCGACGGAAAAAGAGGGGTGTTATAAGTTTAACGTGTGTATCTGTGTGTCTGTCTACGCCATCGTAGCTGTCAAACGGCTGAACCGATTTTGATTTTTTTGGTTTTCTTTGAAAGGCGACTGGATGGAGTGTTCTTAGGTATATAAACAAAAACTTCCGTTTATTAGACGCTTTGGTTTTGTCGGGGGTTTTTTAAATTTTAAATTTAATTTAACTTATCATCACTAACCTTATTTCTCAAACACTTCCTGACACTAGAAAAGTGACAATCGCTTCGAAAGCGTTTTTTATTTCTACAACGACTTTCAACAGGATTTACATAAGCTTTTCGATAGCTTATGTCAGTCCTTTAAATTTTTGCCTTTTCCATCATCGTTATCACTGATAGAATGTCACTTTGTCTGAGGCCTCTGTTGTGTATTATGGCGTTTCTGATATAGTAGGTACTTACCTAGCTAGTCATACCCTATTACAATAGACCTAATCCTCTGCTTAGCCTTTTTCTATGATCGCAGTATGTTGTAATTAGTACACAACTACACAGAAAGCAACTCGTCCTATCTCTAAATATCATTTCTTTACAGTATCAATCTGCCTAGCCTTTTCCCAAGTATGTTGAGGTCAGCTTCCAGTCTAACCGGATGCAGCTGAATACCAGTGATTTTACATGCAGCAACTGCCTATCTGACCTCCACAACCCAGTAATAGGGTAAAACGATACCCCTTAGTTAGACTGCTTGTCAGACTATCGAGTTTCTGACGACCCGTAATGAATGTCAAAGATCCACGAATGACAGCCGGGATCAACGTGATTTAGGCACGAAGGAGTCTCGGTATGTAAAGATGGTCACCCAACTCGGGCAAGCGTAGCTTAACCTGATGGATCGACCCGTGCGGCTGTTATTACTTAGCCACGAGCTCCTCTGATCGCTTTACAGTATCTCATCTCTAAATTAAAGTAAGTGTAATCAACTCATCAACCAATGTAAGCTTGTAAAGCCACGCTTGTTGTAATCTCAGCGGCGTGACGTCATACAGACACACAGTTTACAGAACATACACTTGATTAGAGTGCGCGTTTAACATAAAAGTGAGTTAATTGTTCAGATTTATAGTATTACATTAAATAAAATCTTATTACAAAAAAAAACTGACTTCCAAAAAAAAAAAAAAAAAAAGTTAAGTAGGTACTTATTTAAAAATCTAAAAAACTCGCCTACAAAAACATTTACTTATATATTACTGTTGTAATCCCCTTTTAATTTCCTTTAATTTGATACCCTACTCGATAGGATTGGTATGTTTTTATTATTAACGTAGGTATTACTATTCCGCGCCAAAAACCGCCATTTTGTTTTTTTTTTTTTTTCACATACGTATCAAAGAACACTTTGGTTTTTAAGATGAATATAAATAAGGTACCGCTGCGAAATAACGTACCTTTTAACTGTCGAAATCCATCCAGCAGTTTCGAAAGATACCGAGGTAATAAAGAAATTTCCAACAAACATACATACAAGATACGCGCGAAAAACACAACCCTTCCTTGGCAGTCGGGTAAATAGCCTCCAGGGGCTATACTAGGACGTTTTAAAGTCATCATTGTTTCGTTGTGGAAAAGGTGAAATAGTGCTATTTTTCCTTGATAGCTCAATCCCTCTCTAACATTGGAAAAATTATGACTTGAACACGTCATTACGGCCGGCGGCCCCAGGAGTGACAATACTAAAATGTTCGTCCTGCGCACCCTGGATAGGCTACTAGTGGACCGATTGGAATACCACTTTGCTGACTGCCTAATATTTTACACAGGGTCAAAAAGATTAGCTAGCGAAACTTCACGGAATTGATGGGTGAGTACCGACATCATTCTAATGGGATAAAACATGATAAATATCGCAGCTCATCATCATCATTTCAGCCGGTTCATGCCTCTCGCTCTCTCGGCTCATAATTTGATTAATTACTTCATAAAGTAATTTATACTAAGTTGGGCCGTAGACCCCATAAAGATCTATATTTTTTTAAATGTTTTTCTGTTTTTAGATATGGATACCCAACATGTCAGTTTCGCCATCTAACTGATTTAAACCTTTTATATTTTTATTTATATAATTATATTCTATGAAAAATAAATATAGGACCACGAAAGAAGAATTTAAATATCAGGGTGTTTAAAAGGTAAAATTAGGCTATTATTCATTGCTAAATAGAAGAAAAAAAAATTCAAAAGCCGGCCAAGCGAAGAACGCACGAAGGGTTCCGTACCATTATCTATAAAACGACAAAAAGAACCATGTCTGTTGTATGGGAGCCCCCTTAAATATTTGTCTTATTTTAATTTTACTACTTATTTATTTTTAAAGTGAATATATAACTAAATATTCTGTGAATATTTCAAGCGTCTATCTGGTGCCGTTATCAATACCGAGCATAAAAATTACGTTTGTTGTATGTTACATTAAATATTTATTTTATTGTGTTTTTAAGTATTTTTTGTCATAGCGGCAACATAAATACATCATCTGTGTAAATTTCAACTATCTAACTATCACGGTTCATGAGATACAGCCTGGTGACAGACGGACAGACAGCGGAGTCTTAGTAATAGGGTCCTGTTTTACCCTTTGGGTACGGAAGCCTAAAAATTAAGTCTCGCACCGAAATGCATCGTATAAGTACTTAATAGTAGAAAGAACGCACGCTTTCTACTTAATTAGTTCATGACTTTTTGTCCTCTAGAGGGCATCATATTCAAATTAATGTGAGGTCACATAGCACACGCTTCCAAAGCTACCTCATTTGTCAAATTATGATAAGTAGTTTCGAAGTTATGAGGGAACACATGAACATACATACATACCGGTCAAAATCATAAACCTCCTTTTTGCTTCGCCGTAGTCGAGTAAAATCTAGATTTAAACATACTTAAGTTTTATAGCGAAATATACGACGAAGTTTCCCTATTGTTTTGTTATTCTGCGTTGGTTTGCATTTGACCACTATCTTACCTGATCTTAATTGATAATTCTCCGGTTTTTCCCCCTAAAAATTCCCTATGTGATGGTCCTACAGTAACCAGTCTCATAGCATAAACTTGAAAGTAGATAGTTATGTTTACAAAGACATAACATTTAATTTAAAACGGAAACGTCCAAAACTGGCCTATTTCATTATTCAAAAAAAAAATCCTGATCGATCAGCAATTATGATCGATGAACATATTCGTGAAAAGTTGGCAGAATCAATGCGGCGCTGATTTGCTGGGCTTGTTTTCTCCTTCACCTATCGTTATTTCTCCTGACAAAGTTTATTCTGTTTATATGTATGTATTTAAGTATATATGTATTACTATTTATCCTTTTTCGAATTATCTATCCCGTATGTTGCACCTGCCATGTTTGTCTCTGCATCACCCTAAGGTTGACTGGTAGAAAATGCCTCAGGCATTAAGTCCGCCTTTGTACAGTATTTTTTTTTTTTACTTGTGCATAAAGTTTTAATAAAAAATAAATTATGGCAGCAATGTATTTGAACACAATGAGTCGAGAAAAACCCAAAAAAATATCATTACCCAGCTGGTTGCCCTCAACTTCGACAGCGCCATTTTTAAATACACATATCCGGGTTGTAGAGGAGCCTATGTCCTTCTCCAGGTCATAACGATCAGTTCAGTGGTTTAGGCGTGATAAGGTAACAGAAAGATAAACAGACACACACATGCGAACTACGCATCAAAAACCTGACGGACGGCATACAAGAATCCTGACGTCACATAAATCCTGCATCGCGCAATTAGAGTTTACCGCGCGATGGACATTATACAAGAATCTAACATCAATCGTTGGGCAGTTGCCCGCCAGACACAACACCCGTCTGGTCGGAGGATCCTCCCTTTTCTATGGTGGATGAGTGAACTTTACACCCTATTCGTCATACCGCTAAAACCCAATGAAGACTTCAAATTAACATAATCATGCAGGTCAAAATACAAAACAGAAAACTGCTACTTCAAACTCCATTTACAAAATTATATAGATAATATTATATTATACTGCTTCATTTGCATTCGTCTAGAAATAGATTTCGAACCTCGGATAGATTTCAGACATTCTAGAGTGTTCGGAGAACGATGCAGCGTTCTATTAATACAAACAACACTTCTAAAAAACTATAAATATTTATGATTTATAAAGAAAAAGACAATGCATTCACCTTTAATTTGAATCTTGTCGCTTTGTTTTTACAAGATTTATTCAAATGAAAATTAGTAATCATAGTTTAAGATGAGCATTTTGCAAAGGATAGCATTAAATACCTAAGTGTTATTCCAGTTGGCCCGACCACTTTAAGGCTCTTAGATACAGGTGCGACTAGTGGCGCGACGCGACGCCGCTGCCGCCGTATTGCTCGCTGTGAAGTTTTCTCCGAAATTGTTTTGTTACATTCGCGTCGCGCCTGTTTATGGGAGCCGTTATACTTTTGAAACCGACCATACTTGCAAGACCATGAACATATTGCTAATTAAAAACCGGCCAAGTGCGAGCCGGACTCGTGCACGAAGGGTTCCGTACAATTATCTATAAAAACGGCAAAAAAAATCACGTTTGTTGTATAGGAGCCCCCTTAAATATTTATTTTATTCTGTTTTTTAGTATTTCTTGTTATAGCGGCAACAGAAATACATCATCTGTGAAAATTTCAACTGTCTAGCTATCACGGTTCATGAGATACAGCCTGGTGACAGACGGACGGACAGCGGAGTCTTAGTAATAGGGTCCCGTTTTACCCTTTGGGTACGGAACCCTAAAAATTAAGTCTCGCACCGCAATCCATCGTATAGGTACTTAATAGTCTACGTCATAGAAGGTCACAGCTGATAAGAACAGAGTATGCAAACAAATGTAAGAGATGTTTACAATACATATAAATAGCGTTACATCATATATCGACACTAAAGTCTGTTTTTACCCGACTGCCCCAGAAGGAGGGTCATGTTGTTTATTCTCTTAGACTTATTTGACATTTTGTACATAAAAACCAAATTGAATCAATATTGAAATAAAATAATTGGCCATTGATTACAGCCGACGTTTGCGCAGCTGTAGAATCTATAAATTGGCTTTCTCTAGCTATAGTAAGTAGGTACATTTATTTATCAATTTAGAACCGGCTCTTTTTGACATTTTTTATCACTGAGATGCGAAATACACGGCCGGGTCAACGACATTCACAGATTTATATAATTAATTACGTAATTATCGCAATCAAGGTCATTTGGGCTCATTAACCTGTTATATCAACAAATTCAATCAAGAATACGATGTTATAGAGTTGTTTTGAATCGTTGTTTCAAGTCAAGTGACGGTTGTGTTTTAGCTAGTTAGAAGAGCATCCTGATGATGAAGAAATATGCTTAGATGATTTCGTTTTGTCATTCATAAAACAGTCTTTGTTTTTGGAGGAGCTCGTGGCTAATTAATAACAGCCGTACGGGGCGATCCATCAGGTTAAGCTACGCTTGCTGGGGTTGATCCGTGGATGGGTTACCATCTTTACATACCGAGACTCCTCCGTGCCTCGGAAAGCACGTTAAGCCGTTGGTCCCAACTGTCATTCGTGGATCTTTGACAATCGTCAGAAGCCCGAAAGTCTGACAACCAGTCTTACCAAGGGATATCGTATTATCCAGTTACTAGTTACGGGGTTGTGGAGGTCAGATAGACAGTCGCTCCAAGTAAAGTACTGGTATTCAGCTGCATCCGGTTAGACTGGAAGCCGACCCCAACATAGTTGGGAAAACCTAGGCAGATTGATTTCATAAGACAGTCTTTGTTTTTAGGTTTATTAGAAAGAGAGGAGAGGACTTAGCAGAATCAATAGAGAATTTATCTAAGTCTGTCGCCATAACAATAATGTTAATAGCATTATTGTAAGGCAATTAGAGGTAAGATAGCCAGATCCTCTGTGGTTGAGGATTCCGGGTGAAGCTCGCTTCCACCTTCGACCTGATCATCACTTACTATCAGGTGAGATACAGGTCAAGAGGTTCCCCGATGTGGTTTATAAAAAAAGACGAATTTAGTCAAATAGATCGAGGCAGAGCTGCATCACTCAGGTTGAGGTAACAAAAGTGATGGTCGCGACATATATGAAACTAGCGCCCGCGGCGTTGCCCGCGTGGTATATCGATGAAAAGTAGCCTATGTCCTTTCTCAGGCTCTAGACTATATATGTATCTTTCATTTAAATCGGTTCAGTAGTTTTGGCGTGAAAGCGCGACAGACAGACAGAGGTACTTTCGCATTTATAATATTAGTAAGGATTTCAGAAGTCCTGAAACTGACTCAACAGATTCAAGATGGAAAATGATGCAAAAGCGAAATGTCTTCCAGAAATCTCTTTAGCCGTAGCAAAAAAGGTGCTTAAATTAATAGCGGTTCGTCTTTTTTGTCAAGACCATGGGCAGTGGCATCCACTTATGCAATTATAACTACAAAACACTTCGTGAGCTGTAATAGACGCAATTTCCCGCGCTTTACTGTCTAAAATATCAAATTCTATATTGTGTAGTGTGAAAACTAACTCTGTGTTTTTTAAACTATCCCTAACCGAAAACCAGTATCGTCTTTCCTCATTTAACCAGATGTTTTTGGCCCTACTCAAAGCGATATTAGCAGATCTACTATAACTATTGGAACGAATATTGATGTAAGAAGGGATAACCCCCAATTGTTTACACAAAAACTTACAAAACACTTATCAAGAATCTGAACACTCAAGAACACATCTACCAAGAATGCTGATTATGATAACAGCATTGTTTTCACAGCTGTTTCTCTCAGCGGTTCTAGACCTAGGCTCACAGATGTTCATGTTATCACACGCATTCAGCTTTAGGTGATAACGTTAAAGGTGAAAGGACAGTGCTGCAATCTTAGTGAAAGATTGCATGTTTACACGCGTATTTTCCGTGGGAATGTTCCCGGTGAAAGGGTAGTGAGTAACGTCAATTTAGTTAACGTAATCAACCTCGTAATTGTGTTTACCAGTTATGACAAAAACTCCTAGTAAAGGAAGGAGATCATTCATTTTGGGCTAAATAATGAAAGGCCAAACAAAAAAAAAAATATTCTGTTAGAACATCTTATTCTCTTCACTTTTCACTAATAGACCAAATCTGTAGGGCAATTTCCTGCGCTGTTATACGATTTTGAAAAATACTGTTTTCAGTATGTTTTAGTTAAAATAAATAGTAATCTTATTAAAGAACCAATAAAAAATGAAGAGAAAAACGTAATCTTTCGGAATATAGTTATTTCTTTGTTTGGCACTTTCACAATTTAGCCCAAAAAATTTATAAACGGTGAGTGATCTCCTTTTAGCTTCACTAAGGTTGAAACTGTCTTTATCTGAATCGCTTTAGCATGGCAATAGCGAAACAAAAGGAATAAAGACAGAGATATACATAGTATAGTGAAGGAGAGAAAGAAGGTTTCAGTTTCAGGTCAACAGTTCAGATTAGTAGAAAAAATAACTAGAACATAAGACGTATCTACTAGAAATCTAGTGCTACCTGCGATGGCGTCAAAAAAAGAGCAAGCGTAATAATTGTGTACAAGTGAGCGAATTTTCACATATCGAGACTCCTCCGTGCCTCGGAAAGCACGTTAAGCCGTTGGTCCCGGCTGTCATTACTGGATCTTTGACAGTCGAGTCGTTACGATTCGTCAGAAGCCCGAAAGTCTGACAACCAGTCTAACCAAGGGGTATCGTATTACCCAGTTACTGGGTTGTGGAGGTCAGATAGGCAGTCGCTCCATGTAAAATACTGGTATTCAGCTGCATCCGGTTAGACTGGAAGCCGACCCCAACATATTGGGAAAAGGTTAGGCAGATTGAAATGAGCGAATTTACATCAAGCCTGACCCAGTTAACTTACACATTCACGATACTTCCTGTCCCCGATTAACTGTAATTACGCACTAGATAACTGTGTTACTAAGTACCTACTTCACACTTATGAAGAAAAGTTTAAATGATTCTGTTATTCTTGGAGCTGGCCGGATGTGTCGCGAAATGAACTTTCAAACGAATTCTGGATTGACGAGACGCCTGTGTTCAATTAACGAGGAATGCTTGAAAAAACAGGGCCGTAGGCAGGGGGGGTTTTGGGGTTTCAAACCCCCCCCCCCCGAAATACGAGAAACTAGAATCTCAATCCAGAGATCGATCCCCTAGGGTACCAGATAATTGTAATTTATTTCGCATAGGCGTACTTTATAATCTACAATACCACTAAGGGTATGCTTAAAATGAAAAAGATAAAGTTACTTCTATTTCTATATTTCTATATGATCGGCCAAAGAGAAAGAAAATCTATCTTTTTTGAAATCTATCTTTTTTTTTCATGTTGATAAAATTGCTACTAAAGGGTTTAAGATGTTGGGTTTCATTCTGCGTAACTGTAAAGATTTTAAGAGCGCCTCAACTAAAATTGCAATCTTTAACTCAATTGTCAGATCAGGCTAAGAATATTGCAGTATAGTTTGGACTCCATTCTACGAAATACATAAACGTCGTCTGGAATCAGTGCAGAAAAGATTTCTTTGGCATTTGTCATACAACTGCAACATGGTCAGAAAATTAACTAGCTACAGCTCACGCTTGAAACATTTCAAACTTATGAGTCTGGAAAATCGCCGCATGATCCTAGATCATTTGTTCCTGTACAAAATAATAAACACTCACTTTGATTGTCCGCGGTTATTGAGTCTAATAAATATAAATGTGCCTTACAAACTAGCTCGTAAGTCTAGATATCAGTTGCTTCGCGCTAAGGGCTTTAATACAAATCTGGGTCATTTTTCCACCATTAACAGAATGCAAGTTCAATTTGGTCGATAATGTAATGTAGATATTGATATGGCTTACTCTTTACATAAAGTCAAGTCTGTAATACGTACAGCATTGTCATGATAGTTTGTAAAAAATTGTGGGAAAAGTGTTTGTATTTTTTCTTTTTTCTGGTTGGCACAACGTCGATCAAAAATTTTACAAAAATCTGAAGAATTTTGATTTGGTTATAAAAGTTTTCTTTGTCATTTATATTAGTATGTCAGATTTTTGTAACGATTGGCAGTATTTGTATACCATTAGATTGGTATATAAATGCAGGTAATGGACACAGAAACGGATAGATAAAGCAGCGCAAAGCGGTTTTTACTTATTTAGATAGATCTGAATAGGTAAAATCTGTTTTGTAACTGAATTTTCTTTCAGCAATGTTTAATGCATGCCGTGGCAGCCTTTAATTAAGGCTTCACTATATAATGTTAAATTCAACATGAGTTCTTATACATGTATTTTTGGTGTATGCTTTGTTGGTTGCCCTCAAATAAACAAATAAACAAATAAGACGGAAGTAAATTTTTTTTTTAAAGATTTCCGAAATATAGGTAATTGGTAACCCCCCAATGAATTCCTGGCTACGGCCCTGTACAGCGCGATCAGCACTAGAAACACCAAAATCACACAATTATCATAATGAGTGTAACGCCCCGATATCTTTTGAGATAACGACATAACTATGTGTTAAAAAATGCGTTTGAATTTTCAACTCACAGGATTTTAACTAACACCTTTTTAAGGTGCTCGAGGAGCTCGTGGCTAAGTAATAACAGCCGCACGGGTCGATCCATCAGGTTAAGCTACGCTTGCCGGGTTTGGTCCGTAGATGGGTGACCATCTTTAGATATCGAGACTCCTCCGTGCCTCGGAAAGCACGGTAAGCCGTTGGTCCCGGCTGTCATTCGAGGATCTTTGACAGTCGTTACGGGTCGTCAGAAGCCCGAAAGTCTGACAGCCAGTCTTACCAAAGGGTATCGTATTACCCAGTTACTGTACTGGGTTGTGGAGGTCAGATAGGCAGTCGATCCGTGTAAAATACTGGTATTCAGCTGCATCCGGTTAGACTGGAAGCCGACCCTAATATAGTTGGGCAACATGGTTGGTCCAAAACCCTTCATATGAAAACTAATTTGTGATACAGAAAGACCAGTCATTTAGTAAAGTTGTTCAGATAAATTACATTACTATACAAAACCCTTCCGGTTTGAATGAGGTGTTTTTATTAAGTTCAAGGAAACGCGTGTATGCTTACATCAAGAAATATGTCTTAATTTGCAATAAATCGACCTTTTGTATAAATGTTTCCCTTGCAATGATGAAATATGTAATTGTTTTGTCGGTACGATACAGTTTCGAGGTATTTACAAACGTAAACGAATAATTTACACTTGTTATTGTAGTATTAACCTGTAAACATTATTTGCTAAATATGGTCCAAGACAGAAACTTATTTTTTGGAACCTTCTCATAAAAACATTACCCTCCTTCTGAGGCAGTCGGGTAAAAACCCTAAACGAATCTGGCTAGCAGTATGTTACTAGTCAAAAGGACTCCTGACGGCCTAGACATAATGACATTCTATCAGCGATAAAAATGATGGAAAAGGCAAAAATGTATAGGACTGACGTAAGCTTTCGAAAAGCTTATGTCAATCCTGTTGAAATTCTTTCTAGAAATATGAAACGCTTTTGAAGCGATTGTCACTTGTCTAGGTCCTCATACATAAGTCCTTCAATTCCTTCATTGACATTCAAAGGGAGAAAGGAGATCATAGTATTTTTACTACACGACTTCACTTACTATTGTCTATGGTTTCTCAAAGTTAGTGATCGGAAGGCGTATAACCTCATCCCAGTGTTAATCAATGTCAAAAACTTGTCAAACATATAAGGATTTTGACGTATTTTTTAGAGCAGCGGTGGCCCAGTGGAAAATATCACGGCTTACCGAGTTTTAGGTCGTAGATTCGAACGCACACAGACACCTTATTAGGTGTGTGTAAATGATTTCATAACCACTGCTCTCAAAATGGGCATTTGAGACATCCACCAACCCACACTGGGCCCGTGTGATGGATCATGACCCTAGTTCCTCTCATAGAGAGGAGGCCAGTGTCCAAGCTTTAGGGAAATTATAGTCTGATTATACTAGGGGTATTTTGTACCAGATTGAAACTACGGCGATTATCACACTGCCACGCATCACGCTGCATGTTGCGTGTCAACGCACCGCACCGCACGCGCGTGGATGCATTTTCTGTGTGTTGGACTGTGCATGTTTTCTATACAAACGGAGATACTTACAAGCAACGTTAGAACACGCATTCATGCGCTACGCTGCGTGGTGCGTGGCAGTGTGTTAATCGTCTAATACATTAAGTCCGCCTTTGTACCTTATTGTGTGCGAGAAGGTTAGGGACCTAACCACAAAAAATTAGACACTTGTAAAACGCGTGTCTAATGTCAGTTTTATGTCAAACTCCTTAAAGAAATGTCATGTTATGTTATTGTCATGTTGAAAGGTGTTTAGGCTGAAGAACTGATAAACACGGTTTTGCGGTAATGTTTAAATAAGTAACGTTCTTATAAAAACTGGAATTGCCCCTCGGTATTGAAATCCGCTGTCAAATCAAACCGTAACTGTTATGATCGGTTAACCGAAATAACAGCCAACCAAACTTGACCAGAGAGTTGACAACATCTAAAATTGGGATGTTTCAAAATAGCCACGACACCGATGCGTTGCGATGACTTCCGGCGCCGGGGCAGTCAACTTCGCCACCACCTTATGTACTGACTTGCTAGTTAATTGATTCAGGCGTGACTTTACGGAAATGCATTATAAAATAGATTAGTCGTTGATGTATTTAGTAAACCATTCCGCTTCACTATTCTTCAAGTCATAAAAAAACCCTGTAAGAAATCGACACGTGTTTCACCTCTCAACGAGGCATCCTCAGGATGACGATTGACCACTCGCAAATTAGAACACGAATTGTTGCCACACCGAGCGCTGGTCGCAGAGAATACAACCCAACCCAACCCTGAAATCGCGAAAAAATAATCAGCAGTTCTCTACATTTATGTTCACATAGTTCGGCAAAATGTAGGGACTCGCGATTTTATGTTTGATCCCATAGTGAAAGTTTTTCATAATGATGAGTACAATGATCCCTTAAGAGGATTAAATTAGCTAGGAAAACTCCGCATACGTCATGGGTATCGATATGCCAGTTTATTTGTTATCGCCACACTTCATAAGCGCAAAGCGACTGGAACAGCAATTTAATCAGGGCATGAAACGCATTCATATACTCCATTATCGTTTAGCTTATCTGCATATTAGTTATCGGTAATAAGTATGCTTAGAGCCGGAACATGTAGGGGTATCATCATAATCAGCCTATAATGTTCCCACTGCTAGGACACAGGCCTCCTCTCTGTGAGAGGGAGCGGGCCGTAATCCACCACGAGGGCCCAGTGCGGGTTGGTAGATGTCACATGTCTTCGAATTTTTGGTTCTAGGATATGCCGGTTTCGTTGCCGGTCACTATGTTTTTCTTACCCGTTTTGAAAGCAGTGGTGATGAAATTATTTACACAAAGTAAAGCGCCTGTCTGGGTTCGAACCTCGACCTATCACTCGTAAGTCGCGGCCGTTACCATCTGGGCCACCACTGCTCTATAGGGGTATATCGTACGTATTACCCTGTCAGTAATGTAAATGGACTGTCTCGCTGGTCCAGTGGGCGCAAGCGCTTATGTTGAGCAAGAGGTCCTGCGTTTGATTCCCGTGTCGGGCAGTGTTATTGGGTTTTTCTATTAGGAATTTCTCAGTAGCAGTCCGGAGTCTGGATTTGTGCCCGTTTCATGACAATAGGCTCGCCCCCTGTTACATGGAACGCAAACATAAACGGCATGATGTGTACTATAGATACACCACTACCCAACCTTTCCGGGAATACTGGCGTGATTTTATGTAAATGGAGAAGTGTGCCTAGATTCTCACAAAGTTCAGATTACTGGACGACTAAATGTCGTAATGGGCAGTTTGGAGTTGTTTACGTGATGAAATATCAAGAAAATGATACTGTATTGTTTTTGCATGTTGCTGGTTTAATATTACAATCAATGCAACTGCGTCAAATAGAGCAGTATAATGCCCATTTTCAATTAATCAATCTGCCTAGCCTTTTCCCAACTATGTTGGGGTCGGCTTCCAGTCTAAACGGATGCAGCTGAATACCATTTTACATGAAGCGACTACCTATCTGACCTTCGCAACCCAGTTACTGGGTAACACGATACCCCTTGGTAAGACCGGTTGTCAGACTTTCGGGCTTCCAACAAAGCGTAACAAACAAACAAGCAAATATAAACAAACTCACTTTTGCATTTATAATATTGTCGTAGTTAGGATGTACAATTGTACAGTATAACTAAACTTATCATAATATGGTGTGTAGTGAATGCTGGGATAATCGTAATTCAAGCTTATCGAGCAAGCGTGACCGTATTAGAATTAAACATAGTATTTAACCTTGATTCTTTCAAGCCATAAATAAGTGCAGACTTGCAAAAAAGCAGCCAAGAGCAAGTCGTAGTCGCACACGAAGGGTTCTGTACCACCGTACAATATTACACTACATATTCGAGCCTGAGCAAAAAAACACCTTTTTCTTGTATAATATTTACTACTGCGCTCCGCGGTTTCACCCGCGTAAGTCTCGATCCCGTGGGTATGTCGGGATAAAAAGTATCCTTGTGTTAATCCAGGTTATAAACGATCTGTTTGCCAAATTTCATCCAAATCCATTCAGCCGTTTTTGCGTGATTGAGTAACAAACATACAAACTCACAAACACACAAACTTTCACATTTATAATATTAGTAGGATAGTAGGATAACTAGCTGTTGCCCGCGACTTTGTCTGCCATCCAGGATGAAAAGTAGCCTATGTCCTTCTCTAGGTCATGGTCTACCCATTGGCCAAATTTCATTCAAATCCATTCAGCCGTTTTAGCGTGAAAGCGTAACAAACAAAAAAACTCACTTTCGCATTTATAATATTAGTTAGGATTATTATTTGTTGTTTTAGCGGTCATAGTAGTACACATACACACTCTGTGAAAACAAGTCTCTATCTATTAAGGCTCGTTTAGACTAGCGCGACGTGTCGCGCGACGCGACTCCTGTAATTGTCTACTGTGTAGTTTTCCCAGAAATTGTTTTCGCGTCGCACTGTCGCACCTTTACGTTTCAGATGATAAAGCCTTGTGAAACATGGACAGCGGAGCCTTAGTAATAGGGCCCCGTTGGCACCATTGTGTACGGAACCCTAAAAAGTACAATATTTTTTTTATATAATCGCGGAAGTACCTACATACACATGCAGTACCACATGGGCAATTTTGCTACAATTTTACCATTAAAATAATGATAAAATCATAGCAAAATTGTCTGCCGTCGACAATGGGCCACTTATCTTGTTATTGTAACTGCAAAAAAATTACCATCTCGCTTTGGTCTTGCATGGGGAGCTGATCAGCTGACCTCCAGTTGATAACCATCTTCATCAAGATAAGAGGAAGACATTAGCATCAGATAAACGAAAACAGGAAGAAAGATGAACATTATGATTATCGCATTCACGCGAAAACGGCTGTACGGATTTGGATTAAATTTGGCATAGGGGTACACCATGACCTGGAATAGGACATAGGATACTTTTTATCCCGATATACCCATGGGATCATTACTTACGCGGGTGAAACCGCGGGGCGCAGCTAGTGGATGATATTTTGTAAAAATTGGCACCCAATAGATAATATAGGATCACTTTCTGTCCAACCCATCGGGGAAACAAAGGCTTGATGCCATGTTATGGAACCCAATTTGCGTCGTAGCATATCAATGGCCATGATCTAGCTAGACGTTAGACGACAACAAACAGATTTACAACATGCAGATAAATGGACAACGTTCAAGACTTTGTCAAAATAAAAGCCATAGCAAATGGGAAATTTGTTATACAACTAGGTGCAGATCATAGTTCCCATCTCGATTGGAATTTAGAACATCATTTCGCCTACTTAACAAAATTATACACAATTTATGTGATGAATTCGTGCAAGATGGTGGAAATATCTTTCGCAACTCTCATAAATATGTGATGAAATACCATAATACCAGATGTGTTCCCATTAAGAATTCAGAAGTGAGTTACACAATCGTGTTTACTAAATAAACTGAAGATATTTCAGCACCGTTAACCATTTCATTTTCTAACTTTCACAGGAGGCGTTTCACAATAATAACTGTTAAGTTACTGACGAAACTCGCATCATGTCTTCGTATTTCATACAGATTTCTATCTTTTACTTCAATTGGTCCGTCATTACTGAGGATTGTGGACCCCTTTAAACGGACAATCTGCCTCCATCGACTCTGGACAAAGTTGTCATCACCACCTGTTGTGCAAATCTCTATAAGCCATCATATTCTAGCCATACCGTCGCTTCTAGTATTTGCAGCTCATCATTGTTATCTACCAGCACTGTGGTAGATTAGATTATGGCCCAGTGGCCTCACACAGAGTGGTCTGTGACCCAGCAGTTGCAACGTTGCTTGTAGGTTGGTTATTATGCATCATTATCATCAGCGTATAGCAGTCCACAGCTGGATGGCTCCATCAAAAAGATCATACACTCAGCAAGATCTGGGTTGACTTCCGAACAGCGCTGGATGTAGTCAAGCATGGTCACATTCGTGATCCACGGAAGGCCCTTCAATGCAGTCCAAAATGAATGAATATTACAATATTGCATGACTCAATAATTCTACGCCTCAATTAATCTGCCTAGCCTTTTCCCAACTACGTTGGGGTCGGTTTCCAGTCTAAACGGATACAGCTGAATACCAGGATTTTTTTCCATGCAACGACTGCCTATCTGACCTCCACAACCCAGTAACTGGGTAATACGATACCCCTTGGAAAGACTGGTTGTCAGTTTCGGGCTTCTGACGACCCGTAACGACTGCCAAAGATACACAAATGACAGCCAGGACCAACGGCTTAACGTGCTTTCCGAGGCACGGAGGAGTCTCGGTATGTAAAGATGGTCACCCATTCACGGAAAGCGTAGCTTAACCTGATGGATCGACCCGTGCGACTGTTATTACTTAGTCACGAGCTGCTCAATAATTCTACGCCTGGAAGACAAGCTTAATAATCCTTATTCTGCATCGATAACCAAACTCCAATTTAATTTCAATATCAAGGCAATTTGAAAATACTGCCACATAATTTATTGTCAATGAAGCTTATCTAGTACTAAATTGACTAGCATTCCATAATATTCACTGTTATCCGGATATAATCCTATCTGATAAGAGGTGTTATCGTCCTGGGAAATTAAGATAGCGAATTGGATTAGATAAGGAATACTGAACTATGTTTCTGTTGCGGTGTCGCCTGTGAAATTACGTTTATCAGGTGACAGATCTTTACTTAGTTCCGTGTAGGCGATAAAGAATCCGATCCAATAAATTATATGAGTATTTTATTGAAACACGAGATATCAATGTGCGGTTTTTTGGTGTGTACCATCTTTCCTCTCGGTTTCCTGCAATCTGTGTGTGCGATTTCGTGTAAAGGGACGGAAGTGTGTAACAGGAACTCTGGGAAGCGCGCGCTATTTGATTTGAGCAATGAGCTCGCGCGGTGAGAGAGTTGGCCGTCAGGTGGTACCAACCCATTTTCCGAGAAGTTGGTACGGTCAGCCAAGAATGTCAGCTGTTACACATCATAAATATGTGACTGCTGCAAGCCTCACTCGTTTTTTTAAAGTCAAACACCACTTCTAAAAGTAGAAGCCCTAAAATTGCTCTTACCCATTTACCACAATAGATTTTTACTCTGATAGTACGGTTTCTCTTGGAACCATATCAGCAGTTTCAAAGGTGACAAGGCCTATACAGGGTGTAAGGGTAAACACCGTTGTCACTCAAACCATGGGTAGTTGACAAAATATAAAAAGAAATGACCGAGTAACAACAAAAAAAACGTCATTTTCATTAAAAAGATTTTTTAAAGTTTCTATCCGACACCGTGCTCGCGTGCGAAACAGCTGACTGACTGAGGGAGGGGTCGCGCTCGCGGCCGGTCAGGTCAAGTCCCGCACCCCCCACCCGTGTTGAGACGCAAGTTCGTTGCCCTAGCTAATAGGGTGAAAGGGTGAAATAATCTTGTGGTAAAATGTAATTAAAAAATAAAAGTCCTTATTTTCCATTGATTTTACGTTCTATAAATGACACCAAACCACTGGTTTCAAGGATAACGGTGTTTACCCTAACAGCCTGTATAACCCAACACACAAATAGCCTGTAAACATTGGGTAGGCTTCACAAAAGGTTTAAAGAATGAGAAGAGGGTCTGACTGGCCGGCCTTACCATACCGGACCTTACCATAGACATTGCAGCGAACATACTTTAAAAACACTGGTGTCCACCCGCAACAGGTTATCTTAAAATCCAGCGGGTAATGGCGTAACACACATAAAATTACAATTGATCGCAATAGGTTTCATTTTGACAGTTCACGCACGTTCATTGCGTTATTTACGTTGTTGAACAGATTATTTTTTCAAACGTATGAGCAATGGATTAGTAATATCCTAAATCCTCTCGGATTTTGATTGAAAGGGAGTTACGAAATTATGATGCAGGTGTTGCGGCGAAACCAGGAGTCAAGGCTAATTGTCATGATTCCAAGATAGCAGTATAGGATGAGTTGTCACCACACAAACAGACGGACATCATTTTGCAGTAAAAACTAACACAGCTGATAACGTCGAGATAATCTCGACCGCTATCAATGTCAGTGTAGTTTAGTGACATTTCCTCATATTTGGGCGATTACGTTTGCTTGAGTAATTGCGTAATATGAAATAAAAAGTGAAATTAATGACTGCACATTACATTCTGATGGCAGTTTTACTGGTTTTCCATAATTATTTTGCAATGAAGGATGATATTATGGTATCGCTAATAGCAAAGGTGGGGGCTCGGTCTTTTTAGAGGTAACGGTGCCCCGTTCATTTGCAGATGGTGATAACCGGGGAGGTTTTGATGGGATAAAAATGCCACACTCCCCGGTCTTATCCCCAAAGGACGGGAGTCTGTAGAAGGCTCCCTCGAAAAAAAAAAAAGATACCGTGATGTTATAATTAAGTAATAAATCAGCCTAGCCTTTTCCCAATTATATTGGGGTCGGCTTCCAGTCTAACCGGATGCAGCTGAATACCAGTATTTTACATGGAGCAACTGCCTATCTGACCTCCACAACCCAGTGCCTAACTGGGTAAGATTGGTTGTCAGACTTTCGGGCTTCTGACGACCCGTAAGAACTGTCAAAGATCAACGAATGACAGCCGGGACCAACGGCTTATCGTGCTTTCCGAAGCACGGAGGAGTCTCGGTATGTAAAGATGGTCACCCATCCTCAGACCAACCCCGGCAAGCGTAGCTTAACCTGATGGATCGACCCATGCGGCTGTTATTACTTAGCCACGAGCTAATAAAGTAATATGTTTATGATTCATAGTTTCGTAGGCCAAATATGAAGTTTCCTGGCCAAAATTTAATTTATATGCTGGTGATAGCATTCTTATCATGAGCATTAATTTTTAACGATTTTTCGTCGGTAAGTACGTGGATTAAATTCTTTAGAGTTTCTGAAAGATTTATTACGGCTCCATGGATTTAATTTTTTTCAACAGTAGGTTCAGAAACGTATGACGTCCTTTTTTACAAACTTTATATTAGCTTGCTCTGTTCGTATGTGTTTTTTAACAGCAATTTTCTCACTTTTATCAAGTTTTTGTAACGGACGAAGTTTATTGTAACTTTCCGTTAAGACTCGTTCAGACTGGCGCCATATCGCGGGCGCTACAGGCAGCGAGACTCTTGTAGCGCCCGCGATATCGCGCCAGTCTGTACTAGGTTGATGACGATACCTTCAAATATTACTTTAAAAAATTACAAGCTTGAAGATTATAAATAAAATCATCAGTATTGAAGATGAAGATTAAAGAAAACATTATTGTCATTATCTTTGTAATAGTCATATTCCAATTACATTTTTACGATCAGTTTCATAAACAACAAGTAATAATCTTCAACTATGTAATAAAATAATTCTTCACAGAATGTAGTACCTGTCATCATAGCATGTTAATAGGTTTAATAAATGATTTAATTGTACCATTGAGAACATGTCACCTACAATCTATCTAATTATACCTAAGCATTTATGTAGAACTTGTCTGTAGAAATTAAACCGACTTCAAATAAAGGGAGATTGGTCGGAATTTGGTCCTTATTTTTGAAGATTGAAAAGTAATTTTGAATGATTCCCTTTATGTCAATTCTCATTATGTCGATTCTTAAAATAGTCTTAATTATAATTATTGAAATAATCAACATCGCCATCGAAAATAAAAAAAACATATATTTTCGAGACCTATTGATGATTTAAATGTTTATAATTTAGTAGGCAGCATAGAACAGCGCTGACATTTGTAAACAAATGTAAGAAGTTTTGGTTTTGCGAGCTACATTGATGGAATCACCTTAACAATAATTTTTGGCGATTATTTAATAAGTATTGAATAAGCCTATGTTTTCTGGGGACTTTTACAAACTGATATAAACAAAAAGAAATCAGCCTAATAATGAAATCTTTACATTCATAGGTATTGTTGTAAATCCAGATTATCGATAGAAAGTCACATGATTTTGATATATTCCCTTCCGACAGCTGATAAAGATTATCTTTCGTAGATTAATGACGAGGCGCCAAATAGTACTGTACTACTTACTAGTCATGTCAATTACATTGACAAAAAAGGTTTCTACTAAAACCTTTTTCGTTTCCTGGTCTGAGCCATCCATCTTTTATTTTTGACATTCATAAACGGATTGTTTTTACCCAACTGCCCCAGAAGGAGGGTAATGTTTTTCGCGATTATGTATGTATTTTGTATGCTTGATGGATTTTAAAAAAAGAGGTGTCGTTAGGTTCGTTTTAACTGTGGGAGTGACATAGGCTATATTTTTTTATATATTTCATCTGCAAATTCAGAAAAAAATGAGGGGGAATGTTATTTAAAAAATAAATTACAACAATATTGGTATCAAATAAAAGCTAGTAATGAGTTAATTACAAATATATATATATATTAATAAAACTAAAAAAGCTTAAAAAAAACTTGTTTTTCTCTTTTCGATTTTGGTTTTTGCAGTCGGGTTTTTTTTTTTTTTAAATAATTTGTTTTATTTATTGGTGTCCTAAATTCTCCAGACGGACAAACAATGAATTCGGCATCGTCCTTTGATCCGATTTATGGTTCTGCAAAGCTATTCACAACCATTCGACAGGCTTCCGAGTCGAAAATGACACATTTCGGTAACCTGCACCCTAATTGCGTAACACACTTTCAATCAGAATGCAAGGGTTTTGAAGGAAATTCCTAAACTAATGCTTCATAGGTTTGAAAAATTCGTCTGCTCAACAACGTAAATAACGCAATGAACGTGGCTAAACTGTCAAAAAAAAAAAGGAATTGCGATCAATTGTCATTTTATGTGTGTTATGCAATTACCCTACTGATTTGCCTGGTCCCCGACCGCAAATAGTCGTCGGAAGAATAATCGGTAATCTATGGGATAGTGGGATTCGGATTTGTGAAAATCCTTTAGAGGGCTTCTTCAATAACTTAAAATGATGTTCGACTAGGCACGGAAACGTATCGGTTTTGATCAGATTTTTGGGAAAGCGAATTTTAAATCATGAAACATTCAAAATAATTGATCTGTCAATTGAAAACGATTGCTGAATATGCAGAAACGGCAGCGAAAATAAGTCTTCTAAGTTTTTAAATACGCCACTATAACAGGACCTAATGCGTTTCATTCCTTATGTATACAAAACCATTCAAGATTTTTATGACCACTATTTAGAATATCGACCAGACATAATATTTATGAAGCAAGACAAGACTATCATCAACTGGAACAAGAGGAATATACTTACGATGTTCATGAAATATATGTGGCAGTTAAAAAGTCACATAAAATAACGCTAAGCACGTAAACTGTTTATGTTAAGATAAGTTTTGCATAATCTCTGAATACTATAGTAACGTAACATTGATAACTGATAAGATATTGTTATTTAATAGTGATATTGAAATATCTTTGCATTCAATTAGATTAGAGTTTTCTAGTTAGCCTTGTGATATTGGTAGGAAGTAGGCACTTTAGTTCAAGGATTTTGTCAGCAGGTCTTCAAAAGGCACAAGGCTGAATATGGGCATCTGGATCTAATAGATGTTTTGTGATTAATTGATTTTCCATCAAATTACAAAAGTAGGCAACACAGCCGTCAAATTTAAATGGAACTGGGCATGCCACATCTGCCGTATGTTGTATCAGAATTAGGCAAAAGTAGCCACAGATTGGATTCCAAAGAACAGGAACCGGCGACGCGGTATGCCCAAAAAGAGATAGCGTGACGGGTTGGACTCATAACTAAAGGATTGGGCTCTAATTGCAAAAGAGAGAGAGAAACATGGAAAGACGGAAGGGAGGCCTTTGCCCTGTAGAAAGTCTCAACAGACTCAATCATTTTCATAGCTATTGAAACTTCGTTAGTCGCCAATGCTCTGCTCAGAATCTGGTACTAAATTCTCACAAGTTGAGTCCAGTATGATAATTTTTGTAACTAGATCTACAGATAAAGAAGATTCACGAATACATAATCCTTCGAATCAAGTTATACAAGTAACATTATTCATGAAGGTTATTTCCGCATTTAATTCTTATATTCAACAGCATTTAGGTAGAATGGAAGATTAGAAGCCAACCCTTAATAAAGTGCGAGGAAGACAATGATGATGGAGTGATGTCGTTACAGACGAAATGGTTGAAATAGGTCGATCACGGTAGACCTTCTTCAATTCAAGCAATTCCAATGAGTTTGAAGCTATGAACTTTGATTATGGTAATATAGTGGCTGGACGTCGTGACAGCCCGAAAATCACGAGAGGGAGATGTCTAAATATCAAAGTCAACTATACAGCCTAACAACGAAATTAGGAGCAGCCTAATTCGAGCAGCTGAAACACTGCCACAAGAATCATGTTTGTATTTATAGAAAGCAAAAGAATTATAGAAACCAAAAATCTCTTGGTACGAAAAAGAGAAAAACAAAATAAAGTACATATTTTATTTCTCACAGTAAACAATAACGGAAACCGAAGAAACCCATATTAGTTAAAGTACGATAACAATTTGCGAGTGTACCGAATGGCATTAGGTAACGGTTTGTTGATTATAATCAACGCTACGGCATGGACACGCTCGCGTACCAAGCGTACTCCATGTAAACAGGGCATAGAATCAATATTACTATTATGTTGGAGATTGGAATGAAGCAGCCAGCAGCTAGCAGCGAGCAAGGAGATTCCTATCCCTACCTGTCGGTACAAAGTTACCTGAAGAAAGGAAGCTACAGAAGGCCAGAGGATCAGGTGTTTTTGTCCACAAAAATCCAGTAGAGAACAGTCTTCAAAGCAAGAGTGAACCGACATCTGGGCACACTCGTTCCATCGCTGCATTGTAGACCTCATACATCAGGTGAGACCGAGGTCAAGCAACAATAAGAACCAATCACGAAAAAAAAAAAAAAACCAACAACCTCAAGAAATAACTATACTAGAAGGGGAAGACGGAGATCTAAGTGTTACTACTGGATTTAGACCTGAAGTTGAGAAGTTTCTGATTGCAGAACCAGATGAACAGAACATATGCGCAACAGAATTTTCGAAGGACGTTTGTAACAAAACTATTAAGTCACAACGACACACGGTCAGCACAAGCAGCTCTAGATTTGATGCAAAAGACGAAGAACATTTTATTAATGAATAAAGTGGAACACGTTTTTATTTAGCAGTAACCTAATACTGTCTAAATGACGACTGAAAAAGACAAACAGTTAATAAACACATTGCAATTAACACCAGCTTATATTACAAGGGAAGAAACAATCATGATGATCATGACTTGTTTGTATGAACTAGATAAACGTTAGTAAAGATAGCATTCATAGCATATACCTTCTTTTAATTATCTTGATCTCAATTCAAAGTGGAACAGATGGCAAATAAAAATCTAATTCTTTCAAATGAGAACTCTTTGTTGTTGTTTTGAGAACCTAATTTGTTTAGTCTCGATTGTAACGCATTGATTTCTATTTTGGTTAATTGGATTCAATTATTTAAATAGGTACTTTGGAGATGAGTCAGCATACTAATGTTTTTGGCAATGCTACCTGCATGATCTGCTGCAGTAAATAGGTTGTGGAGGTCAGATAGGCAGTCGCTCCATATAGAATTGTAGAATAATTGTATCCTGCTGCATTCGGTTAGATTGGAAGCTGACACTAACATAGTTGAGAAAGGGCTAGCAGATAATGATGATGCTCGTGTTTGACCGCTCTCAAGTGATAATACTGTTGACGAAGGTAAAGTTACCTAATCATTCGTGACTTTGAAGATTTGTTATGTAGTCATTATTATATGCTAATTAACTTTAGTAGATAGGTACTAGACTGACAAGTGACAAATCATTTAGAATATTATTGGAAAAACCTCTGAAACTAAGACAGAGCGAAGTCAATGTAACGTAGAGCCGACATCCAATATTTGTGGTTAACGAAAAGTATGTAAAAACAATTACGAAGTTTTATTTGTTAAATGAAGATAAGGTTATCACATTGTTGACGGATGCTATAATACAGTCGGATGGATGGAGGATGTCTCAAGGTGTGGTTTCAAGTTCAAATGAGTAATTTTAATTAGGAGACAAATTACAAAGAGAACAAGGAAATGATAGCATTTTGAGGGAGAAATATTGTTGCGATGTTGTTGTTGAGACGGCCTGATTCGGCACAGTTGTGCGGCAAAATTGAAAAGCCGCTCGGCTTAGCTTGGATTGTGCTGAGTCGACCCGACCATGAATAAGCGAGGGTAGATGCTGAACGAAGTTTGATGATCGGCACGACCTGAATGAAATTCGAATATGTCTAGCAATTGCTTCGGGTCGGCTTTGTTGACCCGAAAATGTGTAGCACCCCTATGATGAATTAATTGGAATAATAATAAACTGATCAAATAATAAATTTAAAGAATGCTGGATTAGCTGATATCTGAATTCGATTACTAATACGGGTAATCGTTTCATCAAACTTAGCAAAAGGATTAACTGACGGAGAGCCTACAGCTTGAACTGTAAGGATCACGCTTAAGCCCCGTGGAACAATGTTAAGAGGATGACCAGAACTGTTTACTTCTTCGTCCTCATCGTGTCGATTACACGACAGTGTATTCAATTTTGTTGGTCCAAAACTTCGCCACTTCCACGATATCGTCGGTCACAACAGCAGAGGTCGCTAAAGCTGCATTTTGCTTGCATTTTTTTGGGGCACGCAAATCAGGCTAGGATTTGGGACATAGTTTGTGCTGCAGCTCCACATCCTCATTCTGCTGCCGTACCGTTGAGATAGCCCCCACCTTGCGAGGTTGTAGTTCCATCTTCCCGCTTGGGTCTGGAGGCGGAGACTTCCAAATGAGCTAACATATAAGCCGCTATTTAAAAAACCGTGGAAGTTTAGAGGGTTTGAGGGATATCTTGACAAATGCAGAGCCCCATTTTCAAAGGTTCAGAAAACACGTCAGAAGGTCGTTCAAGAAATCCTAAGCAAAGAAGTGCGTATACATGTATTGAGTGAATGAGCCTATAAAACTAAATATGTAAGCTATTAAGGTGGTGACAGGTGGCCACTTGATCGCCTACGACCATTTCAATGGGTCGTTTCCCGTTGTTGAATACTGCACTTTGAATGAGGTGATAAATAGAGCATTTCAATTTTATGAAGAGGTGTAATCGTTGGTTGGATGATTATAACCACAATCTTCCACCCAACGATTCCTCTCCTCTCTTGGTGATGAATATTAACAAGTTGTGTGATGTGATGACATCCCACAACTTGTTAAATGTTCATCACCATTTCAGCCCTTATCTTGTTGTTTGAGGTCGGCGCAATTTGTATTTTTCTTCCATACTTTTCTATTATATCTCGGTAGCCACTCCTTTTCTAGCGATATCATCTTCCACACCGTCCATCCATCACCATGTATCCTTTTCTATCATACCTTTCCCTTTATATTCTCCAAACACATCTTTTACTACTCTCCTTATACAGTCTACCATCTCTTTCCAGCATTCATTTACAGATTCAAATCTTGTCAACATTATGGAACGCAAATAAAGATATGAATATGAACTGGAAACCTCGGGTCAAATTTTAGTTCCATTGCCCTTCGGGCATTTCTGGTCATAGAGATTTTGAGAGGTCAACATTATCATTTCCAACTATGTTGGGGTCAGCTTCCAGTTTAACCTATTCCAGCTGAATACCAGTATTTTATATGGAGCGACTTAAGAGATTCTGAGAGGTGTGATATCAAAATCGAAATATCCTAAGTATTAACATTCTTCAGATACTTTTATAAGCAGTAGATGGTCAAGATTTCTGCAGTCTTACCAAGCAAGGGGTATCGTGTTACCCAGAAACTGAGCTGTGAAGGTCAGATAGGCAGTCGCTCCATGTAAACTGGTATTCAGCTGCATCCGGTTATACTGAAAGCCGACCATAGTTGGGAAAAGGCAAGGCAGATTGATTGGTCTAGATTTATGTTTATGCCCTATTATTCAAAAGTCAGTGTAGCTGACCATAAAACGTAGGAATTTTATAATAATTTGTTTACTTAAGTAACGGAACCAATTAGAAGAAATAGGTTACTAGAGTAAGCACTCTAGTAACCTATTTCTTCTAATTGGTTTCTTCTATTGGTAAGCGATAAGCTAACCTGCGTTTGCGCAACCTTAGACAAATAACACTTTAACATACTTAATAATTATATTATTATTGCATGATACATAAAACTGTTTGGTGTGTTGTGTTCGTGGCGTGACAATGTAGACGTGTTTTTGTAACATGATCATATTGATCATAGACAAACAAAACTAAGCTAACTCAATGACAGCCTCAAGGACCACCGGTTTAACGTGCTTTCCGAGACACGGAGGGTCTCGATATATAATGGATGGTAACCCATCCACCGACTGACCTCGGCAAGCGTAGCTTAACCTTCAATTGAGCCGTGCGGCTGTTATTATTTAGTCATGAGCTGACGAGCCCCTCGAGCGCATAAGCGCCTGTGAGATTCTCCACAGTTTAATTGTACTGACTCCCGTCGTGTTCGAGTGACGAACATGGCGCGACTCAGTACAATTGAATTACTGCGGTTCCGCTGCTATGGTTTCGCGGCGGAGGTGTGCTACCGGCGTTAAGTACCCTAGACCTAAAATGTTCTCTAAGTACCCACTTATCGCTTCAAGTTTACAATCCTACTTAAATAAGTATAATATTTCGATAGCACTTAGATTAAATAGGCGATTTTCAAGATTATACCATGACAATCCCGTAGGTAGGCAACTCGAGTGTGAATTTGTTTCTGCCCAATGATGCAAGACTCCCGCAGACAGGCGCGACGCGACGCAACGAACAATGTCGTGAAGTTTCATAGAAATTGTTTCACCAAAGCTTCATCACGCCGTCGCGTTGCGCCTGTCTGCCTTATTGATGAGTTAAAATCTCAATTCAATATAATTATGATGCGATGGGTACTTATTCATTAAACGAACCTTGATTACAGTTGCAAGTACTTTTTATAGCTTTTTAGGGTTCTGTACCAAAAGGGTGCCAACGGGACCCTGTTACTAAGGCTCCTCTGTCCGTCCGTCTTTCTGTCGCAGGGCTCTATCTTTTGCACCGCAATAGGTAGACACTTGACATTTTCACAGGTGGTTTACTACTATGGCCGATAACAACAAATATTTTTTTAATTAATAATTAAATTATTAATATTAATTAAATTAAATTAAAGGGGTCCTCCTTTAATTTAATTTTACACGTAAAAGAAACGTGTTTTTTTTACTAATGCATTAAAACAAAAATGTACTTAGTGTTAAATAAGCGGGAGGGGATAAGTTGGCACTTACCCCCCGTAAGTGCCAACTTATTTATTTATTTATTCCAATACAAAACTTACAGAGAGATTGAACATGAGGTTCTGGGTTCGATTCTGGGGCAAAGTGTTATTGGGTTTTTCCATTAGGCATTTCTCAGTAGCAGCCGGGAGTCTAGGTTTGTGCCTGGTTGATGGAAATTGGCTCACCTCTATTACATGGGACTTAAAAGATAACTGGCGAAATGTTGGTGTACTATAGTTATTTTACTGTGTGTACATAAATAAATAAGTAAGTGCCAACTTATTTATTTATTTTATTATTTATGTACACACAGTAAAATACAAAGAGATACGACATAATTATGATATGGGTACAAAGGTATTTATAGACACGTAGGTTATGGATCTTTGGTCTGAAATAAAGATTTATTTATTTAACTATTGCACGGTGGTACGGTGGTCCGACTCGCACTGAGCCGCTTTTTTATAGTTTTTTGTTACTATACTGTTGATCTCTGTACAGTCATGTTTTCTTGAAGAACAATAACACTCAAATTCATATGAGGTGTAGGTTACATAATAAGTTATAATAATACACATTATTACAACAATAAAATACAACACTAAGAAATATTTTACTACTCAGACATAAAATGATTTATTTATCTAATGTGTCTAGCATAATTGTTGTTTCCCGTGTCTGTACATATAAATTCTAAATTTTTATGTTTTGCTTCATTCCTTAGTACTTAGGCATAATAAAACAATATGTTCAATACTTTGCTGCTCTCAAAACGGTGAAGGAAAACATCGTGAGGAAACCGGCATGTTCTAGAACCAAAAATTCTAAGACATTGACATCTACCAACCCGCACTAGGCCCGCGTGTTAGAATACAGCCCACACTCTCTCGAAGAGAGGAGGCCTGTGTCCCAGCAATGGGAATATCAAGCTGATATATGCATAATTAAGCTTATGCAATACCTACTTTATCTCTCTATAATAGGTACTCAATTTGAGCAAAATTAAAAGCATATTTCATACATTTAAGTAATTGGGTAACTAAGCAGGCAGCTCAGTTGCCATACTTCTCCGAAACGGCTTGACCGATTTTTATGAAATTTTATATGTATATACAGTAGGTCTGAGAATGGGTCGTAATCTATTTTTCATACCCCTAAGTGATAGGTAGGGTAGGTAGGGATTTTTTCGCTGTTTCGGACTTTAAATATTCATTAGTTTACCCCCAGAAAGAATGCCAATGGTGCCGATTCTCTTGTCACAAAATTCTGTAAACTAAACTAAAAATCACAAAAATTTAGTTTAGTCCTGTCAAACGATCAAACTCATTCTGAAATAGACTTTAAATGACACCCCTAATTCTCAACATGTTGGTAATGATTTTTTATTTTTTTTCGTTATTTTCCATACAAAAACTGAAAAATTCCATTAAAAACACGTCGAGGCTGCCGTGCATGAGCGCCTCTGGCTCTAAAAAAAAAAACTGGGTAGGGAAAACAAGTACCAAGTGGAGGCGCGCGGTTGTCAAATTCGATTTTAGTTGTGTCAAAATAAGTTTTAAAAGAGAATTTATTTGGCAGAATAGCTCCAAGATTCCCATAGTCAAAAGTAAGGAATTTTAGAGATAGTTTAGTTAGTTTAGTTCGGTGTACAAGAGAATCGGCACCAATGAATCCAATTTTAACCTTTTGAATACAAAACTTATAGAGAGATTGAACTTGAGGTTCTGGGTTCGATTCTGGGGCAAAGCGTTATTGGGTTTTTCCATTAGGCATTTCTCAGTAGCAGCCGGGAGTCTAGGTTTGTGCCTGGTTGATGGAAATAGGCTCACCTCTATTATAAGGACTTAAAAGATAACTGGCGAAATGTTGGTGTGGTATAGATACCTATACCTACAACTCTGCCTAAGCATTCGGGAATTACAGGCGTGATTTTATGTTATGTTATGTACTATGTATAATTTATTACAATGTATTGGATTGCGGGGAATTATGAATGAACGGCCACATTACTGATAATACTGTAGTGTAGGTATTATAAACAAAACCTACTATGAAGTAAGTAGTCAGTACTTCTACACTACAATAATGTCAATATTACGATATTTCTGCAGCTGTTAATAATTAATATTACTACTTATAAGTTATCATTGTTTTAATAAATGTCATAATTATTATTTGTTAAATGTCTTTCAACTTTCTCAGGACCCTGGGGTCCCGGACCTTTGGAAGGCGTACGAGGGGCCGAAGCCAACTCATAGAGGCCTGATAGATTTTTAATTAAATGGGGCCCCAACCGACGATTATCCCTGTTCGCACTATGCAAGGGCACCCAAGGACAACCCCTGGTTGGTGTAGTACTATTGCAGGATATGGAAACAAAACAATGATATTGAACTATGGATTTGGGTGGCTAAAGTGGACTGGTAACTTGGAACTATGTTTGACATGTAAAAGTGTTTGTACAAACCTATACCCCATTTGAAATAAGATTAGACATAAAAACAAACCCTTTTACAGTCCGTTCAACCGATTTTGACTTCTGTACCGTAGGCGTATATGGATAGCAAGGAAAGCAAAAAAAGTTACACAATACCAACTATCTACTGCGGCTGCCATTTGTCATGCCAACGCAATAGAATTCAAAATCGGTTGAACGGAATGTAAAAAAGGCTTATCTATACGTCTAATCTTATTTCAAATGGAGTATACTTACAGAAATAAATCATTTATGGAAGGACTATGGCCCCTGCCTGACCAACGTTTCAGATCATAATTATTATTATTATCTGAGATAGTTCTTGTTTCTAATGTTATTCAAATATGTAATAACATCATGATGTTAGTTTATCTTCACAGACAAGGGTTTATTATATCTTTCTGTGTCTTGAAACGTGCCTTTTTATGTCCATAGTCTGTTTAAACATAGAGATAGACACAAATGGGTGTACTACCAAGATGACCACTAATATGTAGAGAAGTATGGAAGACAAAGATATGTGGTGCTGACCCCAAATAAATTAGGATAAGGGCAGGAAAATCATGATGGCTAAGATTATCAATAAAAGCCTGTTTTTACAGTAATCTCAGCGAGAGCCAGTTTAGGTCCTCATTCAGGGGTCGTTCTTATTTGAGTGCAAAAAAAGGGTTCCATTATATTTATGTTTACTTTAAAAGTTCAGTTTCGTTTTGTTGAACTTAATTGAACTGTCAAGGTGATCTCGAGACGCAGCTAAGTTTTTGTAGTAGGACGGGGTTTGATAAAAAAAAATGCTTTGGTACTTACTTTTAATATAATATACCTACTCTATAAGTGTACTGTACTGTTAATATAATCTTTATGTTTTGCAAGTCTTATTTTGTCAACATTGGATCATTGGGACAAACATTGGATTTGGGAGGGTCAATCAGTAAATAGTTAAATACTTTAATAATATATGTTTTGTTTTGTTTGAGGAGCTCGTGGCTAAGTAATAACAGCCGCACGGTTCGATCAATTAGGTTAAGCTACGCTTGTCGCGGTCGGTCCGTGGATGGGTGACCTTCTTTACATAAGTTCCCTCCGTGCCTCGGAAAACTTGTTAAGCCATTGGTCCCGGCTGTCATTTGTAGATCTTTGACAGTTGTTACGGGTCGTCAGAAGCCCGAAAGTCTGACAACCAATCTTACCAAGGGGTATCCTATTGCCCAGTTAGGTACTGGGTTGTGGAGATCAGACAGGCAGTCACTCCGTGTAAAATACCGATATTCAGCTGCATCCGGTTAGACTGGAAGCCGAACCCAACATAGTTGGGAAAAGGCTGGGCAGATGATGATGGCAGGAGATGATGATGAGCCTGTAGACTTCGCATAGATGGCCTGAAACACAGGTTTGAATTAACCTAGTTCGGGCGGGTCGCTACCTAACATTGCAATTCCGAACCATCATTACTTGCATCTGTTCTAACATATTTTAGTTTTAGTTTATCTTATTTTTTTAGGCACGATCATTATTATTTTTGGGAAATTCTACTGTTGACTAAGTGTACACTTTTTGTAACGTTTTTATTCAATAAATATTATTATTATTATTATTATTATTATTATATATAGATATCCCTCAAACTGATACCTATGTAAGCGGGCTGGCCCAAGCGTCCAGTCTAAAATATCATATTCTTGATTCACATTCGCTGACGACATTTCATTGATGATGTTCATGTCCCATGTAATACAATATATCGTACAAATCAAGCCAAAAATAAAACTGAGTGGGTTCCAGCTAAGAAACAGTCATCCTATTTAGCATTTCATTAAGTCATAACGGGGAATCTTACTGGAATAAATTATATTGACAGTAGCAAAGCCATAAGTGCAGTACATTGATGGACATAGGGCTTAAATGAAGGCTAGGATACCAGTGGGCGTTTACCTCTTATTAAAATCCGCTTTAAATCTTCGGTGTCCAAAATAGTAGAACCTAAAGTTTTTATTTGTTTCCTTTTTTTATTAATTGTTTCTTTTTTACTTGTAGTTACGTTGTGTTGTGTGCCCTGTCTGTGCTAAATAAATGTATTTTCTTTCTTTCTTATTTATTTATTTAAACTTTTCGCACTAAAAAAAAAAAGGTACAAAGGCGGACTTAATGCCTTAGGCATTCTCTACCAGTTTTTTGATTTTTGATTTGATTGATTTGATTTGATTTAATTTCTTAGTGGTATGTTAGGTATTATTGGTGTTAAGAATAATTTATTTCCTAAAAATATAAGATGTACCAGATGTAAAAATTGGTGGTTTAGTTTATCCATATTTTACAGCAGGTTTCTCCAAATTTTGCCTGTTTAGGCCATTCAAATTCTTTTTTCATTAATAATACCTACTTAGGTATTTATTTTAGTTTTCTGATATAAATTACAAGCAATATTTACTTGTAAAATCCAAACTTTAAAGTATTGAGCAAACTTTGAATTAGCTCCAAGGCACTAATTGATGGTATTGGAACTCTTACCTGAACTTATTAACCTTGCAATTCTTGTTACTTTCAACAAATCTAATAGTATGTTCTGTTCTGAAACTAGGCTTGAAGTTGCTGTTTTTTCTCCTCAGTTGAGAGGGCAGTCTTTGTAATTTTAATGTTCAAAAGTATGTCCGTGGAATTTCTTGCCCATTCTTCTCCTTATGTAGCTACTATGCTCTGGAATGGGAAACTAGCTTCATCTTTCTGAATGACCGACCTCTTGAAAAATCGAAAGTTAAATTAACATTATATAAATCTAGCTTTTGCCCGCGGTTTTATCGGTTTGAAAGTTGGAAGTTATCCCACGGGAACATACTACTGCAATAAAAAGTATACTATGTCCTAACTCAGGTCATGTTCTACCTGTGTGCCAAATTTGATTGAAATTAGTTTAGCTGTTAAGGTGCGAAAAGGTAACAAACAAACAGGCTTACTTTCGCATTTAGAAAGAAATATGGAAGTAAGGATGATATAAAGCAGAAGGAACACAGTAAAATATAGTGTATTCACGTACCTAAAGAAAGTATTCATAATGACGAATGAATATTTAATAGGTCAAGTTGCACAAGAGCTCACCTGCATAATGGCTGCAGTATTACATTTTACTCGACAGTGCAATGGAGGTAATAATTGTGAGGATATATCAAGAATGTTATTAATTTTCGTTTGTTTTCTAATTTTGTCTGGAATTTGGATGTATACTGGAAAAATTCACTTTTTCCTATTTTAGGAAGGAAGTAAGTAAGTAATTAAAAACACCATACATAGAAATATGTATGGTGTTTTTAATTAGGACAGTTATGACATGTAGTTTTATTTCTATCAAATACTTAATAATAATTATAATAGGGTACTAATTAAAATAATTATCTAGGTATATTAAAATGGTTATCCCTGGAAAATATATGTTGAATATAAATATGAATAGAATCGATAATATTTATTTGCAATGACTGGTATGGTAGGTACCTATGAATACTTAGGTCATAGAAGTAATTTCTAAGTTGAAAACTTTTGTGATCATTGATCATTTTACTTAATCGTTTTGTTGATAGGTAAATTAACACTAAACCTACATAGCACCTAAGAATATAATTCTCGTCTTAAGAGTTGCAAATTACAGTACAGTAGCACTGTACAAGTATCAAAATAAACTGGTACAATTTATAAACAAACTTCTGTCCAGCACAATCCATGAAAGAAACCTCGGTTAAATTCCTGTTATGCTGTCTGCACACGCACAGACGGCCTAGAACGGACTCTTTGAATAGGACCTATGGGAAGACAACTTAAAGTAATTTCTAGAAAATAGAAAGTGGCACTTACCAACGTATTCTGGTATCCAAGCCCGGACTCCTCATCCGACGTCTCCTCCTTGCTGTTTGAGTGTGACAGCTTCATTATCACGAAAGAGTTCTAAACTTTAACACAGAAAATTGAAATATCAAAACAATGCGAACACAGCGGTTCGCCGCGTTTCGCAACTTTTTTTTTCTAAATATACAACAGTGGCAAAGAATCACAGTGTCCGGCGGTGTTCGGCCATCTCCCCGCTACACGTACAACCAACGTACTAGTGTAATAAGATTATATGTAATTGAATAAAAGCAATTTCAGGCAAATTGCTCGCGTACCGGCATATAAGTTTAGCACACGTTCAAACCGAACGTCATCGACTGACCGACTGACAAGTTGACAAAAAGTTGACAAGTGACAGTGCACATTCAAAAGATTGGAATGGCGACCATGAACTTGAACTCTAATGTTAAATAACTATGTATTTATTTGAGACCGTATCTAATTTTCACTTTCAACTTTAATTTATATTTGGCAGTAAGCAAGTAAAGTCTTGTTTATTTTAATTCAGTGACACAGGCAGAGCGCGAGAGACATGCAAACGTCATGATATTCCGAACGCAACTAATCTCTTGATTTATCAACGTTCCGTTCCGCATGTGATTGATGTTTATTTAGCTTCTTATGTAGCACTCATGCATGATAAATGCTTTTATCAGATTAATTTGCGAAAAACATGTGACTCTATTACTTCTGTTTATCTGATACAACTATCAAAAACACATCTGAAATATTATGAATTTGCATCACATACGACTTACGAGCACAGACAAAAATGCGAGGCTTAAAATAGTGGGATTTATTATTTCATGCGAAATCCACCGGAACACTTAATAATTGTACAATATGCGCTCATAGTTATGTAGGTGTAGAAAGGAAACAAACGACGCCGAGCCACAGTCGTTGTAAAACGTTTAAAAACAAAAGATATTCATCCCATTGTTATTGAGACTTGTGTTTGGTTGACAATTAGCCACACAATAATTATTGTAATATATTTGAAGTCGTCGTTGTTACAGTAGGCAGCATTTATGAAAACTTACACGGGTAACATGGTAGGTACCTAACTATGGCTGGTAATTTGTATGGCAGCTGTTCTTTAATTTGCCCATTACGGCGCCTGACGGTTGTAACAATATGTAAGCCTAATTACTTTGCTAATTACCTTTTGCAACTCAATAGCAATCGAGTCTTGTACCGCCGCAAAAGACTGAGAGAAGAGCTATTCCTATGTTCTAAGACGTAGGAATAATCTCTTCTCTTAGAGAGGGATAGAGTAAGTTCATTAGGTGTTAGGTAAGAGAAATCCACCGTCCACCTTGGACAAAAGGAGATCCTCCGTTAGCACTTACCGTGCGTTTGCACTGGCGAAACATTCACGACAAAACATGTTGAAATCTCTATTTTCTGTCAATGTTCTTTCCATTCTTTCTATCAATGTTCCATACAATTTTTGACAGGAACTAGAGATTTTATAAACATGTTTTGTTGTAGGTAATGTTTCGCCAGTGCAAACTCACGGTTAGGTACCTAATCGAGAAGGAACAAGTTGGTAATGTAAGTAGATAATTAAGTAAATAGTTAGAACTGCCAAGAGCTCAGGATAGCTGAAAGCACTCATAATGTCCCAGTCAAAATCCTTGTGGAACAACCCAACCTAGGTACTGATTCTGTACTGTCTCCTGTCTGTTTACTTAATTCCACACTCACACTATTGCACACGCGTGTTAAATAAATAACAATTTATTATAGTAACTTACCTACCTATTGTTGTGAATTGTTGCAAAAAAGTTAATCTAGAAATTAAAGACATTCGAAATTGGCTTGCTTCTATTGATTCAGATTTGGTAACAACAACTAACAAAAAAAAGTAGGTAAGTAATTGAAAGTATATTTTTGGATGTAGGTAGTGAATGGTCTGAAAAAGAAGCTAAAGAAAACGGCTAGATAAAAATTTCAGTTGGTTACGTTACATGAAAGGATAAATAAGCTAACGAGATTTGGCCAAATCTCAGCCTTTAAAATAGGTATACAGAATGTTAACTAACAAAGGGTGTAGCGACCATACATGTTTAAAAAAACATTAACAATCCAAAAAAAAAACAACATTTAGGTACCTAATTCGTCAAATATTCACAAAACTATTAAATAAATACGAAAAGAACCACTCTATAGGTACACGCACACTTGTATTTCAACGTAGAAAAACAAGTGCGACAAGTTTTTTTTCCGTAGGTGTCAATTTAATATTTTTATGTGAAAAGGAGATTGGGCGTTTCTACACTGGAGCCCAATAGCGTTAAGATTATATACCAATAGAAAGATCTTATCAAGAAGAATATTTCTTATTATGAAGACTTCTCTTGTACGTTAGTACGAAAGGAGCTACAGTGCTTTAAATGTGAGTGATTAAATATTATTGGAATTCAAGTGCGACAAGTTTTTTTTCCGTAGGTATCAATTTAATATTTTTATGTGAAAAGGAGAATGGGCGTTTCTGCCCTGGAGCCCAATAACGTTCAGATATACATCAATGAAAAGAGCTTTTCAAAGAGAACCCTTGCTTCTAACATAATGTTGCCAATTGTTAGTCAGTTCGGAGATAATGACCTAAATAGGTAATAAATAGCGCACCGAAGTTAAGGAATTCTTGGCGTCCAATAGCCATAAAATATATACCACTGAAAAGAGCTTTTCAGGGATAACCTTTGCTACAAACACGACTTTTGCCTATTGTTCCGAAAGTGTTAAATAAATAACAATTTATTATAGTAACTTACCTACTATTGTTGTGAATTGTTGCAAAAAAGTTAATCTAGAAATTAAAGACATTCGAAATTGGCTTGCTTTCTAATGATTCAGATTTGGTAACAACTAATAAAGTTTAAAAAGTAAGTAGGTAATTGAAAGTATATTTTTGGATCTAGGTAGTGAATGGTCTGAAAAAGAAGCTAAAGAAAACGGCTAGATAAAAATTTCAGTTGGTTACGTTACATGAAAGGATAAATAAGCTAGCGAGATTTGGCCAAATCTCAGCCTTTAAAATAGGTATACAGAATGTTAACTAACAAAGGGTGTAGCGTCCAAATATGTTTACAAAAACATTAACAATCCAAAAAAAAAAAATACATTTAGGTACCTAATTCGTCAAATATTCACAAAACTATTAAATAAATACGAAAAGAACAACTCTGTAGGTACACGCACACTTATATTTCAACGTAGAAAAACAAGTGCGACAGTTTTTTTTCCGTAGGTATCAATTTAATATTTTTATGTCAAAAGGAGATTGGGCGTTTCTGCCCTGGAGCCCAATAACGTTAAGATATATACCAATGGCAAGATCTCATCAAGAAGAATATTTCTTATTATGAAGACTTCTCTTGATCGTTAGTACGAAAGGAGCTACAGTGCTTTAAATGTGAGTGATTAAATATTATTGAAATTCTGGTATTTCGTCAATTAAATAACTTTTAATGATTCAGTGCCCTGCAAACATCATCTTTGAAGCCTATAAGCGAACATTTTAAAACATTGGTCTCCAATAGATGCCATTTTAGGAACAATGTTTTTAAGAGTCGGTCGACCGGACGGATCGTTAAGCCTGACGGTTACCCCAATAGAGTTGAGATATATGCCAATGGGAAGATCTCTTCAAGGCTAATATTTTGTGATAGCACGCTTCTCCCAACAGTTAGTACGAAAGGAGCGACAGAGCTCTAAATGTGAGTAATTAAGCATTAGTGAAATTCAGGTATTTAGACAATGAAATAACTTTTATTCACTTTGAGCCTTGCAAACAGGATCTTGCAAACCTATAAACGGACATTTTAAAATGTTGGCCTCCTAGATGCCGTTTTGGGAACAATGATTTTAAGAGTCAATCGGCCGTACAGATCGTTAAGCCTTCGTTAAGCCTGCCGCATCCCCCAATAGAGTTAAGATATATGCCAAAAGAAATATCTCTTCAAAGGAATTATTTCGTGATATGACGTTTCTCTCGATTATTAGTACGAAAGGAGCTACAGAGCTCTAAATGTGAGTAATTAAGCAATATTTAAATTCATCATCTATTTAGGTCATTAACTCTGAACTGACTAATAATAGGCAAAAGTCGTGTTTGTAGCAAAGGTTATCCCTGAAAAGCTCTTTTCAGTGGTATTTATCTTATGGCTATTGGACGCCAAGAATTCCTTAACTTCGGTGCGCTATTTATTACCTATTTAGGTCATTATCTCCGAACTGACTAACAATTGGCAACATTATGTTAGAAGCAAGGGTTCTCTTTGAAAAGCTCTTTCCATTGGTGTATATCTTATGGCTATTGGGCCAAGAATATTCCTTAACTTCGGTACCGAAGTAGTCACTTATTTATACCATTAACTCCGAACTGACTAACAATTGGCAATAGTCATGTTAGTATCAAAGGTTCCCCTCAAAAAGCTAAAACCATTGATGTATCTTATGGCTATTGGACCAAGAAAATTCCTTAACTTCGATGCCCAAGTATTCACACCTATTTAGGTCATTTATTCCGAAAGGTTCCCCTTGAAAAGCTCTTTCCATTGGTATATATCTGATTTTTATTGGGCTTCAGGGCAGAACCCCATAAGCAGGGGCCCATTCTCCTTTTACTATATAAAAAAAACTTTTTTTTTAAATGGTAATATTTTTTTTGCATGTATAGGCGCTATACTATTGCTGGTTAACGGGAACGTCCGTCGTTAGATATAGTAAGTACTTATATGTAAAATGGCGAATCGTCTGCGAATAACTGCAAGCCTTACCTAATAGGTGTGCCACGCGGTTTCACCCGCCTCGCTCGGCTCCTAAGGGTCACAGCCTTATGTTAAATAACCTGTAGCCTTCCTCATGAATCGGACTATCAAACACAAAAAATCATTTCTGAAATCCAAGTAGCAGTTCCAAAGATTACCGCGTTCGAACAAACAAACTCTTTAGCTTTATTATAAAGAGAAGATTATAAAGACTTGCTGCGCCCCGAGGTTTCACACGCGTAAGTCTCGATTTCTTGGGAATATCGGGTTAAAAAATATCCTATGTCCTATTCCAGGTCATGGGCTGCCCATTGTGCCAAATTTCATCTAAATCCGTTCAGCCGTTTTAGCGTGAAAGCGTAACAAACAAACTCACTTTCGCATTGTAGTTACGAGTTAGGCTTATATACTTAGATAGAAGTATGGATTACTGGACTGTATCTAGGTACCTACCTAAAGAAATTCTGATATGCGGTGACTGACTCCTCGTTAGAATTGTTAATTAGTAGTTTAGTTAATTGTTAGTTTTGTTCTGTAATCTTAATATTCTGACAAATTCGCAGGCCAACATATAAAACTCAGCCACATAACGAGGAACGAACCCAACAGTATCAAGAAATCTGAATTAGGAAATTAACTGTATGGGTAGGCCTTTGGTGTGGGATGCAACCTGTGTCGGCACCCTCGCGCCATCCCATCTTCCTAGCACGGCGGGCTGTGCTGGGGCGGAAACCTCAAACGGCGCAAATATAACAACCTTATTGGCAGCTATATTTTTGAGCCGTTTGGGGTTGAATCACTAGGGCCGTGGGGTCCCAGTGCTCATCGAATATTTCGGGACATCGCCAAGCGGTTGGTCGACTCTTCACGTGACCAGAGGGCTGGCCAATTTCTAGGTCAAAGAATCAGCATTGCCATCCAACGTGGCAATGCTGCCAGCCTTTTGGGCACTTTTCCCACTGACAGCGATGCGGAAGAATTTTTTGACGCCCTATGAGCCCTTCCTTTATATATAAGTTTTTCCCTTTGTACATATTGCTAGACTTAGATTGTATATTTTATTTAAAATGTTAATAAGTAGAAATAAGTTTTATATCTATGAATAAATTATGACTGTATGACTAACCTCATAAACTCTCGTAAAGCGCGAATATCCCCTTATCTACCTAACCAAAATAAATTGGAACGCGTGACGCGGCGGTATGAGGAATTATGTTAACGAAACCCTCTTCTTCTTCCAAATCTAAACTATTTATGCTAGGGCTACATTATTGGCACATTATCGCGAACTAAATTTCGCGCGCTCTCTCTCGCTCAACGCTCGACGTCTCGCTGAGCAACAGAGAGCATGCGAAGTATAGTTCGCGATAGGTACCGCGACAATGCAGCCCCAACATAACAGCCCATAGTTCTGCCTGGGCACTCTGGGCCCCAGGCAGAACATACTTATATTCATATGTAGGATATGGCGGTGCAGCGATGCTCAAGCAACAATCTCGATTAAAAACTTAGGTGAAGTGGACTGTCATTGCACCTGCATTGCTATTCTGTTACCTACCATTTCACCGTGAAAATGTAGGTGAAGTGAGTTTGAAGTTAACTTTCACTGCCTTTATCGATGACAATGACAGCCCACTCCACGCTCACTTCACCTAGGTTTTCACGGTGTTAAGGTTACAGAATTGCAATGCTGATGCTAGGGAATGACACTGAATAGATCAGCTTATAGATTAAACAGGGGGCTTAAAACGGTCACTTTAGCAGAATCATAATATGAAAATGTTATGAATCATCGTAAAATGTTACAAACTGACAATTCATAATACGATCTGCGTGTAATTCATATTACGAAATAATTCATCTGTTTGACAGTTTTCTATGGAGATTCGTAAAATGGTACACAAATTATGAATTGCTAATGAAAGCTGGGATTCAGGAAATGAACTGCTTTTAGAGGAATTGCTAATGTGGCCGGTTTAGGCCCCCAGTCATCATCACCCATAGGCCGACTTAACCCACTGCTCTACAGGCCAGTTTGCATGAGCCAATTAAATAGATACCACGCTCCTGATCCTGTGCCAGTCTCGTCCAGGCTCTAATAGTGATAGCATCAATGCCATCTACTAATTTCCCTGCCGGAAGTGCCGGACCCAAAACTTACAATAATTTTTATAAGTACGGGCTGTCATTCTGAACTGTTACCGTTGTCTTTGCTATGGGAGGTTAAGCTATGTTGGAAAAGAGTTGTGTCAGACAATGAAATTACTTTCTTCCGCAAGCTGCATTATTTAACTAGGGTAAGGGTCAGTTAACAGCTTAAGATTGCTGGTAACCTATTTGGGCAATCTTGCAGTGCATTAGGCACCTTATTATAGTCTTTTCAAAGTAACACATTCACGAATAAATAACGCAATGAATGTTGTTGAACTGTCAATTGAAACAGATTAGTCTGAATCATTTATGTACTGTAGGTACCTAGATAGGTGTTCAGCAATCGCACTTGACGACCAATCCTGCTCCCGCAGACAGGCGCGACGTGACTCTTGGAACAATTTCTATGAAATGTTGTCTACCGGAGCCTCTAAATGAACAGAATGGAATTTCGTTCAATTAACAGACTATTCTCTCCGATTGACTCCCGTCTTCAGTGAAAAAGTATTTTTGTTTCTCCAACATGTAACAATGCAGGTACCTAATCGAGTTTTAGCTTTATCTACTGAACGTTTTATCAATTCGGTGATATCATTGGTCAGGTTTTCTCAGCAATATCTATGTTAAAACAGGTAATTAGGTATTACGTGAGTTTCCTGTTCTGTTTTTATTGTGTTTTTTATCCAAATACTGCAATAAAAACAACTAATGATGATTTGTATCTTATTAATTGTGTGATAAAACTTCAATAACCATTGTTTTTTCTTGATTTCGTGGTGTTAACCTAGTCTATAATGTTCCCACTGCTGGGACACAGGCCTTCTCTTTCTGTGAGTGGGAGTGAGCCATAATCCACCACGCGGGCCCATCGGTGCGGGTTGGTAGGTGTCACATGTCTTCGAATGTTTGGTTCTAGGACATGCCGGTTTCCTCACGATGTTTTCCTTCACGATTTTGAGAGCAGTGGTGATGAATGAATTTTACACAAAATAAAGTGCCTGCTCAGGTTCGAACCCACGACATACAAATCGTAAATCGCCATCATAATCACCATTTCTCTATGTAGGTACCAACTTGTAACACATTCACACATTCTTGTTTCACATTTTTGTAAACGAATTAAGACTCATTTGTTTCATTCTGACAGTTCAATTACATTCATTGCGTTATTTAGGTTGTAGAGCAGATTTTTTTTTCAAACATATAAAGCAATGGATTAGCAATTTGTTTCAAAACGATTCAGATTGTGATTGATCGTGTATAACGCAATTAGAAAGCTGACGTAACAACAATAAAAGTTCTATTGTATCGCTCAGTGTCCTTCAACCGATTAAAGAATACCAAGGAATATCTATGATACAGCCCAATAGAAGTTTGTACCAGGGATGTTGCGGACATCCGAATCCGCATCCGCATCCGCAATAATGAATGCGGATGTTTATGCGGATGCGGATGTAGCGCAGGTCGCGACAAGAAAGATAATGGGCGGGGCTGGCGCGTGCTAAACCTTCGCTCCTATTGGTCAATGAGCACTTCTCATTGACCAATAGCACGCAGATTTTTATCGACACCACCAGCCAGTGTTCGTAGCGAACAATTGTTCAGTAGCGCGGGTTTAATATAATATGAACCGCTGCGTAATTTTTCTTTCTTTCTAACAGACTTGACTACGAAAAGGCGGCAATATTACTTTTTATTAAATATAATTCTCAAATTTTTTACTTTACTTACTAAATATGTACCTACCTAATAAAAAACACAAATAAAAAAATACTATAAAATATCTAAACATCCGCATCCGCATCCGCGGATGTGAAAAAATCTGTATCCGCAACATCCCTGGTTTGTACGACTTGGGAATTGAACCCGGGTCCCTCCGCTTGTAAGCGGCTTAGCAGTCACTTGACTAAAACAACATTATCATAATGACAGGTTCTGGCTAATTGTTACTAATTGCTAAAGCATTCGTCACCTGCTTACCGATAACCAATCCAATGTTTACCCATTTCATTTGCAGATCACGAAGAAACATGACCCCATTAGCGGAGTGCCCTTTTTCTGTCCTTGGAGTTCTTTGGTCTTGGAACCATGTACCTTGGGACAGGAATACCAACTCCTTTACGAAGAATGAATAGACACAATTTCTATCTCTACAAAGTGATATTTTTGACATCGCGCCATAGACATCGTTCTACAATCTGTCATTTTGGCTTTCATTCCTCTCGGTTTCCCTTTTATGAAAAGGTGCCGTAGGTTTACTATGGTCATGCTCATGCTAGGCGTGTTATCGCGTGCTAGAGAAAAAAAACCATTTTTTAAAATATTTTTTTGGCTGACTATGAAGGTAGACCAGTTAGGTGAGTATTTAGATAGGTAAGTAAGTGAGAAGTCATCGCCGTTTATGCTACGGCTACATCGCGATATAGTGAACTACTTACACTTCGCGCACTCTATGCCGTAGAGTGGTGTGCGAGAGAGAGCGCGCGAAATGTAGTTCGCCTTATTTCGACAATGTGGCCGCAGCATTAGGGACAGAGGCATCGCAAATGTAGTTCATAAAAAGAAAAGACAATATAAACCGAATAATATTTTTTAATGATACAATATTATAACTTCATTATCTCTATGGTTTGTACAATAATCGTTTAAAGTATTCAACTGTTTATAAAATCTTAACATTCTCAATGTCAAACGATAAAAATAAGTCAACACCTAACGTGTATTTGGGATTGACTATAACTTGACTAGCTCTAGAGATCATAAAAATAAATAACTTATCGAGCGGCCCAGTGCAGGTTGGTGGTCATATCATCCACCAACCTGCATAGGGCCCGCGTTTTCGAATTTTTGATTTATGCCGGTTTCCTCACGATATTTTCCTTCATATTATTTTGAAATGAAATAATTTTTGGCGGTTTGGTGGATGTCACATCATCTAACAACCCGCACTGGGCCCGCGTGGTGGATTACGGCCCACTCCCTCTCACTGAGAGGAGACCTGTCCATCCACACGGGAAATGAGCTTGTCTTCAAGCAAACATTACAGAAATACCTGAATGACGCCATTCCATGCGTAGTTGATGTGTTTTTTTCTTCAGTTTCAGATTCAGACACGTTTTTTCGCTAAACCAGGTACACCTCTGGCTAATCCTTGGGGGATTACAGGCGTAATGTCATGATTTTTTGAGAATGTTAAGATAAAAAGAATTGGCTGCAGTAATTATCATAAAATGTCTGTCTTCATTGATAAGGATTGCCACTTGCCTTAACAACTAACTTTTAGTAACAAGTTTTGGCCGTATTATATTGACCGAGATCGTCCCGCCGCTCATTCGTCAACGCTGCCGCTGTCCTCGCCGCGCATTCCCAACGCGCTGAAAAGTGGTCTCAGTCAAAATATAGTATCTTTAGAGTATCTTCTAACTACCCTAGATGCACTATGATATTGATTTCTTATGATTAACTGACAAATTAGATAATTATGTGGCAAGTAGGTGACATGCAGGGTGGCCAATTCGAATGTAGGTATACAACTTTTCTTGGCCACCATTTTCATCTAATTTTACGTTTGATTCCACTTTTTTGTGTGTTGGCAAATTCGATAGGCACTATTTATAAAACCATGACTACTGTCATAAATTCAGTAATTTTATCCATACTTTCATAAGCGGATTGAAAAACTAACCCATTTTTCAATCGAAAAATGTACGAGTAACTATAGTTTGACCACCGGTACCGCGCCATAAGAATGCGGCGAGGCGGGGGGCGGGGGGGCTCTGAGCGTTGACGAATGAGCGGTCTGCACTGCCGTCACCTAATGCGCAGTACAGCGGTCTCGATCAATCCTATTTAATCACAGAGAATTTGTAAATAAACAAAATTTTTACAATTGTGGAGAAGGGCAATCTTTCTTGACTACGTGGCCAGGGGGGGCCAAAATGACTGGTTAGGCAGAGTAATTACACCATTCTTTCTTGAAGAGGCTACAGGACAAGTGCTAATTTTATTGCGACTGGAATGCAACAATATTAAGATTTTTTTAATTTAAACCAGCGAAAATATCATACAAAATTGCTAAGCGTAAAAAAAAAATTCAATTCGGGTAGTTTTCGTTTGGATTAAAAATAATCTTCTAAGTTGCACACTTCCGAATTGACCACTATTCAAACGGATCGTTTAAAAGAAGTCTTATAACACACTTTACGAAAAGATTTTTAAGAGGAACAAAGAGTACCTAATTACTTAATCCTTAATTTATAAATAGTGACATAATATGAGTTCGTAATAATACCAGCGGGGTTTGTAACTGCGTAACGCACAATGCCAATGCGTTTTATATTGACAGTACACCAACATTCATTGCGTAACAACATAGTTACGTTGTTGAGCAAACTTGTTTGAAACATATGAAGCATTATCTATAACATATGGATGAGCAATTTCCTTCAAAATCCTACCGCTTGTGATTGAAAGTGTCTATGCAACAATAGATGTTTCGAAAATGCGATTGAAAGACATAAGTAGTCTTCTGATACTTTGGCAGAAGCTCGATGCCTGAACATCAATTTTCAGATGGGAACTCACCCGAAAACTGATACTCAGACTTCCCGAAGGTTTGCAGAAGCAGGTCCCGCAGCTCATGGACTGATTTTGGCAAGTCCATACCAACATAGACTGAACATCTGCTTCTTATTTATATTTATATCCTCATGAAACAACAAACCGAGAATTTACGAAACGAGAACTTACTAAAAGTAGGTACTGAAGAAGATCTGAATGCAATACGAACACTATTAGTGTCTGATTCATAATTTTCACTGTCCAGGGTAGGTATCTACCAGCTCAATTTAAAAATGGAACAGAATATGTATTTCTGCTACTATACTCCAAGTCCGTTCAGCCGATTTTGACTTCTATACCGTAGGCATAAGGATGGCATTAAAAGTTACACAATACCAACCGTCTAGGTACTGAAGCTGCCATTTGTCGTGCCACCAACGCAATAGAAGTCAAAATCGGTTGAACGGACTGTAAAAAAGGCTTATTTAAATGTGTAATCTTATTTTAAATGGAGTATAGTTTTGTTCTAAATGAATGAGCAAATAATATGGACAGCTACATCTAAGTCCATCAGATGTACTGCGCGAAGTGTATCCAGTATATAGCGTTGAGGACAGAGAAGAGAAGCGGGAAGAACACGCGGGAGAACCTGTCGATGCCGATGGCCCGCATCTTGGCTTTGGCTGCTTCTTGTGCGTCCTGGAATGTGGAAAGTAACCGTCAGATATCGTCATCATCATACACAACGTCAAACACAAAAAAAAAACAAACACTAAGAGACATTATAAAAGAGATCATTCTTTCGGCCTGACTTCACTTACTGCTGGGACACAGGCCTCCTCTCTTCGAGAGAAAGTGGGCTGCAATCTACCACGCATGCCCAGTGCGGGTTGTTAGATGTCACATGTCTTCGATTTTTTGGTTCTAGGACATGCCGGTTTCCGCACGATGTTTTCCTTCACCGTTTTGAAAGCAATGGTGATGAAATTATTTACACAAAGTAAATCGCCTGCCTTCGAACCTGCGACCTACAACTCGGTAAGTCGTGGCTGTTAACACTGGTCCACCATACCACTGTTCTTGTTGGCACTCCAGCACGGTCTTGGTGGCAACAATTTGCTGCTAATTTTACCACTTGATCTGTCTATGCAATTTCTAGAACGTCGTTCACCTATTGTGACTTTGATCAGATCTTCCAGTTTTAGAGTTCACATGCTCTTTAATATAATGCCCCATAATTTTCGCCATACACCCCGGGATCTCCGTTTTCCGTATTCCGCCAATTTTATTAAGTTAGGCAGACTGATACGTTAGGCGGGGAACCGTTGTGCACGTGTGGCGTAACATTAGAGAGGCCAAGGTCCAGCAGATAGTATATTTGATGCAGTAAATAAAAATTTTAGCTCACCTTAACTTTAGCGCCATCTCCCAGAACGATGTTGACCAGGCAATACTCCATTAGAGCCATGAACACGAATCTGAAATTAGAAAGAGTCACTCACTTCTGACTTTTTAGATTCATGTGCGTATTGTAATAATTATCACTTGCTTCAAAAACGGTGATGAAACCGGCATGCCTGAAAGTTATTTCTCGTCGGCATGTGAAGTCACAAGTCACCCAGTTACCCAGTTACTGGGTTGAGGAGGTCAAACAGGCAGCTTCGTCGCTCCAAGTAAAATACTGGTATGCATCCGGTTAAACTGGAAGCCTACTATTGCCAGGTAGCGGGACAAGCCTTCGTTAGGTAACATACTGGATAACGAAGATGAGTACTAAAGAATTATTTTTGAAAATTGATTCCCGAAGGAGGTTATATATGTATAGGGGATGAAAGATTGCATTTAAGTTCGTAATTTTTGCCGATGAGAAATCCCATTGGTACGCGCTTTGTTGTATCTGAAAAACCATTTCTATTCTTTCTAACCTGAAGCCCAGCAAAAGGCAAAAATGTATGAGACTGCTTAAGCTTTCGAAAAGCTTGTCAATCCTGTTGAAAGGCGTTGTAGAAATACGAAACGCTTTCGAAGCGATTGTCACTTGTCTAGGCCCAGAACCCTCTGGCCCAGAACTTCACCTCAAACTGACGATACTTACACAGTACACACGGACATAAATGCATCAACAGCCTTCAGATAAGACACCGGTGGTAGCTGCGCCTGCGACTTGGCGTGCTGCGTCGACAACGTGAGCAGTGAAGTTACGCCTAGGGTGACGCGCGCCGGCGCAGCATCCGGCTTGATCCAGAATGACACCCACTGTAGACGAATGACAGAAAAATATGAGGAAAAGAGAAGTTACAATGACGTAGGAGACTCCAATAATACTGCTGATGTGACAACCTATTACCACTAAACCGGGCATAGATCTAGACTGTGGTTGGAAAAGAACCCAGGACCGCTTGCTCAGCTGTCGCGTTTGCGATTTGCGACCTCTGGTCCTATAGACTGGACTGGACACTAAAAAGGCATTTAGGCACTAAAAACATACAATGTGTGATTCTTTATAATGGTGCCGATTCCCTTGTTCACAAACTAAATTAAATTAAAGTTCAGTGCATCTTTTTCTTTCTATTTAATTAAGAAAAGGACAGAAGATAATTTTTTGTTTAGTTCTGTCAAACTGTCACTATTCCATGCAAGTTTAGACGTGTTTAAAAACTTGCCTACTAAAATTACGTCAATTTACGTCAGGCGCCGATTAATTTGACAGGACTAAACTAAAATTTATCTTCGGTCCTTTTCTAGTTTAGTTTGTGAACAAGGGAATCGGCACCATAAAAGTAAGCATAGATTCCCTCACTTCAATATTGAAGTGAGGGAATCTATGCTTAATTTTGTCGACGGCAAAAATATTTAAAAATATTTAGGAAAAATATATATATAGGTATATATATTAATAATTAGCAAAAATATTTAAAGGTATGAATATTTAAAGATATTGGGGGTGTATATTCGTAGTTGGTGGCCAGCTGTAGGAGAGAAGTGTTAACTTACCGACATGATTACGATCAAGCAGGTGGGAATGTAGGTGTTGAAGAGGTGGTATCCCAGACGTCTCTTCAGCTTGAAGATCACCTCTAGGCAAGTGAAGTTACCTGAAACAAAGATTGTCATTATTACCACTGCTCTGAAGCAGCTGAATACTAGTACCTTTTTACATGGAGCGACTGCACCCCCGCAGTTACTGATGTTAGGTCTTTAAATTAAACTAGGATTGACTTTATCTAACTAATATTATAAACGCGAAAGTTTGTAAGTATGGATGAATGGATGGATGGATGGATGGATGTTTGTTACTCTTTCACATAAAAACTACTCAATGGATTAGGATGAAATTTAGCAAACAGATATTTTATAACTTGGATTAACACATAGGATACTTTTTATCCCGATATTCCCACGGACTTACGCGGGTAAAACCGCGGGGCGCAGCTAGTATTCAATATATTGTATGCAAAAGAACAACACGGTTCTCTCCCGCGCACCCCCGAATATTAGTGTGGTCTGTCGACCACTTCGTGCCGATCGCTAGTGCGGTTCGCCCTCATACGCATAGGGTTGGGACAACCATCCGAATGTCGTTATCACTGGATAGCAGGATACCCTTTTGTAAGGACTGGCTGTCATACATTCAGGCTTCTTACTACCCTTAACGAATGTCAAAGATCTACAAATGACAGCCGGGACGTATTTCCAAGTGACAGAACAATGAAATACATCTTAAGGTTGATGACTCTCTAAGTTCATGTAAGTGTATTGAATCAAAATTTCATGAAATCGTCAGTCAATACACTTACATGAACTTAGAGAGTTGTATTGCTGATTCTAATGTTTATAATTCTGTAAATCCATATTTGTTACGGCCGCTAATAATATTTAGATCAACAAACAACCTGATACTGACCTGCAAATTGCAAAAAACGTAAGAAAATTTGAATTTCGCGGGCCACCCTAGCGCATCAACCTTAACACGCCGGACCCGAAGGGGCAGCAGCGTACAGTACACCATTTCATAGTTTTTATTTTATTCTAACCAAATTGTTCGCTAAGCTGTTGATCGGTATCAGTAAGGGTTATTCATCAAGTTATGCGATTATTCCACCATCAGTCGGTCGTCAGAACATCGTCAATCATTCTGGAGGTGCACCGTGTGTTCATGTATTTGCAACTTAGATCACTAAAGATAACTTTGTAGTTACTTTGGTTAATTATTTTTATGAAGCATTATTTTTTTATTAGGACTTTTTTCCTGAACTGTCATGGTAAGGGCTAAAGGAGCTAGTTCAATAATCAATTAACAAAACAGCAGAGTTCATCCACATGGAAATTAAAAAAAAAATAGTAATTATTTCAGGTGTGAATATACTAACACTTACAAGTTCAAAATATTTTATATTATTAATGGGCTTAATTATCTACGATTTTCAAAAGTCCCTCGCAATAAATTGTCTAACTAAATCATTTCCCAGAACTGAATATTTAGGTGTCTGACAAAAAAATCATTTGGCCTTTCTCCATTTCAAATTATGACTGTACACCTTAATTAGTAGTAATTATCAACGGATTATAAGATAATGTTGGAAATAAACATAATCCATCAAACAGAATTAGCAGTAACTTGATGGTCATTGCTATAATCCGCAATTTACCCTAGTTTCTTTTGATAATCTTTACACAAGTTGTTGAAATAGGTTTAAAAGTCTGGCTTTGGGAGATTTGGTGGTAATTGATCTTAATTTTTGACCTACTATTGTTTGTTTGTGTAATGATAATCAAGCATGCCTTGCAATAGAGCCTGTGAGGATCTGTGACAAAACTAGATCATGAAAGGTGAAAACTAAAGCCTTGTAAAAGTTTATGTATTAAGGGAAGAGATAAAAAGTTTTAAAAATTTTCGTCTGTTTGTTCCGGCTAATTTCCGAAATGGCTGGATCGATTTTGTCTGGACTTTCACTGGCGTATAGCTGATGTTAAAAGGAGTAACAAAAACTTGCACAACTGAAACAAAAACTGATACAATAAACTGATACAGACGCGGGCGTGGAATTACTGAAGAGCATATTCGAGGCCTGGGAGGAGTCGCAAGATGCTCTTGGCATTTTCTGCGACTTGTCCAAGGCCTTCGATTGCGTACATCATGATACACTCATCAGGAAACTATACCACTATGGTATGAGGGACAAGGCTCTCGAACTTCTGACTTCTTATCTGAATAACAGAATTCAGAGGGTCGATGTTAATGGCAAGAGATCTGCAGGATCTGTGGTCACTATGGGCGTTCCACAGGGTTCAATTCTAGGTCCTTTCTTATTTCTAATTTATATAAATGACTTACCTTATCATATAAGGGATAATAACAAAATCGTATTATTCATACCTGTACCTACATTCATAGCAAATAAATTTCTGATTCTGATTCTGATTCGCAGATGACACTTCGCTCATTTTTAAAATCAAACGTCAATTAGTCAAATTTGAACAAGTTAACGATGCACTCTCTAAAGTTGTGCATTGGTTTAATGTAAATAATCTTCTCCTTAACGAAAAAAAGACAAAACTGATTAAATTTTCAACGCCAAATGTCAGACAGCTAACTACCAATGTTCAAGTCAATGGAATAGAGTTGGACCCTGTTGATTCAACGGTTTTTCTTGGAATAACTATTGACGGCAAATTACAATGGGGCCCACACATAGAAAAACTGTCAGGAAGGCTTAGTACGGCCGCCTATGCTGTTAAAAAAATTAGACAGATAACTGACGTAGATACAGCCAGAATTGTTTATTTTAGTTATTTTCATTGTCTTATGTCATATGGAATTCTTCTCTGGGGAACCTGTGCGGACATTAATACTATCTTTGTTTTACAGAAAAGGGCTGTTCGAACCATTTACAACCTAGGTCCAAGAGATTCCCTTAGAGAAAAATTCAAAGAAGTAGATATTCTGACTGTAGCCTCACAATATATATTTGAAAACCTGTTGTATGTACACAAAGATATATCAAATTTTAAGAAAATGTCCGATATTCATAGTATAAATACCAGGAACAAACACAATCTTGCTGTACATCGCACTCGTCGCCACAGAGTAGGCAACTCGTTCATGGGTCAATGTATACGCTTTTACAACAAACTTCCCATTGATATTAGAAATTTACCCATTAAACGATTTAAAGGCTGTATTAAAACCAAACTTTGTAAAAAAGGGTACTATAAAATTGCGGATTATTTAGAAGACAAAAAAGCATGGGATTGAGCTGCTCGCTCTGCTAAAACCTTAGAACTTGACATTTTAATTATTATCTAAAATCATTACAATATACCAGTTTTATAAACCTACAAATAGACATTGTTGAATATTTTATACAAAATGACATTATTACTTTGTAAAGTATTATTTTATTTTAATTATTGTGAATGTGAGGACTATGTGGATCATTTTTATTATCTCTGTTCTCTCTTTCTTTAGTTTTAATCTAGCAGTTTGAGTACTTTTAGCGGCCTACCCAAATGTCCTTTCTTTGGTATTGTTCGTCGAGTCGTTGAGCTCCTTAAGCTCTGAGTTGAGCTCCTCGGTTACTGACAAATGCTTGCACTGACTGGACAGGTCCACTCAAATCTGTGTGGTTCTTTCCTCAAAAGACCATTTCAGACTCTAATCTACATGGTCCTCATATGGCCTGACCAAGATTATGTCTGGACCTTAAAAGAGACTGCGACCTCTGAGTTTGTTTCGGCCTTTCTTATCAGAGTAGTCAGATAGGAAACGCTAACCTCATCGAGGTTATTTTATTTTTTTAAATATGACGTGTAAAAGTGATTCTGATATCCTATTTACAGAATAAACAATTTCATTTCATTTCATTTCATTTCAAGCATAGAAGCACCTAACTTACCAGTAGAATAAACTTGAGTACAATCAGCAGTAGTATTCTGGACCAGCTCCAGCTGAGGAAGCTCGATGTTCTCGTCCACCACGAGAGGAACGTCAGGGTCCCACTGGAAGATCAGGTCATCTGTCGTGTGGGATACTGTGGACATAGGGAAGAGACATTTACTTCTACATAACAGAAAGTTGTATTATAACGCTTGTATTATACAGGATGTTAGGGTAAACACCGTTATCCTTGCAACCAGTGGTTTGGTTTCATTTATAGAACGTACGCCCTATGCGCTAGGGCAACGAACTTGCGCAGGTATCTTGTGGTAAAAAGTAGATTTATAAAAAATAAAAAAAGTTGTAATTTTCCATTGATTTAACTTGCGTCTCAACACGGGCGGGGGCTGCGGGACGTGACCTGACCGACCGCGAGCGCGACCCCTCCCTCAGTCAGTCAGCTATTTCGCTAGCGAGCACGGTGTCGGATAGAAACTTTTTAAAATCTTTTAATGAAAATAACGTTTATGAAAATTACGTTATATTTAAGTCAACTACCCATGGTTTGAATGACAACGGTGTTTACCCTTACACCCTGTATAGTGATGATAAACAGAATCAATTCAGATTCATGGCCCAAATGTAATTTATAGCAGCGTTTATTTTATTATTATTATTTATTTAGGGTATTATGGGACTGTGCGCATTGCGGTTACAAAAGTCCCTTTAAAAAAAAAAAAAAATAAGATGAATCTTTTCATATACACGAAATCTCGCGGAAAAAAATCAGCTGTTTCCTATATTTATGTTCGCATAGCTCGTCAAAATGATTTTTGCTGATTTCTGTGTTGGTGTGCACAGTGAAACTTGTTCATAATGATGATTACAATGACCCCTTAAAAGATTTCGTGTATGAAAAGATACACCTTAACAAGGTGGAGACGACAATACGACAAAAAATAAAACTCCGTATATCTCATGACGTTCTCGGTCTACATACAAAAAATTAGTCAAATATATCCAATAGTTTAGTTACGATAGCTAGTCAAAGATCGGCAAACCCCATAGTCGGCCCATCACTATTACTTAGTTTGTTTGAAAAAAATACTTTTTTTATTTCCATGGTAGGATTTATTTGATAGTTCCAAAATACTCTTATGCATGAGTATTGCCAGTGTTTTCATTTATTGTTGTATTGTCGTCTCCACATTGTATATCTTTTTCAATAAGGGACTTTACTTTACCTGGTTCCTGCACCCTAATTGCGTAATATACGATCAATTACAATCTGAATCGGTTTGAAACAAATGTCTAATCCATTGCTTCATAAGTTGAAAAAAATCTGCTCTACAACGTAAAAAACGCAATGAATGTTAATGAACTGTCAAAATGAAATGATACGAAAATAAGTTACGCAATTAGATACTTAGCTGTTCGTATGAAGCTTCCATAAAACTTTTGGGTTAAAAGACATAATTTTTTTGTAGATTTACTTTGAAATGCTAGACTGAATGTAGTCGTTAAAGATTTTTCAGATTCCCAACCAAGCTCTAAATGTTTTTTCCTTCATTTTTTCACAGACTAAAGGCAAAAAACTCAGTTTTTCCGTTTGCAGCATCCTTCGACACACGGTCAAAGGTTTTTCGTTAATTATCGCAGTTCGTGTCTCTTTACTTCATTAAAGTCACAGAAATGCTTTCACAGAGATGAAGTGAAACTACGAACTGCAGTGCAGTATTTACGTAGACTTTAGAAGGAGTTTTGTTTGCTGAACTTTTGGTATTTTAACGAGCGATTGATGTCAAAAAGTAGCACAGAGGATAGAAAGCTTCGCTGAAAATTATTTGTCAAAAAATTTATTAATTTTATCTCGAAAACTATCAAGAATCCCGGCACTTGCATGGGGTATTTTCGGTTAAGTACCCCTGGACATGAGGAATCTATTTCTTTTTATGACGTCGCTATTTGGACCACCCTGTATAGATGTATAGATAGATAGGATGTATAGAAGCAATAATGCACAACGACCGGATTATTGCTTCTATACATCCTATACAGGCTGGTCCAAATAGCGACATCATAAAAAGAAATAGATTCCTCACTGATAATTATTTAAAATACCACATTTTAGGAACAATCTTCTCAGATGGAATGGTCTCGGTGGAACAAAATTTTGGAAATAAGCATTGACTAATAATCTTCTTGTGTTGTGTTCCATACCTATGGCTTTCGCCAACATTAGATAGACAACACGGTTGATCACAGTGGCGAATGCTCATGGCATATTATAAGTATATTGTAATTCATCCGAATAAAACTGCCTAGGCAACTATGTTGGGGCCGGCTTCCAGTCTAACCGGATGCAGCTGAATACCAGTATTTTTCATGGAGCGACTGCCTATCTGACCTCCACAACTCAGTAACTGGGTAATACGCTACCCCTTGGTAAGACTGGTTGTCCGACTTTCGGGCTGATGACAGCCGGGAGCAACGGCTTAACGTGCTTTCCGAGCCACGGAGGAGTCTCGGTATGGCAAGATGTTAATTCATCTACGGACCAACCCCGGCAAGCATAGCTTTATCTGATGGATCGACCCGTGCGGCTGTTATTACTTAGCCACGAGTATATCGTAATTTACTCCATTCCCTTTAATAGATACAACACGTTATCGTTCAAAATATCGAACACACAAAGTCATCCCTTCAAAACGCACTCACATCGCGTCTTCAAGTGCATACAGCTGACAAGCATCATTTTGCCCATCAGCTCTATTTATAGGCTCCTCAGTCCTGATCTCGCGATAGGACGGGGCTGGCCCCAGCCACAAGCCCCCTTGTCCCACTTGGCCTACATTTTACAAGCCACTCGATGCGATAATTTTCTGTATCACACGACAAACTTTACTCAGGTTTGAAGAGGTAGCTCTTATTGTTCGGGTATGGGTCCGAGTGATTTTTATTTTTTGCGTATTTTTGTTAAGTATGGCGGTATTTGTGATTGAATAGGGCTTTTTACTTGATTTTTGGAGGCAGGAAATCGCTAAATCGTAGATGTTTGAACTTTTTTGTTTCAGTTTAAAAATCAAAACTTTTTATACATCGGTAGGGTAGACCGGGTACAGTTGTAGCAGGGTATGGTAGAACCATCGGGAATATCTCTATTACGCTCGCGTCGTCGTCGTCACCCGGCACGCGTGCCGACAAACCGTTTATCTCGTGCATGGCTCGACGCTGACGATTGTGACGGCGCACGGTGGGCTGAAAATCGGTTTTCATAGATTTAGGGATTTCAATATGCAAGTGCCGGATTTTTTGCTGGATATTGCTTCTATTAGTTATTACTATAAACAAAAATGACCGAGTTAATTCTGCACAAAAACGAAGAAATTATATTTTTTTTACGAAAAACCGATATAGTACTAATTATATAGTTATTAAATATAAAATTAAAAAATATAATTCCTTCGTTTTTGTGCAGAATTAACTTGGCCATCCAGCAACAAATCCGGCATTTGCAAATTGAAATCCCTAAGTCTATGAAAGCTGATTTTTAGCCCACCGTGCGGCGGCGCGGCGAGGTGAAATTTTAGGGCAAAGTAAGTTTTTACGATCTATACAGGGTGTAAGGGACAGCCCTCCGTAGACTGATGGGATGAATTCAGTATAATCATACTAAGATGACCGGTACATGAAATTATTTCAGGAACTTTATGGGAATCCAACAAACTTGACTTGTTTCATTACTCACGCAATGTATCGTTACCGCGGCACAACGAACGTCGCCCAACTCACCGTGGCGAGAGGGGCGCGCTCGCGCCACGTTATTTATAAATATGAATTCTGAGCTTCACGCGTCTTTCGCTATAGTATTTCAACATCCATTGCTGCTTTATTTTTATTTTAGCTGTTTTATTTACATAAATGGAGTGCTGCGTACAGGGAATGTAATTTTACACTGAAATAAAGTAACAGTCACTGAAAAAACTATTTAAAAAAATGAAAACACACGGTTTAGTCAATAAAAGTCTGACACGCTCTTCCGCTCCGCCCAGAGCAGGAGAAGTCATTTGATTATATCCCACCCTCAAAAGAATGGCTGCATCGGCGCTTCCCAAGAGCCACTCCCAAGGGTCACACACAATGACAGAATCTATAGGCTGATTGCCCATGTCTCTCGAGGATATTATTTTTCGAATGGAATCGTTTTGAGATACAAAACAGAACACGTAGCTAATATTCTAAAAACAATATTATATATGAAATGAGTATACAAATATCGACGCCCATAATAATCATCCTACAAGATTCTACCTTAACATACAGGGAGGCGGGCCTATAACGGCCACATTAGCATTCATTTCCTGAATTCCCCTGTCAAGCAATTCCTCTAATTTGACACAAAAGCAATTCATAATTTGTGGACCATTTTACGAATCTACATAGAAAACTGTCAAACAGATTAATTATTTCGTAATATGAATCGCACGCAGATCATATACGAATTGTCAGTTTGTGACCGATTACGATGACCCATAATATTTTCCTAATAAGATACTGCCAAAGTGGTCGTTTTAAGCGCCCAGATATGTACATTGTGAAGGTAAATAAAAGTTGATCAAAGCCGAGGACCCAAAAATACTCTATCACCTAAAGATGAAAGCTGTGTGACAAAATGTCAAACATAGATTATAATTAGAAGGGAGAGAGGCTGTGTCGGCGCTTCGCAAGGGCCACTCGGTCACAATGACAGTATAACGAGCCGGCTCGAGGGCTCTCGAAGATATTTTTATGGTTAGACGAAGTTTAAGTCTATAGGTATTGAACTTGGCGAGGAGAATTGAATGGCTGGCGTTCTACGTTGGGGTTTTCGTTTTGTAGCGACGCGCGACGGGTATTCTGTTGAATAAGTTTTTCCAGTGCGGTTTTCGAATTTTGATGTGAAAATGTCTCCACGACATCGACAGAGAAAATCTGAAGGAACTTATTAGCGTTCATGATCTTTTTTCTTTTGTAATATTTACTCTTTTGGACATGGAAAAGACATCTACTGAGTGAGATACCTAATACTTTATTTTTTTAATTAACAAATTATTATACGTTCTTATACTTGGTAATTTTCTTTTAAACGCATAGCTGATGAAATCACCTTTGGGTACCTATGTTCTGCCGTAAAGTTCCGTATTTCTATCGCAATGCTAATTTATAGCCCTGCAAGACGGACTTAATGCCTTAGTCTGAGTCCTGAGTGACGGCGCACCGCGTATGGCGGATTAACACGTCGGATACCAGTACTTAGTGCACGCGGGAAAGTTGAAATAATACGCGTATTGATGAGCGCATCCGCCAGTAGAATGCGCCGTGAAGTGTGCGCGCCCGCTCGCACTCCGTACAAGTTCAAACGTATCTAACGCCGCGCCGTTCATTCCGCCTGCGCGGTAAGCCGTCACTCAGGACTCAGCCTTAGGCTTTCTCTATCAGTCAACAAAGGGTGGTAAAGAGATAAGATGGCAGGTGCTCTGATTTCATTCGAGCACCAAAAAATCCTTGTAGTATTATAAAATATAATATTATAGGTACTCACAGCTTTCCATCTGCAGCTTACACTCCTGTGTATCATGAGGATAGATCAGGAAGTTCATCGCACAAGACAATCTCAAGGTCAGCTTCACCATGTACAAGATCGTCTTCTCCTTGGACAGCCACACGTAGTGGTTGGGGATGGTCATGGTTTGAAACGTCACGGACTTGGCGTTCTTGAAGAAGGAATCTGGTCTCCACATGTGTTTTAGCCAGTCCACTTCGAGGAGCCTGGAAGATGGTGGATTGTTAATTTTGAGGCTACAGCTGGGGGCCTACCACCACCTCTTACAGCAGTATTATTTTAATATTACTTCAGTGTAGGAAAGAGATGAAGCTCTACAGGACGTATACCTCCATCTCTTTACCCCACGTTTTCATTACATCACGCCTGTATCCTCCGAAGGGTTAGGCAGAAGAGTATCTAAGTACACCCACATTTCGCAAGTTATCTTTAAAATAGGGTTTGAGCTTATTGCTATCAACCAGGCAAAAATCGAACCGGAATCGAACCCAGGACCTTATGCTCATGCGAAGCGTTTGCGACCACCTATACCACCGAGGCAGTTTTCATAACAAAGTGCTTATAATCTGGATTAATCGACATAATAATAAAGATCCAAAATCAGCCTATAATGTTCCCACTGCTGGGACACAGGTCTCCTCTCAGTGAGAGAGAGTGGGCCGTAATCCACCACGCGGGCCCAGTGCGAGTTGGTAGATGTCACATGTCTTCGAATTTTATATATCCCAGTTTCCTCACGATGTTGTCATCGATGTATCTATCGAATTTTTGGTTCTAGGACATGCGAGTTTCCTCACAATGAATTTTGAGAGCGTGTGATGAAATGATTTACACAAAGTAAAATGCCTGTCAGGGTTCCATCCTACGACCTACCTTGTAAGTCGCGGCCGTTATTGGGTCATACTATTCATCATGAAAGGCCAAACTTTACAGGATTCAAAAACCGTGGATTTTGTATGTGTGCTGTTAATGCTAAAAGTCCCTATCTTACCAATGATGATAAATTACATACCTGTACTCCGTGGTCATATTTTCTGGTAACCGCAAGCGATGATCTTTCCATGTTTGAGCAAAGAATATGTCAGCAGCATACGTCTGAAACAAGGAGAAAGAAAGTATTTATTAGACTTTCTTTTCATCTAGACTTTATCGTGCATTTTCTTGGCTGTTCATCATCTAAGTAGGTACTATCATCTAGTCTATCCTTTTCCCAACTCTGTTGGGAACGGCTTCCAGGGGGCCTAAACCGGCCACAGAAGCAATTCCTCTAAAAGCAGTTAATTTCCTGAATCCCAGCTGTCATTAGCAATTCCTTTAATTTGACATAAAAGCAATTCATAATTTGTGGACCATTTTACGAATCTCCATAGAAAACTGTCAAACAGATGAATTCTTTCGTAATATGAATTACACGCAGATCATATTATGAATCAGTTTGTGACATTTTACGATGATTCATAATATTTTCATATTATGATTCTGCTAAAGTGGCCGTTTTAAGCCCCCAGTTCTAACCGGATGCAGCTGAATAACAGTATGTTTTATGGAGGGACTACCTATCTGACCTCCACTACCCATTTACTAGGTAATTCGATACCTCTTTGGTAAGACTGGTTGTCAGACTTTCGGGCTTATGACGACCTGTAACGACTGTTAAATATCCAAAATGGCAGCCGGGACCAACGGGCTTAACATGCTTTCCGAGCCACGGAGGGGTCTTGGTATGTAAAGATGGTCACCCATCCACGGACCAACCACGACAAGCGTAGCTTAACCTAATCGATCGACCCGTGCGGCTGTTACAACTTAGCCACGAGCTCTTCCAAGTTCAAGGCCCGTCATCATCATTAAAATAACCGTGTCCCTACTTAATGAGGGTGCATAATTCAGATGGGAGCTAGCACACATGGCTAGGTTCACATTTTCGACGTATTCGTAACAATTTAGCCTGTGAATACGGTCTAAGAAAATAAAATCGATTCGTCTATTCATATCAGAGCACCAAGATTACAATCTATATTACCAGTGAGCGTCATCAGTTCATCACTGACAATAAATTAACTGTGTAAGTATTTTACTTTTTACCAAACTACAATGTTAGGCATTTAGGGGTATGAGGAACAGGGTGTAAAGTTCACTCATACTCCATAGAAAAGGGAGGATCCTCCAACCAGGCGGGTGTTGTGTCTGGCGGGCAACTGCCCAACGATTGATGTTGGGTTCTCGTATATATGTCCACTGCACGGTAAACTTTAATTGCGCGATGCCGGATTTATGTGACGTCAGGATGACGCCAGGTCTTTGATGCGTAGTTCGCATGTGGCGATGTAGATACCGCCACAGGCATATGTAGTTAAATTGTATTACCTGAAAATAAATATAATACAGGGTGGCACGGACATCGACGCGCAAACTATAACCATGAATTTAGCACATGATTCTAGGGGTAGAAATGTCTAGTCAGATATTTAAAAAAAACTGCCGTTTCATAGAAAAGTGCATTACCTACGCGGTCAAATTGTATTGTGTATGGAACAGCAATATGTTATTTATAACCTGCGAAAAATGTCAGTTTAGGGTCATGTACTGAATCCATGGTAACAGGCTGCGCATCGAAGTCCCTCCACCTTGTATCTCTATTTCTATCTTGACCTTTTTCTCTTTTTACCTATCTGCATGAATGGGCAAGCTAACCAATCTTTCGATAATAATGAAATAAAAACTTTTTACAAAAAAAAAACCGACTTCCTAAAAAATGACTAAAAAAGTGAAAAATAACTTTAATTTCGGAAGTCGTCTTTGCTTTTCAATTTCCGTTTTTTGCCACCGACTTCCGAAATTAAAGTTATTTTTCACCTTTTTAGTGTTTTTTTTGGAAGTCGGTTTTTTTTTTGTAACAAGTTTTTATTTTTCACTTTTTAGTTGTGGTACCTACCTCACACAAATCCGAATACCGCTACCTGCTATGTAAATAACAGTGAAGGAGTCAAACAGGATATCGTCTAGATAAACTAAGTGGGAAAAATACGTAATATTGAAGCTAACAGAAAAATTACGCAAGCAAAGTTAATAAAATTTATATGTGACCACCTCGGAAGCATGATCTACCAAACAAAAAAAGAATCATCAAAATCGATTCATAATTGGCAGAGTAATCGCGTAACAAACATACAAAAAAAAAAAAAAAACATACAGACGAATTGAGAACCTCCTCCTTTTTGAAGAAGTCGGTTAAAAATAAGTGGATTACCATGGAAGTTTCATCAATAGAGTCCAACCCCATGACAGTGACATGAAAGTTCACGATGGTAGGCTGTTCGTTGATCTTCGGAGGCCGCATCTTGTCGTACAGCCTCGGGTCTTCAGGCAGCAGGTCTTGGAACGTGAGGAGTGTGGATCTGGTGACAATAGAACCTGGAATTAGGAACCGTTTGCGAATCAGACTATGTCAACCGCGGGATTCTCTAAAGTTGCCAAAAAAGGTGGACAAATGATCGTATTCGGAATACTATAGGTAACTACTGAGTCAAAATTGAAATAACAACATTCTTACGTTGTAACTTTGGAAAGTTGATCCATACCAATTCCATACTTTCCATACATCATCATCATCTGCCTAGCCTTTTCCCAACAATGTTGTCTATGTTGACTGTCAAAGATCCACGAATGACAGCCGGGACCAACGGCTTAACGTGCTTTCCGAGGCACGGAGGAGTCTCGGTATGTAAAGATGACCACCCATCCACGGACCAACCCCGGCAAGCGTAGCTTAACCTGATGGATCGACCCGTGCGGCTGTTATTACTTAGTCACGAGCTCTCCATACTTTCCATACATATCCATACTATACTAAACAAACTGTTCAGCACCAACAACCTCTTAAGGAGTCATTGTACTCATCATTATGAACTTTTACTATTGGAACAAATATGAAATCGCGAAAAAAAAACAGCTGTTCCGTACATTTTGACGAGTTATGCGAACATAAATGTACTGAACAGCTCTTTTTTTTCACATATTTGTTCCAATAGTAAAATTTGTTCATAATGATGAGTACAATGACTCCTTAAGAGGTTGTTGGTGTTTTACCAATAACCCTGAATAGCTATAATTCAAGTGGTCAAAGGTATGTTATTTCGATGTAGTCTACAAAAGCCTGATTCTTTTGTGTTTTTCCATCCATGAACCCTCCGTATTTGAGAGAACGAAGGTTTATGTTGGACTCCTACCGACTAAAACCTACTTCTACCATGAGTCGGGGGCCTGGGATATTATACTTGTACATTCGCCGCACACCCGACTGGTATCAGCCCGCTATGCCTAGCGGGCCCCATCACAAAGTGCGGCTGATCCCACGACTGTACGTCCAACTATAAAGGCACGCATGAAGTGCTGCGTGCCTCCTCTTTGGACCTGACTGTTCGGGCGACGACACGGGCCCCTTTCGCCGCCCCTAGGCCCCTCCATAAGGTGGCTCGAGATCGTTAAGCGGATTCTTTTGTCCTAAAACGATTCGTTTTGCTTCTAGCATGTTTCCTAAACGGGCACAAAATCAATTCATTAAAACTTGACAAGACGTTAAACGTTGTAAAATTTTTCCAACTTTTGACCTTGTTGACATTTTCTCTAAAGTTTCTATAGATATTTATTTTTATCCCTTCCTCAGTCCCTTGCCTCGTTCCCTTTTCCGGCATTGTTCAAATATCGTGCATAAGTAATAAATAAAAGCTACGCAAGCCATGTGGCGTATGACAGGGATAATCGGAGTGCAGACATTATGACGATTGTTCGATAGACATTATTGTTGGCCAAAATTACGGGAGTGTTTTCAGATAAAAGGTTTTTTTTTTTGGTTTATTTTTAGGAAGGTTTGAGGAAGTAAAGGGCTATATTTGGACTTTTTGTTATGGTTTTATGCCAATTAAATTAGCTTTTAGGTGGAATGGTAAACAAAAATGAGTCGTCGCAAAAGTAGGCATTTTTTTACAGCAAATAAGTATCCTACTGAGTAAATTGAGAAGTGCTGACTCTGTGGAAATTTACAAGGTACCTTGTGTAAAATATTTCATCACGTCAGAAGGGCCTAAAACGGCCACACTTGCAATTTCTCTAAAATAAATTCATTTCCTGAATTCCCAGCTGTCATTAGCAATTCCTCTAATTTGACACAAAAGCAATTTATAATTTGTGGACCTTTTGCGAATCTCCATAGAAAACTGTCAAACAGAAGAATTATTTCGTAATAAGAATTGACTGCAGATCATTATTATGAATTGTCAGTTTGTGACATTTTACGCAAATAATATTTTCCTATTATGATTCTGCCAAAATGGCCGTTTTAAGCCCAGCAGGGGGCTCAAAACGATGAAGAAAACATCATGTAGAAACCGGCATGTCCTAGAGCCAAAATTCGGAGATATAATAATATGACGTCCGGTCGTCTGCACTGGATCGCTTGGTCTTTTCACAAGCAGTCCCAGTAGTGGGAACATTCTATGCTTATAATGATTAGGTACCTAAATAAATAAACAATATAATAGAAAGAGATAATTTTAACTTTCCTTCTGCAATCTTACTTCTCGATCGTATCGAAGATTTCACAAATCTAGGTAAGATGCCTCGTTGATCTAGTGGTCGCAAGCGCTACTGCCAAGCATGAGGATCTTTTTTTTTCTTTTTTTTTTGATGTTGGGATATCATCAAATGACTTCTCCCGCTCTGGGCGGAGCGAAAGGGCGTGTCAGACTTTTACTGACTAAAACCCACCCGTGTTCCTTCAGTTGCCTGTTACCAAGGTATCCCTTTCGGACTTTCCCGCAACCCTGGCAGGAGCATGAGGTCCTAGGTTTGATTCCCAGTTTAAATCACAGACTACAGTCATATAGATAATTGCTAGTTTACAAATAAAGTGTAGTGAATGTAGAACTTGGTTCACTTGATTTTGTTTATGTTTAGAACTTTATTACCCGACTACGGCGAAGAAAAAAGGAGGGTTATGATTTTGACCGGTATGTATGTATGTATGTTCATCTGTTCCCTCATATCTTCTAAACGACTCATCACAATTTGACAAATGAGGTATCGTTGGAAGCGTCTTGATCGTCCGCTGGTTATAGGCTATGTGACGTCACATTAAATGGCGCCCTCTAGAGGACATAAACTCAGGAACTAAAAAAAAATATTGTTTAATCGTGTTGGGTATCAAATGAAAGGGCTTAATGAGCACATTTCAAAAATATATATATTATAGCCCCAAAAGAATAATAAAAATAAAAAAGTAATCAAAACTAAAACCCAACTACGACTAAAAAGGTATAAACAAGACACCACAGACAGACAGCGGATCTTTATTCAATGAAGATACAGTAGTGTAACGCTTTAGGAGCGTTAGCTTACGTGTGTGTGGGTGTGAGGAGGAGGATTACGAAGAGGAAGAGGTAAAGAGGGAGGAGTTTCCAGAGGGTTTATTATTTAAAAATAGATACACATACATTTTGGTGGCTCGGTCTAAAGTGAACCCTCAATGACACTACTAAACTATTTGAAGTAAATTGTTGGAACGTTCGAAACTCGCGGCTACGCATTACCTAGCCTGTATCATATTATGAGGTTGCGTATCGCATAAAACCTCACTGTAGCCTACTTCTGATGTCTTGATAGATATTAATTATGCATTCAGGCTTAAGGCCCTAGACAAAGTGACATTCTATCAGCGCTATCTATTAGGGAAAAGGCTGACATAAGCTATCGAAAAGCTCATGTTAATCCTGTTGAAAGTCGTTGTAGAAATACCAAACGCTTTCGAAGCGATTGTCATTTGTCTAGGCCGTCAGAGACCCTAGACAAAGTGACATTCTATCACAGATAACGATGATGGAAACGGCAAAAATGTATAGGACTGACATAAACTATCGAAAACCCTATGTCAATCCTGTTGAAAGTCGTTGTAGAAATACGAAACGCTTTCGAAACGATTGTCACTTGTCTCTCAGGTCCAGGCCCTCAGGTCATCAGACGATTCGCTTTTATTTTACTTAAACCGTTTGGGCACATGACCCTGTGCCCCCCCCCCGGATCCACCCTTGCAAAACTGCACAATCTGAGAGGTGAGAGCAAGAGAGGTAGGTCAAGGTTGAATATTACATACATTTTCATTTTCCCTATTTAAAAATGGGTCGGCAAACATGGAAGAAAGCTCATGATAGGAAGTGGTTACCTACTCAAAGGGATTAACGATGCGTGGACGACCTTGAGGAGAACGTTCTACTGTCTAGTGTGCTTGTAATTTGCCACAGAGGCTGTGAAAGGGGACCGGGAGAGGTACTGCAAAGGGATTATGATTGTGGCTGCCTTATGTTAGCTTTGATTCCTGGTTGTTGCAGTTTTCAACTAATACTTATGTACCTACATTATTTTGGAGGACTACAGTTTTGTCGAGACTACAGATTTGCTTAGGTACGGTCAGCATCGAAATATTGTTAAGAGAGCAGTGATGGCCCAGTGGTACTACTAGAGAGCAGTGATGGCCCAGTGGTAACGGCCACGACTTACGAGTCGTAGGTCGTAGGTTCGAACCCTGACAGGCGCTTTACTTTGTGTAATTTATTTCATCGCCACTGCTCTCAAAACGGTGAAGGAAAACATCGTGAGGAAACCGGCATGTCCTAGAACCAAAAATTCGAAAACATGTGACATCTACCAACCCGCACTGGGCCCGCGTGGTGGATTACGGCCCACTCCCTCTCAAAAGAGAGGAGGCCTGTGTCCCCAGCAGTGGGAACATTATAGGCTGATTATGATATGAATCTTCACTATCTACCTGGACGACCGTGTTCTGGGGCCCTAAACCGGCTACATTAGCAATTCCTCTAAAAGCAGTTCATTTCCTGAATCCCAGATGTCATTACCAATTCCTCTAATTTGACATAAAAGCAATTTATAATTTGTGGACCATTTTACGAATCTCCATAGAAAACTGTCAAACAGATGAATTATTTCGTAATTATGTTTACACGCAGATCATATTATGAATTGTCAGTTTGTGACATTTTACGATGATTCATAATGTTTTCATATTATGATTCTGCTAAAGTGACCGTTTTTATTAAGCCCGCTGCTCGGGTGACACTAGAGAAAACGAATTTTCCCAGATATGAAATGTAGTTAGATCGATTTTTTAAAACCTATATTGCAACTTTCATCGAAATCGTTAGAGCCGTTTTCGAGAAAGTGATTACAAATGTAACAAATATTGCTCATAGGCTATTACAAGTTCAAATTACACGTCACAGACGTAATGGATATCTTCCGATATCTAATAAATATAGCCATAAAACATTTACTAAACTCATAATTACAATTTTAATAGCATTTTACAAGGGCCGTAATCCGTAATACTTGAAATTGTAAGCTTAGAATTATTATTATTACCCGGCTATGGCGAAGAAAAAAGGAGGGTTATGATTTTGACTGGTATGTATGTTCATCTGTTCCCTCATATCTTCTAAACGACTCATCACAATTTGAAAAATGAGGTAGGTATCGTTGGAAGCGTCTTGATTCGTCGGTTATAGGCTATGTGACGTCACATTTTTATATTAAAGTAATAAAAACTAAAACTCAACTACGACAAGAAATTGACTTTCTTGTCGTAGTTTATTTTTATTTCGTTTTTTTTGCTTTTCGTTCTTTAGATATCGATCGACACCTACCGGTCTATGAAGTTTTGCCAGCTAATTTCTTTAAATCAATTTAATTTTGAATTTAAATAAATTAAGTTTAGTACTTATAGTTTTTTTTTTTGTTGTATTCTAAGAAATATTTAAAAGTGTAAATAGGTAAGAAGAAAAAATCAGAGTTAAGTAGATCCTTTGAACCATACCAGTTACTCCACTCTGAAATGACGCGCCCCACTAGTCTACCGTATTACCCATAGAAATCCGCATTACCTTGTACAAACTTTACTAGCTAAGATGTAGGAAACCTACTGCTAGCTTTTAGCCCAGTCACTAAGTCGGGGCAAAGCCATAGACAAAACTCTACTTACTGAGCATAGCATAGGTCTGTAGCTCCAAGCCATAGTCGAAGAAGCACAGTCGTGAGCCACAGCAGTCTTTCAGCCGCCATATTGAACGCGTTATTTTAAAAAAAATGCTCTTTGTTTATAATTAAATTACCGTATCATAATTTCACTCTTCTAATATTTTAACAACGATATAATATTTAATGCAATGCAATAAGTAAGTATCTACATTATTTTTATCTATTTGTTACATTAAAAGTCTAAGTATTACAACATTGATTTAAAAAAGTTATGTACGAATACATAACTATCTACTAAGATTAAATTATTGAAATCAGCATATTTATTTTCATATTATTGAGCATACTTTTAAGAACTTATTAACTTTTGTCTTATTTACAAGAAAAACAAAAAGTTTTTATTTAGTTTTTCGCGACGATAAAAAGCGCGCGACTTTTGACAGGTATCGCCAAACCGCGGGAAACGTAATGACGGAGTCGCGGAAAAAATAACGCGATGACCATCGGATGCGTTTTAAAGTTTGTGACATGCGCATTGATATCTACATATTTGATGGATTTTATGCAGCGTGCACTAGGTACTGGTTTTCTACGGTAAGTTGATGTTAAAATAAGCATAGCGGGCAATGTATCTTTAATGGCTCGCATATCTTTCGGTACGACCTACCTACCCTCCAAATATTTTTATTTACTTTATGTGGCACGTTTATGAAAGGTATTTGGTAGATATTAGGTATTATTATTTATTTTACCATCATGTAGGTCCTATGTCTTATCCAAAACCAAAGGATTCTACCAGAGAATTTACAGAACGGAATGGTATAACTTTAAAATCAGGTGGCTAGGTACTATACTCCATTTGAAATAAGATTAGACATTCAAACAAACCTTTATACAGTCCGTTCTACCGATTTTGACTTCTATACCGTAGGCATAAGGATGGCATTAAAAGCAAAAAAGGTTACACCAACTGTCTACTGCAGCTGTCATTTGTCATGCTACCAACGCAATAGAACGGACTGTAAAAAAGGCTTATTTAAATGTCTAATCTTATTTCAAATGGGGTTTCAAAGCTCCCCGAATCATAAAGACATATGTCTTTATGATTCGGGGAGCTACACATATCCAAGAACTCAGGATACCATAGGAGGATGTCTACGTCCTCATTGCCTAAAACTGGCTGTAAAGTCTTTTTAAATATTTTTATTCACAATGGTCTTGGCCTTCATCTCACCTGATGGTAACCGAAGACCACGACGAAGGTGGAAGACAGCTGAAGCAGAAGAAGCAGCAAATTCGTAATTTGTGGACCATTTTATGAATCTCCATAGAAAACTGTCAAACAGATGAATTATATCGATATGAATTGCACGCAGATCATAGTTCGGTGGTAGAGATTGTAGGGGTTGAACGTGGACTAAGCCGTATGAGGTTATTGTCAGTTAGTGACATTTTACGATGATTCATAATATTTTCTTAATAATGATTCTGCCAAAGTGACCGTTTTAAGCCCCCTGTTATGACCTTAAATTTGAGAGTTCTTATTCCAGCTCTTTAAAGGCTCGCGTGTAGGTGACCAGGGGGTCTAAACCGGCCACATTAGCAATTCCTCTAAAAGCAGTTCATTTCCTGAATCCCAGCTATCAGTAATTCCTCTAATTTGACACAAAAGCAATTCATATTAAGTGGACAATTTTACGAATCTCCATAGAAAACTGTCAAACAGATGAATTGTTTCGTAATATGAATCGCATGCAGATCATATTATGAATTGTCAGTTTGTGACATTTTACGATGATTCATAATATTTTCCTATTATGATTCTGCCAAAGTGACAGTTTTAAGCCCCCAGTAGTCATACCTAATTCCTTCTTCACCCCCTTTCGACGTGCCGTCGATATACTTAGATAATTTTCAAACTAATTTTTTCCCACATTTAAAAAAAAAATCGATAATACCTACTTACCTACTTATGACGTAACACAGTGCTGACGATTCGCCGGCGTTCGGGGGTGGGCAGGAGGGGCGGTCGACAACACTTGAGCACGATGCGGTCAAACGCTACTCCTACTGTATTTGCTTGCTACTTACATAGAGCTGTTGATACCACTTGGTAATATTTCTAGGCAAGTCTGAGAAAAAGACTTGCAAAAATATCTTTGCCAAACGATTTCGTAAAAGTGGAACAGGAGCAGGCAATGTAGTGTCAATGATGAGGGTACCAGAGGGCTTAAAACGGTCACTTTAGTAGAATCATAAAGAAAATATTAGGTCTTTACCTATGAAATTGCCGTTCTGCAGTACTGGCCATTTCAAATCAAAATAATTTTTGTTTGGCTAAGAATTCTAATTTCAAATTAATTTTATTTTAAAAACATGGATTTTTTTTTCCAAAAGTAGTCATTTCTTTATTGATTAGTGTTACATTTTCATCGCATTTCAATCTTTTTCGTCATCATGGATACGTTAAAAATTCGAGTAATTATGGAATATGAGTACCGTCGTGGCAGCAACGCGGCACAAGCGGCACGCAACATCAACGACGTTTACGGAGCTAACACTACAAACCAACGCACCACCTGTTATTGGTTTGCTCGCTTCCGTTCTGGAAATTTCGACCTGAAAAATGAACCTCGCGGTCGTCCGAAGACTTTGGTCGACAATGACGAATTAAAGGCGATTGTGGAAGCTGATGATACACAATTTACGGCTGAATTAGCAGCAGCTTTCGACGTTAGCGTCAAAACAATATTGGTCCATTTGCGTCAAATTGGCAAGGTAAAAAAGCTTGACAAATGGGTGCCCCACGAACTCAATGATCGCCAGCGCGAAGTACGCGTCGAGACGTGCCTTGCACTGCTCAACAGACACACAAATGAAGGAATTTTGAACCGCATTGTTACCTGCGATGAAAAATGGATTCTGTTTGATAACCGCAAGCGCTCAGCAAGTTGGTTGGATCCTGGTTCAGCACCTAAACAATGCCCTAAACGAAAACTTACCCCTAGAAAAGTGATGGTCACTGTTTGGTGGTCTAGCGCCGGTGTGATTCATCACAGCTTCTTACCAAACGGGGTGAGCATTACTGCAGATGTGTACTGTGAAGAACTGAACACAATGATGGAGAAGCTGGCGCATCTCCAACCAGCATTGGTCAATCGCTCGTCTCCGCTGCTCCTGCACGACAACGCGCGACCTCATACTGCACAGCAGACGGTCTCCAAGTTGCAAGAACTGGGGTTGGAAGCTCTCCGTCATCCGCCCTACTCACCAGACCTTGCGCCTACAGACTACTACTTTTTCCAAAATTTGGATAACTTCTTGGCGGGAAAAAAATTCAATACCCGAGAGGCAGTACAAAATGCCTTTGAAGAATTTGTTGCCTCCCGTCCAGCTGATTTCTTTAAGAAGGGCATCAATAAACTGCCAATGCGATGGCAAAGAGGCATTGATTGCATGGGTGATTACTTCGATTAATACAAATAAAAAAATCATGAAAAAAATTCGTTTAAATTTTTTCATACAAAACGGCAATTTCATAGGTAAAGACCTATTATTATAAATCATCGTAAAATGTCACCAACTGACAATTCATAATATGATCTGTGTGTAATTCATATCACGAAGTAATTCATCTGTTTGACAGTTTTCTATGGAGATTCGTAAAATGGTTCACAAAATTATGAATTGCTTTTAAGGACCTATGTCAAATTAGAGGAATTGCTAATGACAGCTGGGATTCAGGAAATGAACTGCTTTTAGAGGAATTGCTAATGTGGCCGGTTTAGGCCCCCTGCTCCAGACTCCAGAGTCAAAATCCTTCCATTTCATAAGCGGATAGTAATTCAAATTAAAGTTAAAGATGGTGACTATAACAGAAGTAGATAAGTATTCTACTTGGTCATCGTTTCCTTCGTTTTCGAGGTGCTGCTGCGAATATTAATATTGTTAAACACAAACCAAGATGGTTGGCAGTACAATCATGACCTAAAATAATTCGACATGGTTTATATTTTCATTTTTATGGCGCAGATGCCGAAAATCAGAAGAAAAAATAACATAGGTATTTCCGGTGTGTCTCATCTGCTCTATACACATATATCTGAAGCCTTGCTACGTGTTCAAGCAGTAGTCTCCGTCGGTTCACGTGCAGCATCGGTGTTCCGTCACAGAGCCGGTTCCCGCAACCACTTGACCGGCCCTCGATAGTTCAATACAGCGTGTAGCGGAATTGGCTACAACATCTCGATCAATAAATCCCGCTGATTTAATTTAGATAGCATCAAATTCTTGGTAGCATTAAAAATAGACTCCTCGGATGGTGATACGATACTTACCTAATGCCTGCTCTATAGATGTAAATAAACCACCCACAACCACGGATTTTGGTTTAAAACGGTTTTTTTACAACTATAGCCTGCTCTACATAATCGGCGATGATCGCCACGATCATCTTTCTTTGTCCTCCGGTGAATGAGCGAGCATAGGCCTTGATCGGCGAAGACAGACGTAGGCTCCGAGTGCATAAGAATAATCAGCCTATAATGTTCCCACCGCTAGGACACAGGCCTCCTCTCTTGTGAGAGGGAGCGGGACATAATCCACCACGCGGGCCCAGTGCGGGTTGGTAGATGTCACATGTCTTCGAATTGTTTGGTTCTAGGACATGCCGGTTTCCTCACGATGTTTTTCTTCACCGTTTTTTAGAGCAGCGGCGATGAAATAATTTACACAAAGTAAATCCGAGTGCTCATCGAGTATTTCGGGACATCGCCCAGCGGTTGGTCGACTCTTCACATGACCAGTGGGCTGTGCAGTGTGCATGACCAATTTTTAACCGACTTCTTCAAAAAGGAGGAGGTTCTCAATTCATCTGGATCTTTTTTTTTTTGTGTATTTTACGTGATTGCTCCGTCAATTATGAATCGATTTTGATGATTATTTTTTGTTTAGCTTCAATAATTACGTATTTTTCCCACTTAGTGTATGTAGACGATATATTGTTTGACTCCGTCACTGTTATTTACATAGCAGGTAGTGGTATTCGAATGTGTGTAGGGTAGGTACCACAACTAAAAAACAACCAACTTCCAAAAAAAACACTAAAAACTTGAAAAATTACTCGGAAGTCGGTGGCAAAAAACAAAAATTGAAAAGCAACTACACCGAGTTTTTTTAAGTCAAAGAATTAGCATTGCCATCAACGTGGCAACGCTGCCCAGCCTTTGGGCACTTTTCCCACCGACAGCCATGCGGTCCATATTTTTGAAGCCCATTGAGCTTTTCTCAAGACAAGTTGATAATATTATACTTAATAATTTTTAAATGTTTAATGTAGGTACACTCAAACAGTGTATTAAACTTCATACGATTCAACGTTAATATGGAAGAATGACTGACTATCAGCGTACCTAACCTTAAAAGTACTACTTACATCCGGCTCCGGCGCATACTATAGGGCAGTTACCAACTTGCTGACTGGCTAAATGGCTGATATAAATGGCCAAAGGCTAAGAAATTACTGAAAAATAGTTTGGACAACACAAGACAATCAATCTGCGTAGCCTTTTCCTAAGTATGTTGGGGTCGGCTTCCAGTCTAACCAGATGCAGCTGAATACCAGTATTTTAGGTACATGGAGCGACTGCCTGCCTGATTCCTTCTAAATCGAAATCTAGGCACCCACAGCGGAAGCAGTAATGCTCGCGAAGGAGGAGGCGGAACGCGTGAGGGAGAGGCATAGTTTGCGCCCTCACGCCTCTAACCTGGGACGTCGGGAATCCCAAGCGGATTCCCGGCCACCATAGGCGCGGGCTTGCGGACGGCGAGCAATGGGTAGCTCGCCGTCCGGTTTAAAAAACAAACTTTTCAAAATTTGAATTATGATTCTAGAACGAAACAATCGCTATCATCGACGTAATAAGCCGGCTAAATAAAAATGTAATGTTGTTGTGACTTGAAATTTAAACCAATAGTCCTTAAATCAAAGAAATTAAGTTTAATTTGGATTAACATATTTTACAACATGTAGCCTCGTTTGATTTTTCAATTGTTCTGTCTTACTTTTTGACATTCGACTTGTGATTGTGAACTTGTAACAGTGAACATAATGAAAGTAATTTCTAATGGAAAATAAACATATATTTTTAGGAAATAAATTAGGATAATAGTGTAGCTTTATTAGACTCTAAAATGGATGAAAGTACTACTCGAAACCACAGTTACGAGGATGAAAAACCCGAATCGGCAAAGAAGTATTGCTTTGGGTGTTTGTGTTTAAATGAAGATAAAAATGTACAAAAATATGCATTTCAATGCGGCCCTCTCAAGAATATATTACAGGTAACTTGTTTATATGTATATTGCGTGACGAAATACGTTTTACAGCAGGTAAAACAAGGTGAACTTGATCCTTGCGTTAGGTAGGAAACAACTTATTGGCACAATATCAGCTGGTAATCACTATCAAAATGAAAGCTGTTCTACTGGAATACTACACAGGGAATAGCTTTATGTATGTATGAATACATTATACTACTTGTGCTTTGTGATTCTTAGCGAAAAAGAATTTAGGCACCATCAACCTTTTCAGTTGATGCACATTTCGACTGACAATGCAGTTTATGGCAAAATCCCATTTAAATATTAATTTGTAACTTCTTCTTTTCAAAATAAAAGTACATTTTATTGTGTTTAAACCCAGTAGGTGGATATTTTGGCATCAGTGACTAATATCAATTCTAAATCTACTGTAAATATCAAACATATTGCTAACTATTTTGTAATGCAATAATAAATCAATAACTATTTCTTTATCTCTTACAGATGGACCGCATATTCCTATGTTACCTGTGCAAGAGGATGGCTCGGCACACTGAACAATTCATACAAAATGTGCAAAGTAATCAAATACTATTGGAAAACTTTCAGAATGTAAGTGAAAGAAAATTAATTATTCTGAAAAAAGGGTTGTTCATGAGGTCACGAAAAGTGGTTGTTCTATTAGAAAAATAGCCATTTGCATACACTTGAATGGGGAAAATCCCGTTGGCCCGCAACACCTGTTGACTGGCCAGTCTGATTAGCAAAGAATGATTTTCCTCCTTTCTCATACAGCTCAAATTGCCAACATTATATTGGAATAAGAAAAAGGGCAAAACTAAAGAGTTCTTCCCATTCAGAGAAGGATCAAGCATTGACTAACATTACCTAACATATTGACGAATATTTTCTCGACTCTTTTAAATAATTACTTTAATGATTTAATTCATTTTATTTAACACTTTTCCAGGTAATGGATGAGACGCTAAAGTCAGTGTGCTCACAGATCCAACCGCTAGTCAATTTAACACAAGTGCCATTTGATGTGATAGAGTTGTCTGAGAGAGATGGCCATAGTTCTGAGGAGACCTTCTCTGTCGTATGCTCTAGGAGCAGGAGTAAGGATGTCCAGATCAAGATTGAGATGAAAGAGGAGGAGTATATGGATCATCTTGACGGAGAGTTTATTAATGGTGGTGATGGTAAGTTGACTTTATTTATTATGGAATTTGGGGATAATTTTACTTGTTAGATATTATGTTACAGAAGTAATGAAACAGTAGATAAAAAACTTGGAAGGTTGTATGAAATTAATAATTGATTTGTCTCTGCATCACCACATTACAAGATAAACTGGTAGAAAATGCCATTGAGTCTGTCTGTGTGCAGCTTACTATTAACTTGAGCATAAAGTTTCAATAAATTAATAAATAACATTAGTGAACTCTTGTCTACAATCGCCTATGAAATGAGTGAGGTTGAGGCTGTGAGTCGCAAATTGTAATAAGTTCAACTAGAAATAAGTCTTAGTAGTGTAAAAAAAGTCTTGCCTTATTTTGCCATTTCTTTAAGGCATGTAGATTTGCATATTGCTGTCAAAACCGTGATGAAGCAAAACATTGTGAGGCAACCGGCATATTCTAGAACCAAAATTCGAAAACATGTGACATCTACCAACCTGCACTGGGCCCGCGTGGTACATTATAGGCCACATCCTTTCAAAGACAGGAGGCCTGCGTACCAGCAGTGGGAACATTATAGGCTGATTATGCAAATATGCATATAGATTTGTAAACAGAGATCCAATCAAAAAAGTGTCTGGACTTTTTACATATAATTATTTATATTTTACAGAGTTCCCAGAGTCATACGTAAAAGATGAAGAAGATACATTCCCTTTAAAAGCATTACTGAAAGAAGAATTGCAACTAGAGGACATTGATGGCCTGGATCTCATGAGTCTTAGTGCGACGCTTAAGAAGAACAAACATAAGAAGAAAAGTAAAATCAAGCAGGAGAGCTTGACACAGATAAAGAGAGGTTGGAATTATATGCTAAGAGATGAAAGTTGGCAACGTCGCAAATAGCTGTCAAATATTATGGTCTTCTGATGAATTTAATGAAATATCGCTCTGTAGTCTCAGACAAAATCAAAAACCAAGACAGAGCGCTGTCAACAGTGGTGTGAGGCCGGTTTCGTAAACATTTGTGTGCACTTAATTTGGTGTAGTTTGATTGTAAATGTGTGCGTTTGAGCGTGAATGCACAGAGCTGTGGTGTAGTTTTGGCATGCTTCACTGTATTGTTTGCAGCGCTCTATCTTGGTAAAAACCAAGCCAATTTGGTCAGAGTCTGTAGTGGACTAAAATATTGATGATGATGTGTAGTGTGGCTAAGTAATAACATCCGCACCGGTCGACCCGTCATGTTAAGCTATGCTTGCCGGGGTTGGTCTGTGGATGGGTGATTATCTTTATATACCGAGACTCCTCCGTTGCCTCGGAAAGTACGTTAAGCCGGTCATTGGTGGATCTTTGACAGTTGTTACGGGGCGTCAGAAACCCGAAAAACTGACAACCAGTCTTACCAGTCTTAACAGGGTATCGTGTTACCCAGCAACTGGGTTGTGGAGGTCAGATAGGCAGTCGCTCCATGTAAAATACTCGTATTCAGCTAAATCCGGTTAGTGGCAGCCGACCCCAAGATAGTTGAGAAAAGGCTAGGTAGATTGATTGATTGATTTTGTGTAGCGAACACATGAAACTCCACAGCAAATTATAAAAAAAGGTGTAAATGTGGACGAAAGAAAAGGATCATGGCATTAGTTTCTGCCTATCCCTCATGGGGGAACACCACGACTTTACAAATATATGTATTATATTTGCCAACATTTATTTGCTTATTTCGACTTACAGCTAAACCGTAATATTTAATCTAACCGAGACACTTGGGAAATTGGTTCTTTCTTCAGTGCATTTTATTTAATTTCAGACATTCCTAAAATAAAGACGATATACATCACTAGGGAACAATGTATGGAAGAACGTGCGCGTATGGAGCAGGATCAGAAATATGTGGACTTTGCCTACAAATGTGGGAACTGCATCAAAGGGTTCAGCTTTAAAGGCAGCTATGATAAGCATATGGAGAAACATAATCAGGTAGGTATTTATCAATAAAGATCGATTCACACATCAATGAAGCAAAATATTATTTCATACATTCTCATGCCGGTGTCGGCACTGACAATGAGACACTGACACTGACAAGTGGGGATGCGTTCATAAAGAATGTATAAAAGAATATTTTGCACTGTGCTGGTACTGGGTAGGAACTGTGTCGGAACGGTAGCTTCACTGATGTCTGAATCGACCTTAAAAGTGTCAACGCTATATGCGGGCTGCGAACTGTACTCTTTACAGTTAGCAACGTTACAGTGTGTTATAACTTAACCTGTGACGCGATTGGTAGCTCCTCTGTCAGTCGCCTGCTACCTCTTATTTGTATTGAGAATGAGCTTGACAAGCAATGCAAATAGATTCTTCAATCAATCCCCGTTTTAGTTATATCAATTATACCTCATAAATTCTGTGCCAATACCCTCAGACCAAATAAAAAACCAAGACAGCAGCACTGCGAACAATACAGTGAAGCATGTTAACTACACCTCCTCTCTGTACATACACGCTCACACGCACACATTTACAACCACTTACAATCAAACTACACCTCACTAAGTGAACACATGCTTATGAAACCGGCCTCAAGTCACTGTTGACAGTGCTCTGTCTTTGTTTTTTATTTGGTCTGAGGCCAATACCAGAGATATTATACTGCAAATGAAACCATATTGATATTATTTTTTAAATTATATTATTACAGTGTATGGGGGACTATGAGTGTGATATTTGTAAACAAAGAATGGATACAGAAGACAGACTGGTTGGCCATATGAGGTATCATTTAATGTGAGTAACTAGTTTGTCTATATTATAATGATTCTTAGTCTTCTTTTTTTTGCCAATGACCTTCTCATTTTTTTAAATGCAATGTTAACCATGGCAATGTAACACTAAAATTATGTACAAAGGGAAAAATCAAATATAAATATGGTAATTGTGTTCTCTGTGAGAGAGAGTTGGGTCCAGTTTATCAAAAGTTACAATTCTACACGTTCACAAGTTACCTAGAATGTTAATTTTCGTTAAATTCATAGCTCATCTCCATATTCATCATCAGCCTTAATGTTCCCACTGCTTGGACACAGGCATCAGGTCATCTCTCTCTTTTAACCACATTTAAAAAAAGAAAATCGAATTTAAACATGCGGGGTGCTAAGCACGACACTTGTAAACTTGTAAGACGGAATAGAGAGTCGCCGGACACTCTCAGGATTTGCTATGATTTGCTATGATTTTCTACAAGTTGTAACTTACAAAGAAGTTTTTGCTAAACAAAATCACGAATAAAAGTGTCAAAACATAAGTACTCGTGAACTAAAATAATGACATTTGGTACTACAAGGTTTGTAAGTTTTGATAAACAGGGCATTGGTCACCACGCGGGCCCAGTGCGGTTAGGTGGATGTCACAATGTCTGTATTTTTGGATCCACGGTGCCGTCAGTTGTGACTGGTCATCTCTTAGCTGCCATGGCATATAACTTTTGATTTCTTTTTGGTTTCTACTTTATGATTGCGGACGCTTTTAACGTGCTTTCTACATTGTTCTCACATGTATAATTTCAACACGAAAGATGAAACCAATTTTTTTATTTAAAAGATTGTCCGTGGAGTTTCTTGCCCGTTCTTCTCCATAGGTACCTACTACGCTTTGGAATGAGCAACTAGCTTCATATTTCTGACTGACCGACTCCTTGACAATTCAAATGTGCCTGTGAATGGTTTAATTGAAATAAATGCTTTTTATGAAAGTTACCCTAACCCCATATTAAATAATTATTTTTCTTCCAGTCGCTACAAATGTGCAGAATGTGGTTTAATAAGAAACTGTCGCATGACGATACAAGATCACTACAATGCTTATCACAGTCAGGGTTTTCAAACGTGTCCATTTTGCAGCAAAAATTTCAAGTGAGTTTGTACCTTATTGTTTATAGTATAGAGTCAATAATTACTAAACTTTTACCTGTTTATAATCTTACAGTAAGATTTTAAGTACTCAATATTGTAGCAAGTATTTAAATTGAGTTTGTACCTTATTGTTAGGGATATAAAATCTAAAGTGGCTTAACAAAAATGGAACAGTTACCATAACTTAGTCTTAGTAATCTTTGATGTTTCTGATTATTATTTATTTATTTATTTAATTACAATGAGTGTGTTACAACCAATTACAGTAACTAAAATTATAAAAACAAAACATTGTTTTTAAAATAAATTTATTTTTGTCTCTAGACGTCAGACGTCACTACGCAAGCACATACACTACGCACACACGCACAAGGGCCGCGTACAGTGCGCATACTGCCACAAAACATACGCCGACAAAGGCGTACTGCGCTCTCACATGATCATGTAAGTATCCGAGCTGAGCAAAACATGTATTTTTTTTTTCCCTCATTTGTTACTATTTTTATGTCAAAGACCGTCACGGACGAAGTGGAATGGAAAAACCTACCATTATCTACTTTTTTCCAACTATGTTGTCAGCTTCCAGTCTAACCGGCGGCGGCGGGGTAATTGCTTAACACACATAAAATGACAATTAATCGCAATGGGTTTCACATTGACAGTTCACGCACGTTCATAGCGTTATTTACGTTGTTGCATGAGCAGACTAATTTTTCAAACAAAAAAGCAATGGATTAGCAATATCCTTCAAAACTCTCTGATTGTGATTGAAAGTGTGTTACGCAATTAGGGTACGGGTGTACCTGAATACTAGTGAATTGATTTGAGATACTGATTATTGTGAATGTGAGGAATAGTCCTTACAAAAAACAAAACAAACATAAAAAAATGTTTAACAAAAATAAAAAAAATAAAAATCCACGTAGGTGGATTTTTATTTTTGTTTTATTTTGATATTTTTTCGTTGTCAGTTAGTTTTACCTCCACCATTACTGAAGAATGCTTGTCAGTCAGTGACTGGACAGGTCCACTCAAATCTGTGTGGTTCTTTCCTCAAAAGACCATTTCAGACTCTAATCTACATGGTCCTTATATGGCCTGACCTTGATTATGTCTGGACTTTAAAAGAGACTGCGACCTCTGAGTTTGTTTTGGCCTTTCTTCTCAGAGTAGTCAGATAGGAAACGCCGACCTCATCTAGCTTATTTTTACAAGCTTTATATTGGTGCTGATTCCCTTGTTCACAAACTAAACAAAATTGAAGTTCAGTGCATCTTTTTCTTTCTATTTCATTAAGAAAAGGACAGAAGATCAATTTTAGTTTAGTCCTGTCAAACTTTCACTACTCCATAGAGTATAGAGTTTAGACGCGATTAAGAACTTGCCTACTAAAATTACGTCAATTTATGTCAGGCGCTGATTAATTTGACAGGACTAAACTAAAATTAATCTTCTGTCCTTTTCATAAGAAATAGATGCACTGAACTTAAATATAGTTTAGTTTGTGTACAAGGGAATCGGCACCATTAGCTTGCTCTGTTCGTATGTTTCCGGTTACTACAATTGTTATCCATTTTTCAAGCACTTCCTGGCATCCGATTGAGCTGAAACATGGCATAGTTATATAACTACCGAGACATTTTGAAAAAATGATATAATGGAACTGGTTTGATGATGGAGCCGGAAGTTGGCCATAGGAACTCCTCAATCAAACAAGATAGCACTATCGTGTTTGCACTATGCTACGCTAGCTATGTATTAACAAGTGGTTTGACACTAGGTGGTGTTCAGGGTCTCATGATGGAGCCGTAAGGTGGCACTGGGAAAACCTTTTTAGTTAATTAAAAGCTAGTTTTTAAAAAGATTTTTACTCATATTTTATTATCATTTCATTTCATTTCACCAGTAATGGAAAAACCCAAAAACATTTTCACAGTAAACATTCCAAAGAAGTATCAGCGGTTCCGATAAGCAAGAAGTTTGTGTGCCAAGAGTGTGGCATGGCCTTCAAGGCACCTTCTCAGCTGAGGAACCACAGCATCAAGCATTCCGACAGCCGGGACTACTACTGTGTGGAGTGTGATAAGTACGACATCATTATTTTATTTCACATATACAGGGTGATAGGGTAGACACCGTTATCTTTGAAACTAGTGGTTGGGTGTCATCTATAATATACTGTTTCTATGGGACCAACTTCGAAATCGCAAAAAAAAAATCAGCTTTTCCATACATTTTGTCGATTTAAGTGAACACAAATGTATGGAACAGCTGATTTTTTTTTCGAAAAAAATTTTTTAAAAATAAATTAAAATAAAACAAATATTTAAGGGGGGCTCCCTTAAATATTTGTTTTATTTTAATTTATTTTTAACGTGAATATATAACTAAATATTCTGTGAATATTTCAAGCGTCTACCTGTTGCCGTTATCAATATCGAGCAAAAAAATCACGTTTGTTGTATGGGAGCCCCCTTAAATTTTTATTTTATTCTGTTTTTTATTATTTGTTGTTATAGCGATAGCAGCAACGGAAATACATCATCTGTGAAAATTTCAACTGTGTAACTATCATGGTTCATGAGATACAGCCTGGTGACAGACGGACAGACAGACAGACAGACAGACGGACAGACAGACAGCGGAGCCTTAGTAATAAGGTCCCGTTTTACCCTTTGGGTACGGAACTCTAAAAAGGAACCAGTAACAACTTCAAGAAGCTAACTTTATTGTTATTAAATAAATGTTATTGTTCCGTATCAGATTTTCTAGCTGATAAATTTTAGATATGTATCAATGTTTGTAAGTTTGATGATGAACCGCTACATGTGGTATATACAAATGGTAGAATTTACAAGGATTCTTTAATATATTGTAACCGCCTAATTGTAAATACCTACATTCTGAGCAAATAATTATTCTATTCTATAAGAAAAAAGTAAGTAAAATATTCACAAAAACTATTAAATTGATAAGTAAAAGAAACACTCTGTAAACGCTAAGCGCAAATAACATCGAAATGGTCCCGATAACGTAAAAATCACTTTCTAGTACAGATAATAATGTAATAATACTAAGCTTTCTAGTAGTAACTTCGGTTAGCATTTTGTAATTAGCAGGAGAATTATTTAGTGGCAGGTGTAATTCTATTCACCTTTTTTGCAGGAGTTTCAAATCAGATGCCGCATTGAAAAAGCATTTGAAGACTGCAGCCATGCACGTCAGTTATTTAGAATTACCGTAAGTATTGGCATTTATATTTGGATCTTTGATAGTCGTTACGAGTCGTCAGAAGCCCGAAAGTCTGACAATCAGTCTTGCCAAGGGGTATCGTATTACCCAGTTACTGGGTTTTGGAGGTCAGTTAGGCAGTCGCTCCATGTAAAATATTGGTATTCAGCTCCATCCGGTTAGACTCGAAGCCGACTCCAACATAGTTGGGAAAAGGCTAGGCAGATGATGATTGGCATATATATTTATACGGTCTACCTCTGACAACCTGTAACAACTGTCAAAGATCTACAAATGACAGCCGGGACCAACAGCTTAACTTGCTTTCCGAAGCACGGGGAGTATGTAAAGATCATCTACGGAAGCGTAGCTTAACCTGATGAATCGACCCATGCGGCTATTATTACTTAGCCACGAGCTCCTAAATTAAAAAATAATATTATTCCAGATTGCCCTGCCTTCACTGTGACAAGCGTTTCGCGATACGTCGGGATCTAGAGAGACATACCAACAGAGTTCACCTAAATATCAAACCGTTTACTTGTGATAGATGTGATAAGGTAACATATACATATACTTATACATATCACCTTCTTCCCATGGGGATAGGCAGAAACTACAGAACGCCACCTACTGCGATCCTTAATTATGCTAGCCACACACGTAACGATTTATTTGCGCAAATTTAGGCTAGCGCAAGTCTATCGTGATGCTAGCCACACACGTAACGATTTATTTGCGCAAATTTAGGCTAGCGCAAGTCTATCGTGATGCTAGCCACACACGTAACGATTTATTTGCGCAATTTTAGGCTAGCGCAAGTCTATCGTGATGCTAGCCACACACGTAACGATTTATTTGCGCAATTTTAGGCTAGCGCAAGTCTATCGTGATGCTAGCCACACACGTAACGATTTATTTGCGCAAATTTAGGCTAGCGCAAGTCTATCGTGATGCTAGCCACACACGTAACGATTTATTTGCGTAAATTTAGGCTAGCGCAAGTCTATCGTGATGCTAGCCACACACGTAACGATTTATTCGCGCAATTTTAGGCTAGCGCAAGTCTATCGTGATGCTAGCCACACACGTAACGATTTATTTGCGCAATTTTAGGCTAGCGCAAGTCTATCGTGATGCTAGCCACACACGTAACGATTTATTTGCGCAAATTTAGGCTAGCGCAAGTCTATCGTGATGCTAGCCACACACGTAACGATTTATTTGCGTAAATTTAGGCTAGCGCAAGTCTATCGTGATGCTAGCCACACACGCAACGATTTATTTGCGCAATTTTATGCTAGCGCAAGTCTATCGTGATGCTAGCCACACACGTAACGATTTATTTGCGCAATTTTAGGCTAGCGCAAGTCTATCGTGATGCTAGCCACACACGTAACGATTTATTTGCGCAAATTTAGGCTAGCGCAAGTCTATCGTGATGCTAGCCACACACGTAACGATTTATTTGCGCAATTTTAGGCTAGCGCAAGTCTATCGTGATGCTAGCCACACACGTAACGATTTATTTGCGCAAAAGACACGTTTCGTTTTTGTATGGGACTCCGGCCATAACATGTACACTTTATAAAACCTGGAAAACGAACCCCTGAATTCAATAAAGGCATTTTTGATTCATAATATCTGATATTTTTTAGGCACTCATTATACTGAAAATATTTGACAGCCATGACAGATTGGTTTGACAGATGACGTTTACATTTAAAAAAATAGGGGTGAGGCGATGTATCGTAACAGATAGAAGTAACAGATAACAATTGTTCCTAACAATAAACCATACCTGTTACATAAAATAACAGATCCTCAAGACTGTAACCGCGGCCTTTACTGTTAATACATTTTAACAATCCCCACACAGACTGTTGTTGCTGGCTGTTGCGTGGCTGTTACTTACGTATTTATCGTCCGTAGCAGACTGTTATTTAATAACAGATAGATACGATTATCGACTTTAAACCAAAAGAGATATAGAATATATTCAATTGAGATTTAAATACGTAGTTATCGTCCGTACAAAAATAACAGGCTGTTATTTAATAACAGATATTTGGATCTGTTATTTTTTTGTAACCGTAACAGTGATAACAGGTATCGTGTTTAACCATCTCTATTTTAAAATCTAGAACTGTCAAAGATGTGATGTCAAATACCAAAGACATTATGTTTGAATTTTTCGTCCAGGAGTACCTACAAATCTACAATCCTCGTTAAAAAAAAATGAATCACACTTTATAATTCATCAAAAAAGTTGTTTTAAGGTAGTTGTCTTATTTTCTTATCTTAATAGCAGAGAAATACATGCCCATCGTATTTATTTAAATAACATCTACGTTATTTTTAATGTTTAAATGTAACATGACTTCTGGACGAAAGCATTGTGCAAGTAACACGACGCCATGATTAATAGAATATGGCAATAATTTGATAAACTATTATTTTTTGTGACAAAGAAATCAAGAGAATATTGAGGAAAGAATATTTTTCCTCAATTCGTGGAATTTTTTCCTTTTTTTTCATTAGCGTACACTTTATGGCCGAAAATGTAACGTCTCCTTTAGGCTTGCGCAAGTCTATCGTGAAAAAAAATCCCCCTTTGTCGGAGTGATTTATATGTATACGGTGTATACCTATATCAAATTACAGTTTTCTAGTACTAAGAGTCTCTGAGCTAAACCGCGGACATACAGACAGACGGGCATGGCGAAACTATAAGGCTTCCTTGTTGACTACGGAACCCTAAAAAAACAGATTTCCAAACTGATATTTCAAGTGACTACAATAACTGCAGTCGATAACCCCATTAAAAAAATCGCCCAATTAATTTTATTTATTTATTGTTTTATCATGTTAAGATATCGAAACCCATCGCGTCCGCGGGGTTTAGCTAGCTAATTTAATTTAACCCTATTAAAATAATAATAAAACCTTTTTTCTACATTGTATTTTCCTTTAGAATATAAAACGGTATGATATTATTATAGATATCTCTTTCAGAATTACGTGAACAACTGGTCTTTGAAGGAACATCAGCGGTTGGTGCACGAAGGGTACAAAAGACCGCTACAGTTCCCATGCCCTATGTGTGACAAGGTTTTTGATGTAAGTTTATACTTGTTTATTTTTATTATAGTTAATTGATTCAGACGTGACTTTGCGGAAATCAATTATAAAAGTCTCGGTCCCGTGGGAATATGGGGATAATAGATCCACTCTCCTTCTCCAGGTCATGGTCTACCCATGTGCCAATTTTCATCCAAATCCGTTCAGCCGTTTTAGCGTAAAAGCTTAACAAACAAAAAAGCTTTCGCATTTATAATATTAGTTGAGATTCACAACCCTACTGATTTAAATCCTTTATTACAGCGCAACCAGATACTGAAAGGCCACATCCGCACCCACACCGGGGAGCGTCCATACCAGTGCAGCAAATGTCCAGCTTCATTCAGCCAATCCAGCATACTTCGCACCCACGACAGACTTATACACCTCAAACTGACCAGGGATGGACGGCCTAAGGTCAAATAGTCCTACTGACCAGAGGCGTAAGGTCTAAGGTCAAAAAGACCTTACTCTGACCAGAGATGGAAGGGCTAAGGTCGAATAGACCTTCTGACCAGAGGCGTAAGGTCTAAGGTCAAAAAGACCTTACCCTGACCAGAGATGGAAGGGCTAAGGTCGAATAGACCTTCTGACCAGAGGCGTAAGGTCTAAGGTCAAAAAGACCTTACTCTGACCAGAGACGGACGGGCTAAGGTCAAATAGATCTTCTGACCAGAGGCGTAAGGTCTAAGGACAAAAAGACCTTACTCTGACCAGAGATGGAAGGGCTAAGGTCGAATAGACCTTCTGACCAGAGGCGTAAGGTCTAAGGTCAAAAAGACCTTACTCTGACCAGAGACGGACGGGCTAAGATCAAATAGATCTTCTGACCAGAGGCGTAAGGTCTAAGGTCAAAAAGACCTTACCCTGACCAGAGATGGAAGGGCTAAGGTCGAATAGACCTTCTGACCAGAGGCGTAAGGTCTAAGGTCAAAAATACCTTACTCTGACCAGAGACGGACGGGCTAAGGTCAAATAGATCTTCTGACCAGAGGCGTAAGGTCTAAGGTCAAAAAGACTTTACTCTGACCAGAGACGGGCGGGCTAAGGTCAAATAGATCTTCTGACCATAGGCGTAAGGTCAAAGGTCAAAAAGACCTTACTCTGACCAGAGACGGACGGGCTAAGGTCAAATAGACCTTCTGACCAGAGGCGTAAGGTCTAAGGTCAAAAAAACCTTACTCTGACCAGAGACGGACGGGCTAAGGTCAAATAGATCTTCTGACCAGAGGCGTAAGGTCTAAGGTCAAAAAGACCTTACTCTGACCAGAGACGGACGGGCTAAGGTCAAATAGACCTACTGACCAGAGGCTTCAGGTCTAAGGTCAAAAAGACCTTACTTTGACCAGAGACGGACGGGCTAAGGTCAAATAGATCTACTGACCAGAGGCGTAAGGTCGAAGGTCGAAATTACCTTACTCTGACTAGAGACGGACGGGCTAAGGTCAAATAGACCTGACCAGAGGCGTAAGGTCTAAGGTTAAAAAGACCTTACTCTGACCAGAGACGGACGGGCTAAGGTCAAATAAAACTTATACTGTCCAGAGTAGGACGGCCTTGGTCATGCCTTAAGGCAATAAAAGAAGATATTTTTCAGTTACTTTCGAATGAATGTCCGTTATTACAAAGTCCAAACCTACATTGATGTCAGTGCGACGAAAAAAAAAAAGAAAAAAAAAATGCATATTTTTCCTTCAAATACAAGTAATTCATTTTGTTCACGACGTGTATTTTTTTCAGTAGTACGATCGCGCGTATTTAACGTAACGTAAATTCGACCGATTTCAATATTGAAAATACTCGTTTTGCACGTAATAATTATTTACTTAGCTTTAAACATTTTGTCATATTATGTATGGGTCAGTATGGGTGATTGTGCTGGTCGTAAGAATAAACCAAAATACTATCATCATAATTTGTTCGAATTTATGCTACGTTTCGTTTCATTAAAGTTACGTTTCGTTTCATTTACGTTTCGTTTAGTTTCATTTACGTAACGTTTCGTTTCATTAACGTAACGTTTCGTTTCATTTACGTTACGTTTACGTGGTGGGTTCGTGCTAGGGCATTAGGTAAAAACTATCCGAAATATTTACGTGAGTTAATCTTTATTTCCAGATATAAAATCTACATAAAAGTTTTAAAAAAGTCCAATGTTTTCTTATTTCAAAGCAATCGCACAAGTTATTACAATGTATACAAAGAAGGTGTTACTCATAGTCAATGTTCTGTAGGAAATTATTTGATGGATCTAACGGGTCCGGTTGTGAAACATTGTAATAAATAGTTTGTAAATACTTGCTATGTTTTATTCCAAACTAGCTTCTTGCTACAAGAAGGTTGTCGTTTCTTGCTGACTGGCCGATTTTTTCAAAGTCTGTGAATGCAGATCCAAATGTTTCTATTATAAAACGAAAACCGAACTACGACACAAAAGTCAACTAAAAAGATATAAACAAGGCATCACAGACAAACAAATTAAAAATCCGGAGTCACACGTGTTAGGGCATAAATCAAACAGAAAACGTGTGACTCCGGATTTTTAATTTGTATGTCTGTGATCTCTTGTTTCAAATAACGTCACAGATGTACGTTTGCCCAGCACGGCCCCCCAAAATTTGCGTTTTAGGTGTGCGCCAATGGAATGTACTCGTCCCTAGGAGTATATGTACCGGTTTCTTTTTCAATGTACCTCTGTACTTTTGAAGAAATATGCAAAAAAAGGGGGCCGTGCCAGCCAAACGTTTTCAGCACGGCCACCTTGTAACTTGAAAAATATATAACGTATTAAAAAGTTTCTTAAATTCAAACAGCCATAACCAATACCTCATTTGTCAAATTATGATGAGTAGTTTAGAAGATATGAGGGAACATATGAACATACATACATGTACATTACATAGGTACCGATCAAAATCATAACCCTCCTTTTTGCTTCGCCGTAGTCGGGTAAAAAGTTAAGGACATTTTCTTAAGACCGTTGTCTGTGTAACTATAGGAGAATATGAACAGAATGCAATATTGCTCTGCCTCCATTGGAATAGCGCGATAATTTGTAGCCTACAGACTGACCTGAGGCTCTAGACAAAGTGACATTCTATCAGCGTTATCGATGATGGAAAAGGTAAAAATACTGACATGACTGGACTGACATACTGACATTGCATAGGACTGACATATGACATAAGTTATCAAAAAGCTTATGTCAATCTTGTTGAAAGTCGTTGTAGAAATACGAAACGCTTCCGAAGCGATTGTCACTTGTCTAGGCCCTCTGGATTATCAGACAAACAGACAAAAATAAAAATAAAACAATGTACAGGGAGCCTAAACCGGCCACATTAGCAATTCCTCTAAAAGCAGTTCATTTCCTGAATCCCAGCTGTCATTAGCAATTCCTCTAATTTGGCATAGAAGCAATTCATATTTTGTGGACCATTTACGAATCTCCATAGAAAACTGTCAAACAGATGAATTATTTCGTAATATGAATTACACGCACATTAATTATGAATTGTCAGTTTGTGACATTTTAAGCCCCCAGTTTTGTCTTCGCTACGATTTTAATGTGTGTGTGGTGTGATCTACTTAGGATTTAGTGAACATTCCCAAAGAATTGTGAAAGTTGGAATCAGATTTGTGAAAGTCAAATAAGCGAGAGTTATGGACTGTAAAGTTGGGCTCTCAGTTCTCACATAGAGGATTGACGGCCCATCCTATACCTGAATCGGGTGCGGACTCGTGGTCACACCTGGGGGCTTAAAACAGTCACTTTGGCAGAATCATATTAGGAAAATATTATAAATCATCGTAAAATGTCACAAGCTCACAATTCATAATAGGATCTGCGTGCGATTCATAATTTACGAAATAATTCATCTGCTGGACAGTTTTCTATGGACATTCGTAAAATGGTCCAAATATGAATTGCTTTTTTGTCAAATTAGAGGAATTGCTAATGACAGCTGGAAATTCAGGAAATGAAATGCTGTGGCGGTATCCACATCGCCACATGCGAACTACGCATCAAAGACCTGACGTCAGACAGACGTCACATAAATCCTGCATCGTGCAATTAAAGTATACCGTGCAGTGGACATATATACAAAAATAGGCAACATCAATCGTTGGGCAGTTGCCCGCCAGACACAACACCCGTCTGGTCGGAGGATCCTCCCTTTTCTATGGTGGATGAGTGAACTTTACACCCTGTTCCTCATACCCCTAAAATGCTTTTAGAGGAATTGCTAATGTGACCGTTTTAGGCCCACAGGTTGTACCACCAGTGTGACCAACGGGAATAGTTTTCCTTGTTGTCTTCCTGGTGGCACCGCTCAAACTACACTATGTACCACTTTGTCATTATCAACTAGTGCGGTGAGATAAATGTTTGTTTCAATAAGACTTAATTTTAAACCGCACCCGATATTATTTGTGTATAACTACCATAAAGGGCCCAAACTATGGGTATCTAAAAACTAAAAAGTCTCAGGCTGTCCCTTCTCCCTAAATTCTGGTAGGAACTAGGGGGCGGAAGTGCTGGCTTCCACCGCGACTAACTACTTCCTATAGCGCGCCAGGCGACATGTTGCTACGTAGATATGTATTATAATAAGCTGGTGTACACGAGATTCGTTGTGGCGATCTGTCTCGGGATATTTGGAAAATTGTAGTCGGATTATTAGATGGGAGATGTTTTATAGAGAAGATTGAGTAGATCTCAGTTCTTGAATGAATATTATACCAACAACAGACATAGAAATACAGCAGAAGTATAGGTACTGACTTAAGGAACATGTAACGAGCCCGCTTGCGTCTGTGGTAACCTATTAGATAAAAGTCCTCAAAGACGGAGCCTAAGTAATATATTTCCTTTTACCTATGACCGCATGCATTGAGCAATAAAATTCTCCCGTTGCTGCGCCTAGTCTAAATAATTTCAAATTAAATACCTACATAACCTACCTATATTAGTATCGATTGATCCATGTGAACGTGAATGGTTAATTAATCTACAAATAGGTTATGTGCACTCAGACGCACTGATATTTAGCATCTACCAATCTAGGTGATGGCTAATAGCAAATAAAAATGCTAATTGGAACCTAGATTGTTATGTGTATTCGTAAAATTAGGTTCCTCTAAATATGAGCGTAAAAGTGAAAAGTTAATCTTTCGCACATTCTTTACCTAGAATCGAATATTCTTATTGTGTTTATTGCTGAGTTTCTGCCTACCTACAATAATTGATTAGTTTTGATTGTTAAATCGAGTACTTACCTATTCGCATGTTTTATTTCCAAATTATACCTGATTAAATATCTCCGGACGTATCTGCACACGTTCGCCCATGTGTTTCGGAGCCGGATGTCGTCACATCCGCGGCTCCCCCCCGGATGTCGCGATGCTCCCGTGGGAGTCGTGGCGACAACAGCGCCATCTATCCGCGCTTATTACAACTAGTTACCTTTGCCGCTGAACTTGGCAAGGTGGGAAAGGTTTGGTTGCTCGTGAATAAAATAGGAACCTACTACGCTTTGGAATGGGAAGCTTAAGAAGCTTGAAAATTCAAAAGTGCCTGTAAAATGAAATAAATGCTTTAGGTTGAGAGATACATTCGTAAGTTGTAGGAAAAATAATGAGGCTAAAATACCTACTAGACATCACAAGAAATATTTTGTACAAAAGTATTATTTTCAATATTTTCAATATTACTATAGAGAAATAACACTAGTTCAAATAAAGCCCTTTGGAGTATTCTTCTTTTCGTGTGGTTTATGTCTAATACCAGAGTTTTAAAAGCTGCCTATGGGACTCTGACTAGGCTTCACATGCCGTTGAGAAATATCTCTCAGGCATGCCGGTTTCCCTGCCAGGGTTGCGGGAAATTCCGAAAGGGATACCGGGGCCCTTGGCAACAGGCAACTGAAGGAACACGGGTGGGTTTTAGTCAGTAAAAGTCTGACACGCCCTTCCGCTATGCCCAGAGCGGGAGAAGTAAAGCTTCCCAATCTCAAAAAAAAAAAAACATGGCGTCTTCCTCACGATGTTTGTTGTGTGTTGGAGTATTGTAATTTCACGCGGGGGAATCTTTCTGAAAAGTAGAGATAAGTAACATACTGTAGGTTTTACCCCGATCATCTTGTGATAGAAGTTTACTTGGTACTTAATTATAAAAGCGTAGAAAAGTTAATGTAAATGTCATAACATCACGCCTGTATTCCCCCAAAGGGTTAGGCAGAGGTGTACCTATAAAATACCCACATTTCGCCCGTTATGTCATGCCATTTAATGGGGGCGAGCCTATTGCCATCAACATAATAATACACCGATAAAATAAGTAAAATATGTGTAAAAATGAATTTGTAATATGTAAATAATATGTGTATGTGTGTGTTGTGTAATAAGTATGTGTCAATGTAAATTAAATTAGGTAAAGGAGCTCGAGGCTAAGTAATAACAGCCGTTCGGGTCGATCCACCAGGTTAAGCTACGCTTGCCGGGGTTGGACCGTGGATAGGTGACCATTTTCACATATCGAGACTCCACCGTGCCTCGGAAAGCACGTTAAGCCGTTGGTCCCGGCTGTCATTTGTGGATCTTTGACAGTCGTTACGAGTCGTCAGAAGCCCGAAAGTCTGACAACCAGTCTAACCAAGGGGTATCGTATTACCCAGTTACTGGGTTGTGGAGGTCAGATAGGCAGTCGCTCCATGTAAAATACTGGTATTCAGCTGCATCCGGTTAGACTGGAAGCCAACCCCAACATAGTTGGGAAAAGGCTAGGCAGATTGATTGAGGGCGTTAGGTTCGTGATCTTTGAAGAGCTCTAAATATTCATGAAGAGTGTTAAAAAGCCTTATTCCATCCATCTTAAAAATGTTTATGATTTTTAATATTGCAGGTAAGTACCTAAAAGTAAAATTAAGTTAGTGCATACAACAGGGGCTTTATTCAAAATATGTGGTGATATAAAAAGGCAACATTCTCGACTACAGCTACTATTCGAGGGTACGAAGTGCGGGCACGCAGCTTACGTTGGGCATTTTATTGTGCACCTTCACATAGTGACGTGCCAGAGATGCGGCCCGGCTCAACTCATGAAATTACAACATTCTACAAATTGTTAATGGGGAAAACATTTCGTCTATGGGTAAAGTAAAGATTCTTCTACTTTGGATACACATCTACAGCATACAGAAGGCCATTTCTCGTACTTAAAAAACGTTCAAGTCGCAATCTATGAAACTTGTCAAAAATGTTGGCAGTAAATTGATTGTAGGTATTTTAGACAGATTGCGAATGAGATGTCCTCAGATTGGTCATGTTTAAGGAAGTGGTACAAACTAAGCAACTTTCTCCATGGGACGAATACCGAATATGTTTTATAAGTATTATCGAATATAAAAGTTCAAATAAACGGTGTGAATTCATTAGGTTTAAAAGTCAAAATGGGTGTACCACAGGGCTCGATATTGGGTCCATTCCTTTTTTTAGTATATATAAATTATTTACCTCATCTACTGAAAAACCGACCACAAATGGTGTTATTTGCTGATGACACTTACTTAACTTATCTGAAAGTAATATTATATTAATTTCTCAATTTCTTTGCAAACTAGTTTTGTATAATTTAGAAACATTTTTAATTTTTTTGTAAATGTGAGTACCATGGAGCCGTTTAGTATCGTATGATGTATGTTGACTTGAAATAGCATGGCAGATGAGAGTATGTCATGCTCACTTAAATGTCTCGCTGATGGTGGCACGTGTGTTGGATCATTCGGTTCCCTACAAATGGTTGAGCTGGATGGTGCTGATCCACATGTCATGTTCGTGAACGGGCGCCGTCAGTTGAGACTGGTCACCTCTTATTTGCCAGAGCTTATTTTTAATCTTAAATTTTGAATTGCTTTTGATTATTTTTTGTTTTACATTGTTCTCACATATAGAAGCAACAAGAATACTGTACGCAGGATTTTGTAATATCTATATCCATTTTTAAAAGAGTGTCCTTGGAGTTTCTTCCCCGTTCTTCTCCATAGAGATCTACGTTTTGGAATGGGCAACTAGCTTCAACTCTCTGACTAACTGACCGACTCTTTGACAATTCAAAAGTGCCTGTAAATGGTTTAATTGAAATAAATGCTTTGAGTTTGAGTTTGAAAAATATATCAACTCCTATTCCATACAAAACTTCACTACTCGACCCAAATGTATGGAACGGCTGATTATTTTTTCGCGATTTCGATGTTGGTCCCATGGAGAAAGTTGTTCAGTTTGATGGTCTGGTCACCCTGAATTATGACCACACCTTTCTGATACATGTACCTTAAATAAAGTTTTAAATTAATCATCATAACTACTTGAAGGGCATTTTTATTATTTTAAGGGTGGAAAATCATCAAATGACTTCTCCCGCTTTAGGTGGAGCGGGAGGGTGTGTCAGACTTGTACTGATTAAAAACCACCCTTGGCAACAAGCAACTGAAGGAAGACCTTCAGTTGCCTGTTGCCAAGGGTCCCGGTATCCCTTTTGGACTTTCCCGCAACTCTGGCAGACTTATGGGGATTGAGGTGTATATTACACTTAGGTAAATTAAAACCAGTTATCTAAAAAGAGCCTCTTGCTTGTCAATATGTTCGCTCGGGCACCCTGGGTCCCCATTGAGCTGCCTGATTAAAACCCACCCTTGGCAACAGGCAACTGAAGGAACACCTTCAGTTGCCTGTTGCCAAGGGTGCCGGTATCCCTTTCGGACTTTCCCGCAACCTTGGCAGACTTAAGGGGATTGAGGTGTAAATTACACTTAGGTAAATTAAAACCAGTTATCTAAAAAGAGCCTCTTGCTTGTCAATATGTTAATAAGAGCGAACCTATTGACAAGCAAGAAAAAGTAGGTAGTAGGTAGGTAGGTAAAATAACGAAACGAAACAACCCAATTAGAATCCGTCCGACCTGGGGATTGTATGTTGAATCCAGGACCACGAAACTACCGAGGAAGACGAGAAATATTTTACCCAAAACAAACCATTATTATAAACTTTTACTATCAAAAGCTTCCCCTTAACCCATGGCCGGGATGCAGTGAAAACTGGGTCACAGGATCGATACAGGTCGAACTTGAAACTTTGGGGCCGAGTTATCACAATCTGGGGGTTGATGGGAGCTGTCATAGCCTACTGGCTGTTGATTAATATTCTTATCTGTATGAATTTGATGATATACCTACACTCAAGGCTGCGATAGTGGTTAAATTTTCAAACTTAACGCAAAACCTTTACATTTTTGTTTCGTTCGATAAACCGGATTTGTTTAACCGGTTTTTGGAGGAGTCATTACATAAAGGTTTTTCCCGCTTAGACGGTTTATTCATCGCGGCATCCTCACAAGTTGCGACGCGTTTACCGACGCGCCACACGTCGAATAAACCGGTTAATTTAGGTCAAAATAAAGTTCTTAAAACGTTCATATGTTCTTAAGAAAAGTTCGGAGCAGAACCGAAATACTTATTACAAAACATGTTGAAAACTCTATTTTCTGTCAATGTTCCATACAATTTTTGACAGTAACTAGAGATTTAAACATGTTTTTCCGTGAATGTTTCGCCAGTGCAAATGCACGGTAACTAACCCGCACCCTTATTGCGTAATACAAGATCAATCACAATCTGAATCGTTTTGAATTAAAGCTGTTGTTCGAAAAAAAAAACGCTATGGATCTTGTTGAACTGTCAAAATGAAACAGATTAGTCTTAATCGTTTACGAAAATGTGTTACCTACGTAATTAGATACCGCGGATGCAGCTGGATACTAGTATTCTACATGGAACGACTGCCTATCTGGATTCCACAACCCAGATACTGGGTAACTCTATACCTCTTGGCAAGATTCTTATTATCAGAAATAATTATGAAACTTCAACATACACTGAAATGTACACAATGCTTCGGCTTATCGCATCACTTCGAGGAATCACGTTTTGATTTTATATCCTAAGTTTCTTATAAAAATGAAACCATTCAGTGACAGTTCACTCCACGCTCACTTCACCTAAGTTTTCACGGTGAGATGGTTACAGAATCTCTGGTCTCTCAGGTCTGGCAATTTGAGAATTTTATGCGGCCTACCCAAATGTCCTTTCTTTGGTATTGTTCGTCGAGTCGTTGAGCTCCTTAAGTTCTGAGTTGAGCTCCACTATTACTGACAAATGCTTGCACTGACTGGACAGGTCCACTCAAATCTGTGTGGTTCTTTCCTCAAAAGACCATTTCAGACTCGAATTTACATGGTCCTCATATGGCTTGACCAAGATTATGTCTGGACTTTAAAAGAGACTGTGACCTCTGAGTTTGTTTCGGCCTTTCTTCTCAGAGTAGTCAGATAGGAAACGCCGACCTCATCTAGCTTATTTATAATATTTTTTAATATGACGTGTGAAAGTGATTCCAATATCCTATTTACAGAATAAACAATTTCATTTCTTTTCATTTCAATAGCAATGCCGGTCTCTACTTAGGTAAGTAGATATTTCTGTAAAGCGCTTGGATGTAAACAAACTTGATATTTTTTCACAAACTAACTCTGGACATCTGTCTAGCCCCCAATACCGGACACATATTGAGACCCGTCTCAATCAAACGTAACGGCTCGCCAGATAAGAAAATAACATACCGTACTTATTTCACTATGTTGAAAGTAGAGAGAGGTAGGGAAATGGCAGGCAGATGAGTTAATGATAGATGCAAGAGTTAGTAGGAATGGTGGTAAGCTTTCAGTTAGAGTTTTCTATACTGCTTGGTAGCCGAAAGAAATGTGTACTGGCTTAACTTTACTAGTAAGTACTTTATAAGTTTTTTTACTTTAATGGTACTTTTAAAGAAAAAAACATTGCCGTCCTTTTGTTCTCCGCCGTAATCTGGTAAATAACTTACACAAAAGGAGCTCTTTATCTATTTACTAAATGAATGTAGTTTTATAACTATTACCAGTTAAGTATTTAATGCCAGAAGAATTCTTACCAAATAATATTCCAACTCGTTCTTCGAACGTTGAAAATCACACTCAATCATGCAATTAACAGCAAATTCTCCCTTTGCAGTAGGTTTTCCGAATAAATAATTAAAGCAATGGATGATATTTGATACATTTTTTTAATAATTAAAGCATTCAAATGGTAGACAACAAAGACACCTAGCAAATTGCAGTCATTGGAAACATTTACTGAATTCAACAAACTAAACGCCAAAGGAAATGCAACTTTGACCCATTCTCTCAAAGCACAAATTAGTTCTTCTGTTCGTTCCTGAAAACGAAAGTGTCGGTAAACTTTTAATATTTTCTACGGACACTGAAATTTCGACCTTAGATACATCAGAATAGGATTTCAAGTCAACTGTGTAGGAGCAAATATAGGATGTTTTGATACAGTATGATGTTATTCCACATTACTATAAGTTTACGATGTCCCCATTAGGTGACGATAAAGACATTTTGCCTGAAAGCCTTCATAAGGATAAATGATTTGGTAATGATTCTGTCTTAGTTATACTCGTGTGAACTTAGTAATAGCATAATAATAGCATAATCAGCCTATAATGTTCCCACTGCTGGGACACAGGCCTCCTCTCTGTGAGATGGAGTGGGCCGTAATCCACCACGCGGGCCCAGTGCGGGTTGGTAGATGTCAAATGTTTCGAATTTTTGGTTCTAGGACATGCCGGTTTCCTCACGATGTTTTCCTTCACCGTTTTTGAGAACAGTGGTGATGAAATAATTTACACAAAGTAAAGCGCCTGTCAGGGTTCGAACCTACGACATACAACTCGTAAGTCGTGGTCGTAACCACTGGGCCACCACTGCTCTTCAACCGCAACACAACCAGAGTACTTCGCGTCAAAGACTCACTATTCTATTTGTAAACACGAACTTAGTAAAGGAAACTATATTATCTACTTATCTTAAAATCATACGACACTTTTTAGGTCATAGGTTGTCTCAAGGTTTCAAAAGCTAGTATGGATGATGATGAAGGATGATTTATGGGGCTGAGTCATTTTGAAATTGCCTTTACCAATCAATTACCTACACACTTTAATGGAGTGGTTTGGAGCAACTGAATAAACTGCTACAGTTCGATTCAAACTTAATGGCGGTTCGGAATATGAGGCGAGTCGCTGCGCAGTAACAATTTCATGTGTCAGCGGGGGTGAGGGTTGGGGTACTGCGCAGCGGAAAGATAACTTCCGAGCCACCAGTAAGTTTGAATCGAACTGTACATCGAATGATATGGAGCAACATTGCTCATTTCACTTACTAACTTTTTCCATTTAAAAATGAATCTTCATGATATCAATAGCTAAATCCGCAGAATGGGGTTTTATAAAATGCTTCGCTCATTGTGCCTTGTCCAAAGGTAAAGAATTTTCAGTGACTCTTGAACCACTGAAGGTAGAAACAAGAAAATTACTAGTTTTGTTCCTAAGAAGGACTCGAATTAGATAACTATTATATGCTAAAGGATTTCAAAGTAAATCAACCCCAAAAGCGAGGTAGCGGTTATGTGGGAAATCTGATTCCGTGTTTCCGAAAACGATAAAAGCTTCGGCAAAAGCTGGTTAATAGATAAATGACTTCCCTAATAACAAAAACAAACACCCACCCATAGTAGGGGTGCCAGGACGACACCTTTACCACGCATGCGCGTTCCAGGAGGCTGTTTCCAAACGTTCCTTTGTCCATAAGGGTGGAATCCACATCACAGTGCAATCGTCTCCTAGGAAATTCTATCACAGAATTCGCGAAGTTAAAAACTGTAAGTTTTTTACACAAACTTAGATAATTTTCGTATTTTTTTTATACAGAGAAAAAGGTGGTTTTTCATGCAATTTTTTTGTGTAGTTATTTTGTTGGAAAGTTCAATTGTTTTTGGATAAACGTGTAAATGAACTGTTGCATTGATTTGTTTCTCACGGTTTGATGAACTTGGACGATACTGGTACGTTTATTATGTTTTTGAAGGGAATATTGATGGGTTTCCATTGGGGTATAAGTGATAAAATGGTTGTGTTTAAAAGTAAGGCGCAGGTGGGAAAGTTTTTTAAGTACCTGCTGGAAATTTCCACTTTCAAGAATCTTCGAAGGTTTAAATTATGAGTTTCCAATATTTCATTAGTTTTGATGGTGGAATGTCTCGACTCACAGGAACGCGTGGCTGAGAATTTTCCATTTTACAGTCATGAGTAACGTTGTAGGCAGTTTTTTTTAGACTTACTTTAACTTGTTTATAAACACGATAGGATTAAAAAAGGCATACATGCGAAGACATGCGTTTTTAATACATAGTTGAATCATAAGAATTGATAAAAAATCTTCTTGAAGAAGAGTTCGATCAAAGTGATATTACTACAGCAATGTTTTTTGCGAGTAATATCTTCTTAAATACCTAACTTTTTATGATCATAAACAAGCAATAAAAGTTAGGTACATGTCTCCGGTTCTTTCAGTGAATAGGCTCTCATGAGTTTCCGGTTATTTTAGTGAATACTCATAACTCCATGGGTCCTCCATGGGTGACTGCGTAAGGCTTTAGTTGAGAAAAGTCAAAGATAATCACTCCCCGATGCTATAAGCACCTCTATGGTCTAGTGGTTATATCGCCTGTCTCAGACCCAGAGGTCCCGGGTTCAATTCTCAGTGCGTCATACATTTTTGGGCCAAACAAAAAAAAAAGCTATATTCCGAAAGATTACGTTTTTCTCTTCATTTTTTATTACTACAGCTATTACTATAATTGGATTACCTATTATTAATTATTTTAACTAAAACATGCTGAAAATCGTATAACAGCGCAGTATATTGCCCTACAGATTTGGTCCAATAGTGAAAAGTGAAGAGAATAACATGTTCTAACGGAATATATAATTTTTTTTGTTCGGCACTTTTTTATTATTTAGCCCAAAATGTTCTCCTTTTCTGCTGGGTTTGGTTGGTGGTAGGGCTTGTTCTAAGTCCGCCTGGCTAGCTACCACCGCCTTATCTAAATCTGTCACCATAGCAACAATGTTAACAGCATTGTTGTGTTTCGGCAGTTAGAGGTAAGATAGCCAGTTCCTCTGCGGTTGAGGATTCCGGGTGAAGCTCGCTTCCACCTTCGGCCTGATCGTCACTTACCATCAGGTGAGATATTTTTGGTATTCAAGCGAATAAAAAAGATATCTCATCAGGAATTTAAGACTGGAAGCCAAGCCGACTCCAATGTAGATGAGAAAAGGCAAGGTACATACTGGGGAGTTTGTTGCGCCACTTCTTCTTCCCATCTAAAGCACCAGGAAGGGCGGGCCTGACGGGGGACTTTCAATTTTGACGTTCGAAAAGTGCTGATTCTCAGCCTAGTATGAATAAATGACTTGTGATTTTTCTTTTCATAAAAAGGTAAAACACTGGAATTATACTTGTCGATGTTCATCTTTTAAGTACATGTTTTTTTGAAAGATGTATCTGCAACTCTACAGATGAACTTCCTTAGCTTAAAAACTACGTACATCATCAGCCTATAAGCCTATAATGTTCCTTCCCTGCTGGGACACAGGCCTCCTCTCGGTGAGGGGAGCTTATAAACCATTATGAGGTAATTTACACAACCTGCAATATTCCGCTACCTTAGACGTTCAATCGTCTCGATCCTTTGTTATTATCATCTCCTCAGTATGTATCCTTGTATATTCGCACTGAGCTTTTGCGTTATTCCTATAATTAGTCTTCATTTCTTGGTGAAGATGGCCTTCCAAGAAGTCTTCATCTCTCTCCTTGCTTTAACCAAGAGCCTTTTATAATTTACTGGAAGCAAATCAATCCCGACTGACTTCTAATAGCCGATACCTACAATCATCGACCTGGTCCTAGGACCTAGGCTGTCATGCTAGCATTATGTTGAGCGATAGCCGTTTTACGTGGATGTGACGCATATTTTCCCCCGATTTGTTTTTTTTTGTTTTGTGTTCTTTTTCGCGTCATGTTTACCGCAAACAAACTCTTTTTTCTTTCTTCTTTACTCAACCAGCACTTGCTCCACTATTTCTGCTAAACACTGGAACAAACTCAGGAACTGTTGCACGACAGCCCTCCACCTAACCACTGTACCAATCCCCCCAAACCTGTACCACTTTACACGACCCAAAAAACGGCTAATAAAGGAAGAAATAAATAGGCCATACACCATCTAAAGTGTGAACTAACATCGGGCCGTCGGGCCCACCCCAGTATAGCCAATCGACTCCCGCGCATTGATCCCCCCTTCCGGTGGGGACGTGTAGGTGCTCATAAATTCTTTCTAAACCTGACAGCTTCATGATTCGCATGTATACCCATGATGTAGTAGCTGCCATGTTAGTTTGGGACCTCACAATCGGCTCAGCATGTGTTGAGGCTACACGTACAGCCGCCATTTTAGATTTTCGGCTCCTGTTTTAGACTTTGTGATGTGTGTGTGCTGTGCCGTGTTGTGATGCTTGTGTGTTTGTGTAAGTATTGCTTTTTGATGGTTGATTTGTTGTGCTTTTCCGTGTGCGCATATTCTGTGTTTCTGCCGCGTTGAAAGCTGGCTTTTCTACGGCCAAAAGACCTGAAATATCAGTGTCTGAGTAAATAAAGAAATTAAACTCATTTTTTTAACTCAGGTTCAAGTTTTTTAACTCAAGTTAACTGAAAATTATTTGACCCTTGTCTGGAGGTGGTGAAACAGGCTTTGTACGTAACTTCAAAATTTCAGAGTTTTTAAAGTGTAATGAGGGTATGACGTGAAATAAAACTGGTTATTTAAGTAGAGAAACTGTGCAGTGAGTTTATCAGCATTTCGTCCTTTCTGCTTGCTCAGGAAAGCTCTGAGGTTAAGAAAGTTGCAGCGATTAATTGGGTGAGGGCTGATTTTTCGATACTCAGATTTTTTTTATCTGATGGATAATTGTGACAGTTTGACATGTTTACAATACAAAAGCTGTTAAACAGGAATACTCTTTTCTCAGAGAAAAGTTATCTGCTCATTAAAAAAACCAGCCCCTAACCAAAATCGCTTGCATTAATCGACCTATTACCAAAAGTAAACTTAAACAAAGTAAACGTAACGTAAACAAAGTAAACTCGGGATGTAATTCCTGAGTTCAAAACTAGGTCATATTGGAAGTATCGATCAAGTCAATAACGATAGTTAAGTGTCATCTCACTTAACGCTAACACTTAACTTCGAAAGTATCTAGCAGGGTGTATGAGCACGATCTTCAAATATCTAGATTGATCGTAATGATTGAATGCCATGCAGTTTTTTCTTTAGAAAACTGCTTTGATATTGATAACTATAGATATTTCTGTAAACTTTATTGTAATTATTATAGACAATATATAACACCACTAATTATTTATACTAGGTACTAAAAACTAGTTAAACAAACACTAAACTGGTAAAAAATAAATTATATTTTAGAATCTGAGAAGAGAGACTGAAACAAACTCAGAGAGGTCGCAGTCTCTTTAAAGTCGGGACATAATCTTGGTCAGGACCATACAGATTAGTATCTGAGACCAAAGATTTGAGTGGACCTGTCAAGTCAGGGCACGCATTTGTCAGTAGGTAATCGTCTAGCTCAACTCAGAACTTTAGGAGCTCAACTACTCAGACTAGACACTAGGTATTGACTAGGAATCCTAAATGTAGCATATTATATTTAAGGCATCACTCTATGTATTCATTGCTCTAGCTAGAGTAATATGTCTCTGTAGGGACAGTTTACATCTTTTTAACCAGAAACCAAAATAAAAACCACATATTTTCAATTGTCGTTTCATGAGAATTTTCCCAACTGTCACTTTGGAGCTTGAAAAGGTTTTAATTTATACGAATACAGGGTGTTATACCCACATATACAGGGGTGGTGTACCTACATAATACAGGATGGTGCGTTAAAACCACATCCATTAAACACAGATCCTTAATTATATATTTTGATTTACTTCGTTACGGGAGAGGAAATTGACGAGTTACTGTTTCAATTTGGTGCCGATTGTAATATTTCAATTTCTGTTTCTGTGAAAGAGTTGTTTTTAGAACTTAGCTTCACATGCCGTCGAGAAATATCTCTCTGGCATGCCGGTTTCTTCACGATTTTTCCTTCACTGTTTTTGTCCTATACTAGTCATATTATTTATTTATTTAAATTGAGGTTATATGCAAGGAATTGTATATTTAAATTGGAGTTATACGCAAGGAATTGTATATTTAAATTGAGTTTTTATGCAAGGAAGGACCTAGAGGTGCGGAAAAATAAAACTCTTTTTCTTAGCCTAATACTGAGCTTTATATAGCCAACGAATCCTATAGGGACTGTCAAAATATATGCTGCACTTAATTTATGGATCTCCCAATTGTTCAATTAGTTAGTATACGCTATCATGACAGAGTTTAATAAGTAAATTGATGTTGTGGACCCTGTTCCGTTGAGCTGTGATCTGTAATACATCGCCGTTAGATTGATGTCATTTAGATTAGGATTGATAAGAATCTTCAGTGCCGAATAGTTCAGAACTGTGTCTCGTTAGTCTGGTGGTCGTGGTCAAGCGCTACTAGCCGAGGTCCAGGTTTCGATTCCTGGGTCGGGCAAAGTGTTATTTGGGTTTTTACCCGACTACGGCGAAGCAAAAAGGAGGGTTATGATTTAGACCGGTATGTATGTATGTATGTGTGTTCACCTGTTCCCTCATATCTTCTAAACGACTCATCACAATTTGACAAATGAGGTATCGTTGGAAGCGTCTTGATCGTCCGCGTAATGTGACGTCACATTAAATTAGCGTCCTCTAGAGGACATAAAGTCAGGAACTAAAAAAAAAAATGTTTAATCGTACCATGTTGGGTATCAAATGAAAAAGCTTAATGAGCACATTTCAAAAATATATATATTATAACACCAGAAGAATTTAAAAAAAATTTAATTAATAAGGAGTCACACGTAATCTGTTCGATTTATGCCCTAACACGTGTGACTCCGGATTTTTAATTTGTCTGTCTGTGGTGTCTTGTTTATACCTTTTCGGTCGTAGTTGGGTTTTAGTTTTTATTATTCTATCACGAAATTCTCAGAGTTTGGATTTGTACCTGTTTGATAGCTATAGGCTCGCCACTTGGCACTTAAACAATTGGCGAAATGTTTGCCTTTGGTTAAACCTTTCGGGGAAACCAGGCCTGACGTGACAACGTTTTTAACCGACTTCCAAAAAGGAGGAGGCTCTATGGTCATTGTTCGTCTGGAGGTAGGTTTTTTTGTTTGTTATATAGTTCCTAAGATGAGACTATCATACAACAATCACCTTTTCTTCTTAGAAGTAGAAATTAGAATAGATCATGCCTATTAATATACAAAATCAGAGATTCCCTACGTGATTGAATCAGTAATGAAGAGATCCGTGTAGGAGAACCAAGGTAACCGACATAGCCCGAAGTATTGCTAAACCTAAGCGGCAGTGGGCAGGGCACATTGTTCGCGGAACAGATGGCCGATGGGGCCGAAAGGTTCTGGAGTGACGACTGCGTACCGGAAGACGTAGCGTTGGAGGGCCCCCACAAGGTGGACCGATGACCTGGTGAAGGCCGCGGGAATCCGCTGGATGCGAGAAGCACAGAACCGGTCGAAGTGGCAATGGATGTCTAACGGCTGAAATGATGATGATGAATATACAAAATGACTTCACGGACTAGATGCAAATGCAACTACCAATCTGCCTAGCCTTTTCCCAACTATGTTGGGGTCGGCTTCCAGTCTAATCGGATGCAGCTGAATGTATTACCTATACATTGTATTTTATATGGAGCGACTGCCTATCTGACCTCCACAACCCCGTAACTGGGCAATACGATACCCCTTGGTAAGACTAGTTTTCAGACTTTCGGGCTTCTGACGACCTGTAACGACTGTCAAAGATCAACGAATTGCAGCCGGGACCAACAAACAACAACAAGCTTAACGTGCTTTCCGAGGCACGGAGGAGTCTCGGTATGTAAAGATGGTCACCCATCCATAGATCAACCTCGGCAAGCGTACCTTATCGTGATCGACCCGTGCGGCTGTTATTACTTTAGCCACAAGCTCCTCAAGATGCAAATGCAACTACAAAGGCATTTACATAGACACACAAAAGAGTCCATTTGACGGCCAAGAGTAACAGTTGAGTAATAGTTTATTGAATAAAGGATCGTTACACATAGTCGTGTGGTTATCCTATCAATCTAGTGGGGCAGGTCACTGGGGTACCAGCAGACAGTGAGGATATTTGAACTGTATGGGGGGGCTAAGTGAATTGTTCGTTCTGATCGCTATTGACAGAACTGTGGTGATATACCTATTATGATATAAAGACTGACGTTTATTTGGAGACAGTTCGTGAAATACAAAATACAAATAAAAAAAGTGAAAAATAATGTTGATTGGTTGTTGATTGTTGTTAATAATGGTGTTGTTGTAAGGCTTGTTTTCATCATTTTGTTATGTTATGTGGTTAGAGAGAAGAATAAATTGTGATTATTATTTGTATCGTTGATCAGTCATTAACAATTAGGTTTACGGAAGTAAAGTTGATCAACAGCGATTACTTTCTTGTCTGTGTCACTATCTATAAGTCCATTTAAAAGGTGCTCGTCGTCGTATCAGTGCAGTTTGCTTTAAATATTTAAAGAAAAACATTATGGACCTTTGGATCTAGTTGTCCCAAAATAAATACATTTGAATTATGTTTGTATTCAAATTAATATTTTATCTTCTAATTTCCGTGCGTTAGTCTCGTAAAAACTCAAAAATGGCTCGACCGATTTGAAATAAGGTAAAACCTAAAAGAACAGCCGAAAAATGGATCTCACGTGCTACGAAGTTTACCGAAGTCATATACTGTTTTATACAAACCGTATTCCTTTTAGTTATATTAGATTTTAGTGGCATGGTGCTACAAATGTTAGTTTTTTATGATGACGTTGATGTAGTCTGTAATGTTTTTAGGTCACATTTTATAGTAAGTATAAAGGGTAGGCAGTACAAGGGATTAAATTCATCTATTTTAAAACGTTTCTCCACCATTTTAGTTCAGAACGTTTTCACTTTCCTATTTCTTCGAGAGACAATGTTTCGTTTTACGCACCCGAAATAAGGGTGTAGCCACATATTATAAGCCCCATTCCACAGACATATGTAACCAACAGTAAACAAGTCCCAGTCCCCATCCAATTTTCTTTGGCAAATAAAATAAAAACCACATGTGATGTAAATGTCTGTTCATATTTCACATTGATACCTCGTAAACATGAGCTTGGCTTTATGGGATGTGAGGTACTGCTATAATATATATGGAGATGCGTATTATTGTGGTTTTCCATCTGGAATTCTCAGTAGCAACCTGGATCTGGAGTTTTGCCCGGTTAATGGCTAGCAAAAAACCTGTTAAAAAAACAATCTAGCCTAGCCTAGCCTTTTCCCAACTTAGTTGATGGGGTCGGCTTCCTGTCTAACCGGATGCAGCTGTATACCAGTATTTTACATGCAGCGCCTGCCTATCTGACCTCCACAACCCAGTAACTGGGCAAATACGATTCCCTTGGTAAGACTGGTGGTCAGACTTTCGGGCTTCTGACGACCCGTAACGACTGCCAAAGATCCACGACTGACAGCCGGGACCAACGGCTTAACGTGCTTTCCAAAGCACGGAGGAGTCTCGATATGTAAAGATGGTCACCCATCTACGGACATATGCCCACCATGTTCGCTCCCTGTTTACATGGTACTTAAAAATTAATGGCGAAATGTGGGTGTACTATAGGTGCACCACGTCTGCCTAACCCAATGGGAATACAGGCGTGATGTTATGCTGTTTAGTGTTTAAAACATGACAAGCCTTCAAATACCTTATTTCTTGTTTCAGGTACAAAATTAGCGGCATTCCTAATCTAGTCTACGTACTTCAACGAAAATGTTATTACATTTTCCCTAGAACATAGAAATAGTGTGGGAAAGAGACAAAAGAAAACGGCAACATATTCGATTAGAAAGAGACAGAAGAAAAATAAACAGAGATGGAAACGAAAAACGACGTACGTACAGATGACATCGAACTTAGCGCGCAAGGATCAAGCAACAAGATTGGGTGAGTAGAGTTTATTTTTAAAGTAACATTACAGTAAAAAAAAAAACATATAGTCGAATTGAGAACCTCCTCCTTTTTGATGTCGGTTAAAAAGAAGATGATGATGATGACAGTCAAAAGTAAAATAATTTCTTTCAAGTAGGCCATTAAGGTGTGTCCAAACATGAGCGGCAATAGTGCGCGGCTGCCACGCGGGGCGTGCCGCGATGTGTTTGGACGACTGCCGCGCGCGAACACTTCTCTGTCTACCTGCCTCGCATAAACATTTCTTCAACGGATGAGTCGTCTTATCTCTGCTTATAATTAAGCAAAGCTACGACATACGCAACCGCTTTGATGTTAATTCTGATGCCAACTGAAGTGCGCGGCGTGTCTCGGATATCGCAGCGAGCCTTTTGCCATCAACCGGCCGCAAATCTAGACTCCGGGTTGCTACTGAGAAATTCCTTATGAAGAAACCCAATAACATGTTAACACTTTGCCCGATCTGGGAATCGAACCTTAGCACCTCGTGCTCAGCAGTAGCGCTTGCGATCACTAGACCAACGAGGCATTTCTTATTATAATCCAGTCCGAATCTCTGCACTAACATAATCTATTTTCCTTACAGCGAAGTAAAGAAATCAAAATCCGACTTACCCGAGAGAGGTTCATGGGGCAGCAAGCTAGATTTCATCCTCTCCGTCATTGGCTTAGCCATCGGTCTTGGTAACGTGTGGCGGTTCCCCTACCTCTGCTACAAGAATGGCGGCGGTGCTTTCCTCATCCCTTACTTCCTCACCTTGTTCCTTGCTGGTATTCCTATGTTCTTCATGGAGCTGGCCATGGGACAGATGCTTACCATCGGCGGCTTGGGCGTTTTTAAGATTGCACCGATTTTCAAAGGTATGGAAAAATGTTTTATCCATTATTTTGTTGAACTTATTGATTTCCTTTCACCAAATATTCCTATGGCTGATTTTTATGAAAGTTAAATAACTTCAATTGTTACTTACTTACTTATTATTTATAACTTACGTACTTCGACTTTTAGCTTCTTGTTATACTTAGATTTTTGAAAAATAAAACTGCAATTTAAAACCGACTATAACTTTGCTATTTAACTACTTACAAAATCCTTTTTGTATTAGACATGTCTACAGAATCCAATATAACCGTTAATTTGGTCCAGGTATTGGTTACGCGGCTGCTGTCATGTCATGCTGGATGAATGTGTACTACATCGTCATCCTCGCGTGGGCCATCTTCTATTTCTTCATGTCTATGAGATCAGGTAAATATATCACCACCATATCAACGCCATCTTCTGTTGTAATTAAGTTACTTAGTAGCATCAGCAACAAAAAAGCACAAAGACACAATTTGAAGTTCCAAAAGAGATCAATGGAAAACTTCATTAATCTCGTGTGAGACTTTTTTGTATCTATTTGTTGCAGAGTAGAGAATTCTTTGAATAAGACTTGTGACTTGTATAAGTACTTAATTATGATTTGAAACAATAATAAATTAGGTTCTATTTCATTGTTTTGCTTAAGTCTCTGAGTAGGTACAGTCATTTGTTTGCTACATTATGACCCACTGTTATAAATGAATGCTGAAAATATTGTTACTTGTTACGAATACTATATAATTCATCATTCTCACGGGTCGGTGCATTATGCACCCGTGTGACCATGTGACCCGTCTTGATATTATAATTGAAACAGAAAAATATCTCATATCTGTTTCACCCGGTATGTCACATGAAGCGATGGATCTTGTTATAATTGTATTATCTCCTAAATTATTGCATAATTGATTCTATGTTCAAACGGTAGCATTTTCTTCTTCATCGTTTCTAACCATCGCTTTTTTTACCAAGACGTGCCATGGCGAAACTGCGACAACTACTGGAACACGGCCGCCTGCGTGAACCCCTACGACCGCAAGAACCTGACCTGCTGGTCCACCATGGACATGACCACCTTCTGCACGCTCAACGGGAAGAATATCAGCAAGGCTGTGCTGTCGGATCCGGTTAAGGAGTTTTGGGAGTAAGTGGAAGAAATATTCTATACTATTACCCATAAACCACCTACCAGCCTTATCACAAAAAGCTATAATAACTAGTTTTGTGGGTGGAGAACTACTGTTGAAGTAATAAATCTTAAAGTAAGAGACCTTCTACAAACAGATGCAGTTCAAAACATCTGCAAGACTGTTTACAAATAGAATAGTGAGTGTTTGACGCGAAGTACTCTGGTTGTGTTGCGGTTGAAGAGCAGTGGTGGCCCAGTGGTAACGGCTGTGACTTACGAGTTGTAGGTCGTGGGTTCGAACCCTGATAGGTGCTTTACTTTGTGTAAATTATTTCTTCACCACTGCCCTCAAAACGGTGAAAGAAAACGTCGTGAGGAAACCGGCATGTCCTGTCCAAGACATGGTCATCTATCAACCCGGACTCGGCCCGCTTGGTGGATGGCCCACTCTCTCTTACAGAGGGCCGGTCTGTATCCCAGCAGTGGGAACATTATAGGCTGATAATGCATACTGACTACTTGTGGGGTGTGGTTGCGAAACTTTCATGAGAATATATACTGATCGATTTGAGTTAGATATTTCATAATAGTTTAATCACTAAACACAGATTTGAATTGATTGAAAGTTGACGTAATATTTCGTTAATTTACTTAAATGACTGTCTAACTTTACTAATGAATACGTCGATCAAGTCGGCGTTCAATAGATAGACATCAATACAAATTCGGCTCATTAAAAGGCGTGAAGTTTAACTTAAATGTAGATTTGATAGTACACCCGTTTGATTGTGATATTCTATAAAAGTTCGATATATTGATGAGAATAGAAATGTTACAAGACATCGTCATGATGATGACTCTTCGCAACGGCTAAAGGTTTATTAAGGGATTCATAAAAACCATACCTCGGTTTCTCAGGTATTTTTAACCAGAGTTTATCCATTCTATACGCTTTTGCATGACACATATCGTTTCTGAGCACTTAGTTAAGAAATAACTTTCTTAACTTAGTCAAATCAATAGCTAATAAGAGTTTATCGAAACCGAGCATTAACTTGAACTTCTTATATCCTAAAACCCACCACTTCTTCTCCAGACGCCGCGCCCTCCAAATCTCGAGCGGCATCGAGCACATTGGCAACATCCGCTGGGAGCTGGCCGGGACTCTGCTGCTGGTGTGGGTGCTGTGCTACTTCTGCATCTGGAAGGGTGTCAGGTGGACCGGCAAAGTCGTCTACTTCACCGCCCTCTTCCCATACTTCTTGCTGACTGTCCTGTTGATCAGAGGTTTGTACTGAATTGTACTTATTTTTAGACTTGATAATAACTAAAAATAATGAATAATGTTGAAGGGAGAAGAATTATATAAAGGATGAAAGAAACACTGAAGAAATTGAAGATAGGGAAGAGTTGGACGCGTGTCATAATTAGCTGTTGGCTACACAACAATTAAAAATAAAGAATACTTTAATGAGCGTTCAAATCCATAGGGTCTATCCATTTCTATACAGTCTTGACTTTTGCTGTATTATCCTTTAAAATACCGAGAAATAACAAAGCGATTACAATCACTAGGATTAAAGAGCGTTTATTTATAGTTCTACATTCCTGACATTTTCAAATTGATTTCGCAACAAGATTAGTAGCTACAGCAATGTATACTTTATTGTCATTGTTCCAGGAATCACCTTGCCTGGTGCGATGCAAGGCATCAAATTCTACGTAATGCCTAACATGTCGAAGCTGATGGAATCTGAAGTCTGGATCGATGCTGTCACCCAGATCTTCTTCTCTTACGGCCTGGGTCTGGGAACGCTGGTCGCTCTGGGAAGCTATAACAAGTTCACTAACAATGTGTACAAGTGAGTTTGTTTGGATGATTTAGCCTACGTAGAACTATGCATAACAAAATATACAGATAAAAACAATAAAGTTATTATTCTTGAGAACAAAGGTATATAATACGCGTAAAACTTTATGGCACCTCTGAAGTGCGTTACTCCCTGCGCAATACCGTACCCCTCACCAACGCTGACATTTATGAATTTGTTACTGCGCAGTGACTCGCCTCATGTTCCTAGCCGCCAATCGGGCTGTACCTAATGCATAATATTTCATAAGAAATTGGCGATGATGATAATGGTTTCCATAAAATAATCTTTTTTTAATAAAGTTACTGGCAAGCAGGACTCTGCGCCGGGATTAATAGAGACAATACCATTGTGTAAAGAAAATGAGCATAGATAGGATATCATAGCATACGTTTTTAGTCGACTAACAAAATAGGTATACTGGGTGTTGGGTTAGACACCGTTATCCTTGAAACTAGTGGTTTGGTGTCATCTATAATATACTTTTTCTATATCAAACCACTAGTACACACCGTAACACATGACGGCTCGTTCAACAAAATATTTTCTTTCAGGGATGCTTTGATCGTGTGTACTGTGAACTCTAGTACATCGATGTTTGCTGGTTTTGTGATCTTCTCCGTAGTTGGGTTCATGGCACATGAGCAGCAACGGCCGGTCGCTGAAGTGGCTGCATCAGGTAACATCTTCAACAGAATGTTTATCTAAATTAAACTATCGAGACACATGTAACTTTAATGAGGTTTTAAAGGATTTTCCAATGATACGTAACTTTGTTGTGTTTTGTTTATCAACTAATCATTGGATTCAATGAAACAGCTGCTTGTTATTGGAATAAAAACTGAATCAAATACAATCCTATTGAATTGATTACAAATATTTAATTATTAATTTAGTAGTTTGAATATGATATCTCTATGATAAGTAAAGATTCAGATCTTTCAATCTACCTAGCCTTTTCCCAACTATGTTGGGGTCGGCTTCCAGTCTAACCGGATGCAATTGAATACCAGTATTTTACATGGAGCGACTGCCTATCTGACCTCAACAACCCAGTAACCAGTTACTGGGTTGTTGAGGTCAGATAGGCAGTACCTCAACAACCCAGGCAATACGATACCCCTGGGTAAAACTGGATGTCAGACTTTCGGGCTTACGACTGACGACCCGTAACGACTGTCAAAGATCCCGGAATGACAGCCGTGACCAATAGCTTAACGTGCTTTCCGAGGCACGGAGGAGTCTCGATATGTAAAGATCAACGGACCAACCCCGGCAAGCGTAGCTTATCTCGATGGATCGACCCGTGCGGCTGTTATAACTTAGCCTTTACTTATCATAATTTCGGTTTTACGTTCATCAATGATTACATTCAACTAAAAACTAAAATACGGCTTTATAACCATAAATATCTCTTTTCCAGGTCCCGGCTTAGCCTTCTTAGCCTATCCATCAGCAGTGCTCCAGTTACCAGGGGCTCCACTCTGGTCCTGTCTCTTCTTCTTCATGCTGTTGCTCATAGGTCTGGACAGCCAGTTCTGTACCATGGAAGGCTTTATCACTGCTGTCATTGATGAGTGGCCCAAACTCCTCAGGAGAAGGAAGGAGATCTTCATCGCTATTACCTGTTTTATCTCGTACTTGGTTGGGCTGTCGTGTATTTCTGAGGTAAGTCTAAATTACAGCCTAGGTAATACTTTGACTAAACCAGATCCAAAGATAAATAACTTCATTATCAAGTTGTAAAGGGTGTTTTTTGGTACTGTTTCAACCCTGGAAAGCGCTTCTTTTCCACATTTATTATGCGCACGGCCAAAGTGTGGAACTCTCTGCCAGCATAGGTGTTCCCTTCCACGTATAATAACCCGTCAGCTTTCAAAACAAGAGTGAACAGGCATCTTCTGGGCTTGCTCGTTCCATCACAGACCTCATCTATCGCTTTCCATCAGGCGAAATCGAGGTCAAGAGCAGTCCCATAACTCAATAAAAAAAATAAAAAAGCCCTTTTGCGTAAAAAGGCTGAATAGAATAGAATACTCTAAGCAGATGACAGAGAGCAGATGAGCAGAGTACTAGATGAGTTTATTAAAGCTGTTAGTATTATGTTACTCCCTCTGACAATGAGGAGGCGTGTGTCCCAGCAGTGGGAACATTACAGGCTGAATAAGCTAATCAGTCAGTATTACAATATCTGACACATTCATTTATTTACGCATTCTAATGGGGTGATATACTACGTGCGATAAAGCATATATATCATGTCGATCATTTTAATGAGCATATTGTTTAATCTTTTATGGCACATTAGTAACCAAACTTATTCAATTCAACTTTAATATTTTATTTTAATATTTTCCTCCTGTGATTATAGAGCTAGAAATGTGTTTAGTAGATTAGTATCGGGAGCTTTTGTATTATCTTTCTGCCTAGTAACAAATGATTAAGTAACTTGAAAACAAGATTCTTACTCGTAACTAATAATTATATTTATTGGCATAGAAATTTATTTCATGGTCAGCGTCAAGGTTTCGTAGTGTTTCCAAACTCGAGGCAAATCTCTTAATATGGTATTGAAAAGGAGTAGTTGCTCTCATTCAAATTCAATATACGTCTTTGATGGAACCTTGCTTGAGTACAAAGTATCCTTTTGTTTAATGCGGAAAAATGTGATCAAAATTATCTGAGGATGTTTGAAAAACAGTTTGGTGGACGATCAGATACTATATCTTGTGTTCTTATATTGGCTCGAAATTATATTGTCTGTATCTTAGCTATTACAGATTATTGATTGCAACTTCCAATATTTCAAATCACGGGAGAATTTGAAATTAAAAAAACAGTGGACAAAATAATATCTGAAAACAAATATAGAACTGAAGCAAGAGCATTCTTTTCTTGACATTTTTGTATTGATAGAGTAACGAAAGAATGCTTTATATCTTATTCATCAACATCATTTCTGTCGAAAGTCGTCCACTACAGGATATAGATCTTCCTCAAGCATTGCCACTTAATTGGCGGGGTCCGCTAGGACCGATGCCTGCCAAGGTTGCGGGAAAGTTCGAAAGGGATACCGGGACAACAGGCAACTGAAGGAACACGGGTGGGTTTTAGTCAGTAAAAGTCTGACGCGCCCTCCCGTTCCGCCCAGAGCGGGAGAAGTCATTTGATGATTTCCGAACCTCAAAAAAAAAAGCATTGCCACTTCGACCGGTTCTGTGCTTTCCACATCCAGCGGTCTTCACCAGGCTATCGGTCTACCTCGTGGGAGGCCTTCCACATCTGCTTACAGAAAGAGAATTCAGGAGGGTTGGGATATAATGAGCCATCACTCGTTGGGTCTAAACTGAACAGAATAAGAATGATTATGTTGGAGCATGGTCCAATCTTCGTTTATCTAGTGAATTGTTATTGGGTAGGTACATTCAACTGGATCGTACTCTTAAAAATTCTACATCATCGCAATCTGTCCACAGGGTGGAATGTACGTCTTCCAAATACTCGACTCATATGCTGTCTCCGGTTTCTGCTTGCTGTTCCTGATCTTCTTTGAGTGTGTCTCCATCTCCTGGGCCTTCGGCGTCAACCGGTTCTACGACGGCATCAAGGAGATGATTGGCTATTACCCTACCATCTGGTGGAAGTTCTGTTGGGTCGGATTTACGCCTGCTATTTGCATTGTAAGTATGGGTCCTGATATTATTTAGGCGCTTTAGAGAAATGTCCTTAAAATATATCTCTTCTAGAGCCCTATTTTCTTTGTCAATTTTAAAATCATTTGCTGTATTTCCAAAATGGAAATTCTTTCAATTTTAAATGTAGGTATGATTATTAAAATGAAATAATGAATACGGTTAATTTTCTTCTAGTTTCAATTTAAGGCTCTATACATAGGTCAAGCGTCATTAATAAAACCTGAATCTTAATTTTTTTATCTTTCTTATCTGTGTCTGTTCCAATTATAATTATGTTCTATCCCTCTAGAGCGTCTTCATCTTCAATTTGGTCCAATGGAAGCCGATCAAGTACATGAACTATGAGTATCCCTGGTGGTCGCATGCCTTCGGTTGGTTCACTGCCCTGTCCTCTATGATGTGCATCCCTGGGTACATGGTCTACCTGTGGCGCGTCACTCCTGGTACTTGGCAAGAGGTGAGGATTACCGTTTATTAAGTGCTATTTTTTTTGACATAGAAGGTATTAAAATACCTTAGCTAAGTGGGCTGTAATATTTGGTTTGTACATTGAGAAAACATCAACTATGATGGCTGGAACCTCATATTTATTTTATTTATTTTTTCAGAAATTCAACAAAATCGTTCGCATCCCAGAGGATGTTCCTACTCTCAGGACCAAGATGCAGGCTGAGGAGCTGGCCAAGCATAACAAGTCTTAACTCCGCTAACTCCCACTTAAGACCAGGATCTCAGACGAAAGGGATTCGGAAAGTAACACCTTAGTTCTGTGTGGTTAGAGTTGATATTAGCTTGACAATAGTTATTATTATGTATATTTCGGGGATGATAGTTGCAATATATCTGGGAGGTTATAATTATCTGACATATACTGTAGAACATAATTATAAAAATCAATACAATTACCTATGTATGAAAATGGGAGTGTAAAAAATCGCTATGTATCTCTTGAAAAATATTGAAACTAACCTTACAGGATGACTATCGTGGGAAAGTAAAAGAAATAAATTCTAAAACATCACGCACAATTTTAATATAATATCATAATAATGTGCCAAATATATCTGTGCCATATACTATCAAAATATAATTATACTAAAATGATATTTACATAATTATAATAATTATTAATTCAAAAAATGTGTAGGTACCGTGTAGTCGTATTTAAAAAATATTTAAGCGCATTATGTTTTAGATTCTTAGAATAATTTGATGACTTTCCGTTTGCCGTGTGTCGACACGTTCATGTACGTTTAATTGTACGATAATTATTAAGTATATTTAGGTAAAATTAACAGTATTATTAAAAGTTAACTATCTAATGGTCTTCCATGTAGCTAACGCTTAGATTTTACTGTTATTATTGATATTTAATATATTAAATGTTTATTTGTTATTGCTGACTAAAATCTGGTGATTATTATAATCTATTAATGATTAGGTAACAGTAATGCTAACGTAACCAAATAACGCTTCCCTCTTTCTGGTGGCAAAGATCATAAATATTTTTAAAGTTTTATTTTCAGAATTTTAACACACAAATACAACAAAATAAACCTCATTTAAGCAAACACTAGGTTTTGGTCGTAATTACTAAGATTAATTTATCGTTTATAATAATTATACGTAAGTAGTAAAATACATCTTTAAACATAATTATATTTGTTATCCTTCACGGATTTAAGTGTTAGTTTGATGTTAGATATTTAGACTTTAAGAGTTTACAATAAAAGCGCTTCGGGACGCGTCATTTTTGAATCTAAATGGTGTTTGTCGAAAATTTAAGATTCAAATCGTTAATCATTCTTAAATGCATTTAATCTTATTAATATTTAAAGGCCTATCTATTGGTTAAGTATTAATATTATGTTGTATAAATGGAGTTTATGGTTGTTTTTGATATTCATATCATTAGATTATTAAAACATACAGTGAGTCTATCGATTTGGTTAAATCGGCTTTAAAAATAAATTATTTTTAATTCATTTTTAATTTACCTGTATGATTAAATCGTAATATTAATATATGTTTGTTTCGGAGTCACTGCGACCTACAACATTGGATGTTCAAACCTCTGTGTTCTAAATGAGACCAAAGAATCTAAAAATATATTCTATTCTAACCAAAAAGTTTCTAATATATTATACTGTAGATTTTATATAAATTATATTTTGAAAAAGCTTTCTAATTATGTATGTGTACAAGATGATTAAATAGGTATCTCATCCAATTATTATTGATTATGATAAAAATACACTACGAGTTATTATGTATAATTATTAATTATTTGGCACAAAATTAAATGGGAGATCACATCGATGGCATTAGGTATTAATTTTGTAAACATATTAATTATTTACTTTTTGATTTTCTTGTACACAAAATATAATTATTTTAAGACGGATGCACTACTTATTGTGTTCAAAATGATATTTGTCTATTTATACTGTCAATTTTTAATATATTGATATACTAACTTAGTAGCAAAAAAACTGTAGCTCATTTATAAAATTGACCTTTACACTTATAAAAATAAGACAATATAGTAAGAAAAATATTTAATCCTATAGTTTTACTATATCTGTTTACCTTCGTAGTGTTTGAAGAAAATTTTAATAATATTTTAGGTGAATTTAATATATATTTTTTAAATATAAGATACTCGTAGCCCGATTTTGTATGTGAGTGAGATGATACACAATTATTTGTAGATTATCAATATATTTATTGTATATGAGTATGAGATATTGGACACTAAGTAAAAACATAATGGAAAGCTCCAGTGAATAATAAAAAGATAATTATTGTTTCATGAATATTCAACAAAATATTTACTTTTTACTTCAACCAAAAATATCTGCAAACAGAATTAGTATTAAGTGTCTAATATCTTCAAAATTATGCGTTATGTAAGATAAATGTGCTTCCATGTATTTTAAAATTATGAATAGTTATAATATTGTTATAATTTTTAAATAAATTGATGTACTGTGTACTTTTAAATTTTACAAAGCTTATATTACCTTATACTAATCAAAAATTTAATAACTGACATACGAAAATTATTTAAAAAGATTTCCATTTACCAACGAAGTAGTAGTAAAAGTTATTAACATAATTATTGTTTACGCAAAAGTTGAAGGTTGATGTAAACCGCCCATTTACTAAATAATTATTAAATATTAATTAATAAATGAATATAATAATAAATATCTAGTACTTAGGGCATATTATAATAACCATACAGAGTAATCTATGAGCCGACATGTCATTTTAATCAACATAATTATTTTTATTTATAATTATTTTGCCAAAAATATCAAATGATATAACTATTTATTTATGATTATTATAATTTATTGAAATGATTATACTACATAATATATACAATTATAATAATTTTGAAGCCATATCGTCTATGTAATTTTTTATTTTTGAAAAAATGTTTTCGAAACTTATGTAACGTAGTTTAAATCGTTGAAATATTTATTTCATTAAATAGTAGATAAAAATATGTGTTGTGTTATTTTAAATTACCCTTTATCCTGGGAATGTTCTGTCTGTTCCAACTGAAAGATCGCATGAAGAATAAAAGCCAAAACTAGTCAGTGCACGCGGAGCAGTGGTGGCGCAGTAGTAAGGGACCCAATGGTTAGTGCATGCATAATCAGCCTATAACTTTCCCACTGCTGGGAAACACCTCCTCCGGCCTCCTCTCTGCGAGAGGGAGTGGGCCGTAATCTACCACGCGGGCCCAGTGCGGCTTGGTAGATGTTACAATGTCTTCGAATTTTTGGTTTTAGGCCTTGCCGGTTTCCTGACGATGTTTTCCTTCACCGTTTTGAGAGCATTGAAGTGAAGTCAAGTGATGAAATTATTTCACACTAAGTAAAGCGCTTGTCTGGGTTCGAACCTACCACTGCTCTCATGAAGAATGATGGCGCCTTAGTGAAGTTTCAATTCACTGGGAATTGTCAAAAGTGATAAAACTCGTAATATAGTTGTAGACCTCATAGTTGGTCAACTAAAGGTACACTCACGGATTCTTAAATCGAGCCAGCCTACATACATTTGTATGTTACATTTTTTAATAGATCGTGAAATTAAATTTGGAATAAGCGTGACACAAAATAATGGCCAGTATGATGACTTCAAAACTGCAAGATAGCTTTTTCTTTGAATCGTCATAATTTTGATTTTTTAGGCTACATGGAAATGCACACGCACAGTGGCTCGATTTAGGAGTCCGAGAGCTAGTTTATTAGATAAAGTTGGTGATCCCATAATATTTAATGATGATGTCAAAATAATGTCACTATGCTAAAACCTTAATATTTGGTGAATACATCAACGACTTTTTGACACAGTCTTGCAAATTGACCGACTCCTTTTAAGTAATATATATGACGTAACCGTGGCCCGCGTGGGCACTCGCCTTGATGTCTAGGCTACAAAATAATACATTTATTTATTGCCTAGGCGATAAAACTGGAGAAATATGTGGGTGTGTATTGTTTAAATTCTAATTATATACGTATAATATGTGTAAAACATATGTCTCTATGACAGATAGATACAACTTTAGAGATCGCGAGACCCGCGAGCCCGGTGCGGGTTAGTAGAAGTCACAAATTTCTTCGAGTCTTTGGTTCTAGGACATGCCGGTTTCCTCACGATGTTTTACTTACCGTTTTGAGTACTTACAAAGTGAAGCGTCTGTCTGGGTTCAAACCTACGATCAACAACTCGTAAGTCGCGGCCGTTACCACTGGGCCACCACTGGACTACTGGGCCATCGTCATCGTCTGCCTAGCCTTTTCCCAACTATGTTGGGGTCAGCTTCCAGTCTAACCGGATGCAGCTGAATACCAGTATTTTACATGGAGCGACTGCCTATCTAACCTCCACAATCCAGTAACTGGGCAATACGATACCCCTTGGTAAGACTGGTTGTCAGACGTTTCGGTTTCTGACGACCCGTAACGACTGTCAAAGATCCACGACTACTGGGCCACCACTGCATTATAACATAACATCACGCTTGTATTGTAGAGTTGGGTAGAGGTGTGTGTACCTATAGTGCACCCACATTTCGCCAGTTATGTTTAAGTCCCATGTAAGAGGGAGCGATCTGACAACAAATTCCCAGCTCTTAATAAAATAACAAATGTAGAAAATAGGTAAGGCAGAATTTATTCTAGAAAAACTTTTTAAATCGGTCTCTTTGCATTTCAATTTTCGGTTTTTGCTACCGACTTACGAAATTAAAGTTATTTTTAACTCAATTAAAGTCGGTTGTTTTTTTTTGTTAAAAGGTATTATTTTTCACTTTTTAGTTGTCCCCACACAAACTCGAATACCACTACTATATAAATAACAGTGACGGAGTCAAACAACATATCGTCTACATACACCGAGTGGGAAAAAATATGTAATATTGAAGCTAACTCAAAAACTACGCAAGCAAAGTTAATAAAATTTATATAGGACCACCTCTGAATGACCTACAAATCAAAAAAAGAATCATCGAAATCGATTCATAATTTGCGGAGCAATCGAGTAACATACATACAAAAAAAGAACATACAGACGAATTGAGAACCTCCTCCTTTTTAAGAAGTCGGTTAAAAAACTCATATAAAAATAGACACCTGTATAAATCACCTTGAGCAAAACTACAAAAAGATGTCGCTAAGATGAAATCGAAAGGAAAGACGATTTCGTTCAATAATCACGTGAGTAGTAAGCCAGACGATCATTATGTATGTAGGGGAGTACCTTATTAACCTTATGGAGCTACCACCGGTGACATTCAGTGTCTTAAGGCTTTAGACGGATTTGGCTGTTCAGCCGCAGGTTTAATGAAAGGTACAACCGCCTCTGTGCTCTAGTGGTTAAGCCACCAGTCTCAGACCCAGAGGTCCCGGGTTCAATTCCCAGTGAGGGCAACATTTTCTACTCGGAAAAACCCAATAACACTTTGCCCGGCCTGGGAATCAAACCCAGGATCTTATTGCTCAGCGGTAGCGCTTGCGTCCACTTGACCAACGAGCAGTCTTTAAATAGTCTGCATAATCAGCCTATAATGTTCCCACTGCTGGGACACAGGCCTCCTCTCTGTGAGAGGGAGCGGGCCGTAATCCACCACGCGGGCCTAGTGCGGGTTGGTAGATGTCACATGTCTTAGAATTTTTGGTTCTTGGTCATGCCGGTTTCCTCACGATGTTTTCCGTCACCGTTTTGAGAGCAGTGGCGATGAAATAATTTACACAAAGTAAAGCGCCTGTCGGTGTTTGAACCTACGACCTACAACTCGTAAGTCGTGGCCGATACCACTGGGCCACCACTGCTCATCACTGAAATAGTCTGCTTCAGTCTTAAATTGAAAATATTTACTAAACATGTTTGTCAAGTTAGAAGAATTTGATGTGATTGCTGATTGATTACAAATTTTCTATTTGTATAGATAAAGTATTTGTCTATTAACAACAACGTAATGATCTCACTTCTGACATTATGTAATGGGTGACGTTTTGTGTTTGAAATCAGCATAATGATCTAAGGAATGCAATAATTTAAACGGATAGTTGAATTTAAACGGAACAGAGGCCACAGACAAAGTGACATTCTATCAGCGATAACGATGATGGAAAGGACTGACATAAGTTATCGAAAAGCTTAGCGTCAATTCTGTTGAAAGTTGTTGTAGAAATACGAAACGCTTTGAAGGGATTGTCACTTGTCTAGGCCCTCTGGGCGCAATACGCGAAGGAACCCAGAAATAAATGAAAATATTTAAAAAGCCAACAAGCATGGGTTTCTGAGGCTGCCTATCCACAGGACCGGAGAAGAGAGGAGAGGAGCTGGGCCAATATAAACCAATAGAATCTAAAAAAATCTATAAATCTATAAACTCCGCTCTAGAGTTTCGTTTTTATTGGTTAATATTATCACATCTCCTCTCCTCTCCTGCCTTTTCCGCTCCAGTAGACACGCAGCTTTCAGTCATCATCATTTATTTATTTTAATATTCATTTATTATTTTATTGTACACCAGGAAATACTCAAACTCAAACTCAGAGCATTTATTTCAATTAAACCATTCACAGGCACTTTTGAATTGCCAAGGAGTCGGTCAGTCAGAATTTATATGAAGCTAGTTGCTAAGCTAAGTCCAAAGCGTAGTACAGACATACAAACACAAAAAAAAACAATACAAACCACATGATACAAACATACAATGGTTGGTTTCTGCGCTTTATCATTTACACGACAGCATCTGTCTAGCTTTTTCCCAACTATGTTGGGGTCGGCTTCCAGTCTAACTGGATGCAGCTGAATACCAGTATTTTACATGGAGCGACTGCCTATCTGACCTTCACAGCCCAGTCACTGGGTAACACGATACCTCTTGGTAAGACTGGTTGTCAGACCTTTGATCTTTTCATTACTTGTTAGTCGTGGGTTCGAACCCAAGCAGGCACTTTACTTTATGTAAATTATTTCATCACTACTGCTCTCAAAATGGGGAAGGAAAATATCGTGAGGAAACTGGCATGTCCTAGAACCAATTCGAAGACATGTGACATCCATGAACCCGCACTGCCCGCTCCCTCTCACAGAAAGAGTAGGCCTGTGTCCCAGCTGTGGGAACATTATAGGCTGATTATGATTATGCATAGTAGGTGTTAAAAACGCTCATACGAATACAACCTAACCAATATTAATTCAACTCACGCCAGAAGCGGCCTTCGAGGTGGAAATAAAACTTTATTTGGCTTTAAATATTCATAGATTGTATATTATGTGTAGGTACTTGTATCAATTGTCTGGTCTGGCTTTTGTTTTAATAGCTACTTGAAAGTTTTATGTAAACGTGTATATTTGGTCTTAGCTATCCTTTACATAGCTGGTACTGGTATTCGAATTTTTGTGGGGTAGGTAGCACGGAAGTCGGTGGCAAAAAACCAAAGACCGACTTCGGAAATTAAAAAGTAAATTTCCCTTTTTTTTTGGAAGTCGTTTGTTTTTTTTTGTAAAATTTTTATAGTCAAGCATAAGTATTATGCAAATAATATTGGTTTATCAAAATAATCCTTATTGTTTCTGAGAAGTTTATTTATGTAACCACTAAGTAATGAAGATCTGTTGATAACTATGTCATGCATCATTTGAAAAACAACTCGGAAATTACCCAACTGATCTGCATAACACTTTAAACAATAGGAATATTTCTCTTCTTTCTTTTGTTTATGGAAAGTTGTTACAATAGACAAGGTGATTACATAGCTGTTGTTAGATAATGATAGAATCATCTTCTATAATTGTAGGTGTGAGGACAGCAAAACAAAATATTTGATATTATAATTATTATCTATTATTAATACAAACAATAAACCTGTGGTAATTTGTGGAAAACTATAGCGTTTTTCTTGCACAAAGTGGCCAGTCACGTTTCATACAAAGTTGGGCCCAAAACCCAAAGTCGGGCCAAGAACCCCGCCAGCGAAAAAAAATGTGTTACCCTGGTTGGGGAAGTCCTCCTAATCATCATTTGCTATGACCCCGAATCTCTGCGGCTGTTCCTTCGGCTTATTTTTAAAGTTGAAAAATCTAGTTACCTGGAAGGCATCTATCGCGTCTGGGAGGACCACTTTGGATTTTGGGCCCTATATTATAATATTTATCGATCTAGTTATCTGAATTAAATGTTTTTTTTTAAATTTATTTTTTATTATATTTAACAGATCATACAACATACATACTAGTGTTAGTAAATTATATTTGGCAAATCTTGATAATAATTAATGATAATGTCAAAATAATTAATAGCAACAATGTCAAAATCATTCACAATAATGTCAAAATCACCACCAATAAAATCAAAGTGGATGATTATGGATGATTTTCTTTCAAAATCCAATTTCACCCCTTCAGGGTTTTCGGATCTCACGGGTATCTATATAGACACCCTGGGCGTCGGGAATCCCAGGCGGATTCCCGGCCACCATAGGCGCGGGCTTGCGGACGGCGAGCAATGGGTAGCTCGCCGTCCGATAAGGACCAGGCCTGGGTCGATGGCGCGTCGTTAGGACCGATGCCTGCCAGGGTTGCGGAATAGTCCGAAATGGATACCAGGAAATGAAATGAAATGAAATGAAATGAAATTGTTTATTCTGTAAATAGGATATCAGAATCACTTTTACACGTCATATTTAAAAAAAAAAAATAAGCTCGATGAGGTCGGCGTTTCCTATCTGACTACTCTGAGAAGAAAGGCCGAAACAAACTCAGAGGTCGCAGTCTCTTTTAAGGTCCAGACATAATCTTGGTCAGGCCATATGAGGACCATGTAGATTAGAGTCTGAAATGGTCTTTTGAGGAAAGAACCACACAGATTTGAGTGGACCTGTCCAGTCAGTGCAAGCATTTGTCAGTAACCGAGGAGCTCAACTCAGAGCTTAAGGAGCTCAACGACTCGACGAACAATACCAAAGAAAGGACATTTGGGTAGGCCGCTAAAAGTACTCAAACTGCCAGATTAAAACTAAAGAAAGAGAGAAAAGAGATAATAAAAATGATCCACATAGTCCTCACATTCACAATAATTAAAATAAAATAATACTTTACAAAGTAATAATGTCATTTTGTATAAAATATTTAACAAAGTCAATTTGTAGGTTTATAAAACTGGTATATTGTAATGATTTTAGATAATAATTAAAATGTCAAGTTCTAAGGTTTTAGCAGAGGAGAGGACCCTGACAACAGGCAACTGAAGGAACACGGGTGGGTTTTAGTCAGTAAGAGTCTGACACGCCCGCTCCGCCCAGAGCGGGAGAAGTCATTTGATGATTTATCACCAAAAAAAAAAAGGGGTTTCGGATCTCACAGGTCTCTATATATCTCTATTCCAGATTTTAGCAAAATTGGTTCAGAACAAACAGACACTTTGACAGAGAAACAGACACACTTTCTGGAAAAAATTCAAAGATTTATGTGCTTTATGTATTGCACTCCAAATCTATCAGCATGTCAACATCAACAAGAAATCGAACCCACTACCGATATGGTCGCCGCGGGTCATTCAAAATGATCTAAACAAATAGCATTGTGTAGGTTTGTGTGGAGTTTCTGAGAAACACTCCGAAAGTATATACAAACAAAATATTACGGACAATAGTACGATCGGTTATGGTTCTGTATATTATTAATTTTTATTTTATTTAAAAAGTTTTGTTTATGACATAGGTAACATAACGCCTGTTTTCTCCACAGTTGTTTTAGCCACATATTTTGACTAAGTTGTAGATTTTGTGAAGTTAGGACTTGTAGAGTTAGAGCGTGTAGAGTTAAAAGCTTGGCTCAACATGAGATCTGATAACTTTTTGACAGTGCGAGCCATATGGTCTCGTCTTGGCAACATTTTACATGAAAATGTTTTTGATGGGATTAGTCTTACTCGGTTACGCAAATAAGTTACGCAATTAGATAGCTAGTCGTACACGCATGGAGGTGGCGAGTAGTGATGCACCTGACCTTTCTGAAGAACATCACTATTAAGGTCCTTCTAGGGCGTCCGGCGACCCTATCCGGCGTTTCCACTCACCTCAGCAACTCAACAAACAAATAACAACATCCCGACACCCGACCAAAACGAAGATATTTTAAAACATTATCCTCGTTTTGGTCGGGTTTAAATAGCAACGACATATTCAAGCACAATACGTTGTATTAATTTGAAAGGGCATCCACAAAAAAAAGTAAACAGACGATCGCTTCCATAATGGCAACATCTTGAGTAACATTTTTGAACCTGCTACCTCCACATGGCAACCCGAAGCGGTTTTGCAAGATTCCTTTGCCATGTACCCAAAAAAATCGACCCTTATTAATTTTTATTGTCTCTGCTTGACCCACTGACATGGTTATTATACATTTTATGGTCGATAAACTCTTATTTGTGATGTGTATATGAATAATGTATCGTTAATTTACTGGTTCAAGTGAAGATGCTCTTTTGTTTTTCTATTCTAGACGTGACAATGCATTGAGTAATCGTCTATTGTAAGGTCCCTCGCCCACGGCGACTTTTTGTAGCGATGCTTTCGCGCGTATACGAATCGCGTGACAGCATCGCTACTACCGCGCGTTAGTCGCATTTGCAACGTGGTACAGAAGTGATGCCAACGCGCTACATGATCGCGACTGAGAATCGTGGTGTGGGCGAGGGCAAACAGCTAGCGACCGCATCGCGACTGTATCGATGCGAACGCGCGACAGCATCGCTACAAAAAGTCACCGTGGGCGAGGGGCCTAAAACTTTTGAGACAATTTTAAGTATACTAATATTCTCTAAAGTTCACTAGTAAATGGTCAAGTAAATGGACTTTTATTTAAATGGGTCGAGGGCGATCTTTGGTGTATGTATCTACTTTAGATGTTTGTTTTTTATGCCGAATAGAATAATACTACAAATACTCTTCTAATACTTGAATAATACGAGCCACAATTTATAAATAGGCTGTATTTTTAAAGTGGCTGCAACACGGTTGCCAACCGCGTCCCCGAAAGAGTTGACCGAAGGTTGGCGACTGGCAGAGCTGTTCCAAATTTGGTAGTAAACCATCATCTACACAGTTGTAAACCACCAAGACCTGTCGGGACGCGGTTGGCGGCCGTGTAGCAGGGACTTTACACTTACACGTACGTCCATTGAGCTCTACCGGTTTTTTTTTTACAAAATCGTTTGCAAATGATCAAGATTTTGTTGTTTTCAGATTTTGACTACAGAAATACGAAAAAAAAAAATATATTCAGCTCTGAGGAAGACCATTCGCAAACAGTTTTAAAAGTGATTTTGAATAGTTTTGTGGTTTAGTGTAGCTTGTGATTATTATAGTATAATAGTACAACTGAGTGGGAAAATCAAAGTCTATTGTAAAACGCGGCAAAATCAGAGAGGGGAAATAGACACAACTGTCATTTGTCATTTTGACGTATCTTATAGAATGTTGCTATCTTTAAATATATCTTATACAATGAACAATGTTGCATTCATAGTCGAACATATTAAGATAGATTTATTTGTAAACGGAACCCTAAACTCTTAACGGCATGATAAGCGTCCGGTCATCTCAAAGCTAACATTTGCCTTAACAATTAGTTATCTTTAACTGCGACAGTGAAAACTGTTAAAATTATCGTAATCTACCACTATCGCAGTCGGGTAAACAAAGGGTTATGAGTTTGACGCAATTTCGGTGCTAAGAAGTGTTGCATAATGTTTGATGTTCTCTTGTGTCGCCGTGGGTTATTCGTGAATAGTTCATACAAGAGTTAGTCAATGACGTATAAAAGTCGAAAATGTATGGTTAAACAGTTGCTAATTCATAAAGCAGCGTTTATGAATAAGGCGGAAAGCATTTATTACAATTAAACCATTTACAGGTACTTTTGAATTGTCAAGAAGTCAGTCAGTCAGAAATATGAAGCTAGTTGCCCATTCCAAAGCGTAGTAGGTACCTATGGAGAAGAACGGGCATTATTAGTTAGTTTCATAATAGGGCAAACTTACCCAGGGTACACTGGAAGGAAATAACATAATGCCTTTATTCCCCGAAGGTTTAGGTAGATTATGTACTTACCTGTTAAGTACACTCACACTTTTTATCAGTTATGTTTAGGTCCCATGTAATAGGGGCGAGCCTATTGCCATCAACCGAACACAAATCCAGACTCAAGGCTGCTACTGAGAAATTCCGGTGGAAAAACCCAATTACATCTTGCCTGACCTGGGAATTAAACTCAGGACCTCTTGTGCAGCAGTACCTAGCGCTTCCAACCACTAGACAGACGAAGCAGTTGTGATACCTATTCGTCATTAAGGGTCACCCACTGATCCAACTTCCTAGTAGGAATCAATCTTCGTGGGATATCCTTCGGTCTATCGTATCGTTGAGCTTGTGGCGGCAGCTACAACGCCACATGCGAACTACGCATCAAAGATCTGACGTCACACAAAAATCCTGACGTCACATAAATCCTGCATCGCGCAATTAAAGTTTACCGTGCAATGGACATATATACAAGAACCCAAACATCAATCGTTGGGCAGTTGCCCGCCAGACACAACACCCGTCTGGTCGGAGGATCCTCCCTTTTCTATGGTGGATGAGTGAACTTTACACCCTGTTCCTCATATCCCTAAAAGCTTCTTGCAATTGCAACCTCATTGTTAAGGGGTCGGTCTGGATTCTAGTCTAAAAATACTGGTATTCAGCTGCATCCGGTTAGACTGGAAGCCGACCCCAACATAGTTGGGAAAAGGCTAGGCAGATTGATATTTTTGTAAAGGGGTAGGTCAATCAGAAAGATGAAGCAATGCCCATTCCAAAGCGTAGTAGGTTTCTATGGAGTGGAGAAGAACGGGCAAGAAACTCCATGGACACTCTTTTTATTAACCGGCTTCTTCAAAAAGGAGGAGATTCTCAATTCGTCTGTATGTTTTTTAAAATGTATTTTACGGGATTATTCCGCCAATTATGAATCGATTTTGATAATTCTTTTTTTTTTATTAGGTCATGCTTCAGAAGTCGCTTATAATTTTTGAGTTAGCTTCAATAATTACGTATTTTTCCCACTTATTCATCTATCCCTCACTGTTATTTACATAGACAGGTAGTGGTATTTGAATTTGTGTGGGGTAGGTACCACAACTAATAAGTGAAAAATAAAAACTTTTATAAAAAAAAAATACAACCGTTTTCCAAAAAAAAAAAACAAAAAATGTGAAAAATAACTTTAACTTCGGAAGTCGGTGGCAAAAAACGTAAACCAAAGACACCGACTTCCGAAATAAAGTTATTTTTCAAATAATGTTTTTATAATTCAAAATAATGTTACAATGAGCAAAATAAAGCGCTTATAAGGGGAAGGTACATCTTCGGTGCTTCAGACACATCTGCATAGATACGTAATATCGTTATTTAAAATTTCCATCGCCGATACTTATAGCTAAAAGTGCATAGCCGAAAGCCCACACCCCCATAACATCGAATCCCGTTGTGTTCACGGTACCCCGTAACCTCGTAGGCCAGAGCTAGTTTTCATAAACTTGTTCTTAGACTGAAATAGGACATTCGAACATGTCCTGAGACATTCCGCTTAGTCAGCCGACATGTCCGTGGTGGGAGGGAGGACATAGATCAGTGAGTAGAGGTGACGTGACGAAGTTTGTGCCTATAAGGAAGTATTTTGAGAAAACAAATATTTTTGAGGAGTCAAAAAAATAACTTTACAATCTTTAAGAGGTGCTAAAAATCAGCTGTCCCATACCGTTTAGAACAGTAGATATTAAACTTTAGTATGGAATATCTGATTTTTTTACCAGTCGCAAACCAGAACACGACGTGTAGCCAAACCGCTGGACGCAGAGAGAGAGATGCCTCGTTGAGAGGTGAAACACGTGTCGATTTTTTACAGGGTTTTTTTATGACTCTTACGAAGAATAGTTACACGGAATAGGTAACTAAATATATCTACGTCTATTGTATTTTAACCTATTGTAAGTCACACTTCATTATAGTAGCTAATAAACTGAATTACGAGAAAAATAACTATTAACCCACCATTAACCTATATGTCGCATCTGCCCATAAAACTTAAACATCTATGTCAAGACAGAGACGGGTGCAGTGCGAACGCGACCGAAATAGATTGCGCTGTGCACGCGCACGGCTCAGACTCCTGCGCAGCCCGCCGTTCAAAACAAGGATCCATTAATCCATGGATCTTTCTCGTTGAAAATCTTCAAAGAAATTTTAAAGTGACTTTATAAATTGATATGGCTCCGTGAATTTTTGAGACAAAGTGAACGATTTTGGATATATTTTTTTTTGTTAATAATTTAGTGAAAATGCGCTTGTGTTTTGCGGTGTGTTTGTTCGTCTGTGTGACCTTGTGTCCAGATGCTTATGGTAAGTTCATTATTTTTTTTTTGTTTTTCTTTTTGCTGTGTTTGAGATTTTTGGGATTTAGGCCATGAGGGCAGCTGGTTTCTGCGGTGGTTTGGTTTCGACAGAAGATTTTAAATTCGATTGAGTTATTTATCTTGACAAAAATGTAATTAATTAACGTCTTAAATAGTTTTTCGACCATTTAATTTCCATAATTCCGAGTTACCTATTTATTTATTAATAAAATAAAGTAGTAATATATATTGTATTAAACTTATTAATTAAATTATTTAATGTAACAATAAAGGTAACATGTCTTGAAGTTCACGCCATATTATAAGCCTTTTACGGTGTCGTTAAAAGCTTCGTTTCATAAGCGAAGACCAACACAACTAATTAAAATGATTAGCAAATAATCCTCCAACAATATCAGAGCAGTACCTACATGGGTAGTTACCAGAATCGCAATTAAGCAAATAATTACACCCTAATTAAGATTAAGTCTTAGAATTCGTTACATATTTGCAACACGATCCCTGCTATCTTGTTACAGTTCATTAATAAATCTTCATCATGATATAAAGTTTTGTGTATGAATGTGGATGTCTATAAGAGTAGGGGAAGACCAGAGACACGATGGAGGGACTGTGTGAGAGATGATATGGATAGAAAGAGGGTGACTACCGAGATGACGACTAATAGAGAAGTATGGAAGAAAAATACATGTTCCATCGACCACAAATAAATTGTGATAAGGGCAGGAGAATGATAATGATTATCCTGATTAAAAGGTGCAATGAATCGGAGGTTTTAGGACCCAATTTTTAACCAATAGGATGCGATGTGGATCTAGAAAAAGCCAAGCCAAAATAATGTGACATTTTTCATTGTCTAAATTAACCTTGAATAACACTTACAAGGAAAACATCGTGAGGAAACCCAGACTTTAATAATCTTATATCGCAAACACGTACACAGCACGCATCTTGATTAATGCTCGTTCTCTAAAAGATAACTTCGCATACAGTCAATCTGCCTAGCCTTTTCCCAACTATGTTGGGGTCGACTTCCAGTGTAATTGGATACAGCTGAATACCAGTATTTTGCATGGAGCGACTGCCTGTCTACCTAGGTGCTTATCTGCCTAGGTGGACCGAAGACCTGGTGAAGGCTGCGGGAATCCGCTGGATGCGACAAGCACAGAACCGGTCGAAGTGGCGGTGCTTGGGGGAGGCCTATGTCCAGCAGTCTTTTGGCTGAAATGATGATGACTGCCTATCTGACCTTCACAACCCGATTACTGGGTAGCTATCACGATACTCCTGCCAGGACAGGCTGCCAGGCGTTTGGGCTTCTAACTACCCGTAACGACTGTCAAAGATCTACGAATGACAGCCGGGACCAACGGCATAACTTACTTTCCGAGGTACGGAGGGGTCTGGATATGTAATGCATGGTCACCCATCAATGAACCGACTGCGGCAAGCCAAGTTTAACCTTCGATCAATCCGTGCGGCTGTTATTATTAGTGCTTCAAAAGATAACTTCCCATTCAGAGGGATATTGGAGGCTGTTATTATTAATGAATGCATGATTAATTAGTAGGCTGTAAGCATGTGCTAATCACTGCTAGCATAAGCATATTTTAATGATAACAGGAAGATGCATCTTCTAGTAACGAAGATGCATCTCCATCCACCCACGCACGCACTACATTTCAATGGCGTTATAATACTTACCCTTGAGTTACCCAGATAATTATACCGAGTGCAATTTTGATGCCTTATATTTTTATTTTTTATTATAATTAGTTTACCTCACACACAGTCACAGTTGAGGAGCTGGTGGCTAAGTAATAACAGCCATACGGGTCGATCGATCATGTTAAGCTACGCTTACTGCAGTTGGTCAGTAGATGGGTGACCATCTTTATATACCAAGACCACTCCGTGCTTCGTAAAGCACGTAAAACCGTTGGTTTGACAGTTGTTAAGGGTCGTCAGAAGCCCGAAAGTCTGACAACCAGTCTCCAAAGGGGTATCGTGTTACCCAGTAACTGGGTTGTGGAGGTCAGATAGGCAATTGCTCCATGTGAAATACTGGTATTCTGGTGCATCTGGTGCATCAGCTGCATCCGGTTAGACTGGAAGCCGACCCCAACATAGTTGGGTAAAGGCTAGGCAGATGATGAGTTAACCTCAGGGGTCAGACACAGTCAAGGAACAATATGGTTTTTAACTGCTATCTAAATAATCTGGTGGCTCCACAACCTTTGGTAGCTCGCCGTCCGATAAGGACCAGTCCCGGGTCGATGGCGCGTCGTGTTCCACGCGCGCATCAAAGAGATGTCAGCACACCTGACGGGGTCCGTTAGGACCGATGCCTGCCAAAGTCGCGGGAATGTCCGAAAGGGATACCCGGACCCTGGCAACAGGCAACTGAAGGAACACGGGTGGGTCTTAGTCAGTAAAAGTTTGACATGCCCTTCCGCTCCGCCCAGAGCGGGAGAAGTAATTTGACGATTTCCCACCCACAAAAAAAAAATGGTCTCAGACACAGTCAAGTATAAATATGGTTTTTAACTGCTATCTAAATAATCTGCTGGCTCCACAATCTTTGGAAGGCCAAATACGATGTTTTTACTCGACTGAGTAAAGTCAAGTTTGGATGCTCCAGATCCATCAAGGTGCTATTTTTTATCTAATACAAAGCAATGCAGTTCAAAACCTAGCAAAAGCCGATACCCCTAAGCATGAGGTGAGAAAGCAATGTGAATGACCCTTACTATATGCGTCGGTTTATGAAAGATGTACAAATCACCGTACATAATGATGTTTGGCGTATACTCAGTACGTTGCATTGGCATTTCTGCTAAAGTTCACTTTGAATTCTCGTAAGATGCACACATCATCTGAGGGCCTAGACAAGTGACAATCGCTTCGAAAGTTTTTCTTATTTCTACAACAACTTTCAACAGGATTGACATAAGCTTTTCGATAGCTTATGTCAGTCCTATACATTTTTGCCTTTTCGATCATCGTTATCGCTGATAGAATGTCACTTGGTCTAGGGTACGTTTCCAGATGACAGCGATGCGGACGAATACTTCGCTGCCTAAGTGTCCGTTTGTGTTTGTATTTATTAGTTTACTAGGTTCCGCCGGCGGCTTCGCCCGCGTGGTGTGTTGATAATAAGTAGCCTATGTCTTTCTCCAGGGTTCAAAGCATCCCCATACCAAATTTCATTCAAATCCGTTCAGCCGTTTTGGCGTGAAAGGGTAACAAACAAACTCACTTTCGCATTTATAATATTATATAAGTAACGGTTTAGTTCATCTTTTAGTACCTACCTAGTGTAAATAGTTAGTTGTGTTAAATATTGTAAAACAACGAATAGTTCTACACATTATTCCTGTAAAATGAATATACATTATTTTGAATGTTAATAACACTATACATAAGACGAGATAGCATTTTAAATTAAACTTCAATGACATAATCTATTTATAATGTATTTGAAGTTTAATTTAAAATGCATGTATTCATGGAGATTGGAGATGTGTGTGTTATTCAGTCTACCAATGGCTTAACGTGCTTTCCGAAGGACCACCCATCTACGGACTGACCTCGGCAAAGGTTGCTTAACCTTGAAGATCAACCCGTGTGGCTGTCGTTATGTAGCCACGAGCCCCTACACAAGACAGAACAAATCAACAATGTTAATTGATTGAGTTTGTTCTACAATTGCATTCTTAAAATTAAGAGTTCATCATAACAGCTTTTAAATGAAATGGTTGATGGAGCCCTTATGTACAATCAACCACATAACTGCTTAAGTGATGAATGATGACTGTACAGTTTTGGATGTGTTAAGTGGCGGTGTTCATGTTAACACCTCCTACTGAGTTAATGTTTGTTTTAGGACTTTGAGAGTGCGTTTGTAGCAATAGTACAAAGGTATTATAAAATAAATATAAAATTTTACTCAAGTTAAAAAGGTAATATTATGATTTACATTAATTACAAACGAGGAAACCTTCTAGTTGTAATGTAGACCTGCCTGATCTAGGTTTATGTAAACCTGTGTTTCAGGCCATCAATTTACATCAAACATTTAAAAAAGAAGACAACAATTTTATTAGAAGCTAAATTAAAAAAGAAGACTTAATATTTTCAATGACTTAAAGAGTGTGTGTATTATGGCAAAAGTTAGAATTTAACTCCCTACCGTCCGGTACATTGACTGGCGAATGTCCCTCACATTCGCAAGTCTGCTGATTTAAAACACTACAGAAGGTCAATTTCCGAATTAAAAACGTTCAAAATGTAGTCGCAATCTTATCTCAGAAACAATCAATGTCAAGGACGTGTCGAAATTGTAGGAAAATTACATGTATTTTTGGCAGATTAAGACTGAGATGAGATTGCGAATATTCTTAGAAACACGGGAATTGCCCCCCAGTTTAATTATAAAAACGTATCCCAGTTTAATTATAAAATAACAAAAAACTACCAAAAAATTTAATAAGTGCTTACGTAATACTTGTGCTCCTGACTGCACTAACGAATTTACACTTAGAATATTATAAAGAGAAAAGATTCGTTTTTTTTTGTTTGTAATGAATAAACTCAAAAAATACTGAACCGATTTAAAAAAATATTTCACCAGTAATATGCTACATGTATTATCACTGAGTAACATAGGCTATATTTTATAAAGTTATCATAATCACGCGCGCGAAGCCGCAGGCGGAAGCTAGTAAGAAATAAATAAAACAAAAACAAATGAAGTTCAAAAAGTCATTCAAACAAAGTGGTTCAAGTGGCAGATGATAGAAACATCGTCAGATCGGATGCTGCAACGAGCAGATGATTGAGATGGTAATCTGTTATGAGCATACGTTTTGATTGAGTTTTATAATAGCTTGGCTTTATTACTTAAATTGTTTTGAGATTAGATTATGGTGTGTGAGATGACGTGTTCTAAGAAAAAAAAAAATTTTAGTCGGCAGTTGGGATCTTGTTCTATAGGAAAAAAATAACATACCTAGTTTCTGTTTTTTTTTTTATAATAAACATAGTTTAGACATTTAAAATAACGATACTATAATTCATTTTAATTATGATTGATAATTTAATATAAATAATTTTTTTTGTTTTCACGTTTTATCCAGTTTTTTTTTGTTTAAAGCATCTAGGGTGTTGCTTAATTTTTGTTTTAAGGTGGATCCGCCAAGGTAGTCCGCGAAATTCATTTTCTTTTTTTGCAATTTGCAGGTCAGTGTCAGTTTGTCATCATCTGCTTAGACTTTTCCTAACTATGTTGGGGTCGGCTTTCAGTGGCAGTTTGTATCATCATCTGCCTAGCCTTTTCCCAACTATGTTGGGGTCGGCTTCCAGTCTAACCGGATGCAGCTGAATACCAGTATTTTACATGGAGCGACTGCCTGTCTGGTCTCTACAACCCAGTAACTGGGTAATACGATACCCCTTGGTAAGACTGGTTGTCAGACTTTCGGGCTTCTGACGACCAACTGTTAAAAATCCACAAATGACAGCCGGGACCAACGGCTTAACGTGCTTATGTGGCAGGTTGTATATCATATCATATTTTTCGGATCCTTAATTAAATCTCTTTCCAAGAGTACCGGTAAGATAGACCAGCCAACACAGTTCAGGTTCGAAAGAATATAGGTCTTAAAAGGACTATAATTATCCGGTTTTCCTAAGGTCGCAAAACTTGATCAATACATATCCCATGCAAATTAATTAGCAGGCTCTATTTATATCGTTGATTAAAGCATTGCTCATATGCTAAGCATACGGGCTAATTACTTATGCAAAGAGGATCCTAGAATCCTAGGAGATAAGCATAAGTCCGACTCTTAATTATTCAGGTGGTAAACATTTCCGTACATAAAATAGGATTTTTTGTAGATAATTATGTATGTACTACTTAACTGTACGGACTTTTAAGTTGCATTAAGTAAGTATCCATAAATACAAATTAGTTTATTGTGATAAAAGAAAATTACATTTCATTTAAACGTGTTTGGAGCATCCTTTTAAGCAAACAATGCCTGTATTGGAAGGCTTTTACAATTTAATAGGGAATTTTCTATTAAGACCCCGGCGACGGATGAATTCTCCATACAAACGTAATACCAAAATAATTTGCAATTTGAGCATATTTCCACCATAATGTGTTGTTATTCGGATTGAGACAGTATTTATCTAGGTTCCTACATCTTTTTTTTTTCCAAAAAAACCTAAATAAAATGAAGTTGTATCCAATTGAATTTCGCACATTTTTACAGCGTAAATTACATGTTTTCATATTGTTTTTTCTGTATTACAAACAACAATACTTGTGATATTGTTTCAGCAGAAACATAGCCTATATTATCAAATTACAAATTATCAAAAAAAAAATGGAAAAACATTAACTTTTCGTTCATCATTTTTGGTATTAAGGAACACATCCAAATTTATAATAAATTTTCAATAGCTAGTAGTGCTATCGCGTCAAGCAAATGTCATGTCTATGAAAATGTGTGTGTGGTCGTACAGTTCACGGTAGCTGTGTGTATCGCTCCGACAGGCACACTAGCACAACATTTGTAGCACTCGATTGTTGAGATCGATGCTCCGCCGGCCCTTTAAGGCCGTCCGTCAGACAATAAAAAATATAAGACACGTTTTTTTTGCTAACATAATAATAAAAAAGCATCACCTTTGTACGTTTTTTTCTGTTCTTTTCTCCTTGTTTGTATATTATGTGTGTACATAAATGGTTAAATGCTTCTATAAATATTGTGTATAGTAATGTAAATAATTCAAATAAATAAAAAACCAGTAGATAAATGGTTAAATAAATAAATAAAAAATCTAGTCAGATAGGTAGTCGCTAGATGTCATTTGAAGATCTTTGACAGTTGTTATGGGTCGTCAGAAGCCCGAAAGTCTGACAACCAGTCTTACCAAGGGGTATCGTGTTACCCAGTAAGTAGGTTGTGGAGTTCAGATAGGCAGTCGCGCCATGTTAAATACTGGTATTCAGCTGCATCCGGTTAGACTGGAAGCCAACCCCAACATTGTTGGAAAAAGGCTAGGCAGATGAGATAGACAGTCGCTCCATATAAAACACTGGTATTCAGCTGCATCTGGTTAGACTGGAAGCCAACCCCAACTTTTTGGGAAAAGGCTAGGCAAATGATGAGATGATGACCATAATGTGATACAGCCTTCGTTTCGATTAGACAGCTAATTATTTTTAAAACAAAATAAATGCTTGTTGTATTGTCAGAGATAGAGCCAGGAATTCATTACGCTTCATTTGCTGAATAGTCGCATCATTTAGTTTCTGTGATTAGAATCGTGTCTGGTTAATGGTAATAGGCTCATCTTCTTATTTGCAATACTATATTGTACAGTCTATCTATATAGCTCTTTGATTATCGTTCCCTGTTGTAAATATTGTTGAGCCTAACAATATTCACAACAGGGTCAGTCATCATCAGTATTTTGACCTTACCTCTCACTTTCCTGCAATCAGTGGGAGTGATTTCGCGAAAAGGGACGGAAGTGTGTAACAGGAAGCCGGGGAAGCGCGCGCTATTTGATTTCACAAATGAGCGTCTGGCCGTCAGATATTACCAACCCATTTTCCGAGAGGTTGGTACTGTCAGCGAAGATATCAGATGTTACACATCATATGCGACTACTGTAAGCTTCCCTCGTTTTTTTTTCAACCTTTCTACTGCTGGGCAAATATCTTCCCTCCATCATCACTTATCTATAAATAATAGTATAACACAAAGTCGCATTTCGCATCTGTGTGTGCACTCACTTGTTCTAAACTATCGAATGAATTTCGATGCAATTTCACCATGATTTAGAGAATTTATTCTGGAAGGTTTTAAATGTGTACCTATAATACATTAGTAATATTTATCTCTCGTTTTTTTTTGACTTGTTACTATTGCACCCGTGGGAAGCAGGGGCGGGACTATAGTAATTAAATAAATATACATTTTGTTTTCTCGATGAAATGATCTTATTTTCGTGTGGTTAGCGACTAACCTGGTGTCAGTTTTAAAGCCGTCTGAGGGCCTCTGACTTGGCTTCACATGCCATCGAGAAAAATCTCTCAGGCATGCCGCGGTTTCCTCACTATGTTTTCCTTCACCGTTTTAAAGCAAGTGATAATTATACAATACGCACATGAACCGGCGGTGAAAGAAAGGTGCGTGGCTTGGGCCCGAACTCGAGACCTTTGATTTGGCAGTCCTACGGTCTCACCACTAGGCTATCGCTGCTTAATAGAACATTCATCCTTACATAATATATGTTCCCAGTATTCAAAATAAAATAAAAACTCAAAGCATTTATTTCAATTAAACCATTTACAGGCAATTTTGAATTGTCAAGGAGTCAGTCAGTCAGAAATATGAAGCTAGTTGCCCATTCCAAAGCGTAGTAGGTACCTATGGAGAAGAACGGGCAAGAAACTCCATGGACACTCTTTTAAATCAAAATATTGTTACAATATAATGGTTACATCATTCATGTTGAAGTTATACATGTGAGAACAATGTAGAAAGCACGTTAAAAGCGTAAAAGCGCAATCATAAAATAAGATTCAATTCAAAAATTAAAATAAGCCATGGCGGCTAAGAGATGACCAGTCACAACTGACGGCGCCCGTTCACGAACATGACGCATGGATCAGCACCATTCAGCTCAACCATACTAGGTTAGGTACTGTGGTAATCGATAGATCCAGATTGAAAATAGAAATAAACTTGATAGTGAATGTGTATGGCGAAAGTAAAGAACTAGACAAGTGACAATCACTTCGAAAGCGTTTCGTATTTCTACAACGACTTTCAACCGGATTAACATAAGCTTTTCGATAGCATATGTCAATCCAATACATGTTTGACATTTACATCATCGTTATCGCTGATAGAATGTCACAATGTTTCTCTAGGCCTTCGGGGCTTGCCAGTTTTCAAAGAAATAAATCCATATTTTGAGGAGGGCTCGTGGCTAACTAATAACAACCGCACAGGTGGATCAAAGGTTAAGCTACGCTTGAAGACGTCGGTCCGTGGTGACCATTCATAACATACCTATCGAGACCCCACCGAGTCTCGGATAGTAAGTTAAGCCATTGGTCCCGGCTGTCATTCGTTGATCTTTGACAGTCGTTACGGGTAATCAGAGGCCCAAAATTCTAACAACCAGTCCAAGGGATATCGAGTTACCAAGTCACTGGTTTGTGGAGGTTAGATAGACAGTCTCTCCATGTAAAATACTTGTATTCAGTTGCATCTGAGGGCCTAGACAAGTGGCAATCGGTTCCAAAGCGTTTCGTATTTCTACAACGACTTTCAACAGAATTGACATAAGCTTTTCGATAGCTTAGCTTCCTATACATTTTTGCCTTTTCCATCATCGTTATCGCTGATAGAATGTCACTTTGTCTGGGGTCTCTGGTTAGACTGGAAACTGACCCCAACACATGTAGGGAAAAGGTTAGGCAGATTGATTGATAGGTAAGATTCAAGTAGGTAGAAAATTTTCACTATTCATGCAAGATTTATTTGAATCACTTTTCGCAGGTATTTTAACTGTGGAGTTTTCTGCATACACCGTAACGTAACCAATAAAGCTTGAACAACTCTCTTTTAACAGATCGTAACACTTTATAAGTGTCATTAAAATCAGGTCGCTGAAGTTTCTCCTCGATTGAGATGGTATCGTCGGACTGCTGCTCAACAGTTGAAAATGCACTTTATTATTACATTCCCAGGGTTCATTTTTGATTATCGATTAACTGAGTTAAGAGTATGAGATGTTTTACAGTTTATGTTACGTTTTCAGTGTTCCGTATACGTGTTTATAAAAAGGGGTTCTTATTTCACATAAAATGAGTTCTTTAAGTGTTACTGGGTTGATAGCTACCTACTAGATAGAAATATGTGTGTATGTTGTGATGGAGATAGCATACAATTTTTTTTAACCATATAATTATAATAATAACATATTTATAATAATGGGGACTTTTACCCTATCGAGTACCTATAATGGTTCTCTTTGACAGACCTACACATGTCCTTCCAAACTCAAATATTTTTAAAAGAGTAACGATGGAGATTCTTGCCGCCACTTCTCCATAGAAAACGATCATTTGGAACCGTGCACCTAGCTTCTGACGTTTCATAAGTGCCCATGTAGGTTTGTCCGATACTACTATTATAAATTCGAAAGTAACTCTGTCTGTCTGTATGTTACCTTTTCACGCCTAAACCACTGAATGGATTTCGATATTTGGCAAGGAGATAGATGGCATCCCGGGGATGGACATAGGCTACTTTTTATCGACATACCACGTGGGGGAAGCCGCGGCGCTAGTGTGAAATAAAATATTTTAATTTAGTTTGCCCAGCATTTGATCATGCATCTATCAATGGCTGTCCTAATTCCTGAAACTCATTAAGCAGTTAAACCGTTATTAGGTCGAGAGTAGCACAAATAAATTCAGGTTATTGACTTGAGACTGCAGCCCTGAAATTGATGATTTCCTTCAGCAAGTAGCATGAGGTATTTGAGTAGGTACTTATGCTCATTTTCATCGGTTCGTTGTGAAGACTCGTGAATAATGAATTTGCCCCATTTTCAGTAAGACATAATGACAACTAAGAAAACAGAGGGCCTAGACAAGTGACAATCGCTTCGAAAGCGTTTCGTATTACTACAACGACTATCAACGGGATTGACATAAGCTTTTCGATAGCTTATGTCAGTCCTATACATTTTTGCCTTTTCCATCATCGTTATTGCTGATAGAATGTCACTTTGTCTAGGCCCTCAGATCATCACTGTGTTCGCCAAGAGGTCAGGTGAACCTGTAATATCTAATCTCCTTAGTCACCATTCATAATTTCCATAGCAAAATAAGAGAGGCCCAACCAATCTAACGAGGGATAGTATATAGTATAGCGTCGTAGTGTTCGTCCAATCACTCGGGAGGAGCCACCTGACGAAGCTGACCACATCTAGTGGGGATACCGTCGTTTCGAAGCCGGAGATCCTTTCGGAAGTCGAAAACTTCTACGGCCAGTTGTACGCATCGCATGCATCTCGACCTGATCCCGAAAATGAGGATTCCAGAGCCACCTTAACCCGCCATTTCACGGAAGACCTGCCAGAAGTCAGCCAAGATGAAATCGAGGCGGCTCTTAAACAGCTTAAAAATGGAAAAGCCCCTGGTGAGGACGGGATTACGACTGAGCTCCTGAAAGCGGGAGGAAGTTCTGTACTGAAGGAGCTTCGGGAGCTTTTCAACTCTGTCTTGTTCTCTGGGAGAACTCCAGAAGCGTGGCGAAGGAGCGTGGTCGTTCTCTTCTTTAAAAAGGGTGATAAGACCCTTTTAAAGAATTATAGACCCATTTCGCTCCTAAGCCACGTATATAAGTTGTTTTCAAGAGTCGTCACGAATCGTCTAGCGCGAAGACTCGACGAGTTTCAGCCGCCAGAGCAGGTCGGGTTTCGAGGAGGATACAGCACCATAGACCACATCCACACAGTGCGGCAAATTATACAGAAGTCCGAAGAGTATAATCGGCCCCTATGTCTTGCTTTTGTGGACTATGAGAAGGCTTTTGACTCTATCGAGACCTGGTCTGTTTTGGAGTCTCTGCAGCGATGCCAAGTTGACTGGCGATACATCCAAGTGCTGAGATGTCTTTATGAAAACGCGACAATGACCGTCCAAACTCAGAACCAGCAAACTGAACATATCCCCCTGCGTCGAGGTGTGAGACAAGGGGACGTAATTTCCCCGAAATTGTTCTCTAACGCATTGGAGGATGTGTTTAAGACGCTGAACTGGGAAGGACGCGGCATTAACATCAACGGCGAGTACATATCACACTTGAGATTTGCAGATGACATCGTCATAATGGCTGAGTCGCTGCATGACTTGCAACAGATGCTGAACGGTCTAGTTGATTCTTCTGTACGCATTGGTCTCCGGTTGAACTTGGACAAAACCCAAGTTATGTTCAATGACCACGTTAGTCCGGGACCGATTGCTGTCAATGGCGGTGCTCTCGAAGTTGTTCGTGAATACGTTTACCTCGGGCAAACTCTGCAGTTTGGTAAGAACAACTTTGAGAAGGAAGCTAACAGAAGAATTCAGCTGGGCTGGGCAGCTTTTGGGAAGCTCCGTCGAGTCTTCTCGTCGAGTATTCCGCAGAGCCTAAAGACTAAAGTCTTCAACCAGTGCGTCCTGCCTGTCATGACTTACGGAGCCGAAACGTGGACACTCACGGTTCGACTGGTCCATAAATTCAAGGTCGCTCAGCGAGCTATGGAACGAGCTATGCTTGGAGTATCTCTGAGAGATAGAATCCGGAATGAGGTAATCCGGCAGAGAACCAAAGTTGTTGACATAGCTCATAGAATAAGCAAGCTGAAGTGGCAATGGGCCGGCCATATTAGCCGTAGAACTGATGACCGTTGGGGTAGACGTGTTCTTGAGTGGAGACCGCGAATCGGCAAACGTAAGGTAGGACGCCCTCAGGCTAGGTGGAGCGACGATCTTCGCAGGGTGGCTGGTAGCAGCTGGATGAGAGCTGCCGAGAATCGAGCTGAATGGCGTGCAATTGGAGAGGCCTATGTCCAGCAGTGGACTGCTATAGGCTGATGATGATGATGATGATAGCGTCGTAGCTAGTATAGCGTCTATATATGCAAAAAAAAATATTACCATAAAAAAAACAGTTTTTTATAAAATAATCTAAAAAAATATTAAATTATATAATGATAAGGAAAAAAAGGCAAACTAGTCAAACTTTGTCATTCTACGTTGAAATACAAGTGTGCGTGTACAGAGTATTTCTTTTACGTATCAATTTAATAGTTTTGTGAATATTTCATTATATATATTTAAAAAAATATTTTTTTTTTTTTTACCATGTACATGTAGCATGAACGCCCTTTGTTAGTAAACATACTGTATATGTGATTCCCACGAAAAATACTGGAACCACTTGAGAACATATCAGTAGGTATTTAAGTAAGTACTTGATTTTGTTCACACACTGACCCAAATTAATATAAGTACAAACGGTAATATTTATATTTATATCGTCTCGCACTTGACCGTATTTTTCCTCATACTTCATATTATCTGTGGTGCAAAGCTGGTGACCCACTTTTCAGGCGTATTTATTTGGTACATTAAATTCATCGACCGTCATTTGTTTATTTTGACCAGAATAATCAATTTCTCGTACACCATGTGATGGCCATATGTGTGGTACTAAATGAATACTTATAACAATGACTCGTTAGGATTAAAATATTGGTTTTACTGATTGAAATATTTGGAGTCTTTTTGGCTTATAGTTGTATACAAACCTATTTTCTCGAATATGTTAGTTATCACAAAAACAAGTTGGTATCTAATAGTAAAAACAGATTTAACAAAAAACCAACATGTGCGAAACTGTTTCAGAAGTATTATATGTATATACATCTGCAAGCCTTATTGGAAAACCCTAAAGACAACATGGAAATCTTTTAAATATGAACATCGCAATGCTTCAGGGGAGGAATATGGCGTATTACTCAGTGAAAAACGTACAGTTCAATAAAATAACTTTTCATACAAAAATAAAAATTAAGATTTATTAAAATTAAAAAAAGGTATAAACAAGACACCACAGACGGACAAATTAAAAATCCGGAGTCACACGTGTTAGGGCATAAATCGAACAGATTACGTGTGACTCCGGATTTTTAATTTGTCCGTCTGTGGTGTCTTGTTTATACCTTTTTAGTCGTAGTTGGGTTTTAGTTTTTATTACTTTAATTTTTTGAAATTATTTTGGGGTTATAATATATATATATTTGAAATGTGCTCATTAAGCCCTTTCATTTGATACCCAACATGGTACGATTAAACAATCTTTTTTTTTAAGTTCCTGACTTTATGTCCTCTAGAGGGCGCCTTTTTTAATTTAATGTGACATCACATAGCCTATAACCAGCGGACGATCAAGACGCTTCCAACGATACCTCGCTTGTCAAATTGTGATGAGTGGTTTAGAAGATATGAGGGAACAGATGAACATACATACATACATACATACCGGTCAAAATCATAACCCTCCTTTTTGCTTCGCCGTAGTCGGGTAAAAATTAAGGCTAAATGCACAATGAAAGTGAAGTTAGTTTATAAGAGTATGCAACTTATCTTACGCGTAATAAATCTGTTGAGATTGTTTGATGAGAGCTTTATCTAAGTGATGTCGTAAGAATAATAAAGTAATTATGTGCTTGTTTGTTGCTAATTACGCTTATTACAATCTCGATTAGTTTCTGAATTCCATTTTGTAATTAATACCTGGACAACGTTCACGAGATGTTGAAATGTTATTATTATATTGTATCTCCGACTCATCCATCTATAATAATCATTATGACAAAACAGCGAAAAAAAATCTGTTGCTCCATAAAAATGCTTGCTGATTTTTTTCCCTTTTTCAGGGTTGGTCTTCTAGTAAAACTTGTTCATAATGACAAGTCCAATAACCTCTTTTCAGGTTTTTACTTATTTCAATAGTTATAGAATGTATTCTAAAATGTGTATCTTAATTTGTAATTTTTTCACCAATAAACTGCTAAACCGATTTTAATGAAATTTTCTCTAACCCTGAGAACGAAAATGCTATACATAATTATAAAAAAAACACTAAAAAAGTGAAAAATAACTTTAATTTCGGAAGTCGGTGTATTTGCTTTTCAGTTTTCGTTTTTTGCCACCGACTTCCGAAATTAAAGTTATTTTTCACTTTTTTTGTGTTTTTTTTGGAAGTCGGTTGTTTTTTTTTTGTAAAAAGTTTTTATTTTTCACTTTTTAGTTGTGGTACCTACCCCACTCAAATCCGAATACCACTACCTGCTATCTAAATAACAGTGAAGGAGTCAAACAGGATATCGTCTAGATAAACTAAGTGGGAAAAATACGTAATATTGAAGCTAACTCAAAAATTACGCAAGCAAAGTTAATAAAATTTACATGGGACCACCTCGGAAGCATGACCTACCAAACAAAAAAAGAATCATCAAAATCGATTCATAATTGGCGGAGTAATCGAGTAATAAACATACAAAAAAAAAAAAAAAAAAACATACATACGAATTCAGAACCTCCTCCTTTTTGAAGAAGTCGGTTAAAAACAATTCCCAAAGGGGTGAAATTGTGGGATGTTTAAGTTAGTATGGAAAAACCTGAAATCCAAGCGAATGAAGTACTTAGTAGCGGGCAAAGAGCTGATCTACACTAATATTAAAAGAGGTATTTGTGAGTTTGTATGGAGAGGGTAGTTTTCGGAACCACTGATCCGACTCCAAAAATTCTTTTACTAATGAGAAGCACATTGCCAAGTGTCTTATGATATTATTTTATGGAACATGCGGACAAAGCAGCAGCCAGAGCTAGTAGCAAATAAAATCGATCTAATCCTAAAATATACTCTCTCGTGATGAAAACTCATTAATATTATAATCACAAATATTTACGATCATCCTTCATAACATTGATTTATGATGAATGCGATGCGTCAAATATGGCGTCTGATGACCATAAATTAATTTTATAAGGTTTCATGTGTTTTATTATAATTTATGATCTTTATGCGCGTAGGCATCATTAATGTGTTACGAGGTCGGGTAATGGGTCTATTTTTATTGTCTGTGGTAAGGTTTTGTCAATACCTATCAATTTTTTTTTAAATGATTTATTTTCTAATTGGTCTGCTAAAACTTTTGAACTTATAACTTAAAACTTTTCGTAATAAATACGGTTTTTGGCCCACCCCTAGGGCATCACCCCATCGTTCGACCTTGTCTTTTGTCCGAACTTTCAAAATAAGGGTTTTTTTTTAGAAAATAAATAAGGTAAAAGTGCTGATAAAAAATGATTAAAAATAAAAGTTTCGGACGTTTTTGTTAAACTCGGGGTTTTTGTCAAGACTTTAAAAAAGTTATGTTAACCCTGGCTCACTGTGGATAAACTTTTGACGTTAGGTTGTTGTAAGCCCAAGTACGCACGGGCGCTTTTTTACGCGACGATTTTTTTACTCACACTTGATTTAACTCTTGGTCCTAAGCCGACCATTCAGAATCCAGCAAAGCTCATCCGAGCACGTCAAGAAAACACACTATTGGATTTTCAACTCTCGGCGCTAAGCAGAGTGTTGAAAATGCAGTGCGCGGAAAAAACGGCGCCCGTGTGTCCTAGGCTTAGCTTTAAATTTGACGCTTATTAAGATCTTGTCCGAATGAGGCGTTTTACACGCGTGTTGACTCGCGCGTAAGAATTGATTTGTTCACGTTTTGTTTACGCGCGAGTAGCTACTGCATGGGGATGGAATGTATAAACCACTAGTACTCTCACAATTGTGCTATTGTGTACGCGCAAGTCTCATCTATACAAGCTTTAAAGTGTGGGGGCAAACAAAGAACGGCCAGTACCAACTTTCTTTGCCCTAGAATACAAGCTTCATAATAATTACTCTAATTAGGTACCATCATTTTAGCTGGAGGTAGATAAGTGCACTGTAGATTGCAATAGACTCTCCCCCATAGATATCTCTCCCTCTATACGTACTACTAGATAACGGCGAAATGTGGGATTTTGTGTGTCTCTCTCTTGAGAGAGATTCCGACGACCAGTGCCCTGTTTATCAAAACTTACAAGTCTTGTATTACCAAATGTCAATACTTAGTTCACAAGTACTTTTATTTTTTAACTTTTATTCGTCATTTTGTTTAGCAAAAAATTCCTTGTAAGTTACAACTTGTAGAAAATAATAGCAAATCCTGAGAGTGTCCGGCGACTCTCTATTCCGTTTTACAAGTTTACAAGTGTCGTGCTTAGTACCGCAATAAATGTTTAAATTCGATTTCTTTTCTTTTTTTTAATGTGGTCAAAAGTGAGAGATGACCTTATGCCCGTGTCCCAACAGTGGGCACATTAAGGCTGATTATGAATATGGTGATGAGCTATGAATTTAACGAAAATTAACATTCTTGGTAACTTGTAACTTTTGATAAAAAGGGCACTGGTCTATGTAGCAGGCACGAGTTGGATGTGGGAGGTTCGAGAGCCAGACAGGGGGAGGAAGGAAGCATTGGCTGGATAGGGGTTGAAGAATATCTCTCTTCTACAACCAAACAACCCAATACTGAGTGTAGGTCTTCACCATTAACCTTTACCTCTTCTTGCCACTATACCCAGTCATGGTCCTCCAGCATCCAACTCTTGCCTGCTACTTTAACCGGGTCGTCGGTTTACCCGCCTCGTGGCAGCTCGTGGTAGGATTCAATCGTGATATTCTGTTTTTGATTTTTTACCATAAATATTATTTGAGATGAGGAGCTCGTGGCTAAGTAATAACAGCCGCACTAGTCGATCCATCAGGTTAAACTACGTTTTCCGGGGTTGGTCCGTGACCATCTTTACATATCGAGACTCCTCCGTGCCTCGGAAAGCACGTTAAGCCGTTGGTCTCGGCTGTTATTCGTGGATCTTTGACAGTCATTACGGGTCGTCAGAAGCCAGTATTACCCAGTTACTGGGTTGTGGAGGTCAGATAGGCAGTCGCTTCATGTAAAATACTGGTATTCAGCTGCATCTGTTTAGACTGGAAGCCGACCTTACATATAATTGATTGATTGATTAAAAATAATTGAGATTCTTATCTTCTTTATAATTTCAGGCTACCTCGGCGATGACATGGCGGAAACTATCCAGCTGTGCTGCAATGAAGGAGCAGGGTTTGCGAGGAACCATACCCTGACAGACTGCCAGGGTACTCTGTCGGTGCCACCTGAAGTACCACCTGCCTTCGGGTCTATGTGTCTGCTGGCAAAGGCGCAGTGCTGCAAGGAATATTTTAGGTAACTTTTGGGCTTAATTTCTATGAAACACGGTGGCTATAGAAATCAGTTTCATTATTATAATTCCAGATAAATTCACTAAATTTTAGTACTTAAACTAATCTTTGTAGTTAGTATTTGTCAAGGCGCTTTAATGATTTGAGTCACCTCTTAAATAACCCAAACAGTTTGGGAAGTCGAGTTTTAAATGTGACTAAACATGTTTACAAATCTGGAAAACTACAAGAAGAAATACCTACTAGGCATTACCAAAGTACCGCGGTTGATAATCCATAGTTTTTTTACCCGACTACAGCGAAGAAAAAAGGAGAGTTATACGTAATCTGTTCGATTTATGCCCTAACACGTGTGACTCCGGATATTTAATTTGTCTGTCTGTGGGGTCTTGTTTATACCTTTTTAGTCGTAGTTGGGTTTTAGTTTTTATTACATAATATTTTTTTAAATTCTTTTGGGGTTATAATATATATATATATATATATATATATATTTGAAATGTGCTCATTAAGCCCTTTCATTTGACACCCAACATGGTACGATTAAACTTTTTTTTTTTAGTTCCTTATTTTGTGTCCTCTAGAGGTCGCCATTTTTAATTTAATGTGACGTAACGTAGCCTATAACCAGCGGACAATCAAAGACGCTTCCAACGATACCTCATTTGTCAAATTGTGATGAGTGCTTTAGAAGATAGGAGGAAACAGATGAACATACATACATACATACATACATACCGGTCAAAATCCTAACCCTCCTTTTTTCTTCACCGTAGTCGGGTAAAAAATCAGCTATGTATTTTATTTTAAACATTATTTCCAGTTATTATTCACATATAAAACAATATCTAAAGGCTATCTGGAATACTGAATAATAGTACATTCCTGTTGCCTGCAACAACATTGATTGACGATCATGAGTTTATCAATGCCTGGTTTATATAGTCCTTTTCTTAAATAATACGCGGAAATTCAAACTAAGTAAGTACATTAATTATGAATTCCAGAATCAATGACGAACAATGATAATTTTCTACGCGCCAATGTGTTCATTTGTTTTTTCTAAAACAGCACTACTTATTTACTTGAGCCAAATCGAAAAGAAAATCTTTGATAAGTTACCTCCTTGGTTGCCAAAGTTCGTTTAATTTTGAAATAACACGACAGATAGCAGTTTTCATTGTACCTAATTTAATCCGGCGCTAAACACGACTGTTATGGATTTCCATACAAACATTGCCATCCGGGCGCTCGCATGTTTTCGTCCAGTAGCATTTTAGATTTATCTCGAAGAACCTTGTTATGTATTCTAAATAGAAATACTAAGAATGATTAATGTTTTGCTCAAATACAACAATGTTTTTGTATTGTTTTGTTAGCGGCTAACAAAGTTCTCGCATTCTTATCACAATGAAGTAGCTACAAGGTTTTTAGTATTTTTTATGTCATGTTTGCAAAACCTTGAATTATTTTTTTTTTCAAGGAAAACATACCTATTCGGTTTTACAGCTAATGATCGAATATGTGATATTGTCATTAAAAGGTAAAATATGTAAATGACGAAAACTGTCATTATTGAAAAGAAGCAATAAGCAATGCCGAAAATGAATAAAAAAAAACAAAACCTTGCGTACAAAAATAAAAACCAAAAAAAAACACGGTTTTTTTGGTTTTTATTTTTTTACTGATTTTTTTTACGGACGGACGGAAAACGAAGTGATCTTATAAGGGTTTCGTTATTGCCTTTTTAGTACGGAACCCGGAACCCTCAAAATACCAAAGAAATTTCGAATGAATAACATTAATCCTACAAACTATGTTGTAAGCATGGAATTAGAATGTACTATATTATGTATAGTTGGTTGTAGGTACTACTATAACACTGGCCACTAAATAGAGCGACACGAATTATGAAAAAAAAATAGTAGTTTATTGGCGGGAAATAATAGAAATTGCAATGTTTATTTCCAAATATTATTTCTCTTGTAAATGATTGACTTTTCTACTTTGTAGGCAACATTATGTATGTCTTGTGATACTTGTTATTTTTTATTTTATCAGTTTAAATCACAGACTACAGTCATATAGATAATTGCTAGTTTACAAATAAAGTGTAGTGAATGTAGAACTTGGTTCACTTGATTTTGTTTATGTTTAGAACTTTATTACCCGACTACGGCGAAGATAAAAGGAGGTTTATGATTTTGACCGGTATGTATGTATGTATGTTCATCTGTTCCCTCCTGTCTTCTAAACCACTCATCACAATTTGACAAATGACATATCGTTGGAAGCGTTTAGATCGTCCGCTGGTTATAGGCTATGTGACGTCAAATTAAATGAAAAATGGCGCCCTCTAAAGGACATAACGTCAGGAACTAAAAAAATTTTTTGTTTAATCGTACCATGTTGGGTATCAAATGAAAGGGCTTAATGAGCACATTTCAAAAATATATATATTATAACCCCAAAATAATTATATAAAAAATTAAGTAATAAAAACTATAACCCAACTACGACTAAAAAGGTATAAACAAGAGACCACAGACAGACAAATTAAAAAATCCGGAGTCACACGTAATCTGTTCGATTTATGCCCTAACACGTGTGACTCCGGATTTTTAGGTCGTAGGTTCGAACCCTGACAGGCGCTTTACTTTGTGTAAATTATTTCATCGCCACTGCTCTCAAAACGGTGAAGGACAACATCGTGAGGAAACCGGCATGTCCTAGAACTAAAAATTCGAAGACATGTGACATCTACCAACCCGCACTGGGCCCGCGTGGTGGATTACGGCCCACTCCTTCTCACAGAGAGGAGGCCTGTGTCCCAGCAGTGGGAACATTAAAGACTGATTATACTTATGCTTATGCTATGTAGGTAATGTTGTGTATGTAGGAACACTTCAATTATTAAATTACATAGCTGCAAGTTGTAAAACGTTCAATAAGTCAACTGCAAGTAGGGTTGCCAACCCTACTATATTATATAGTATCCTGCGATATTAGAGGCCTTAATAAAATAATTACTATATTTCTAAAAAGAATATACCTATAGTAGGTGAAACTACGATATTTTCATTTCAGTAAAAAATGGCGAGATGCACACACACACATAGAGAGTAAAATTAGATAGAAGGCATTGAAAAATAAAAAACATGCATTTAAAGAATAAAAATGTTTTTGAATGAACATAGCAACTATATTTTTTAATTTTTTCGCCGTCTAGTTACTATATTTTTAGAGGCAATGGCTTCGAAGATACTATATTTGATATGGAAAAAGTTGGCAACCCTAACTGCGAGTGACCATCTCGTGCCATCAAATGTAGAAGTTGACGGTCTATCGGCCATTTTTCAATAAACATGATCTATTGTTTCAGAAAGCAAAGTGACTGTGAAACCGGCATAGACATTGCGACGAGCACCTACAGTTGTGAATCTACTAAATCTACAAGTAAGGTTAGTAGCTTTATTACCCGACTACGGCGAAGAAGAAAGGAGGGTTATGATTTTGACCGGTATGTATGTATGTATGTATGTATGTTCATCTATTCCCTCATATCTTCTAAACGACTCATCATAATTTGACAAATGAGGTATCGTTGGAAGCGTCTTGATCATCCGCTGGTTATAGGCTATGTGACGTCACATTAAATTAATAAAAGCGCCCTCTAGAGGACATAAAGTCAGGAACTAAAAAAAAATATTGTTTAATCGTACCGTGTTGGGTATCAAGTGAAAGGGCTTAATGAGCACATTTCAAAAATATTTATATTATAACCCCAAAAGAATTAAAAAAAAAAAAAGTAGTAAAAACTAAAACCCAACTACGACTAAAAAGGTATAAACAAGACACCACAGACAGACAAATTAAAAATCCGGAATCACACGTAATCTGTTTGATTTATGCCCGTGTGACTCCGGATTTTTAATTTGTCTGTCTGTGATGTCTTGTTTATACCTTTTTAGTCGTAGTTGGATTTTAGTTTTTATTACTTTATTTTTATTTTTATTTAGTATACAGGCTGTAAGGGTAAACACCGTTGTCACTCAAACCATGGGTAGTTGACATAAATATAAAAATAAATGACAGAGTGACAACAAAAAAAAAACGTTATTTTCATTAAAAGATTTAAAAAAGTTTATATCCGACACTTTGCTCGTTAGCGAAACAGCTGACTGACTGAGGGAGGGGTCGCGCTCGCGGCCGTTCAGGTCACGTCCCACACCCCTGCCCGTGTTGAGACGCAAGTTCGTTGCGCATAGGGTGAAAGGGTAGAAATACTCTTGTGGTGAAATGTAGATTTTCTTTAAAAAAAAAAGTTGTAATTTTCCATTGATTTTACGTTCTATAAATGAAACCAAAGCGCTGGTTTCAAGGATAGCGGTGTTTACCCTAACACTCTGTATAATATCACGCCTGTAAGCTTTATAGGGGTAAGCAGAAGTGTTGAGAAAGTGCACATTTAGCCGGTTATGTTCATGTAGGCAAAATTATATATTTTTTTTCATTTCTGTTCTTGTTTGAAAATAATCATCAAAACGTACCGTTAAATAATGTTATTTAATCCATACTGATTTGTGTATTAACATAAAATTAAAGTAACTATTTAACAACATTATTATTATTGGAACACTTCTGCAGTTGCATGATCATAATGTACATAAAGCGGAGCGATTGCAATTTGTAAACTATTTACCGCACGACGGAGACGATGTATTGTTTTTTGGCTTACACCTATTGGTGTGTATGTGTGTGACAAGGAGCTACGTAAGTAAAACAATGATCATCAACTTGCTAACTATCCTAATCCTAACTATAATAATATTATAAATGCGAACGAATACCTGGAATAGGACATATGATACTTTTTATTCCGATATTCCCACGGGATCAAGACTTACGCGGGTAAAACCGCGAAAACATGTTTTTTTTATTAAGCCTACCCCCGCTTATCTACTCCATATGCCAAATTGACAACCAAAGTCAGCGCCGGCAGCAAATTCAGCAACCGGCGCTGGCAGCGGAGGCACTTCCTAATAATGGTTTGTTTGTTTGTTACGCTTTCACGCTAAAACGTCTGAACGGATTTGGATGAAATTTGGCAGATGGGTAGACCATGACCTGGAATAGAACATAGGATACTTTTTATCTCGGTAGTACGTTCCCGTGAGGTAATTTCCGACCTCCACGCGGGTGAAGCCGCGGGCAAAAGCTAATTTTCTCATAAAATCGCGACAAATTTGTAACGACTCTCACTGGGGCTATGATTGTAAGTATTGTAACTATAGGTACCTGTATAAAACTTGTTCCACTCTGATTGGCACTTATTGGCATCTGAATAAGAATTTATCGCCGAGGTTTGTGCCCCATTTAAATAAGGGCTGTGATTCTGTAAGACCTCATTCTAAACTTCGAATCTGAATACGCTGTGAGTTTCTTGATTGGCATTCTAAAAACTCGGTTGACACACTAGCGCTACCCTTGCGAGCGTGTCAGCGAGTTGAACTATATTGACCGTGAGATTTTGACAGATAAAGTATGAGAGGACGTAAGAAGTGGCATTCAGTAAGGTAATTCCCCCGTCACTTCCACGCTCACTTCGCACTCGAACCCGATTCAAAATTCGAAGTCATAGTGAATAGCGATGTGAGATGCGAGTTGTTGTTTACAGGTGCAGATGAAAAGAATTAGGGGAATTAATGTCTGCAAGCTTTTCAATCGCTACAGCATATCTTCACCTGGTACACAGTCCCAACTCAAACAAACAGTAACTAGGTAATTGGGTATCCGTTATCACCGCGCTAACTGATAACGTGCAGATGCTATCCGTGTTTGTTCGGTTTACGTGACTGAGTTATATTAACCCTTCCTTGTTGGTTTAAAACTGAGCTCTCTTTATGCTCGTTTCCTGTGGTCGTATGCAGAAATCTAAGTGGGGTTCGGGTCTTTTGGTAAAAGCAGTCTAGAGTACACATATTTCCCGCTATTGGGTGTATGTCCCTATGAAGTACATACAAACATACATGAACTCTTCCCATGGGGCAAAAACTAAAGAACGCCAGCTGCTACGATCCTTACATACTCCTCTTGTCCCGTTATTTAACAAACTACGTATTACTACGTAACTTTTCCGTTTACGTTCATACAAAAAAACAACTTTGCAGCCTTGCATAACAAATAACTATGGTTAGTCGCCTTTCATTCATCCTCATAATATGGCTAACCATGTAAGATTCGTGGCAATCGCTTTCAAAGCATTTAATATTTCCACTATTAGTTTCGTTAGGATTGACTTACGCTTTTCGGTAGCTCAATCCAATAAATGTTTGAATTCTCCATCATCATCAGTGCTGATGCCTAGACAAAGTCACAAAAGGTTCTGTGAGACCCTATGCAAAGTAACATTCTATCTGTGATAACGATGTTGGAAAAGGCAAAATGTATAGGACTGACATAATCTATCGAAAAGCTTACGTCAATCTTGTTGAAAGTCGTTGTAGAAATACGAAACGCTTTGGAAGCGATTGTCATTTGTCTAGGCCCTCTGGTAGGGGTTCGCTCTTCGTCAAACTTGCCTTTTTCGCGGGCGTCGCTTAGTGCATATCATTAAGCTCGATTTACAGCCACTTTCATCCATGTATTTCTAGCAATCTTTCGCAGATTGTCTTAATTTAATTTATTAAGAAAACCAATTTTCTATCGTTCCGCCACTAAGCCGGTTTCACTCTCAAATTTTTATCCATAAAGTTCTCTATAGGCCTTCTAAATGACCAGAGACCTTTGCTACTAAAACTGTAAAGGAGACTTTAATTAGAGTATGCCTTTACTTTCCAATACATTACTGCAATCTTTGATGTTTTTCACAGGTATGCTGCAACGACTGCTCACGGGGTACAACAGCTGGTACGTCCAAGGGTCCAGACGCCTGCGTCAAGAGGAAACATGGAATGAGCGCGGAAGAGCTGCTAGCTGATGACGCCTTTGTGACTTGTTGTCAGGTACGGTGTAAGGACGGGGAATGAAATCTGATACGAACTTTAAAATCAATCGGCATGACTAACCTTCCCTTCCCTCTCCCTTCCACACCTTCCATTGCAACCAAAAAATTCCTCTAATCAATCTGCCTAGCCTTTTCCCAACTATGTCGGATTCAGCTTCCAGTCTAACCGGATGCAGCTGCATACCAGTATTTTTCATGGAGCGAATGCCTATCTGACCTCTACAACCCAACAAATGGTAAGACTGTTTGTCAGATTATCGGCCTCTGACGACCCGTAATGATTATCAAAGATCCACGAATGACAGCCGGGACCAACGGCTTAGCGTGCTTTCCGAGGCACGGAGGAGTCTCGGTATGTAAAGATGGTCCCATCCACGGACCATCCCGGCAAGCGTAGCTTAACCTGATGGATCGATCCGTGCGGATGTTATTACTTAGCCACGAGCTCCTCCAAAATTATTTTAAATCGTAATATTCATAAACTAGGAATAATACGGTGCCTACATAATACTCACCAGTCCAAACGGATATCAGTAAGACTTACTAATATTTGTACAACAAATATTTGTCCTGATACGGGAATCGAACCACGGCCTTGTGACCAGTCCAGACGCCCCCGATGTCCTTGGGTTTATTTTAGGTGCTTGGAAGACTCCATTACAATTTTTGATGACGAAGTAATGCGAATAATGAAAAGTGTAGTTTTCTATGGATTTTTAATTATAATGATGTAGTACAAAAGAAATCGATCTGAGTACAAAAAGCTCTGGCCACACTGAGGCGAATCCCGCGCGGGCTGCAGAATATTTTTTTAATATTTTTATTCGATAGTTTACATCGCCAAATAATAGAATAGTAAAAAAAAATCGACGGAAAAAAAAGGGCAATCGTATTACTTAAAAAAATAAAAAATAAACCAACCGACCCCGGCTATTTAAACGCCCTCCATTTGGCGCGCTTGGTGTGATGACGTGACAGTCTATGACAACAAACATACAAGTGTCAAGCTAGTCAAACAACTGTCAAGCTCCTTTATAGATGAGTGTTTGACATTGACTTGACACTTGTTGATTGACTTGACTTTGACATTTTGATTGTTGTCATAGACCGTTACGTCACATCCGCTCTGACCAATAGCGTCGCTTTTCAATTATTTGAATTTCCCACAGTTTTTTGGCACTAAAAAAAAATACATTTCTCGCTCAAAAAGCAATATTATTCAAAAAATATTGTTGCAGGTAAAATTCTGAAGTAATATAGTTTATAAAAAAAAAAATACTTGACCTTATTTGAATCACATGCATAATATTATTCCCTATTCGATTGCGCGCGTCGATTGTTTTAATGATTAGGAAGTCATGCCAGTTTAAATACCTCCTTTCAAGTAGGTAATTGACATAACCGGTGCGAGCTAATGTCGTCGCGCATCTCGCGCAGGAATCTCTTTAGTTTGGGGACCATCCGTGAGGTTGGGTAGTCGGGGCCTACCACCACCGCGTGGGGTAAAGAGATGGAGCTATACGTCCTGTAGAGCTTCATCTCTTTCCTACACTGAAGTAATATTCAAATAATACTGCTGTCAGCGGTGGTGGTAGGCCCCCTGAACGGATGTGTGAGTTGCAAATCTGACTTTGACCTTGACATTTCGTTTGTTTCCTGCTGGTTTCCTGCACTTCCTTGCTAGGTTATGTAGGTCGTGGTCAGTCTTTGTAACGACGATCATTTTATTTCAGAAAGCAGCTAAAGACTGGAAGGGCGACTCAACTTCGAGAAGTTCAAACTCCATTACACTATCTAGTAAGTACTCTCTTTAACATCTAGGTATGTACCGTAAACCGGCCATTATTGCCCATATCGAATATCTTTGCCAGAACACGAAACATTACTTAAATCTTGTATTGTACATTTTATTTACAATTCAAGATTTTAGTTATTTTTCGTGTAAAATCTCGAAATCATTTTTCGTGTTCGGGCAACGATATACGATATGGGCAATGATGGCCGGTTTTACGGTACTTACATAATGTATTCGCGGACTGATAAGGAATGTTTGGTCAGTACATAAAAGAAATATTATCTCATAAAAATGTTTACTCAGCAAACAATGACAAAAAGAATTTTAAGCTGGTATTATTATAATAATGACCATTTGGAAGTACCGACAGTACCAAATACTAAAGTAGTGTCTCTAGCCATAGAACAGTAACCAATGCACACTCTCGCTCGCTTGCCTTGATGGGTTGCAGAACAGGTGCTACGAACATATTTGATGGCAGTGATTTTACACTTCTTTATATCTTCGTCCCCAGCATTACCCTCTCTATGTGAAGACTATGCACCAAATGAGTTATGTGCACACCACTGCATACCTGTCCCAGGGTCTTACAGATGCGAATGTAATCCTGGCTTTATGCTGATGGCTGATGGAAGGAATTGTAAGGAGGTTGGTATCTTATTACTATTTCGTTTTATTAGCAAAAGAAGGGCGTTATCTCTATCTTGTGGGTAACCTCCAAATTAGCTAAGAGTGGCAAGGCACGACTGATACTCTCGTAGTACCTTTTGTGGTATTACCATTTTAACAGTGGGTGATGATTAAAAGTGGTAAAGAAAGAATGAAAATGCGTTTATTGGAATTGTAGCAGAAAAACACAGCTTAAAACTATAAAAACAGAAAACAATTATTATAATGCCAAAAGTGGCAAAACAAAGATCTATGATGATAGATCTGTACAGAGGTACAGAGTGACAGTATAGTATACTTTCTATCATCAAGCCAGGAAGGCGATTCTCGCGCATTCATACAAATTAGAACTTTTCTGTGGTAAAAGTCATGTTGAGCTGTGGCTCAGCTCAGTATGTTGATTCCAGTATTATAATACTGACCTTGAGTTTCCTTTCGTAGGCTCAGGCGAACCCCATTACATGACCTGGTCTTTCTTCTTCTAAATTCCAGGTGGGTAAGAACAGGTGCAAGCCCCACAATCCTTGCCAGCACAAGTGCAACGACAACGGCGTGGAAGTCAAGTGCTCATGCAGAAGAGGATACGAGTTGATGCTTGATGGAACTTCTTGCCAAGGTATGTCAATCAAAAAATTCTAAAAATAAGATTAGTTAAGGGTCCAAGCTATACTGGGTGTTAGGGTAGACACCGTTATCATTGAATCTAGTGGTTTGGTGTCATCTATAATATACTTTTTCTATGGGACCAACCTTGAAATCACGAAAATAAAATCGCCAAAATGTATGGAACAGCTGTTTTTTTTTGCGATCCCTAACAAGCATATGATCCTAGTATAAGCAATAGAAAATATTGATTGCTGATTGTTAAATATTGATTTGCTGAAGAGTGACTGTTTATTGTAGCTCTCAGAAAAGCCACTTAAATATCGAACTGTCGATGTTATCTGTACTCCTATTAGTAATGGAATCATTACGTGTCTCTGCGATTTTTTACCGTGCAAAATTGTTCATTCGTGCAATTTTATATATATTTTTTTTTCCTTTCGCTTCTTTTAACTACAACTTCTTCTCTTCTTCTTTTGGTCTTCTTCTCCTAGGATCTTTATTTCATAATCAATAAGGTGCTCATCATATTTAAACTTGCAATCTTTGTTTTCCAGACATAGACGAATGCCAGCTGGACGTGCACGTCTGCTTGGCCGGCACTCAGTGCCACAACCTGCAGGGGTCGTACCGGTGCATATCAGTCAAGAAGAACAACGTGGAGAAAGGACAGTGCCCCCCAGGGTTCGCCCGGAACCTTAACAATCATGTTTGTGATGGTAAGTATCATTGATACCCTAAATAATAATAATTTATTGAACTGTTTTTCGATTGAATTACTGTTAATGTGGATATAAAAATAAAATTACGGCACCATTATAGTGCCGTACGGTGGTCATGCTACACGTGCAGTAAACATTTCAATTTTAATGGCCCGATGAAGATACATCCCAAGCCATTTCCTCACAAGAGTTATTTTTTAAATTTACTCCCTAATTATTTTCCAGACATAAACGAATGCCTACTGCCAAACCCGCCATGTCCCTCGTTCGTGTGTGAGAACACGGTGGGCGGCTACAGCTGCGGCGGCGTCACCGGGAACCCCATCAACTTGAGCACGTCGCCGCGCGCGCACGTGGAGGACAGGTGTCCGCCAGGGTTCAAGATTGGATTGCATGAGGAGTGTGAAGGTATGCATATTGAGGCTTTTTTAAATCTATTGAGGTTAGCCAGAGATGGTAGAAAACACATGTTCACTAGTGCCATAGGTGGCAAACCTTTTGCCATTACGTGGGTTTAAATCTTAATTCTGGGTAGCCACTTGGAAATTCCCGTTGGAAAAACTCCATAACACTATGCTCAATCTGGGTATCCTGGGAACCGAACCGAGGACACCAGTAGTCCCGCTTGCAACCATTAGGCGTTGCTTAACGACTAGGTGAGTACCTTGCTTTCCATTAATTTCTCAGAAGTAGCATGGAGTCTAGACTAGGAAGAAAAAGACAATAAAGAATATATAAATAAATAAATTATAAATAAGAAGATTCACCTCTGTCTGGACGGAAAACAGGTGTCCTCTTATCCGTCCATAAAAAGTAAAAAAATTATTCAACCACTATTTCCTTCCAGATGTTGACGAATGTGCAATCCACAAGCATGACTGCAACCTTCTCTCCCAGTTCTGTATCAACACGCACAGTTCCTTCTACTGCCAGGACAAGGAGTCCAAGTACTGCCCGCCAGGGTTCAAGATAGACTCCAACACTAACAAGTGCGAAGGTAAGAGACATAATATAAAGGTATGAAGAAAAGGGTAAAGTTCACTTATCCACCATAAAAAAGGGAGGATCCTCCGACCACGGTGTCTGGTGGGCTAATGCCCGATGTTTGATGTTGTAAATATGCTGGTCGCGCGGTAAACATTGCTTGCGCGATGCAGAATTTTGCATGACGTCATTGTGATGCGTAATTCGCATGAGGTTTGGGAAAACATTTTTGCGATTGGTGGATTTCTATACTTTAACCTCAGTTACTTGGTCTATACAAAACTGCATTGATTGGCGTCATAATGTGAAAATTTACGTCTCTCTCAATCGTCGAATCGTCAAATTATCGTATCTCTATATGTTAGATTTGTTCCATAAGAACGTTTCCATAATTTTAGATGTATTCATCATTCTAATGATTAAAATTCTATAAAAACATACTTTTTTATGGTAATGAATCATATTTTGATCATAATTCATCCTGACACTGACTTACAAATTGCAAAAAAACGTAAGATAAATCATTTTAATAATTACAGACATAGATGAATGCGAAGAGGGTATTTGTCGGCCAGATCAGGACTGCATCAACCAGCTAGGACAGTATGACTGCAAGCCTAAAGTTGATCACAGGTAACTATAATTTCCTCAGAGCAGTTTTATAGCCACGCAGCAATACCTTTCAAAACTGTGATGATCATGACTTTGTTAAAATTTTAAGAAAATCGTCCACTTTTACAATATTTGTTGTATCACACATACCGTAAAACCGGCCATCATTGCCCATAGCGGATATCTTCGCTGAAACACGAAAAAAATTACATTCTTGAATTGTACATTTTATTATTGTTAGATTAGAAGCCGACCCCAACATAGTTGCGAAAAAGGCTAGGCAGATTGATTGTACATTTTATTTACAATTCAATCTTTTACACGAAAATTAACTGAACAATTGCAATTATAATTACAGAAGAAAGAAAAAAAAAGGATTTACTTAGATAGTAGAATAATGAATTGGTATTATACTTCTTTCTTGTATTGCAGCAAAGAGCAGTGCCCTGAGGGTATGCGGAAGAAAGCAGGAAATCTCTATTGTGAAGGTAGGATAATAATTATGTTAAAAGAAGTGTCAAAGTCATTATTGTTCCAGCGCGAAGAAGGGATGGCATTAATTGCCCTTTATATCTCTGTCTCTTTCTCGCACTGGAACGATGGTGAACATATATTTTATATGGAGCGACAGCCTATCAGGGGGATTAAAACAGTCACTTTAGCAGAATCATAATATGAAAATATTACGAATCATCGTAAAATGTCAAAACATTTATAATATGATCTGCGTGTATTCATATTACGAAAAGATTACGAAATAAGTCATCTGTTTGACAGTTTTCTATGGAGATTCGTAAAATCATCTACAAATTATGAATTGCTTTTATGTCAAATTAGAGGAATTGCTAATGACAACTGGGATTCACGAAATGAACTGCTTTTAGAGGAATTGCTAATGTGGCCGGTTTAGGTCCCCTGACCTCTACAACCCAGTTGCTGGGTAACACGATACCCCTTGGTAACTGGTTGTCAGACTCTCGGGCTTCTGACTACCCGTAACGTGTTAAAGATCTACGAATGACAGCCAGGACTAACTACTTGACGTGTTTTCTGAGGCACGGAAAGCTTCTCGGTACCTATTTAATAGATGGTTACCCATCCACAAACCAACCTCGGCAACAATTGCTTCACGCGCGCGCGACTGTTATTACTTAGCCAAGAAGAAACTGAAGATTATCAGCAAATTTTTTACCCGACTGCCCCAGAAGCAGGGTAATGATTTTTAAATTTTCTTTTCAGATATTGACGAATGCGTGGAGGGAACTCACCTCTGTGATCAGTACCAGAACTGTCTCAACATAAACGGTAGTTATGAATGTCATTGCAAGTTGGGATATGAACTGGACATCATCACCGGAGCATGTGTTGGTAAGTAAACTGAAACATCACGCGTTTGTCCGAGGTTTAGTACAGGCAGAGGTGTTGAGAGTAGCTCCACATTTTGAGTCCAACCTAATAATCGATAATCGAGATCAGACTTCTGGCGGCGTTATTTTTGGAAGCCGGCGCCGGCAGCGGAGGCACCCCCTAATTAATATTCTCTTACTTTCCAGACATAAACGAGTGCGCAACTCGTCAACACGACTGCATCCCTGAAGCTCAACGTTGTGACAACACAGTCGGTTCTTACTTGTGCATCCGGATAACTTCATGTGGAACCGGATATGTGCTGCATCATTCTACCGGGAAGTGCGAGGGTAAGGATAACCTAGAGATTCATCATCATTATCATTTTGACCGAAAGACTTCCTCTGCCTGACCTACGCTGTGCCCTTCGGTACGCACTTGCATAACTAGCTTATAATGTTCCCACTGCTGGGACACAGGTCTCCTGTCAGTGAGAGGGAGTGGGCCGTAATCTACCACGCGGGCCCAGTGCGGGTTGATTGATGGATGTAGCATGTCTTCGATTCTAGGACATGCCGCTTTCCTTCACCGTTTTGATGAAATTATTTACACAAAGTAAAGCGCCTGTCGGGGTTCGAACCTTCGACCTAAACTCGTAAGTCACTGCCGTTACCACAGGGCCACCACGACGGTTTTTCGGAAGTCGGTGTCTTTGCTTTTAAATTTTCGTATTTAGCCACCGACTTCCGAAATTGTTTTTTTTTTTTGTAAAAAGTTTTTATTTTTCCCTTTTTAGTTGTTTTAGTTGTGGTACCTACCCCACACCAATTCGAATACCACTACCTGCTATGTAAAAAACAGTGATGGAGTCAAATAATATGTCGTCTATATAGACTAAGTGGGAAAAATACGTAATTATTGAAGCTAACTCAAACGCTACGCAAGCAAAGTTAATAAAGTTTATATGGGACCAACTCTGAAGCATGACCTACCAAACAAAAAAAGAATCATCAAAATCGATTCATAATTGACGGAGTAATCGAGTAACACACACACAAAAAAACAGACACCCTTTTTGAAGAAGTCAGTTAAAAACGAAGGATTTCTTACAACTTTGTGGGTTTACAAGAGTAATAGCGTGCAGAGAATGAAGGAAAATTTGCTTTATTGTCTATCAGTAGTCTATTACTAGGCATCCGCTTGGGCTTGACATTTCAGCTATGTATCTGGGGATGCTAACGCACTTGCAATGCGCCCGGTTTTGTGGATATCCGTACAGCTTATCGTCAACTAAGAGAAAGAAAAATTAGTTTATTGGCTGAAAAACCCATTGATATCTTCAACCAACCACTAATAACAATCAATCTGCCTAGCCTTTTCCCAACTTTGTTGGGGTCGGCTTCTAGTCTAACCGGATGCAGCTGAATTCCAGTATTTTACATTGAGCCGCTGCATATCTGACCTCCACAACCTAGTAACTGAGTAATACGATACCCCTTCGTAAGACTGGTTGTCACACTTTTGGCCTCTGACGATGTAATGACTGTCAAAGATCCACCAATGACAGCCGCGACCAACAGCTTATCGTGCACGGAGAAGTCTCGGTATGTAAAGATGGTCACGCATCTATCGACGAACCTTGGCAAGCGTGGCTTAACCTGATGGATCGACCCGCGCAGCTGTTATTACTTAGCCACAAGCTCCCACCAAGCAACCAATAACCCGGCCACACAATAACATAAAAAAGAAATCGTTATTGTTACCTTTTCCCATGCTTACAACTATTCTTTAACCCTCAGATATTGACGAATGCGGGCTGGGCCTCGACAACTGTGGTCCAGAATACAACTGCTTCAACATCCGCGGCTCGTTCCGTTGTGTGCGCAAACGCACCACTACGACATCCACTACGCCGCTACCTGAGTATGAGTACGAGTATTATGATTCAGAGTGAGTAAAGTTACTATGTTTTATGTAAAATGATATCCTACAATACCTACGCAGCAAGTCGGGTGTCCATACCTAAAATAGGCTGTCTCTCTCCGATAAACGTAATTGAGGTTTTCAAACAAATTAAAATTTGTTGCCATCCAACGTGGCAACGCTGCCAGCCTTTTGGGCGCTTTTCCCACTGAGAACGACGTGGAAGATTTTTTTGATGTCCAATGTGCTCTTCCTTTATTTTGTACATAATATTAGTGTTAAGTAGATTGTGTTTTAGATTTGACAAAATAAATATAAAATAAAAATGTTTAGGTGAAAGGAATTTATAAAGCAACAATAATTTACAATTTGGTCGTCACCAACGAGTTGGTATCATTTTCACCCATCATTGGTTTAGGTGAGGATATTTTGGAAATAGTTTTAACACCATCAGTTGGTCATAACGAAGTTATTAAATGAAATAAAGGAAGGCAAATAATGCATTTCGTTTTTAATGATGATAATCTTATATTAATGAGAACGATTAACCAAAAAAATGTCTTTAAATTTTCAGAGAAGAAACAGAAGCCAACCGCACAGCACACGCAAACAACCAACCAAAGGAACCACTGACAACCACAACTTCTACACCAAAACCTGAACCACCAACCACTTCTAGAACAATAACTGAAGAACCTAAAGAACCCGAATCGAGAATTGAAGACAACAACGTAGAACCACCTCCTACATACAACAACATACCAGATGTATACAAAAACGATGCGAACGATCCTTATTCAAATCCTAAATATGAACCACCTACGACTGCAGAACCAGAGGAACAAACACATCTTATACCAACCGAACAACAAGAATATATAACAGTAACCGAGCCTATATACACGCCGAAGCAACCAGAAGTAACCTTCAACCATCCCACACCACCGGCATACATTCCCGAAGAAGAGTTACCGAAGCAACCCGGAGAAGAATTACCGAAGCAACCCGGAGAAGAGTTACCGAAGCAAACCGAGGAAGAGTTAACGAAGCAACCCGAAGAACAAACCGAATCAACATACCCTTCGAATGGTGAAGAACAAACAAACGAGTCAATACCACCTGAAGTAGAACCGCAGCAACGAGAAACTACGTATAGACCTCCAGAGGAACCAAAACCTTTTCCTCCGTATCTGGTTAACGTGAATGTAGGGAATGGTGAGAGGACAGCAACGATTGCTGGTGACAGGAAAGAGGATGGGTCGGTGGTTGTTGATACCCAGTTGCTTCCGAAGAACCAGTGGACGAATGTCGTGCAACCGAAGGAATGTCCCATGGGATTCGAGGCTGACGAGTATGGATCTTGCTTTGGTAAGTGTTTTTATTTTCTGTAATATAACCGTGCCTTTTTTATACAGCATTATGTGAAATTTTTGGACTCCTTCGCGACCATAATGATGTATGATACTTCTTTTTCTCTCGTACTGACTAAAATTTGTGAGAAAACAAAGCCTGTTTTGCCTTGGGCTTTACGAAGACTTATTCAAGCATATCAGCTGTTATTTTACAGTTACTGGTATTTCACAGTAGCTAAAATATTATATGTTAAGACAGTACCCCGTCTCAAGGCACATCAAGTTTTAGATAAAGTTTAGTTTTATATATATATATACAGGTGTGGCGTAAATAGTGGTCCAACGCTGAGGGGTCGCCACGCGATATATTCAGCTATCACATACCACAATTTGAACAATTTTTTACCACAGGTCTCAGAATAAAACATTTTTTTTAAATGTGTTGATTTCAAATTTTAACTATAATCTTCAGAGAATCATGAAACTTTGGGCACGAATGGTGGAAAATAAATGTACTACACTGTCGGTACCCATTATTGAAATAAATTGTCGACTGAGCTGCCTTAATGAATTACATAATACCCGAAAAGCTTTCACATGGCATAAATTAAATCACTGTTGAAGCTAATTAATCAAATTTTTTAATGTTCAAAAACACCATGTTAACCCTCGATTTCGACTGAGCTGCCTTAATGAATTACATAATACCCTAAAAGCTTTCACATGGCATAAGTTAAATCACTGTTGAAGCTAACCTAACCTAATATTGAATGTTCAAAAACGCCATTGTCACCCTCGATTTCGACTTAGCTGCCATAGTATGAATTAAATAAAACCCCAAAAGCTTTCACATGGCATAAGTTACATCACTGTTGAAGCTCCTTTTCAATATAAATGGCAATAACTTTTTTTTTAATTATGGCATTAGTTATTAATATACCAGTTTAGAATCTGCATTTAGTGGACAATTTATTTCAATAATGGGCACCGACAGTGTAGTACATTTATGTTTTTAATGTTCTAAAACACCATGTTCACCCTCGATTTCGACTTAGCTGCCTTAATGAATTACATAATACCCCAAAAGCTTTCACATGGCATAAGTTACATCACTGTTGAAACTAACCTAACCTAATTTTGTAATGTTCAAAAACACCATGTTCACCCTCGATTTCGACTTAGCTGCCTTAATGAATTACATAATACCCCAAAAGCTTTCACATGGCATAAATTAAATCACTGTTTAAGCTAACTAACCTAATTTTTGAATGTTCAAAAACACCATGTTAACCCTCGATTTCGACTGAGCTACCTTAATGAATTACATAATACCCTAAAAGCTTTCACATGGCATAAGTTAAATCACTGTTGAAGCTAACCTAACCTAATTTTTGAATGTTCAAAAACACCATGTTAACCCTCGATTTCGACTGAGCTGCCTTAATGAATTACATAATACCCTAAAAGCTTTCACATGGCATAAGTTACATCACTGTTGAAACTAACCTAACCTAATTTTTTAATGTTCAAAAACACCATGTTCACCCTCGATTTCGACTTAGCTGCCTTAATGAATTACATAATACCCCAAAAGCTTTCACATGGCATAAATTAAATCACTGTTTAAGCTAACTAACCTAATTTTTGAATGTTCAAAAACACCATGTTAACCCTCGATTTCGACTGAGCTGCCTTAATGAATTACATAATACCCCAAAAGCTTTCACATGGCATAAATTAAATCACTGTTGAAGCTAACTAACCTAATTTTTGAATGTTCAAAAACACCATGTTAACCCTCGATTTCGACTGAGCTGCCTTAATGAATTACATAATACCCTAAAAGCTTTCACATGGCATAAGTTACATCACTGTTGAAGCTCCTTTTCAATATTAATGGCAATAACTTTTTTTTAAATTATGGCATTAGTTATTAATATACCAGTTTAGAATCTGCATTTAGTGGACAATTTATTTCAATAATCGGCACCGACAGTGTAGTACATTTATTTTCCTCCAATCGCGCCCAAAGTTTCATGATTCTCTGAAGATTAAAGTTAAAATTTTAAATAAACACATTTTTCATTTAATCTCTTTAAGTTTAAAGTAAAAAAGTTATTTGCATATGATAGCACATGTATTCAGCAGTTACAAACAAACAATCAAATAGAAAAATTATGTTTTTTGTTGAAATTAGAGCCAAATTAGTAACGAGAGGTGTTAATTTTTCAAAAAAAAAATTGAAAGACGTTTTATTCTGAGACCTATGGTAATTTTTTTTTCCAAATTGTGGTATGTGATAGCCAAATATATCGCGTTTCGACCCCTTAGCGTTGGACCACTATTTACGCCACACCCTGTATATGTATTCTATGAGACCCTCAGTTTCTAATGCTCAATGTGTCAAAACAAAATCAACCAGGTTCTGTAAATCTTTTTATAACAATCTTAATTCATTAATACACAGTCTTAACCGCTACGTCTAAAAGCATGGCATTTTGCGCAACAGTTTCTTCTATACCGAAAGTGAGCACGGCAAATCTCGCACTCAAAAACGGTTCAAACCGATTTGTACGATAGTCGTATGAACTTGATAAAATGTCATACGAGATCGTGTATAGACAAGTCGAGAACTCGTAAGCAAAAATCTTCTTGCTATATATTTTGCTGTGAAAACAGTCGCAGTCGCGCGAATCTCGTATGACATAAGCGGAGGCCCTTAAGGATGGATTTTTGAAAAGTCATCCTCTTAAATAAGGGATGAAAGTTTTCAGTTTTTTTCAATGGGACATCCCATCGGGCACACAGCTTGTACTTGATATATCACTTTCTTCTCAATCTAGACATAGATGAATGCGCCACCAACCGCCACAGCTGCTCCGGCCTCACCGAGCTCTGTCGGAACACGATAGGAGGCTACACCTGCAACTGTGCGCCAGGGTTCCGTAGGGACCTGGTCACCAAGTCCTGTGTGTTCATCACCACGACTTCTTCTACGACTTCCACTACTACAGAGGTGCCGCAGTTGCCTACTTCTACTAGTAAGTTTTTAATGCCTAGAATTTCATTAATTTTAAGTTTTTACTTTAAAGTTAATCTTATTATTTCCTTAGGACGCGTAAGTGTCCTATATGTAAGCGGGCACGCCCTTTGTGCCTGGAGGCTTTTATTTAAATATATTAAGTTTACATTTACTTTTTATTTCTGTTTGAGTACATAACAGTTCTCGATTTTTAATTTTTTTGGTTGGTGTATTGGCGTGTGCTAGTTAACATACGGCTAATTAGATTTATGTTTTTTGTTGCGTAATGTAAATGATTTTGCGTACTTTTCTATAGAATAAATTTTTAAAGAAACAATTTTTTCTAACTGAACAGACAGCTGTGCTGCTGGGGAGTTTTTTGTGCCACTTCTTCTTCCCAGCTAAAGCACTAGGAAGTGGTGAAGGGTGCCCATTTTGGGGGACCGTCTTATGTAATTTTGCCGTTCGAAAAGTGCCGATTCTCAACCTAGTTTGAATAAATGACTTTTGATTTTAATCTTGATTCAAACTCAAACTCATACCTATTCAATTTTTTTTTCTTATTGTTTAGTTGTATCATTATACAGGGTGATTAATTTAGATAGGACAGTATGAATTAATCTTCTTAACGTATTGCTTGTAATCTTAATTACCTTTAACCTAGGAGTATGGACGGTAATGACACACATTGAACATTCACAACAATGAGACGTCTCTCTTACAGAAAAGGCTTTCTTCTGGGGCTACCCAGAGTATACTGGAGTAACGGCGCGACCCTTCCGACCGAGAAACCTGTGCGACGCTGGGTTCCACCACAATGCGAAGACCGGAGAGTGTGAAGGTTAGTTCTCCACAGTAGAGTAGTTGGAAAGGAGCTCGTCTGGGGAAGTAGTGATTATAATTCTGTAAAACCATATTTGTTACGGTCGCGAATCATATTTTAATCAACATACAACCTGACACTGACGTGCAATTGCAAAAAAACTTAAGAAAATTTGAATTTCGCGGGCTACCTTAGCGCGATTGCCTGAATATTCAATCAATCCTTCACCCACAGACATAAACGAATGCACCAACGGCCAAGCGAACTGCGCGGCCGTGGAGATCTGCATCAACACCGCGGGCGGGTACCGCTGCGAGTGTCCCCCGCGCTGGCGCCTGGACGAGGGCCGCCACCGCTGTGTGCCGCTGCGGAACAACGGGCAGTTCCCGACGGGGTACGGGAATGAGCCTAGTGAGTATCAAGATAAAAACTGCTGCAGCTCAAGAAGATCTAGAGCTTTCGGTTCTTAGAGTAAGTAGGTTAATGTTACAATATTCCCAACTGCTGGGACACAGGCCTCCTCTCGATGAGAGGGGGCGGGCCTTTATCCACCACGCGGGCCCAGTGCGGGTGCGGATCGGTGGTCGATTGCATTGGAGATTACCCGGTTTGATTTTATGTGTCTCATTTTAAGCAACGCAAAAATGTTTTTGAACCACGACCATCATTCACATTATAATTAAATTCCGTTGTTCCAGTCTACCCGTCCTTGCCTCCGAAGGATGTGGTGCATCCAACTGGCACCAAGTACGTGGAGCCGGAGATCACGCAGTACCCCGACCGAGGGTCTGTGTTCAGATGTCCCGCAGGGTACAGGCTCGGAGATGATAACACTTGTGTTGGTAAGTGGCAATAGATGCTTTTCAGTGAGGTAGCAAGTGCATGGACCCTGAGATCATGCAGTATCACGACCGAGGGTCTGCAGGGCTCGAAGATGATAAAGGCTCCCACAAACAGGCGTGATATCCAGGGCGCGACAAGGGTAGCGCTGCCTGTCGGGCCCGCGATATCGTGCCAATTTGCACGAGCCATAACTCTTGTGTTGGTGAGTAGCAAAGAGACTGTCACTGTGTTGCAGTTAGACACCGCTACTCTTTTTAGTCCATTGTGACATTCTAGTGTTAGTCTTGAGGTAATATACTTTTTCCCTAAGGATTGGAGAACTGAGGCGCTGTCGGAGAGTATACGTATGTGGGTGTCCGTAACTCTCCTGGCTTCTATGGCGTAAACCGCTTGTATAATGCCCACACACTCGCCTGGTAAACGGTGTTGAAAATTCCCAGCGTGCTGGACATATTTATGTTAAGGTCGTTTTAAAAAACTCCGACCCTGATTCCGGAGTCGGTCTTTGATCCATCGGTGTATACTATACAAAATTAAAAAACCTAAAAATCTGTCTCCTTCCAGACGTAAACGAATGCCTAACCGGGGAAGCGAAGTGCGGTCCGCAACAAATCTGCTCCAACCTGCCCGGAGGGTACTCCTGCAACTGTCCCAGCGGACATCGCCTGATCAAAGACCATGAGTGTGAAGATGTAGATGAGTGTGCTTTAGGTGGAAGTATGGTGAGTTTCAAGTCATATAATAGAAAACTGAAGGGAGAACTGCCTCGTTGGCAAGAGCTACTGTTGAGTAAGAGGTCCTGGTTTCAATTCCCAGGTCGGGCAAGATGTTATTGGGTTTTTCCGTCTGGAATTTCTCAGTAGCAGCCCGAGTCTGGATTTGTGTTCGGTTGATGGCAATAGGCTCGCCCCCTATTAGATGGGACTTAAACATAACTGGCGAAATGTGGGTGTACTATAGGTACACCTCTGCCTAACCCTTCGGGGATTACAGGCGTGATGTTATGTTATATAGAATAGAAGACATTGGCATTAAGACATCAAGACATTAAAAAAAAGAAATCCAAATCAACATTTGCTGCATGTCTTTTGTGTTGGTAGATAAGTTTATGAGATTTAGTCAAATTGAATTGCAGCGTGCTTATCGCCGAGGATCGCGTTGAATTGCAATATGCTTTTGAAGATGCCTATGTTCAGCAGTGGACTGCTGTAGGCTCATAATGTTGATGATGCCAGGGGATGATGCCATCATCTTACCAGAGAGCTTAAAACGGCCACTTTGGCAGAATCATAATAGGAAAATATTATGAATCATCGTAAAATGTCACAAACTGACAATTCATATTAATATGATCTGCGTGCAATTCATATTACGAAGTAATTCATCAGTTTGACAGTTTTCTATGGTAAATCATAAAACGGTACACAAATTATGAATTGCTTTTGTGTCAAATTAGAGGACATGCTAATGACAGCTGAGAATTCAGGAAATGAATTGCTTTTAGAGGAATTCCTAATGTGGCCGTTTTGGGTCCCCGAACCTGAACCTATATGAATCTTTAAACGTATAAAGCGTATCATTAGTTATTTTGTCTTATTTCAGCCCGTCTGCTCCCAAAACGCGGATTGTCTGAATACTATAGGATCTTACCAATGTAAATGCCACATCGGATTTAGATCTGCACCTGTGAATGATAAGGTAAGGTTCTATTAACATTGCTATTCGCAAGAACAAGGAGAAATATCAGAAGTTGATGTAATTATCCTGCATGTTTATTTAGTTTCCAAATAAATATGTTTTTTGGAAAAACAAATTAAATACTCATATAAATTATCTTGTCATGTTTTCCTTTACCGTTTTTAAAGCAAGTGATAACTATACAATACGCACTTGAATCTGAAAAGTCAGAGATGCGTGACTTGGGTTCGAACTCGAGACCTGGCAGTCCGATGGTCACACCACTAGGTTATCACTGCTTAGGGAGCCAAATTATGATGATACTGTCTTATTAAGCAGGTTTAATCTTATTTCCCCCAGGTGTGTGTCGACGTAGATGAATGTATGGAGTCGCGTCCCGGCTCGCTCTGCCAACACAGATGTAACAACGTGTGGGGAGCGTACCGCTGTGCCTGTCATAGAGGATACAGACTTAATCCTGATAACAGGTAAAAAGAAAGAGAAAGAAAATATAATTAAACTAGCTTCTGCCAGCGACTTCGTTCTTAAGGAACTAAAAAAACAGATTGATCGTCAGTTAATTGATTCAGGCGTGACTACGGAAATCCATTATAAAATACAATTGACGTAGATATATTTAGTAACCTATTCCGCTTAACTATTCCTCAAGAGTCATTAAAAAGCCTGTAAGAAATCGACACGTGCTTCACCTCTCAACGAGGCATCCTCAGCATGTCGATTGACCTGTCGCGCACCCGAACACGACGTGACGCAGAGATCCTTTCGTCCGGCTCTCGGTGTGCCAACACGTCGTGTTAGTTAGTGGTATGTGGAATAGATAAGCGGAATAGGTTACTAAATATATCTACGTCTATTGTATTTTACTGATCGTCAGTCCTATTGTCCTTAGATGTCTATTGAATTCCCATTTCATGTTAGTGAGTTGGGTTTTTCCGTTAAGAATTTCTTAGTAACAGCCGGAGTCTGGAAGTTGGCGGTGTGATACCCGCGTGGCTTCGGTGCGCACTTGTCGCCGTTGGTCCTGCGCCTGATCTCTCTCCAATCGTGTTGGCTTGCCGTCCCATTGCACTATGAGAGTGAAGAAAGAGAGAGTGCACTTGTGCACTTTATCTCCCGCGGTGACCGAAATACGGTCTAGAGGACTATATATAGTGCTCAGTAATGATACAAATAATTCGTTGTTTCTGACTGAGCTTTCTATCTTTATTACAGCACATGTTCTGACGTGGACGAATGCACCGAGTTCAAGTCTAAGATCCCGTGTGTGGGGCGCTGCCTCAACGAGCCGGGCAGCTACCGCTGTGCCTGCCCCACCGGGTACAGGCTCTCTGAGGATAAGAGGAGCTGTATTGGTGAGACTATTATCATCATTTCCATCATCATCATTATCCTTGGTCTAATGTATTTGAGGACAGCGCAGCATGTCTAGTTTTTCCATACATTTTGTAAAAGGTGAAAAAAATGTATCCTTGCAAAGTTTAAGAGGTGCTTTAGACCATCGTACCACACGATGGGATTAACGACAAAAAAAACAAAGTCACGATTCGTGGAGGTACACAAAAAAAAAATTACCACTTTATCGCCGTGATTTATATGTATACCCATACCAAATTACAATTTTCTAGTACTAAGATTCTCTGAGCTAAGCCGCGGAAAGACGGACAGACGGACATTTCGAAACCTATAAGGGTTCCTTGTTGACTACGGAACCCTAAAAAACGTATTTTAATACCAGGACTCTATCTTTCAGACATTGACGAGTGTGAAACAGGCGAAGCTCCTTGCTCCAAGAGTGCAGGAGGATCTATAACATCTAGCGACGTGTGTGTGAACACGCGAGGTAGCTACCGCTGCCAGCGCATCTCCTGCCCTGTTGGCTACCAGCTCGAGAACAAGCAGTGAGTAGAGACTATAACATTGTGATTTTGTGTTTAACACTAGTACAATGGGCCTAAAACGGCCACATTAGCAATTCCTCTATAAGCAATTCATTTAGTAATTCATTCTCTATAAGCAATTCCTCTAATTTGACATGAAAGCATTTCATATTTGGTGGACCATTTTACGAATCTCCATTATAAAACTGTCAAACAGATGAATTATGAATTGTCAGTGTGTGACATTTTACGATGATTCATAATATTTTCCTATTATGATTCTGCCAATTCCCCCCTAGTACAACTTCAAAAAAATAAAAACAGCTGTTCCATACATTTTGTCGATTTAAGTGAACACAAATGTATGGAACAGCAGATAATTTTTTTTGCGATTTCAATGTTGGTCCCATAGAAATAGTATATTATAGATGACAGCAAACCACTAGTTTCAAGGATAACGGTGTCTACCCTAACACCCTGTATATCAAGTGACTTTCCCATAAACTTCCTCATCCACACCATGATCATCATTCAGCCAAAAGACGTCCACTATTGGACATAAACATCTCCAAGCATGGCCACAAAAATTGGCCCAGAGATTCTCGGTTTAAGCAGATTTCCAGGAACTGGACCTGGTGAACAGGTCATCATTCTTCCTTGTGAGCCACATTGCGCCCTCTGGTACAGTTTGATTCAAACTTAATGGCTGCTCTGAAGTAAGCTACTCGCTGCGCAGTACCCCACCCCTCTCCCCCGCTGACACATGAAATTGTTACTGCGCAGCGACTCGCCTCATGTTCCGAGCCGCTATTAAGTTTGAATCGAACTGTAGCAGCCGGTACTCCACAAATTGTGCGCCATTGGCCATCTGTTCTACGAACAATATGCCACTGCCACTGTCACTATTAAATTTGGAAATTCTTCAGGCTATGTTGGTTCTTTCGTTACCTACATCAAACAATATAAAACATGTATTCTCCTTCAGCCGCTGCAACAAGGTGGAGCGTGTGTGTCAGCCGGGCGACTGGACCTGCGCTCACCAGCCGACGACCATCTCTTACAACTTCATCACCTTCGTGTCCAATCTCTACATCCCTGATACTAAGGTCAGTTATTACCGTTTTAGGGTTCCGTAGCCAAAGGGTGCCTGGCAACAGGACCCCATTACTACAAGCCTTCTACAGGACTGTTCACCTGCTATCCTGATGGCGAGCGTAATGTTATGAATGTTACACAAACTTGCAGTAAGTTTGAAAGAAATGTACCTAGATTATAATAGAAGCGCGAGATAAATCTAAATCAGAAAATAGGACAACGGAAACACTTTTACACATCATAATAAAAATAAGCTAAATGAGGATCTTATTACTCTAAGAAGAGAGACCGAAACAAACTCAGAGGTCGCAGTCTCTTTTAAAGTCCAGACATAATCTTGGTCAGGCCATATGAGAACCATGTAGATTAGCGTCTGAAATGGTATTTTGAGCAAAGAATGTCAGTAATGGTAGAGCTCAACTAAGAACTAAAGGAGGTCAATGACACGACGAGCAATACCTGCCAGACCATTCTCATTAATTCATTCGAAAAAAATATAAAAATAAAACATAAATAAAAATCCGTGCCTGGAATTTGGCTGACTTGCCAATGTCATCAGCCTTTTCCCAGCTATGTTCGCGTAGGCTTCTAGTCTAACACATACATTGTAAAAAAATCATCATCGGTAGATTATATACGGACCAGCGTACCAACAATTTTACCGTTCATTATTAGAAGTAAATCCAGTAGGTATCTGACAGGTAAAAAAATCTAGCGAGTCTACTACAGTAGTAGACTACAGTAGTCGCATAATGATGTATAACATCTGACATCTTGGCTGACAGTACAAACCTCTCGGAAAATGGGTTGGTACCATCTGATGGCTAACTCTAGCACCGCGCGCGCTCATTAGTCAAATCAAATAGCGGCTTCCTGTTACACACTTCCGTCCCTTTTCACGAAAACACCAACAGATTGCAGAAAAGCGAGAGGAAGTTACACTTTAATAATTTGGAAATATATTTTCAGTTAAAACTATTCACAATGCGAGGACCCGTTTGGCCGTACGTCAAGATGAGGTTTGAACTCAAACTGGTGAATGTCAACGCACCTCCCAGTCTCAAGAGGAAGGCTGATATCAATGACTTCTTGTAAGTATTCTAAAACTAAGTTATTTCTAGGTTTGAAAAGAAGATCTGATTCAACATCATTGTTGGTTCTACACACATTGCTGAGTAAGACCTTCTCTTCTTTGTTTTATGCTTCCCTGGTCTGTGTGGATCTCATCCAGAGGTCTTTTTAGGTCTTCTAGGTAATCTGGCTGTTCGGTGTCAGAGTTTTAAAGCCGCCCAAAGGCCTGGACTTGGCTACACATGCCGTCGAGAAATATCTCTCTGGCATGCCTGGTTTACTTACAATTTTTTTCTTCACCGTTTTTAAAGCAAGTGATAATTATACAATAAGTACAGTTGCAGAATGAAAAGGTTGATCAGTTTTCAAATAAATGCATTTACGCGTTGCAAGCACATGTTACCTTTTTAAACTGTGTAACAGACGAGAGTGTTGTATTGAAATATATGTTTAACTGTTTGACAACAAAGTTCAAATTTACTTAGACGAATGTTCCTAGGCTATTAATAGTTGAACTAAAACCTTTTTATTAGTTTGATCATGCCATTACATTGTGTCAAGTTTGATAAATCTAATGATTAAATCCTCTTCGCATAAAATGATTAAAACTATAAATGTGAATAACAGTTCCTGTCAATGTCATCATTGCTTTTTCATCTTTTCGTATTAATAATATTTTACAATGCCGAGAAATTTAAATATTCAAGAAAGAGCAGCTATTATTTATCAACACGAAGATGGCTACACTATCAGTGAAATATCGCGAAACCTACATTTAACCAGGTATACTGTGAGATTTTGGATTCGAAGATATGCTGAAGAAGGTGAACTGATTGATCATCGTCGTAATTCTGGTCGCCGTCCCTTCCTTAGTGCTGCACAAAGAGCTGACATGAGACGACAATATGAAGATAACAGTCTGATGATTACCATCCCGTACTTAGAAAATCTTTCAAAAGCTTGCGAGACGCGTTTTTGCTCGAAAAATTTTTTAATTGACTTGCTGTTGCCCGCGATTACGTCTGCTATCCAGGGTTAAAAGTAAACTTTGTCCTTCTCCAGGTGGACTACCCTTGTGCCAAATTTCATTCAAATCCGTTTAGCCGTTTTGGCGCGAAAGCGTAACAAACAAACACTTTCGCATTAATTTATAATAGTCTGTTTTTTAATCTCGTAGACTAATTTGACAGGGGCAAATGTCAAACTCAAAATTGAAAAAAACAAACAACAATCACTTGAAATGTCAAATTAGTCTACGAGATTAAAAAAGAGACTTTAGATATGATGACGTGTGATCTTTTTTATTATTAGGTAGGCTTTAAACATCTCTTGCATGATGACAATAAAATTTGTGTTGTACTCATGTTTGGGCAAATCTATGTTTATCGTAACCTATCAGGAAAAATCCTAGTGGAAACATAGAAGAAAAATAAAACAAATGAAAATACATACATAGTAAAATTGTCATATTTTTTCCAGATTAACACAAAACAACAACGAAGGTCTAACCTCGTTAGTGCGACCGCTTGAAGGACCACAGAGCATAGAGTTGGAGATGTCTATGGAACTGTACACTCACGAGCAATTCGGGGGAACAGCCATCGCGAAACTTTTCATTTACGTCTCTGAGTACGAGTTTTAAAGGGAGCTGTAGTGGCGAGCAAGATAAGTGACACAGTATTTTTATGTTTTTTGTGATTAAACTGTTATACTTTCCCTTCCTTGCAGCTTAGTAAATTGAAAACGATAGATTTTATTCGGATACGTAGATTACCATTTGCTCTGTTTCTCCTCTAATATTCCATCTACCTACACAGTTTGAGTAATATTTATGTCAACAAAAATTTGCATAAAAAAATACACAAATAATTATTAAACTTGACCAAAATTGTAATAAAGTATCTCCGAAGGACTTCTTATCAACGGAACGATTTTAATCAATTGCTCGCCTCTTTTATTATACCTACAATGTATTTTTAAACTGCATTCTGTGAATTCAGTATTGTTTTGTTTTAAATAAATAATAAGGACGTATTTTTATTTTTATAGCCATACTTTTACCCAACGTCATAATATTTACAATTTTATGATAATTATTTTGTGTGACACATGAATTTGAGTGAAATAAGGTGCTTTTTAAAGTATAGAACTACCGTAGGACATGTTTAGACTAACGGATTTTATTTCAGATTTGCTGCATTTTCCAAGTTGGTATCGTTCCAGTAGCTTTTGAGTTTATACATTAGTCATAAAAAAAAAAAAAACTCTTTTTAATATTAGTTTATATAAGTATAAGTAGATAACAAAATCAGTCAACTTTTTCTGGCATGACTTGTACAAATGATCACTCCTATTTTGGAGGAAACCGAAAGTTAAGTACAAAACTGAAATTGTTTCTGCTGCAGTCAATCTGAAATAAACCTTAATGTACGTACTATAAATAAAACAATAGGTATAATATTTAGTATTTATTATTGTATAGACTTACTTATAATATAGTATGATTAAGTACATTTTATCTTTGTTTTATTTCTTAACCTGATAATTCTCGGATATTTTTTGACAGCCGTTCAATCAAAATAGCAATAGGACATTTTTATAATCGCCAGTTTAGCCACATTATTAGTAAAAAAAAAAAATACTATATAGAGAGTACCGATACTATTGAAATACTTATAAAAAAAGGTTGAAAAAAAAAAGGGAAAAAGGGGGAAAGGGAGGGGGCGAGGGGAGGACGGAAGATCTACAAAAAAAAATGGGTTTCGTATCCTAATAAACCAGGATCTAGGTTAGTAGGATATGAAACCCAATTTTTTAAAGAGTATGCTGGTATGGACATGGTAATGGACATAATTATACTGAACTTATTGGTGATGTTCTCCAGAAAGGTCATATTATTATATGGGCTAAAGGAGTATGTAAGGATTTTAGCATGTGGTGTTCTCTAGTTCCTGCCTACCCCCATGGGAAAACGGCGCGACGCTGACGTTATGACGTGTTTTAGGTCTGTCCCAAATTATGGTTTGCGTTTCCGTTCTAATGTCATTATTCTGACTGTATGAAGCGAAAAGAGTCCCAGGTCAAAGGCTTGTCCTATTCTAATTTTGATTGCATATCTTATCTTTCATTTATTTAATCAGACTAGATAAAGACTAAAGGTGAACGTCCATTGGTCCGCACCGGCCGCAACACAGGCACGGTACACAACGGCTTTTGGTTTCCTTTGTATGAATTTAGCTCTGTGGCCACTATTGGTACCACCCGCACCGAGTGCTGGCATCATTTCTCATTCTCCTGCTTTTCATCTCAATTTTTTTGTGGTCTGTGCAACATCTCCCTTCCTTCCATACTTATATTTAGCCGTCATCTCGGTAGTCACCCCCTTTTTAGCCATATCTTCTTTCACCGAGCGTCGGCGATATATGAACAAAAAATACGTTGAGTGCCGGTGGCTCACCACATGATTCGCACACTGCCGCACGTTGTTTTGTTTATAATTGAGGTCATACCCGCCAAAAACGTTGTAAAATGGATGACTCACTTTTAATTCCATTAGTAGGTAGATTTTGAAGAATAAATTATAGAATCTGGAAAATCTAAAATTTGCAAAGAATAGATAATATCCGGATACTGTGTACATCGGCGAATCCGTCCGTAGCGTGCCGTGCGTGCGTTGCGGCCGGTGCGGGCGGACCAGTGGACGTTCACCTTAAATATTAAAAAAATATGGAGGTTTATGAGGAGGTATCTTGTTTAATGCAGGTACTGACAGAGGTTTCATGAAGGAAGATAATTACTACTTAGTTAGGAGAGTCTACTTAATTATAAACATGTGTCCCAGATATGAACATTTGGCAGAATATGTTGCGAAGTTGCAAAACTGTATTGCAACGCGTTGCATAGTAGCAAAATATACGCAACATTGTTGCTGCAACATGATCATGTTTTCTGGTAAAATGTTTCACACAATAGGTACAGTCATTGAAATTAACTGAAACAAACTGCCAGCCTACAAAAAGTTGTGATTTCAATACATGGACCATTTAAGTTGCTTAACAAGTAATTTTCCCGAGTTTACCTACTGTATCCAATGTTGCTAGCAACATTTAGCCAGTAACACAAATAGATGTTGCTTCAACAATATTGCAGATAAGTACAGCAAAATGTTCATATTTGATAGCACTTATAGTAAAAGTTATTTTCTTATTATGATTTCACAAATAAACATATCTATCAATAGATAGGCAATAGGTATTGTCTGTAGCTTTCGACATATTGTCTACAGAAGTTAGGAATGGTGAATAAAAATTCTACTACACTCGCGACAATCTAAGAAGTCCGTTTTGACGTTTCGTTCTCGTACATGTAATAAAACGTTAAAAATAATAAAAACTGATTCTCAATTTTATTATTTTTATTATCAATGTAGATAAGTCGTAAATTACAAACTCTATAAATATGTTCAATCGATGTCTCGAGAATCAGTTTTTAGAAACTAATTTTTTTCATCGCTACACAAAGCATTTTGATAGCTGTCAAAACGGACTTCTTAGATTGTCGCGAGTCTAGGTACTATGCATGATAAAAAAGCATTCTACTAGGTTTTACTAGAATATTATACTAATTATTTTTTGTCTTATGTTATCGATAAGTTCTCTCTCCAATTCAATGTTAAAGGAAAACTTTGTTTCTTCGTATTCTTCATCATCATCATCATTATCTTGTCCTTTTCCCAATTTATCTGCAGTCGGCGCAAAATGTCTTTTTCTTCCATACTTCTCTATTAGTCGTCATCTTGGTAGTCACTCCCTTTTTAGCCATATCATCTTTCACACAGTCCATCCATCATTTCTTTGGTATTCTCCTACTCGTATAGACTTCTAGATTTATACCCAAAATTTTCTTGACGATATTATCCTCATTCCTTTAGGTATCTACTAAATATGAGGATTTTTTAAACGAAACATATATCGGAGAAATAACCTATCAAGATCGGGACAATTAATGTTCAAATAAATCATGATAAAATTGAATTGACAATAGATAAGGCGTTTGTTCCAAAATATTTTAATAATAATTTATCTTTTTACCGCACTCATGACACTACCAGGAGTACCAGATATATCCATGAATACCTAATGAAACACGTCTTGTGCAAAAAGATATTTTTTCGAAAGAAACACGCCCATATAAAAAATTGACTAGATTTATTTCTATCTCTACACCTAAATTCCACTAATAGTGATGTCCTACGCACTACCCTAAGTGCTCCAATGAAAAAAACACAGCATCCGAGTGTTACTATTATGACAAATCGAGCATTAGATAGAGCAGGCATTTATAAAAATAACAGTGAAGACATGAACTTTTTATATAACTCGATCTGTCATAATATAACATCAGGTTACTGTAGTAACAAACACTACCACAACTCTTTCTGAGATCCATACCAAAACCTTATTTGCTTCACATCCCTACTTATCACAGAGCAAACGACTCAGTATGTGTGGTTGGGTTTCACCCGTGGTTAATAGTGCCAAGCACCCGGCTCGCAGGTAGAATGATAATTCGTTCGTGTGACCACAACTCGCCACCCGCGTCGTACTTACGGCGGCGCGCTGATGGACTCGACTGACCGATTGTTATACATTTGTGAGACACATTTTATGTACTTAGCAGTGAAAGTAACAAACCACGAAAAAGTATCCCATAAAGGCTAAACCAGATTTTTTCGCCTTTTCCTGTCTGTTACATAATTTATCATCAAAAAAATCCTCAACAACTCTTGATATCTCATCCCCTTTTACAACATGACGATCTCCTATCAAACCACGGGCTACCACCACACACACCAAGCTAATCACAACCTCTTCTCTACTCATACGGGTCTACAATATCCAGTACAGTTAGACAGCCGTCCTGCGACGCTATGGCCACAGCCTTCCCTCCGTGGGCGCTGGCAACGCCTGTCACTTCTGCTGGGGCCCGGTATTCAGCTATGGCGCGGCCGTCTACCCTGTAAAGGTGTTAAAGGTTTTTTAATTAAGTGTTCAGATTCATGGTAAGTAGAGGGGATCTATCTGAAATCTAATTAGACAAGGGATACTGATGGTCTAACCTGATTGGCTGGACGAAGGGCACGATTTATTTCGGCTTCTCTATTTAAATAGGTATATCAAAATAACATAACCTTCGACACTGCAATCTTGCGCACATTTTTAGTCAACTTCCCTTACAAAAGTCTTTCGCACTTGGTTACTGGTACCTAACTATTAATTTTAGGTGGAATATGGCCACTTTTACTACAGTGCACGTTAAGCCTCGTATCCACTAATAGGCAACAATTGACGCTCAATATGTTCGTGCAACATGCAGGTGAGCATCAAAAATGTTGTCGGGTGGTGTATCGAACGAGTGCTCAAATTAATTGAACTGTACCAAAACTATGCTAACTATTCTTTTTGATGCATTTTTCGATAAAATTTTAACCACTACCGCTGAAATCAACACTAGTTCCTCTGGTGACATGTTGTCGATGACTGATCATGCGAAGACAGACAACGTTGCCAAACAAAAGTTCCGCGCTAACTTTCAACATGTTGAGCAACATGTCGCGCGCCTTTGCCTAGTGGATACTAGGTTTTAGTGCAATACTTGAACTACGAAAACCGTCCGCCCTTACTACTACTACTACATAAAGGTGCTATCAATTTCAAATTGTTACCATGGAATGTATATTGTCTAATGCAATTCTTTTAATGTTTTCAGGGGTACAACCAAGAGCTAAAACAATTATGAGTCTTCCTAAAAAAAGTCAAAAAACATTCACTAACCTAAAAACCCTCAAAGTCTTTCTTCCACTATGATAGTAGAAAACATACTGGTCCGTAGAACTAAACATGGTGATGATGGAGAACACGCCCTCAGCAGCCCTATAAATCAGCTGCTGCACTGAGGCGCCTCTCTTCAACTCTATGAGGTCCAGCCCTCCCCGGGAGGGGGCGCAGAGGCCGATTTTTCCATCGCGAGTGCAAGCGCCGTTCCAACGGGGAACGAATCTGAAATATGATAGAAATATTAATTCAATAGGGTAATATGAACATAGAAAGTTGTATTGATGATTTTTTAATGTTTATATTTCTATCAATAAATACTTAGTGCGGCCGCGAATCATATTTAGATCAAGATGCAATCTGATACTAACCTGAAAATAGCAAAAAACGAACATACATTTGAATTTATCGTGCTACCCTAACGCTTTCACCTAACTATAATAATTGTTATATAATGACACACACGACACGTTCTGTAGTTTCTCTCTACCCTCGTGAGAAAAAGCTTATTATGGTACCAATAATTTTGTCTGTCTGGCCTCCTCTCTGTGAGAGAGAGAGAATGGTCCACAGAGTGCGAGCCGCGTCCGAGCGCTGGAGTATCGCAGAGTATCGTCATCCTAAGGATGCCTCGTTGAGAGATGAACCACGTGTCGATTTTTTACAGGGATTTTTATGACTCTTGAAAAATAGTTAAGCGGAATAGGTTACTAAATATATCTACGGCTATTGTATTTTACAATGGATTAATTAACAAAGCTCACCTTATATGCCTTTTAGATTTGATATCCAGTATGCCTGCCTTGTCGTTGCCCACCACGGCCACCCATAGTGGCTTATGTGGTAATGCTACTATTGATTGCATGTCCTTGATACCACTGTTCTTTATGGGGATCCTGATGAAAAAGTTTCACTTTAGATTTAATGAAATGGCTTCATGTAGGAACAGGATAAGATTAATTCATTGATCAAAAAGTTTCATTATATATTTTTATTTTTATAAATATTAAATTGATACGGAAAAGAAACTCTGTACACGCACACTTGCCGCAATTATCTTTCTACGTTGAAATACAAGTGTGCGTGTACAAAGTGTTTATATATATTTTTTTATTATCAATTTTGTTTTCTATTGGTGTTTATCAGTCCGATCCCTGAAGTATGCAGCATATTTTACTGGATGCGGACTGTAGAAAACTGACTTCTACAGAAAATTACCAGAGATCTATGGCCAGGACTGTGATAGGTCAGTTAGGATTAGGTAAATACAAAGAGAACAAACCCAAACGTTTATGTTTTTATCAGAATCTGACATGAATCAGAGTGGGTCTATCATCATTAACGTTATAATATGAAGCCTTCCTAAAGTCAGCATCATTCCAGACGACCTAGACAAGTGACAATCGCTTCGAAGGCGTTTTGTATTCCTAAAACGCCTTTCAACAGGATTGACATAAGCTTTTCGATAGCTTATGTCAGTCCTATACATTTTCGTCGTTTCCATCATCGTTATCGCTGATAGAATGTCACTTTGTCTAGGGACTCTGGTTACATACTCACCTGTGCAGCCTAGCGCCAGTTCTCGCATGGAACACATGCAGACAATCTCTGGAAGACTTGTCGACTCCTGGGGCCACGATATGATGCTCGTCTGCTGATACCACGGCAGCCTTGTACCCTGTGCCTCGGAGCTCATACTCGGCGGTGTAGATACGTTCACCCTCTGTAATAAAGTTAGAAGTCATAGAGAGGCACTTATAAACTTCTAAAACAATGGTGGCAAGGGACTTTACGCAAACTTGGATAGAATTAAAAAATATATGTCTTGATCTGAATGTTGGTCTTTAACTTACTCTAACTAGCACGATTAGATAAATAAAAGACGGGGGAGGGGGTGCAGCAGAAATGTACTTAAAAAAATCTAGTAAAGCAAAATTTCCCCTATTTATAATACCAACCAGGAATCGTTCTCGCTACAATATTAGCGACACCGATATTGTCTACATTTTCGGAAGCCGCCTGCATGGAGATCGTGATGAACTTAGTGCCGTCTTCTAGAAGGAGAACTTGCTTGATGCCTTTCTGTTCTTCTTTGAATATGGCCTGAAAAAAGAAGTAGGTATTTATAAGTGTTAGGTTCATTTCTCCTTTTTGGTACTCTGGTGCATTAAAAATATAATTTCAGTGGAAAAAAGCACCATCAAGATCTGTAATTAGATTAATTTATGTTGTTGTTATGTAACTGTTCTCTGATCTGTTGTTGATGATTCTATTACTAGTAATAGAATCATCAGAATCAATAGTCATCATAGTAATCATCATCATAGTAGTAGTAATCGAACTCAGATTTTTTATTCTAGAATAAAAAACCTGAGTTCGAGGTATTTGTACTTACGATGTCTATTTTGCTTATCTACGAGCTAAACTTTAAATTTTACACATTGTGGAAGCATTGCTAATGCCGGAATACTTTCAAGCACAAGAGAATTTGTTGCTGTAGGTATTGCATAAGTCAAAATCAATGTGACTAGCCTTTCCCCAACTATATTGGGGTCAGCTTCCAGTCTACCCAGCTGAATACCAGTATTTTACATGGAGCGACTGCCTATCAGACCTACATAACTCAGTAACTGGGTAATACGATACCCCTTGGCAAGACTGGTTGTCAGACTTTCGGGCTTCTGACGACCTGTAACGTCTGTCAAAGATCCACGAATGACAGAAGATAGTTTAACGTGCTTTCCGTGTCACGGAGGAGTCTCGGTATGTAAAGATGGTCACCCATCCATGGACCAACCCCGGCAAGCGTAGCTTAACCTTATGGATCGAACCGTGCGGCTGTTATTACTTAGCTACGAGCTGTATTGCATAAGTAATAAATAAAACGGTAACCTGTTTCTCAGGCGTATCCCATATTACGACATTGCCCGACTCGGCAGTCACGACATTGTCGCCGGTGGGGGTGATGACAGCTTGGGTCACGATGGCTCCCAGCGGCGCCTCCGCGAGCTGCGCCAACAGCTTGCCCGTGCTCGTATCCCACAGGCCCCAGCAGCTGCGGGTCACTGTTACTGCCAGGCATTTGTCGCGGGCTAGGCTGGAGGTAACAGTTAAATGGTTTGCATTTATATTTTTTACGAGTGATTGATATCCCAATCTCAACGGAGACTAGCCTTCGGCGCGGGAGATATTATAGTTCACAAGTTAGTGAGTAACAGACACAGGTGCACTCTCTCTTGCCTTACTCTCTAAGTCCGATGGGACGGCATCCGATACGACCAGAGAGAGATCAGGCGCAGGGGCAGGCGGCACTTGCGTCCAGAGCCACGCGGGTATCACGCCGCCAACTTTCAAACTCAACAAACAACTAAATCGAAAAACCCAATAACACTTTGAGCTAGGAATCGAACCCAGGACCCCACGCTCAGTAGTCACGCTTGCGACCACGAGACCAATGGGGTAGTCAGTGGCCGCATGTAGTTAGTAGCTGGTCCTCATGCATTACCCACTCACATCGCTGTCGGAGAAAAAGATTGTGATAAGATATTAGTGATAGTACCTACTTTCTCTTAAACAAAGTTGAAAAGATGGCGATTAGAAAAAAAAAGCATGAAAAGTAAGTTTATTTGTCCCAGAAACACGGGCTTATGAAAAGATAATTAACTCGAGTAACAAAACAATAAAATACAATAGATCACGAGCGCGAAACAGAAATAGTCGCGATATTAGCGATACTTGTCTAAAATGTACTTTCGGGACATTTAGATAATCAGCCTAGCTATCACCGTGCTTATTGAACTCACATTTACCACAAAACAAACTATTCTCATACGGGTGTGGACTCGTGACTCGTGGTCACACCAGTGTGACTAACAGTAATGATTTTCCTGGAGTCCGGACTCATGGTCACACCACTAATATTTCTACACCATGTACCACTGCACGTAATATTTTGTGTCGATACAGGAGTAGAAGAAGACGAAAAGATATAAATTCTTACCTGATACAATCGATAGGCAGTTCCTGTCGATCAATCTTATGGACTTGTTCAAAAATGTTGTCAATATTCCATATCTTCACTGTCCTGTCGATAGAGGAGGTGATGACGTTGTTCCACGAGCCGACGGTTAATGGTTCCAGTTGGACTATCCTCCCGAAGTGAGCATCTAAGACCTTGATGAGTTTCGTCGTCTCCAAACTCCAGACGTAGAGATTCTTTCTGGGATAGATGGGATAGTTTGTGAGAAACATAATCATAATACAGGGTTATTGGTCGGCATTCCATTAAGCGGATGTAGGGGAAGTCATTTGCAACCTAATGCCCTCTTATGACCCCCATGCTAATGTCGCAAATTACCTTATGATGTTGCAAATTACCTCTCCTACATCCTCTTGGATTGCCGACCAATAACACTGAATATTATGTGTGAAACTTTTTGGTATATTCAGCAGTGGACGTTCTTGGGTTCAAATGGTGATGATGAAATCTTTTGGCGTTTGTAAACAAACGCGCTCTGATAGGTTATGATTATAGCACTCCAGTGGTTGCACTCCAATAAGCTCGATTGCACTACAATAACTCCGATTTCCAACAACTCCCTCCAATAAGCTCGATTGCACTACAATAACTCCGATTTCCAACAACTCCATGTATCACTATTTATTCCCTCCTTCGTGCCTTGGAAAGCACGTTAATCCGTTGGTCCCGGCTGTTATTCGTGATCCATTGACAGTCGTTACGGGTTGTCAGAAACCCTTACCAAGGGGTATCGTAGTGTCATTTGTAGATTGGGAAAAGGCTAGGCAGAGGATAATGATCATGATGATTGGTATCAGGGGACTATTTAAAATAGCTGGTGTTGCCGACATACCTGACCCCAGCAACAGCATAAGTATTGTTATTGCTGATCATGAAAGAGTTGGAGAGCGTCATCTTAGTTGAGATGTTGCGGATCGTGTGAGGCAGCTTCAGCACTATGCCATGGAGACGGTGGTCTATCTCTGGCTCTTCTGGTTTCTCTTCCTGGAAGCAGTGGTAGTAAAACATCAGTTTAAGAAATGGCGGCAAGATATAGCTTTCATTTAATTAATAACATCATTATTTTCGCTAACCATAATAAGTTCTATAAATAAAAGTCTTTGATGTTCTCCTTACAAACCTCTCCGCCATGGTTTGGTTCATGGCTTTATGGTAAAAAAATATATCTTTCAAGGAATAATTTAAATCTTTGTTAAGACTAAATTCTGATTACTTCTGCAAATCGCAATCGTCTACTTCTTTTTCGCAGTATAAGAAGAAATTCTTCTTTCCATGGCATTTATAAACGAAATAAATACATATGCCGATGGCATTAAGTCAGCCTTTATATATATTTTTTTCAATAACTTGATACTATTTATGCACTTTAAAAACAATATAATTATTATACAACTAACTATTATTTAACTAATTAAATCCTAAATAAAATTAACTATACAAACACGTTATGTATGTACAATTATAAAACAAAATTAAAAAGAAAAAAATTATAAAGGGCAGAGGCTCATTGGGCATCAAAGAATTCGTCAGCATCGCTGTCAATGGGAAAAGTGACCAAAAGGCTGGCAGCATTGCCACGTTGAATGGCAATGCTGATTCTTTGGGCTAAAAATAGGCCAGCCTTCTGGACACGTGAAGAGTCGACCAATCGCTTAGCGATGTCTCGAAATACTCGATGAGCACTCGGACCCCACGGCCCTAGTGTTTCAAACCCAAACAGCTACCAATAAGGTTGTTATATTTGCGCCGTTTGAGGTTTTCTGCTCCTGTAGCAGCTGCCCCAGCACAGCCGGCGTGCAGGAAGATGGGATGACGCCGTGACGCTCTCGCTAGAGTGGGGCGGCACGTGGACAGACCACGTGCCGCCCCACTCTAGCGAACGCGTCACGGCGTTTACCCTCACCTTAGTACTACATTAATCAATTGAGAGACTATTATCGCTCAACTTTTATAATCTACGACAAATATATAAATACATATCTCTAAAAGGTCTTCTAACTTTAGAAGTACGTCTTTAAAAGGTAAAAACAAAGCAGATAACTTACTTCTTCTTCAACAGGTTTATAACCGAATTTTTTGTCGTCTTTTTTCACTTCAGGCTCAGGTTTGACTCTAGGTATCGTGTGATCAAAGTCCCACACAACGAAACTGTACGTCGTTGTTGCTGAAAATACATAATTTCAATATTTTATAACGTTCAAACCTGTTTGATTGGATAATAAAATATTCATTGCGTATTAGTTCCTTTTTTTCATCCCAATCTTGAGATCCGACATGTCATTATATTTTCTTGTGTACTATACCTACCTAAATACTTATTACGGAATAGCATTTTAGGGTTATGAGGAACAGGGTGTAAAATTCACTCATCCACCATAGAAAAGGGAGGATCCTCCGACCAGACGGGTGTTGTGTCTGGCGGGCAACTGCCCAACGATTGATGTTGGGTTCTTGTATATATGTCCATTGCACGGTAAACTTTAATTGCGAGATGCAGGATTTATGTGACGTCAGGATTTTTGTGTGACGTCAGGTCTTTGATGCGTAATTCGCATGTGGCGATGTAGTTACCACCACAGCATATTAATCAATCGATCAACTCAGCTCAGCACAGCCCACTGTTGGAGATAGGTCTCTCCCAAGCTGCACCAGCCGTGGTAAAAAGCAGCTGTTAGCAAGAAGGTGGCGGTAGGTCTAACTGCTTATCACATACATACATAATGTTCCCACTGCTGGGACATAGGCCTCTTCCTGAGAGGGAGTGAGCCATAATCCGTCACGCGGGCCCAGAGTGTGGGTTAATGGATATCTTCAATTTTTTTTGGTTCTAGGACATGACGGTTTCCTCACGATGTTTTCTTTCACCGTTTTGAATAGTGTTGATGAAATAAAATAAAATTGTAAAGATCAAAGTAAAGTGTCTGCCTGGGTTCGAACTCACGACCTCACGAGCTCGGTAAGTCGTGGCTGATACCACTGGGCCACCACTGCTCTCGGGACTTTTTTTTTTTGCTTGGGTAATCATCAAATGACTTCTCCCGCTCTGGGCGGAGGGCGTGTTTTACTGACAACGATATCCATTTCTTACTTTCCCGTAACCCTGGCAGTCTGCTCACTGCCCTGGATCTATATGAAGAAGATCTACATTCTTAGACGCCATATTGTAAAGAAACTAGAATAAAGAATACTTACCAAACAACATGCGATCTTTCTTTCCGCGTTTGAGTTGTAGCATCGCTTCAGCCGTATCCGTCTCTTTATGAAATATCTCTTCCACCTTGTTCCAGCATTTCTCTTCCACGTCCAGCTCGAAGATTGAAATCTTAAACAATAACCTAATGGTAAGTTGTTATTGGTAAGTACTAATATAATAATAAACTTAGAATTCAGTGCTTTGAAACTCCCCAGAATTCGGTAGACTATGGTTTATGGTGGTGGGTGAATGTCTGCCAATGGTCCCATGATGAGGACATGCTTACTTGTGTCGTGCACTGTTAGCTAAGTAAACAGTTCGTTGTGATGGCTTGGGAAGTCTTAAATAATGTATAATTCTTACATATTATAAAACAAAGTCCTCCGCCGCGTCTGTCTGTCGTCCTGGACGAGATAAACTCAAAAACTACTGCACCGATTCACATTCTGTTTACACCAATGGATAGAGTGGTTCTCGTGTAAAGTTTTAGTATATAATAACGGACATCTACGCGGGCGAAGTCACGGGAATCAGCTAGTAACAAATAATCTAGAATTTTTTGAACACTTAGATAACAAATCTTCCGTTCTAAAATGGTAGGGCATTGAAAACAACAAAATACTTTTTTTTTAATAACTGTTATATGATAAAATATATACATTGGGTAAACTTAGTATACTAAATTAACTAAAAAACTAAAATGACTTACTAACTATACCAATTAATACAATTTAGATTTCGGAATTTATGAATGACGGCTAACAATCTTACCTGATACCCTCTCTCAGGATCACTGGTATAAATCTTGGTCCAATGTTTGTTCATAGCCAGAGCTCCACGGCACCGCAATGGCTTCATCCACTCGCCATTCTTGCAGAACTGCACCAGAAGTCGGTCCTCATCCAGGTCTCCACTCCACATTACGAGGAGGAAGTTCTCTAAGTCACGGAACTCCATCGCTGTAATATTAAAATACATTTTAGGGGATGTTTTGTTAATGTATAACAGTATTGCCTCTTGAAGACCTTGTAACACTCGTATTGCTGTTGCGTTGCCCACTGTTGTTTCTTAAAAACTTCAAATGTACGATTTTGTTTTGGTGAGATTAGGATCTAAGCAACCTTAGTAAGTTTAACATGAATTGATTTAAAAAACCGACCAAGTGCGAGTCGGACTCGCGCACGAAGGGTAAAAATCACGTTTGTTGTATGGGAGCCCCCTTAAATATTTATTTTATTCTGTTTTTTAGTATTTGGTGTTATAGCGGCAACAGAAATACATCATCTGTGAAAATTTCAACTGTCTAACTATCACGGTTCAAGAGATACAGCCTGGTGACAGACGGACAGACGGATAGACAGACAGACAGACAGCGGAGCCTTAGTAATAGGGTCCCGTTTAACCTTTTGGGTACGGAATCCTAAGAACCAATTTCTAAAGTTAGTTATTTTAACTATTGTTCTATGAGCCTTGATAAGCCATGATATACACCAGATCTTTATCGAATAAAAAGCCGTTCCATTTTCTTCTACTTTCAAATTGGTTCCAATTCTAAATTTCCTATCGCTTATCTGTCAGCCATACTCACAAAGTATCTCCCAGCTGACGTCATCATAGGGTTCTGTATCAGGCGCCGGCAGGGTCTGCTCGTGCTCTCCTCGCATGCTGTACTGCACCCAGGTGTGGGGACCGTAGATGAACATGTGGTGGTTCAGGACGTATACGCCACGGACTGTCTCACCTGGTGGAAGAATAGTGTCTTAAATATGCATCACAAAAAAAAAAAGTTAGTCAATCCTAACTTTCCAAAAGTGGGTGAGGAGGTAGGTGGCTGATTACCCTGGTTAATTTGACTCTTTTTGAAATCTTTGGTTGCCTCCCCAGGCAAAATAACACAACCTCGGTGATATAATTTTATATTCTGATGTAAATTATATAACGTATAACTAGCTGAGCTTATCGATAAAAAATTAAACGTGAAAATCAAGTAGATACATAAAGATTCCATTTTTCCCATTAATTTTTTTGCAATATATCCAAAAATAATCGCAACGAAGACAACCACAATCGGACAACAATTTACGAAGGAAATTGCTGATAAACCTACCGAGATAACGTGATAACAATAGACTGTTATAGTGTTTACCTACCTTCATCGAGAGGATTTTCAATCGTGACATATTCACTGGTCAGCATATTCAGGAGCATCGACTGTAAAATTATAAACCTCATATCAATAACCGGCCAAGTACATGGTGAACCACGCACAATGAAGGGTTCCGTAGTTGGGATGAATTTTTCCATGTTCATACATTCTGTATGGGAGAACATGTTTTTGCAACTGCTTTAAGTTGGTCGATTATTACTCGGTAACTTGTGGAGCCTACTTAGCTGTGATAGTTTTCCTTTTAATTTCGCTATTGCCGTGATTTTTTTCACATATCCAAAACCAACCATTTAGGTGGCAGCGACGACGACACTTGACTCTAACAAAAATTAGCACTATAAAGCTTAATATTTCGCAAACGGATCCCTGAATCCAAAAATGGTTTTCACAAAGTCACATTATTTTACCTTTCCAACGATACTCCACATCATAAGATTGACAAGAAAAAAAAAACCATCCCCACTTTAAGTGTAAAGGGTATCTTCATTCACTAAAAAAAAAAAAAAAATTACCAATTAACGGCTTAATTTATATGTATACCCATACCAAATTACAGCTTTCTAGCAATAACAGTCTCTGAGCTAAGCCGCGGATAGACAGAAGACAGACGGACATGGCGAAACTATAAGGGTTCCTTGTTGACTACGGAACCCTAAAAACGGTCAAATTTCCAGTAAACACAAAAAACAAGAAAAGGACCTGGACAAACTCACAACAGAATTATTAGTAGATGCAGCAGCCCATTTATTATCTGGTGACAACTCCAAGTTCTGCATGATGCCTTCGAGTTGAGGGCAGAGGTCTCTGGCTAAGTCTGAAGTGGACAAGTCCCAGGATATGACTCTGCTGGAGATGGAGACAACGTAGCGTTTGTCAGAGCTCAGTCGGAACGCGAAGACTGCAAATTGGTGACCTTCTAAGGAGTACTGGAATAAGATAATAAAGATTCATTAAATACCATCCTAAAGAAGAGTGGCATTTCTCGTGTCGCTTTATTTCACGATTGCCACGTTGTCTCGTATGAGGTCCGGGGTTCGAATCCTAGGTCGGGAAAAGTGCTATTGAGGTTTTCCCCCTGGATTTGCTCAGTAGCAGCCTGGAGTCAGGATTTGTGCCCGGTTGATGGCAATAGGCTCGCCCCCTATTACATGGGACTTAAACATAACTGGCGAAATGTGGGTGTACTATAGTTACACCTCTGTCTAGCCCTTCGGGGAATACAGGTGTGATGTTATGTTATGTCGTTATCTTTATTTCTTCGAATCTCTGCGAAAAATAAGATGCCATCGTTTCATCAGTTCTCAAATCATCTAGGAGAAAAAGAGTTTTTTTTTTTTCTGCTGAATTTATATATGTAGAAGCCCTATGCAATTATCAATCATATGATTGATCTTTGTAAGTTTTTTTGATGTATTCCACATTGTTAGTATACCACTGCAATTTCCTAAATTACCTTCAAAGGTCCACCAGGAGTATGCAAACAATGATGCGACGGCAGCAGCGCGCAGTGCGACTTCCCGTTGTTGACGCACTGCTTCAGCAGCGACGAGATGGCGGGGTTGTGCGGCGCCTCGGGCAGCAGCCGCCCCACCAGCTGCGGCGCCAGCATGTCGGAGTGCGTGCCCAGGATGGCGCCGCCCAGGCGCAGCGCGTCCGCTACCAGCATCAGCTCTCTGGAATTACCAACACTCATTTTAATGTGCTTTTTTTAACCTCTATTGTCCCACTTTTGGGCAAAGGTCTCGCCTTTAGCTTGGTGGTGGCGAATTGAGTAAGTATTAAGCTCAGCGACCGAATACAGAATTACCGATGTGGGCAACAAGCCTGCTAGGCTGAAGTGGGATTGGGCAGGCCGTATATGTAGGATGCATCGAGTGGAGATGGGCCAGAGTCGTCACGCAGTGGGTGCCAGAAGACGTCGACGCCGAGAGAGGCCTTGGAAATGCTGGCATGATGACTTAGGGCCCACACTGTGCTTTCCGATACGCGATCTTCAGTCTCCACTCTAGGACACGTCTGCTCCACCGACCATCGGTCCTTCGACAAACATGGCCAGCCCACTGCCACTTCAGCTTGCTTACTTTGCAGGCTATATCAGTAATTCCGGTTCTATTCCGAATAATTTCATTTTTGATCTTATCCTTCAAAGAAACTCCGCTTTGCTTACTTTCAGAAAAATAATAATTCAGTAGGTGGTCGTTTTATGGTTGTGAGAAGCACCATATCGCCACATCGATCAGTTCTGGGTCGATGTTTGGTGGAAACCTATGTACAGGAGTGCACGTCTGTCTTCTGAGTGAATATGATAAGCTATTTTCTGATCGATCGGAAAATAGCTCCTCATTGATCCCTGGATTGACACATTATTTGAATTTCATGAGAATCTACCTGACAGCATCCTTATTAACATGCTGCTTGGCGTCTTCAAAGTCTGCCAGCACAGCTTGCAGAGGACAGCAGTTCAGCTTTGCGTGAAGCCATTCGTAGTTGAACAGAACTTCAGCGTACAAGTCTGTGAACCGCTTGGAGCGAACCAGGTGGAACGGCAGCTCACCAAACTAGAATATTATAAAAGGTGTTAGGAATAAGAGGAATGGCATTCATGACTCGTTTCTATTAAAAAGATGGTACCAAGAGGATGTTACTAATAAAGATTTTAATTGTAGTCTGACCCCGCGTCCTATTTAAAAGCGATGGTCGCTCGAATACACGGCTGTTCTAACATTTTGTTCGGTGAACCTGAACGCGTCATCGCGCTGAAAGAGGGCGCTTTCCGGTTTTCCGAACACGAAGGGTTTAAAAAGAGCAAAAAACGCCGAAAAAAAAACACGTTTTTTTAGGACCCCCTTTAATTATAAACTTTATTTAATTTTTATTATTTGATATTATAGCGGCAATTGAAATACACAATCTGTCTACCTATTACGGTTCATGAGATACAGCCCACTGACAGACAGACGGACGGACAGCGGAGACTGAATAGGGTTCCGTTTGGCACCCTTCGCTTACGGAATCCTAAAAACTAGACAGATTACGGCTGCCTGTGATTACAAAAGTTCGAAAGCATTAGTTAAATTATTTTAAAATGAATGAAAATTATAAAAGTATCGTCTTAAGGTTTCCTACTGCTGGGCAAAGGTCTTTCCCAAGGTTCTTCAACATGATTAACGTTTTTATCGTTTAAAAAATAACACCGTTTTGTATGATCATTACCTTCCTCAAATTGTATCTCCTATTAGCACCATCAGCAGACATGAAGATCAGGGGCTGGAGAGGCACCTTCCTGTCTGCGACACCCTCTCTGTCAGCCAGGTTGAAGCGGTGCCGCTGAATCTCAGTGTATTTGAAGGGCTTTGGAGTTCCACCGCCCCAAATACCTGGAAATAAAAAGTACAGAGAACCATAATTATTAAGGGGCGGAGCATCGAACGCAACTACAATCGAGTGCTACAAATGTTGCGCTAGTGTGCCTGTCGGCGCGATACACACAGCTACCGTGAACTGTACCACCACACACACATTGGCATTGACATGATATTTGCTTGACGCGATAGCACTACTAGCTATTGAAAATGCCTAAAATGATGAATGAAAACTTAAGGTTTAAAAAAAAACAACGATAATTTGTAACTTGATAATATAAGTTATTTTTCTGCTAATACAATATCACAAATATTGTTGTTACAGAAAAAACAATATGAAAAAAGATGTAGCAACCTAGATAAAGACTGTCTAAATCCGAATATATAACAACAATATACAACATAATATGGTGGAAATATGGTCAAATTGCAAATGATTTAGGTATTAAGTTTGTATGGAAAATTCATCGGTCGCCGCATTCTTAAGAAATATTTATTTATTTATTATTTATTATTTATTATTTATTATTTATTATTTATTATTTATTATTTATTATTTATTATTTATTATTTATTATTTATTATTTATTATTTATTATTTATTATTTATTATTTATTATTTATTATTTATTATTTATTATTTATTATTTATTATTTATTATTTATTATTTATTATTTATTATTTATTATTTATTATTTATTATTTATTAAAACTTTATGCACAAGTAAAAAAAAAAAAATACTGTACAAAGGCGGACTTAATGCCTGAGGCATTTTCTACCAGTCAACCTTAGGGTGATGCAGAGACAAACATGGCAGGTGCAACATACGGGATAGATAATTCGAAAAAGGATAAACGGTAATACATATATACTTAAATACATACATATAAACAAAATAAACTTTGTCAGGAGAAATAACGATAGGTGAAGGAGAAAACAAGCCCAACAAATCAGCGCCGCATTGATTCTGCCAACTTCTCACGAATATGTTCACGAGCCGCTACTTTGAAAGATAACCGACTCGCTGCCATCCTGATATTCAGAGGGAGCGCATTCCAAAGAAATACCGCCTGGACAAAGAAAGAAGAGTGAATAAAACCAGAGCGATGAGAAGGACATCGTAGAAGAAGATTGTTGGGAGCGAAGATTTTTACTATGAGCAGAGCATAGGTATTGAACATGGCAAGTCAGATAAGAAGGAGAAGTGGGTTTGTCGAGTATAGAATACAACATAGACAGCGCCCTCAACTCTCTGCGCTGACGTATGGGTAACCATTTTAAAAGCAAACGGTGCGCAGACACATGATCGTACTTACGAAGATTGAAAACGAATCAAATCGAAATATACTTTACAAATCAAATATTTTTTTTATCAGATCATAAAATCCACCTTGTTAGTACATAAAAAACTTAAATACTAATGTTACTCAGTAGTGTATATTTTTATTTTCTAACTGTTTGGTTTCTGTAATCAATAACCAAAGACTATGTTAAGCTTATCGGTATCTTCTGGAGGCCGCGTTTACGTGGTCAGAGCACCCATTCAGGCAGACGCTTAATTTTGTGTAAATTATTTCATCACCACTGCTTTCAAAACGATGAAGGAAAACATCGTGAGGAAACCGGCATGTCCTAGAACCAAAAATTTGAAGACGTGACCAACCCGCAGTGGGCCCGCGTGGTGGATTAAACCCACTCCCTCTCACTGAGAGGAGACCTGAGTCCCAGCAGTGGGAAAATTATAGGCTGATTATTATATAAACAGTTTCAGGGGTCCTTTTTCATAATTCAAAACTACGTACTGATAAAGAAAATCTTTTTGAAAGGTTACTACAAATTGGGGTTTGCTGTGCATAAAGAAAAGTAATAAAGTATGATAAAGACCATAAAAGAAAAAAACGTGGTGACAAAGAAGAAATTACTTACCCAGATAATAATCAGCGATCATGGAGTGGAAGTACATGGCCATGTTCATGTTCTTGAAGTACCTCTCCCGCGCAGTGTCCCGGAACTGCCTGTGGTACCAGTTCATCACGGAGACGCCATCAGCTTCACGCTCTGATAGGTAGTTAGGAAGATCGTTGCGGATCCTGAAAGGTTTTCCCTTGTATTGTACACTTAGAAATTGGTGATATTTAATTTGAAAAAGACGTTGATAAAAAGATTCATCATCATCGTCATCATTTCAGCCGAAAGACGTCCACTGCTGGACATAGGCCTTCTCCAAGCAGCGCCACTTCGACCGGTTCTGTGCTTTTCGCATCCAGTGGATTTCTGAGGCCTTCATCAGGTCATCGGTCCATCTTGTTCGAGGCCTTCCAACGCTATGTCTTCCGGTAGAATGAAAAATATCGGTACTTATTCATTAAACAATCATATGTTTGCGTTCAGTTCTGTTGTACTGATAGATTTTAGCACTCCGATCTTTGACCAGATACCAGGCTTGATTTTTATTAATTTTTCGTTTATTCGATGGATTGAGAGGGAGAGTATTTACAAGCCAGATGTGAGTGGAAAGACGGGAGGGGAAGTCCTCAGAGGACATATCATAGTGCCCTTATTGGTGATGTTCTTTAGAAAGGTCAGGTGCGTACTACTCGCAACCAGCGTGCGTGTATGACCAGATGTATGAACGTACACGTGGCAAAAGGTATGTAAGAATCGTAGTAGGTGGCGTTCTGTAGTTTCTTCCTACCCTGCCCCCATGGGAAGAAGGCATGAGTTTATGTATGTATATGAGAGGGAGAGGTGCCTCGGAAAGCACGCTAAGCCGTTGGTCCTGGCTGTCATTTGTCGATCTTTGACATTCGTTACGGGTAGTCAGAAGCCCGAAAGTCTGACAACCAGTCTTGCCAAGGAGTATCGTATTACCCAGTTACTGGGTTGTGGAGGTCAGATAGGCAGTCACTCCATGTAAAATACTGGTATTCAGCTGCATCCGGTTAGACTGGAAGCCGACCCCAACATAGCTGGGAAAAGGCTAGGCAGATGATGATGAGAGGGAGAGGTGGAAAAAACAGACGGAAGGATTTTATGAGTACTGATTATGAATAAAAAGGGGGTAACATAACGACTCCTTATAGACGAGAATGGACGAAAAGAAAATTGCTTCGTAAACAATGAATCGTACTTACCTAGTCCACAACAGAGGTGGTATTCGTCTCGTAGGTGGTAAATGGTACTGGTACACATCATCTAGCACTTTGTCATCCAGAGAGATCAGATCCTCGAGTTCTGTCTCTGACAGACCGCTGCGTGCGGCTGTGATGTAGGCAAGCGCGTGGAAGACCAGTAGACGACCGTGCTGTGGTTATAAAAATAGATCCGTTCTATTATCAGTAAGTTCTTATCGTGGGAGCCCCAACACCATCCTGAGCGTGCTCAGCCACAAAGTGGCAGCAGCAAAAGTGCGTGTGCCCGGGGCCCCAGAGGGCGGCAAATACCTAAACTAATATTGATAGTTTTTCAATTTTTTTTAATGTACTAACATAGTTCTTAAGTCTTTCTACTAAAAATATTATGGGCCAAGTATGTCTGAAATAAAAGTTTTTTTTTTTTTTTATCTACACGAGTTGCACGTTACCAACGGCAACTGCAGGCGTCGACACCCTTTCTTCAGTTCATTTTAAAATTATTTCTGAACTGCCTCTTAGTTATATTTTCTCTGGTAAGTAATAATAGTATTGGGGGTTATTAAGAACTAGCTGCGCCCCAACGCACGCGCTATAGTCTCGATCCCGTGGAAATGTCGGGATAAAACGTATCCTATGTCCTAATTCAGGTCATGGTCTAACCATGTGCCAAATTTCATCCTAATCCGTTCAGCGGTTTTAGCGTGAAAGCGTAACAAACAAACTCACTTCCATATTTATAATATACTAGCTTCCGCCCGCGGCTTCGCCCGCGTTGTATGTCAATAAAACGCCCCGTCCTTCCCAGGATGCCATCTATCTCCATGCCAAATTTTATCGAAATCCGTTCAGTGGTTTAGGCGTGAAAAGGTAACATACAGACAGACAGACAGAGTTACTTTCGAATTTATAATATTAGTATGGATTATTATTACTAGCTGATGCCCGCGTGGATGTCGGTTCTTATATACTAAAACCTTCCTCGAGAACCAATCTATCCATTGGTGAAAACAACATGAAAATCAGTGCAGTCGTTTTTGAGTTTATCGCGAACAGACAGACAGACAGACGTGGCGGAGGACTTTGTTTTATAATATGTAAAGTTTTTTTTTTTTTTAATATTAGTTAGGATTAGTTGTACCTGTTTCTCAATCCTTTCAAACAACATCATGATAGAATCCATGACAGTTGATGCCAAGTGGGTATCTTGAGGCTTAGTGTAACTTCTCCATCTGCATACCTGGAAGAGAATGAGGAAGAATGAGTAGGGTGCATAATGGTCATATCTTTGTAAAACCTACCACCTAAGTTGCACATGTGGAAGCAATAAATGTATTGAGTTTTGAGTTGTTTAACTATACAGGGTGTAAGGTTGAACACCGTTGTCACTCAAACCATGGGTACTTGACTTAAATATAAAAATAAATGACCGAGTAACAACAAAAAAAAAACGTTATTTTCATTAAAATATTTTAAAAAGTTTCTATCCGACTCCGTGCTCGCAAGCGAAACAGCTGACTGACTGAGGGATGGGTCGCACTCACGGCCAGTCAGGTCACGTCCCGCGACACCCACCCGTATTGAGAAGCAGGTTCGTTGCCCTAGCGCATAGGTGAGAGGGTGAATACTCGAGTGGTAAAATTTAATTTAAAAGTAAAAAAGTCGTAATTTTCCATTGATTTTACGTTCTATAAATGATACCGTGACATAACCACTGGTTTCAAGGATAACGGTGTTTACCCTAACACCCTGTATTGCATACTGCTCGATCTATTTAAAAAATCTAAGAATACAATACCAGAAAGATGATCAATGTGATAAAACCAAGTCTTACCTCAGCAAAGACAAGTTTCACGAATATCGGTAGCGAACAGGATGCGATGGCATTCGATACTAAACGCCATTGGTAGTTTGATAGATCTCGAGCTGCTGAAGCCATCCATAGCCTGAAATAAAAGAAATGCTTGTCAACTATGTAAATAAATACCTTTAAAATAATTATTTCGTAGTGATTTTAGTGCAAGTTTCTATCGCGTAAGGCACTCAGGCTTCTATATGGCTTTCTTATTCGTCTTTGCATGGTAAGCATTTAGTTATTTATGAAATGAGTTTGTTTGTTTGTTACGCTTTCACGCTAAAACGACTGAACGGTTTCTTTAGATGAAATTTGACACAGGGGTAGATTTTGACCTGGAGAAGGACATACTTTTCATTCTGGATCGCAGACGAAATCGGGGGCAAGTAAAATATAAAAATGTTCTGAAACACTACTTCAAAACCGCTTACGTACTTCAAAACTTGCATCGCCAGTTCTTCTCCTAGAGCTGTGACTTCCAGAAAGTTTTCTTCAGAGTCAATCATGCGTCTGAGCACGTCATATTCTTTGGACACCTCTGGATTAGCTTCCTCACATGCACAAGTTACGATAATCTGAAAATCAGAAGATTATTACTTTTCTATTGTTGTATTGCTGTTTTCTTGATCATCGTCAGTATCGGCGTACAGTTGCGCAATACTTGGATTCAATCTAAATTGAACTGCGCATGTAATTTTTTTTAAAGATTAGACTGCTTTCGATCTTTCAACCTTATTAGGAACTGATACAGTCTATGAGTGAGTATTTCGAAGATAAATGGTACTACGATATGATCTTCAACTATCTTACTCTAATAGAAAAGGTACCATTCCGGCGACAGCAGCCGCGCAGACGGCAATTGTAGGCGAAGTGTCGCCGTGACACGACTGGTTTCTATAAATTTCTATGAAATACCTTCCGTGGCTAGCGACACGTCGGTTTCATAGAAGTACAGAGAAACCAATCGTGTCGCGACGACACGTCGCCGTCGCCTGCTGCAGCTCCTGCAGTCGGCTACGGAATTGTACTTTAAATAATCTAAAATGTGAGTCTGGTCTAGTAGTTTTAGAAAGAAAATAAATTAAAAAACAAATAAAACAACAGAACATTTCATGAAACATGAAGTACAAAAACCGGCCAATTGCGAGTCGAACTAGCGCACGAAGGGTTCCGTACCATCTATAAAAACGGCAAAAAATCACGATTGTTGTATGGGAGCTCCCTTAAATATTTATTTTATTCTGTTTTTTAGTATTTGTTGTTATAGCGGCAACAGAAATACATCATCTGTGAAAATTTCAACTGTCTAACTATCACGGTTCATGAGATACAGCCTGGTGACAGACGAACAAACAGACAGACAGCGGAGCCTTAGTATTAGGGTCCCGTTTTACCCTCTAGGTACGGAACCCTAAAAAGGTCAATTTCAGCGTTACTGCCAGACAGATGTTATTTGACACACTCTTCCTTACTTACACTTACACAATTATAAAACAAAGTCTTCCGCCGCGTCTGTCTGTCTGTCTGTTCGCGATAAGTTCTAAAACTATTGCACCGATTTTCATGCTGTTTTCACCAATGGATAGAGTGGTTCTCAAAGAAAAGGTTTTAGTATATAAGTTGTCAAGACACACGGGCAAAGCCGCGGGAATCAGCTAGTATTTAATAAATATTCACCTTACAATGTGCCGGCAACCTGGTTGGAAGCCAGGACACTTTATTATTCTCAGTTCCTATCCCAGTGAGCTGGTCTACTGAGTCCAGGAACAGGAGCAGTGGTTGCTGCTGGTTGGCCATCGTGAGAAGGTGCTTAAAGTGTGCTGTGAGGGGCACCAGGTCATCTGGAATGCCCTCGAAGGGGAGAGCGAAGTTGTAGGATATCTGAAATTTTAAAATTGTATAGTTAGGTTTTGTTAAATGTTTCAACGTAACACACTTTAGGGGTATGAGGAACAGGGTGAAAAGTTCACTCATACTCCATAGAAAAGGGAGGATCCTCCAACCAGAGGGTTGTTGTGCCTGGCGATTAATGGCCAACGATTAATGTTGGGTTCTTGTATATGTGTCCACTGCACGGTAAACTTTAATTGCGCGATGCAGGATTTATGTGACGTCAGGTCTTTGATGCGCCACAACACTAACTAATAACAAAGTCAGGCTGTTCTATTGCACTTCTTCAAAAATAGTATGCCATAAAAATGCACAAAATAAAATGTTATAGCTGAAATGAAAGCCATTCACTTTCAAGTACTTCTCGGGGCGTAGCATATTCTTATGAGAGCGTAAACATAATCAGCCTATAATGTTCCCACTGCTAGGGACTCAGGCCTCCTCTCGGTGAGAGGGACCGTCCGTGATCCACCACGCAAACCCAGTGCAGGTTGGTAGATTTCACATGTCTTCAAATTGTTGGTTTTAGGACATGCCGGTTTCCGCACGATATTTCTTCAAATTGTTGGTATTAGGACATTTCCTCACGATGTTTTCCTTCACCGTTTTGAGAGCAGTGGTGATGAAATTATTAACACAAAGTAAAGCGCCTCACTGGGTTCGAACCTATGACCGACTCGTAAGTCGGGGCCGACAGCACTAGGCCACTACTGCTCACACTTGCTGATTTGTGTTCTTAAGGGAGACCTTCCCAAAATGTCCTATAAATATAGCAGCGACGTATTATCATCTTCATCAATATCATCCACAGGCCGACTCCACCCACTGCTGGTCATATACCTCTCTCTGCTTGTGCCAATGTCGACGTTCATGGGCCATTCTCATCCAGTTCTAACCGTGGTGGCAACAATATCATCCATAACACCAGATTAGGTATACCTGCTGACAAATTGAGATGAGAGTAGGTGTGAGAGCGCTGGAGTCAGGAGTTGTCCCGAGGAACCTGATCACGTTGGTAGGCCGCACTTCAGCGAACCAGGTGTCCAAGGACATGGCTGCACTTTTTGATAGAAGACTCGTTTTTCCACAACCACCTGGATGAGGAAAGCACAAAGAATATTAAGATGTCGTTTTTGGTATACGTATGTGTTTTCGTCAATACCACGTGATATTTTATTGGTTAATTTTAATTTCAGGAGTGTAGATTAACGTGTCATAAACCTCCATGATCCGACAGCACGCTAAGCCGTTGGTCCCGGCTGTCATTCGTAGATCTAGAACAGCTGATGTTACGGGGTATTTGAACCTGTCAACCAGTCTTACCAAGGGATATCGTGTTACCCAGTATCTGGGTTGTAGAGGTCAGATAGGCAGGCGCTCCATGTATAATACTGGTACTCAGCTGCATCCGATTAGACTGGAAGCCGACCCCAACATATTTGGGAAAAGGCTAGGCCGATTGATTTAAAACTAAAAAGTTGTGATTAGTGTTGGGTAACTCAGCACACGTGCTAGCACAGTTTTAGCTACTCACTTGGATGAAAAGAGTCACTCACTCATTTTATTTTGATGTGCTACCACACACCACAGTGGCACAGATTAGCTACACACAGAACATTTTGTACTTGTGAGTTTTTAACAAAATGAGTCAGTTGATCGAGTCACTCACTCTTTTTGTGTATTTTGATCATTGATGTCTTCGTTCACTGTTGCTAGCACAAAAATTCGTATAGTCTGCCTACTTAATTGTGTATGTGTGCCGTGTCGTGTCGCTTTAGCGTCACTACTCACTACACACCACACAGCACACACGCGACTTGCGCGGTGACTCGGCGAGTCGGCGAGCACGTGACTCACTGACACACTCACAGCACGTTCGTGCTCACAAGCCACCGCAGCCTCGCCTCATTCGTGGTAGCACAGTGTGCTACCACACTTTGTAAAAAGAATGCCTCGCACGATCCTCATGTCAAAAAGGTGTGCTACCCATCTCTAATTGTGATTGTATTTAGCCTTTCTAGTTCATTCACCAATAGTGTTCACGAAAATGTATACCTAGAATTTTTTGAGGGTAGTTTTGCGTCACCTTAGTTTGATTCGTGGCCATGCAAATAGAGACGAGCTTAGTAATGGGGTCTGTTTCCCAATTTCATTACAATATGATAAAAAAAATGAAAAAATACATGTTTATTGAACTCATTCATACACACTTAGTGGCCCTTAGCAGAATCCATCCTTAGTTAAGTTGTATATTGGAATGATACTGGCGACCCTTTGGGTTGTACTAAAAAGCTTGCCAGTATCATTCCGCTCCAGGTATGTCAAAGTCTACCAACCGCTTTTTGTATTAGAGATTTTTTTTATCAGCTACATACCTTCTCCATACAGAACCAGTGGTTTGTCAGACGTGTTCTTCATGTAGTCTTCAATGAAGTTCAGGTCTGGTTCTCTGCCGTGGAACACCTTCACAGAATTGTTGCAGGCATGAAGATGCTGCAGTATTTCTGTCACAATCACACCCTGGGCACTGCTATCTTCTTTACGCATAGCTCTGAAATCGAGAAACATGATAAGAATATTTCCGCTGGATGCCTAAACCGTACTAGTTTTTTTTGTTTTTGCAATTGTTAGGGCAGTCTTATGTCCAGCAGTATTCAGTCTTTCATCTGAGTAATGATGATAAACAATTTTAACTCATGTGTCAGCTGGTCTGTTACGGAAATTGTTTATAATCATTGTGGTGGGAACATATACAGAATGAAATTGAATTCAAGGAACTCGTAAGGGATCATTTATGAACTGTATTTAACAAAAACCCTAACTGTATGTAACAAAAACCCTGTCCGAACCGTGACGGTGTTGTTATGAACAGTATTGAGAAAAATTCACCACTTTTTTTCAATGTGGTATTTTACCTGGTTTATACATGGGGCGCGGGTGGCCGTCATTTAGCGGGTGTCTACAAGTCATAACTTATTACCTCTGTTTAAAATTATTAGCTGATTTATAATCAAATTGGGGTAATTTTGGTACTAAAAACGTGAATTTCAAATAGCAATAACTTTTTAATTTTCACCAAAAAATATTTTTATTTACTTTTTGGTAATGTTATTACGGTACTCCTGCGCCCACTTTTATTTTGGATCGGACATTGAGAGTATTTGATAAATGCTGTATATTATTTTTTGATTTTTAGGGGTTGCACTGAAACTATACCTAATAATCATAAATAAAGCAAAGTACTAAAAACTACATTCATAGATTTTTGTTCATAGATTAGCTAAAATCATAGCTAAATCTCTCCTGTAGTATTGCACAGAGCAAAAGTGTTGATGATCGAAATTAAATCCTAGAAAAAATCGATTAAAGAGTTAGTGGTAAAATTGAATATACTAGAAACTATAGGCATCTAGGAGTGGATTGAAGTGGAATTGATTTGCAAATTAATTCCATTTCACTTCTGGTTATCTAAAATACATAGTTTGCTCTTAAATGTAAGCAATGCAAATTACTAGATTAGTTTAGAACTCTCTTTGATTCATTTACATGTAAATTACTTCCTAGTCTTCTATGCAAAAATTATAGGGTGGATGTAGTTTATAATTATTATTAAAGTCAAAGATAAAAAAAAAATTCAAGTAGGCACATTAAAGGCACTTTTGAACGTCAAAAACAAAGAAATAGAACTGATTATAGTTGCCCCTTCCAAAAGGTAGTTTTCGTATGGAGAAGAATGGGCAAGAAACTGCACCGTTACTCTTTTAAAAATGTTTTACAATATTTTTATTAACAGTTTAATCAACTCTAAACAAGTTAAATTAAATTTAAATTTAATAACCCCCGAAAAAACAAAGCATCTAATAAACTATTTTTTTTTTATAGCTAAGAACACTCTCGATCAAGTCATCTTTCAAACAAAACAAAAAAAAAACAAAATCGGTTCAGCCGTTTGGCAGTTAAGATGGCGCAGATAGACACACAGATACACACGTTAAACTCTTATAACACCCCTCTTTATGCGTCGGGGGTTAAAAAGGAAAAGGGTTCTCATTTTGACTGTATCTGTAGTCATTACTGGGGTAGTATTATGAAGTGATTATTCCACTGCGAAAACGGGATAGTGCTAGCAGCCTTGTCTAGCTCCGTCTCTCTCTCACACTGGAAAAATAGTGGCATTAATACTTCATAATACGGCACCTGGTTACTATCGGCCGTAATGCTGGGAAAGGGCTGCCCCATGACTGAAGGTCTTTCGATTCAGGGCTAACGTGGATCACTGCTCGTTTGTTTTGTCCAGCTCGTCCTGCCATCTTTCGCTCGTCTCGTCATTATAGATTCAGTTTTTGAAGTGAAAACTTCTTTAAGCGCGTCGAGTGATTTTTGGTAGAGGGATAAAGTTACGGAATCGGTAGTGCTTTTCTTTAAAATATAGATGGCGCTATTACCAGTTTATTTTAATTTTAAATATTACTGTTGGGATACAGGGCAACAGATTGATAATGATAATGGCGCTATTACCAGTTTTCAGTTTTCATTTCTCTCGGCAGTCCCCACCTTTTTATTTTCCCTCTCCCCATGACAGCGGATTTTTTTTTTCCTTAACTTTACTGACCTGTCTACCAATTTGACGATATTCTTATAGAAGTGCGCTATGAAATGGTTGAGGTATTCGCCGTGCGTCTCTGTATCCAGACCTTCGCGACCAATCCACTCTACTGTGTATCTGTAAAATAATATAATTAATATATCATTTTGTGTCAGCGCACACCCAAAGCAGAGCAGAGCATTTTCTGAGACTACTGAAAAATGACTCTTATGACAATTCCATACATTGCAAAATTAAATACACGTTGAGCTTCCAACTTGGTGCTCGGCCATGCTCGATGCTTGCGTGTTCGTGTATTTAATTTTTGAATGTATTCTCAGAAAATGCTCTGCTCTTGGTGTGGGCTGACCCATCTTTATGTATTTTACTGTGTTGTATACACAGTAAAATACATAAATAATAATTAATTAATAAATAAGATTTTTATAATGAATATTCAAAACTCCCTGTAAAAGAGCTCCTCTAAAAGAAATACTACGGTAGTTATGTCGCAGTAAGATGGTTAAAGCCGTGATATAGTTATATCCCTAGGAATATAGCTATACACCGTAATATAGTTATATGAAAGAGGTTCATAACTGCCTTACTAGGAATATAACTATGATACGAGCATGTTCTAGTAATATAACTATCTTACTAGACTCACGTGGTATGTGTGTGAAGTAATACTCACTTCTGTATATTAGTAGTCTCAATCTTATCTGGGAGCCTGACATCTCTTAGATCAGCCAACAGCTTGGAAGCCTCGGCATCCAGGCTCCTGTTGATGATGTCCACGAAGTTGCTGGCTTTCTTCAGGTTCTGAAGGTTGATGTTGTTGATGTATCTGACGTAGGCTAGGCAGTGGTTCTTCGTGTTCTTCACGTTTAGGACACCGTTTATTACTTCGCGTTCGGTTACTGGAATTTGAGGAAATGAAATGAAATTGTTTATTCTGTAAATGGGATAAGGGAATCTCTTTTACACATCATATTTTAAAATATTAAAAATAAGCTAGACGAGGTCAGCGTTTCCTATCTGACTACTCTGAGAAGAAAGGCCGAAACAAACTCAGAGGTCGCAGTCTCTTTTAAGTCCAGACATAATCTTGGTCAGGCCATATGAAGAGATGGGCTGGCTTAGATGGATTGTGTTGAGAGGGTGTTTATTATTTAATGATTGCTTGCTTGAGTGTGGTTAGGATATTAAATTATGAAGCCTTTAGGTATGACAAGTTTTTGGCCGAAAATATAATTTTCATCCAGTAGGAGAAATTCCCTGTTTTCGGAAGCAGGATGATAAACAAGCTGAGCTTAAAAGTGTTAGATAAGCAATCTTTTTTTTTTTTTGTTATGACCAAAAATGTTTTGTCATGAACTGTACATCAGAATATATTATAAAATTATAGTGTTTCATATAACGGGCACCGACATCTTCTTATGACAAAATTCCGTGAGAATGATAATTAATTAAAATAGTAGTAGTATTATTCCACCTAATTCCGTCAAAATTACGATTTTTCTAACTATGAAACAATTAGTAACTAGAAAAATTACGAATAAATTTTGAAAAAAAATTGCCTGGGCACATAACCTATAATAAAACAGCAAGGTGACACACAGAAGGACTATTTTCATTCAAATATAGCAACCCAAGTAGGTATTTCTACCACTAGGTGGCGACACGCTAAATATTTAGATAATCACAATAAAAATGATGATTATTGTACTGAAAACTCACCAGACATAAAATAATTGTGCATACAGTCCTTATCAATCTTGCCAGCATTGTACAGCTGTAGGGAAGCCTTTCGGAAGAGCTTCTGCATTTTACCGAGAGTGTCCCACCACACTGCTTGATCCTCAGCTTGAAGTTTTGGAACCCTCTGGAATGTTTTAGAATAGATAGAAATCTATAGATATATAATAATTGATTGAGAACATGGGTGGATACAGGATTTATTTCTGGGAGGGGTGTGATTCTGTAAGACCTCATTCTAAATTTCGAATCTGAATCCGCTGTGAGTTTCTTAATCGGCATTCTAAAAACTCAGTTGATACACTAGCGCTACCCTTGCGAGCGTGTCAGCGAGTTGAACTAAATTGACCGTGAGATTTTGACAGATAAAGTATGAGATGACGTAAGAAGTGGCATTCAGTAAGGTAATTCCCCCGTCATTTCGACGCTCACGCTCTCGAACCCGATTCAAAATTCGAAGTGAGAGAAAATAGCGATATGAAATGCGAGTTGTTGTTTGAAGTTTTCAGAATCGACGTACAGACAGATAAGTGTTTCCCATTATCTTGTATTGCACTATGCTGTTTTTGGGATTAATTATTATTCAATGAAGACAGTAGCCTACTTCCTCAGCGTTCATCATTGAAGCAATGTCTTAATAGTTATGGATTCAGGCTAGTCAATTCAGACGATCTGCTTTTATTTTACTTATACCGTTTGGGGGGCACTTGTCACTGTGCCCCCCCTATATCTGCTCTTGATTGAGAATAATTGTCTTCTGTGTGTTAAAATTTCAGGTTCATCATCATCGTTTCCGCCGAAAGACTGCTGGACATCGGCCAAGAGTTGCCACATAGGTACAAAGGTAGTCCGCATAGGTTCATACCATGTTGCAGTCATTCAAAGCATGTACGTAACTCTTAATGAAAAAGCCAAAAACATAACAGCACCATTCTATTTTTGGTGCCAAACCGTCAAGTTACGTTACTTGAACTTTTTCTGTAAGGTAGAGGAGAGCTCATTCTCATTCATCTCCTTTGTGTCGTAGTTGGATGCGTCAGCAACCATTTTATGTTTAAGATTTATAGAGTTGGATGCGCACCTACACTAAATTACACAATCAATCAATCAACTTAGCCTATCGCAGTCAACTGCCAGACATATACCTCTCCCAGGCTGCGCCACAACATCCTGCCCTCCGCCTTCCGCATCCAGTCTGTCCCAGCCAACTTTTTAAGGTCGTCGGTCCATGTAGCTGGGTTGCGTCCCACACTATGCTTGCCGATACGCGGATACTGAATTACACACTGTTTTGTAAACTGGTAAAAATAATTCACCTTATTGTTAAAATTAATCAATATAGACGAGATGGGCTGCAGCACTGACACTGGGGGCACAGCGTTCGAGTCCTTCTTGTACCAGGTGTCCATCAGGATGACGTCCACTCCTCCTGCGACCAGCTCCTCTTTCAACATCTGCAGTTCTGATGATAGCACGTATGTTGGGATAGGCCTGAAAAAGATTTGGTAAGGAATACCAAGTTAGATTAATTTTTTTGTTTTGATGCTGTGATTTTTATATTTTACTCTTGTGGCTACCTCAGCTTTCTATACAGGGTGTTAGGGTAAACACCGTTATCCTTGCAACCAGTGGTTTAGTTTCATTATAGAACGTAAAATCAATGAAAAATTACAACGTCCCATGACGTCAACTACCCATGGTTTGAATGACAAGAGTGTTTACTCTTACACCCTGTATAGTGAAAAGTTATGGTGGTAAATGTAAAATACTAGCATTCAGCCGCATCCGGTTAGGCTGGTAGCCGACCCTAGGCAGATGATGATCATATTTCGTCAGTTGAATGTTGACCCCATAACCTAATACTACTAATTTTTGCTGATGATTATGGTACATATTATGCGTACCTGTATCCATATTTCTGTCCGAGAAACACCACGAAGTTAGGTCCCATGGAGAGACGCTGGCAGTTCTTGATCTCCCTCATGCAGAGCTCTGTGGTCATGTGGTCGTCTGTCGCTTCGTCTCGGACGCCCCAGCGCATGTCCACAACCTGAGAGAAAGTATATTTGTTTGATTGATGATATTATTATCGTATTACCCAGTTACTGGGTTGTGTAGGTCACATAGGCAGTCGCTCCATGTAAAATACTGGTATTCAGATGGATCCGGTTAGACTAGAAGCCGACCCCAACTTGGTTGGGAAAAGGCTAGGCAGGTGGTGATGATGAAGATATTATCAATGCGGAGGTTGTTGATGGGTTATCCCTTATCCCTCAGTGCACGGAGATACTTCGGCAGCTGGTTGGCGATTTCTCTGTGGGTCATCCCGAGGCATAAGCTAGGGTAAATATCAGTCAGTTTTGGGTACAAAAACCTTAAATAATATTTGCGCTAAAAGAGATTTATTTTCGTTCTACATACATAAGCACGCCTTTTTTCATGAGGTTAGGCAGAAACTAAAAATGCCACCTTCTACAATCGTGAGATCCCCTTTGTTTGCTTTGTTGAACGGTAAATGTTTTAACATAACATAACGCCTGTATTCCCTGAAGGATTGAGACGTGTACCGATAGTACACCCACATTTCGGCGACAAATCCAGACTTTGGGCTGCCACTGAGAAATGCAAGATGGAAAAATCCAATAACATTGTGCCCGATCCCGGAATCGAACCCAGGACTTCATGTTCAGCAGTAGCGCTTGCGACCACTAGAACAATGAGGCAGTCAAGTCAATACGAATTCAAAGTTTAGTTAAGGTAGTCCTATTTAGGGGACCTGTGGGTCTAGAACGGTCACATTAGCAATTCCTCTAAAAGCATTTCATTTCCTGAATTTCCAGCTGTCATCAGCAATTCCTCTAATTTGACACGACAGCAAATCATATTATGTGGACCATTTTACGAATCTCCATAGAAAACTGTCAAACAGATGAATTATTTCGTAATATGAATCGCACGCAGATCATATTATGAATTTTCAGTTTGTGACATTTACGATGATTCATAATATTTTCCTATTATGATTCTGCCAAAGTGACTGTTATATGGCTATGGTCATAATATCCCACATTTGTCACTAATGAACGTTACCTACCCACTTATTCTTTGACTTAAATTCTCTAAAAATCATCAGCTGCCTAGCCTTTTCCCAACCATGTTGGGGTCGGCTTCCAGTCCAAACGAATGGAGCGGAATACCAGTATTTTACATGGAACGACTGCCTATCTGACCTCCACAACCCAGTAACTGGGTAATACGATATCCCTTGGTAAGACTGGTAGTCAGACTTTCGGGCTTGTGACGACTCGTAACGACTATCAAAGATACACGAACAACAGCCGGGACCCGAGGCACGGAGGAGTCTCGATATGTAATGGTGGTCACCCATCCACGGACCAACCCCGGCAAGCGTAGCTTAACCTGATGGATCGATCCGTGCGGCTGTTATTACTTAGCCACGAGCTCCTCTCTTAGCCACGAGGTCCTCTAAATTCTCTGAAAATAAAAACTTGAAAACCTGCCAAAATTTTGTCGAATTCTGTCGAAGCTCTTTCGACCCATGTATGAACATACCATTCTCCAACATTACTCCATAGTCTATGTCCTCTTAGTTCAACAATCCCAAAATAGCAGCACAAACACAGGGCATAGGAATTGTAAACATTTACAAAAAGCGAGCTAGGCACCCTCTGGGCTATTTCGGGTGACGGAAGGCAACTCACGTGCGTGGGCTATAACCGGCTATAAAGTGTGATTTACTGAGCATGAGTTGTTTCTAGGTAGTTGGTCTTTATAATTGGTAGGCCTTTGTGGTATATGGATAATTATTCGACTGCGCGACAGCAGAGACAGTTTTGGTTTTTCATGCTTATATATGTAATTTTTTATGTGGGATTCCTTATACCCTCGAAGCACCCTAACGGCTGGATGGATGTTAATACATAAGGTTTTTAATATCGACTCGTCTGGATCGCCAGTTGCTATAGGCTAGATTATGTTTTTATAACATAAAATGGCGGATTAGAATGGTGGAGCTGTGATAGCCTAGTGGACGACCGTCGGACTGCCAAGTCATAGTTCTCGAGTTCGAACCCAAGCCACGCACCTCCGACTTTTCGGATTAATGTGCGTATTGTACAATTATCACGTACTCCAAAAACGGTAAAGGAAAACATCGCGAGGAAACCGACATGCCTGAGAGATATTTCTCGACGGCATGTGAAGCCAAGATAGAGGCTCATGGGCGATTTTACAACTCTGACACTAGGTTAGTCACACTAACCACACAAAAAAGAAAGAAGATGGAGAAGGACCTGGAAAACAATGTGTAACATGGGGGCTATTAAAATAAAGAGCTTGAGGAGACGATTCCAGATATAATACCAAAGAAACGATGGCTGGGAATGCCGATATGGCTAGAAAGCGTGACCCTACTGTGTGCGCTGAATTCAAATAAACGGGGGTAAGAGCAGGAGAGTTATGATGTTGTAAAGAATACGATCATTTTCAGAATTAGGAATACGATGATTTAATGAAATAAAAATGTTCTGTTTTCTTATGTCAAAAAGTGGTTCCAAATAAAAGTCAATGTTGTTTGCAGATTGATTGGCTCCATTTCTCCAATCAAAGTTTTTAGAGACATAAAGATAACATTATGCCTATATTCCCCGAAGAGTTATGCAGAGGCGGTCATGTTTCTCTTCCTAACTAAAATACCGGGTGTAAAAAGACACTTAACGAAGCCGAAAGCCACTTGTTATTCCCGTCATTGTGATCATTTTTTTGTTCTGGACCATACCCGGGAACCTTCAGGTTACGGAGATATTGAAGGTCAAAGTTCCAAGTTTTTCAGACGTTTTTAAACAAAGCTAGTTTTAAATGTTCTAATCTTGGTACATGTGTATAGACCATGACTTGATATAGGACATAGGATACTTTTTATCCCAATATTCCCACGGGATCGAGACTTACGCGGCTGAACCGCGGGGCACAGTTAGTAAGAAATAATTCGCAGTTACTACTTGTAAGGTGATTGACATTTGCTAATTACGTTTCTGCATTTCCACAGGACTCTAAAACCGTCGGTAATTACTTAAGCATTCCCATTATTATGGACCTAGGGACTTTGAACTTGCATTGTTATTTTTGCAAACGTTCTTTGTTATTTAGAGTTATGTTTTTGGTACTGAATATGCTACCTTCTTGACCTCTGAAATTAAGCCAGAATTTATACATTATCATAATATCTTACATATTATAAAACAAAGTCCTCCGCCGCGTCTGTCTGTCGTCCTGTTCGTGATAAACTCAAAACTACTGCACCGATTTTCATGCTGTTTTCACCAATGGATAGAGTGGTTCTTGAGTAAGGTTTTAGTACATAATATCCGACATCTACGGCCAAGCCGCGGGCATTAGCTAGTATTATAATAATCAGGAGAATGGGCACAAGCATCCTATATTGGTGGTGATTAATACAACTAGCACTAAATCAATATTTCGCTGATATTGACTAACTTATATATAGGTCTAGTGATGACAAGCGTGAACATGCATGAGATCTTGTGTTTAATCCTCAGCGGGTTTAAAACAGTCAATATAAAAATATTACGAATCATCGTAAAATGTCACAAACTGACAATTTATAATATGATCTGCGTGTAATTCATATTACGAAAAGATTACGAAATAATTCATCTGTTTGACAGTTTTCTATGGAGATTCGTAATATCTGACACAAATTATGAATTGCTCTTATGTCAATATGAGGAATTGCTAATGACAGCTGGGATTCAGGAAATGAACTGCTTTTAGAGGAATTGCTAATGTTGCTTAGGCTCCCAGCACGCGTAGCATGACGCTTTCTATCTCTACGAAGAATAGACATAGCTTTTTCTATACAAAATGACATTTCGTTTCTTCATTTTTGACATCGCACCGTAGAAATCCTTCTAAAATCTGTCATTTTGTCTTTCGTTTCTACCGATCTTTGTCTAGGTCTTTTTATAAGTAGACTATTTCGGAAGAAATTTTTCTACTCAAACTGTGAAATGAAATGAAATGAAATTGTTTATTCTGTAAATAGGATATCAGAATCACTTTTACACGTCATATTTAAAAAAATAAAATAATCTAGATGAGGTCGGCGTTTCCTATCTGACTACTCTGAGAAGAAAGGCCGAAACAAACTCAGAGGTCGCAGTCTCTTTTAAGGTCCAGACATAATCTTGGTCAGGCCATATGAGGACCATGTAGATTAGAGTCTGAAATGGTCTTTTGAGGAAAGAACCACACAGATTTGAGTGGACCTGTCCAGTCAGTGCAAGCATTTGTCAGTAACCGAGGGGCTCAACTCAGAAAAAGTCACACTGACAACTGATATTTGTCTAAGGTAGTGAAGACAATTTGATTTTGGAATCGCCAGTAGAAAACTTTCTTCTCGACGGTCACAAAGTATAAACGGTTATCTACAAAATCATGATTTTACAAGGGAGCGTTATGAACGCAAAATGTGATAATTAATAGAAGAACAAAGCTATCTTCTCATATTTGACATCATTTAGATAAAAGGGCATAGGTACAAAGGAAATAGTGAAGGCCAATATTACTGTAAAATTGTTTGATCCAAAATACGGTACTTCGACACTTTGAGAAAAATTGTTGTAGTTGACGTGACTTAAAATTTGTAAAAATTGAGAATCCAAAAAAAAATCCTATGACAAAACAAAGTATTCTGAGTCGAATTATGTAAAAGAGTGAATTTCATAAAAAGTGCAGTTGACTCTTTCTACTTTGCTGCCGTCGTACTGTCTACACGAAACGTCATCTTTGTCTACTCTTCCGTCGACAAAACGGTGTTCATGCTACACCTGCTGGTCACAGATAATTATTATTGTCTTTCTATATTGCTAATTTCTATAGTCTTTGGACTGCCTCGTTGGTCCAGTGGTCGCAAGCGCTACTTCTGAGCATGAGGTCCTTGGGGTTCGATTCCCAGGTCGGGTCAAGGCCCTTGGGTTTTTCATCAGGAATTTCTCAGTAGCAGCCCGGAGTTAAGATTTGTGCCCGGTTGATGGCAATAGGCTCGCCCCATATTACATGGGACTTAAACATAACTGAAATGTGGGTGTACTATCGGTACCTACAGGAGGAGCTCGTGGCTAAGTAATAACAGCCGCTCGGGTCGATCCATCAGGTTAAGCTACGCTTGCCGGGGTGGTCCGTGGATGGGTGACCATTTACACATATCGAGACTCCTCCGTGCCTCGGAAAGCACGTTAAGCCGTTGGTCCCGGCTGTCATTTGTGGATCTTTGACAGTCGTTACGAGTCGTCAGAAGCCCGAAAGTCTGACAACCAGTCTAACCAAGGGGTATCGTATTACCCAGTTACTGGGTTGTGGAGGTCAGATAGGCAGTCGCTCCATGTAAAATACTGGTATTCAGCTGCATCCGGTTAGACTGGAAGCCGACCCCAACATAGTTGGGAAAAGGCTAGGCAGATTGACTATAGGTACCAACATCTCTGCATAATCCTTCGGGGATTACAGGCGTGATGTTATGATATGATATGTTTATATTCTTTCTATATTAGGACAGTTTACTGGGATATCAATATTAATATTATAAATGTGAAAGTAGCTCTGTCTGTTATCTCTCCACGCCTTAACGGCTGAATGGATTTCGATGAAATTTGGCACACTGGTAGATCATAATCTGAGTGAGGACACAAAATACTTTTTATCCCGGTAGTCCAATCCTGTGGGCTATTTTTCGACCACCACGGGGGCGAAGCCACGAGTCAAAGCTGGTTTTCCTATATTATGGGACTTAAACTTAACTGATATTGTATACCAGTGTTGCATAGGGTCGCAGCATAATGCTGAGCGATAGCCGTTTTGCGTGGATGTGACGCATGTTTCCCCCAACCTTTTCTTATTTTTTTCTTTGTGTTTATTTTCTTTTTACCCGACTACGGCGAAGAAAAAAGGAGGGTTATGATTTTGACCGGTATGTATGTATGTATGTATGTATGTTCATCTGTTCCCTCATATCTTCTAAACCACTCATCACAATTTGACAAGTGAGGTATCGTTGGAAGCCTCTTGATCGTCCGCTAGTTATAAAAAATTGCGCCCTCTAGAGGACAAAAAGTCAGGAACTAAAAAAAAATTGTTTTATCGTACCATGTTGGGTACCAAATGAAAGGGCTTAATGAGCACATTTCAAAAATATCTATATTATAACCCCAAAAGAATTTAAAAAAAAAAAAAGTAAAACCCAACTATGACTAAAAAGGTATAAACAAGACACCACAGACAGACAAATTAAAAATCCGGAGTCACACGTAATCTGTTCGATTTATGCTCGCCCTAACACGTGTGACTCCGGATTTTTAATTTGTCTGTCTGTGGTGTCTTGTTTATACCTTTTTAGTCGTAGTTGGGTTTTAGTTTGCGTCAATGTTTACCGCAAATAAACGTACCTATTTTCTTTCTTTCTGATATTATTAATTTGTTAGCATCGGTCATACTATAAATCATATTCCCTTAGTGAAAAGATCTTTGAACTTGGCCTCAACTAATATCAACAAATTAAACTAATAAAAACTAAAATGGTAAATGGTATAAACAAGAAACCACAGACAGACAAATTAAAAATCCAGAGTCACACATGTTAGGGCATAAATCGAACAGATTACGTGTGACTCCAGATTTTTTTTTGTTTTTTGGGGTTATAATATATATGTTTTTGAAATGTGCTAATTAAGCCCTTTCATTTGATACCTATCATGGTATGATTAAAAAATATTTGTTTTCTAGTTCATGCCTTTATGTCCTCTAGAGGGGGGCATTTTTAATTAAATGTGACGCCACATATAACCAGCTGACGATCAAGACGCTTCCAACGATACCTCATTTGTCAAACTGTGATGAGTCTTTTAGAAGATATGAGGAAACAGATGAACATACATACATACCGGTCAAAATCATAACCCTCCTTTTTTTCACCGTAGTCGGGTAAAAGAAAAGGAGCAAATTGCTTCAAAACTTTAGAAGCAATACAAAATAAGCAACGGAGAACACTAGCAGTCGACCTTGAAGTGAATAGTATCGGGTTCAGCTTCAGGCGATCGATAGAAAGTGGTTCTTTGTGTCAGAAGGAGCTTGACGCAGAAGTACAGACTTGTCGATGAAACTTATCTATTTTAAAATAGGTAAACGTATCGCCCGTATTTTATTTTGTATACTTAGCCTGGTTTTATTTACAATTTGGTTTAGCCACACAACGAAAAAAAATTAAAGTAATAACATCGAAAACCTAACTACGACTAAAAAGGTATAAACAAGACACCACAGACAGTAAAATTAAAAATCCGGAGTCACACATAATCTGTTCGATTTATGCCCTAACACGTGTGACTCCGGATTTTTAATTTATCTGTCTGTGGTGTCTTGTTAAAAAAGGAGGGTTATGATTTTGACCGGTATGTATGTATGTACATACATACCGGTCAAAATCATAACCCTCCTTTTTTCTTCGCCGTAGTCGGGTAATTACGGCTTATCTGTGTTCTTCTATCAATAATGATTATATTACAATACCTACAAGCGACCCGCCCGATCAAAACTCGTTTTAATTTAAAATCATTTTCCGGTTCCACGAAAAAATGACTGCGGCACCAGGATTATTATTGGAAAGTCTATCAAAGGAAGGACCCAGTTAAGGGTGAGCTTCACAGTTTGTAAACGAGTAGTTCTTATATCTTAGTTCTATTTTCCTGGGGATTTGATTCTACGCTGCTGAAAAACTAGCTTTCGATCTTATTATGCAAACTGCTATATTAGTCGTTGGGAATCAGATTAGTTAAACGAGACGCATTTTTTTTTTTCTAGATATTTATGTACCTAATTTGTTTTTTTTTGTATCTACTTCTTAAAGCATAATTTTATATTAGGTATTAAAGGGTTAAAAAAAATAAAAAAAATATTATTGTTTAGCCTACCTGTGAGTGCTTGTTTGTAATATTTATGGTACAGCTATGCCTTTGTTTATTTGTTTGGTCGACTTGGCGGCACTACTATGCCCCCAGATTTAAAAGCAAAATGATAATTATTATATTACAGACATACCATATTATTATTAAAAGCCGTAGGTACCACGTCACTTAAAAAAATATAACCAAACAACTCGTTTCACACCTCAGCCGGGAAAACCCTGAAAATGCATTAAATATACATAGAACTATGAATTATGTATGAGTCGAGCGACGGTGACCGACTCGATTATTTCCCAAATCGATACACCACTCGATTTATGGGATGACGATTTTATGATCGATTAAAACCAATTATGAATATTTTATCCGTAGCTCGACACTCTGATTTATGGAGTGTCAATTTATTAATATGTTGTATGATTACATTTCAGGTGAAAGGTAATATGTAGGTTGTGAAAAATATAAAGTGACGATGTTTTATAATATTTCTAGGTTATTTTAGTGTTTTTCTTGCAAAATTAATTAGCTATGCCCGAAAAAATGTTTGTTAGCATAGAAACACATACTTATGTTGTTTTTTTTTTTCATTAAAAAAACTGAAACCCAACACCTGTGGGTCTAACCGCTGAGGTTGACCTTTTGAAAATTCTTTCTTAGTGCACCTTCAAAGGTAGTTAACTTCCAAATATAATATCAAACAGCTCAGTGCTTTAGATCCTGTACTCTCTGAGTCTCAAATAAATATTTTTTTCTTTAATTCTTCATTCTAACTCTTTAATTAGAGAGAGAGAGGGAGAAAGAGTGATTAAAGCTTCTTTTTTCTTTTTCTTTACTATGTCTCTTTTACCGACAGGTACCACCAGTACGCGTAGCATGACCACTGTAGAAACGGCTTTTGTCGACGGAAGAATAGACAAAATGACAGATTGTGATTGTTCATCTGTCATTTTGTTTATTCTTCCGTCGACAAAAGCCGTTTCTACGGTGGTCATGCTACTCGGAACCTATTACAGAACCTATTCCTATAGTTGAATTTTCACGTATGTATCTTTTACCGTTAGGTACCACCAGTATGCGTAGCATGATCTGTCATTTTGTCTATTCTTCCGTCGACAAAAGCGGTTTAGTAGCCATGCTACTCGTGCAGGACAGAACCTACTCCTATAGTTGAATTTTCACGCTTTCTTTTCCCAAAGGGTTAGGCAGATTAGCCTAGCGAGCTAGCCGCGAGTCTGGTTATAAAATCGCCTGGATTAACAAATCCTTCTCCTAGCCCTTCACGACAAGAGTAAATAAATATATTATTACGAATAAGGTAAACAACTGGAACCACTTGTGCTATGACAATAATAATATATTACTTTTACTTCGTAAAAGTGATTTCCCCTAGGATTCCGTTGTCGTGGCTCCGATGGCATTGACTTGCTATTGAACACTATCCATGTAGAGGTATCTATACTGAAAATAAAGCTGAAGACTGAAGAGTTTGTTTGATAGCGATATAGATATTTGATAGACATAAAAGTCATAAATAGAATAAAGCGGGGGTATGCAATGTGACGGGTTGGGTCGGTGAAACAAGAAATTTCACGCGGGCAAAGTCGCCGGCAGAAGCTAGTCGATGTTATTAACTGGTGGCACTCTAGCTAATTATAGTAGGTAAAGACCACAGAATATTAAAATAAAATTATCCTTAGTGTCTTCACTAAGGATAATTTTATTTTCAAAGAGTAGCTAGAGGGCCTAGGCAAAGTGACATTCTACCATGTGGATTCATCAACCATCCATTTTACACGTCAAGATGTATCAGTTTGACATTCTACCATGTGGATTCATCTACCATCCATTTTATACGTCAACATGTTGTATCAGTTTAACATTCTACCATGTGGATTCATCTACCATCCATGTTAAACGTCAAGATGTATCAGTTTAACATTCTACCATGTGGATTCATGAACCATCCATTTTAAACGTCAATATGTATCAGTTTGACATTCTACCATGTGGATTCATCTACCGAAAAGCATACCTAAGTCAACCCTGCTGGAACTCGTAGTATAAATACGAAACGCTTTGAAAGCGATTTACACGTCAAGATGTATCAGTTTGACATTCTACCATGTGGATTCATCTACCATCCATTTTATACGTCAACATGTTGTATCAGTTTAACATTCTACCATGTGGATTCATCTACCATCCATTTTAAACGTCAAGATGTATCAGTTTGACATTCTACCATGTGGATTCATCAACCATCCATTTTAAACGTCAAGATGAATCAGTTTCACATTCTACCATGTGGATTCATCTACCGAAAAGCATACCTAAATCAACCCTGCTGGAACTCGTAGTATAAATACGAAACGCTTTGAAAGCGATTGGCACTTGTCTAGGCCATCAGGATATAAGAAAAAAAAAATGGATGGATTGTGTGGAAGGTGAAGCCTCAGGATGGTGGACCACGTTGCGGGAAAGTCCGAAAGGGATACCGGGACCCCTGACAACAGGCAACTGAAGGAACACGGGAGGGTTTTAGTCAGTAAAAGTCTGACACGCCCTTCCGCTCCGCCCAGAGCAGTAGAAGTCATTTGATGACTCCCATCATCAAAAAAAAATGGTGGACAATGAGATGAAGACTGATAAAGATTAATTGAAGAAAAAGACGTACTTATTGGTTTATCTCAGAAAAAAGGGGTAACGGAAAAGGGGTAACTTAACCATGCAAGATTCCATGAAAATCTATGTATTTTTATCGCAATATCTATGATGCGGACGAGTACTTCGACGCCTAAAGTGTCCTTTTATTTTCGTATTTATTTGTATATTTAGTCCTTCAATTTAGTGTTAGATTGTATATTATATATAAGATTAAATGTAAAAAAAAAACACACAAGTACCTACAGTAAGTTACACTTATACTTTAAGTGAGTGAGTAGCTATATTATCTAAATGCTGCGAATTTACAAATTAAAATATGATACCTACTGTAAAAGTATCCCATAAAGCCAGTTGAACAGCAATGATCCTACAATATAAACCTTGTATTTATGATCCACATTTTCCCAACAGAAAAAAACCCGTATGAAAAATAAGGAAAGCCTTTTGCCCTTTCAATTTGTACAAGAAGGCTTGACCTCACTCCCGCTACCTTGGGATCCACCCCAATGCCTTATATTTACATAAAAAACGGACTCAACCAATATCAATAGTAATATAACCTGTAGAAATATTATGTTGTATTAAAACTTGCAATTTTGGTAGTGTTTTGGAGAGTTTTACCTTTTATCTGCTTAAACATCTGCCTAGCTAGCCTTTTCCCGACTATTTTGGGATCGCTTTCCAGTCTAACCGGATGCAGCTGAATACCAGTTTTTTTTTCAAGAAGCGACTACCTATCTTTCCTCCACAACCCAGCTACTGGGTAACACAATACCCCTTGGAAAGACTGGTTGTTAGACTTTCGGGCTTCTGACGACCCGTAACGACCGTCAATGACAGCCGGGACCAACGGCTTAACGTGCTTTCCGAGACATGGATTTAATGTTTACAGCATTGCTGTGTTTCGGCAGTTAGAGGTGAGATAAGTAGCCAGTTCCTGTGTGGTTGAGGATTCCGGATGCTCCACCTTCGGCTCTCGCTTCCACCTTCATCACTTACCATAAGGTGAGATACAGACCAGTTGTGGTAAAAACATTGTGTTATTTTAACCAATTTATTATTAAATCTTTTATTACAAACACTGTTATCTCAGGTAACTGAAATAGACTTTTTTCGAACCATGAAGCTCATAAAAAAAGTTATAGAATAAATTCTAGGAACTTTAATAATTTAGAATTGCCCTTAATCCAACATAAAGATGAACTACGAACCGACTTAAGACATCAATTTCTATTTAAGGAATTTTAAGAAAATAAGCTTTTGATATGATATTCGTAGAAAATCTCTGTATTTGCCATTGGAAGTTCTTTTTCTCGAGAAGTAGAATTAACGCGTCACCGGCAGAATAATTTCCATGATATTTTCATAGAAATTGTTCCATCAGAGTCATGACGCTCCATCGCATCGCGCCTGTCTTCGGGAGCCTTTATGTAATTCTTGTGAATTGAACTTTGTGTGAATTAAAACATTTAAAAAATTATTATTGGAAAATGGATGAAAAGTTAATATAAAAACGGGACATAAAAATAAATCTGTGAGGCACTGCGTTCCAGAATCCAGAATTCCAGAACAGAAAAAAACCTGGAGAAACTATGGTTGCCAGGGTCGATAAATGGCTCAGTGACCATAATATATAACCTTGTTAAGGCCGAGAGCATAATTATATCCATGGAAGATAAACAAATCAAGTATCTTGACTTGGCTCACGAGGTGGTCGACATGTGGGATGTGGACTCTGCGATCATTGTGCCGATAGTCGTATCAGCCAATGGCATATTTGCCAAGAGCCTCGACCAACACCTATGGAGGCTCTCGTTGGGCAGCTGGGTTAAGGGCCTGATTTAGAAAGCGGTACTCCTGGACACGGCCCGTATTGTTAGGAGGTTCCTCTCTCTGGAGCCCTGACTGCCGGTAGCTTGGACCCTGTTCCCGATACCAGTGGGCTAGTATTTTTTATATTTTTAAATGTTTGAAATTTTTATATGTTAATATTTAAAAATATAATTTATATGTAAATAATTAAATAAAGGAAATATAATAAATAACTTAGTGAAAGTTTTACAAAAGTAAGTACGTGTTAGGGAACCGCCCATTCTCGTGGACCTCCATTTACTTCTCATCAATCACCTACCGAGCTGGATGACTTGTCCTAGGTGGTCATTCTCTTTCACAGCTTCAGGAAGCGACTCTTCGATATGGATTGGTCTCGGCAAGACGTGCCAATTGTACATGACTTTTGTCTTGTCCAAATTCATGCCGAGACCAACCCGCTGAGAGGCTCCATTTAGGCTGTGCAGCATCTGGGTTAACTGTTCCAGCGTCTCTGCCATTATGACGTCATTACTTCTCATGCACCCCCAATTTTATTTTTCACTGCCATAGACCCCTTCATAGTCTTCCCTTTGGGGTCCAGGTGGACTACTTTGGAAATTACTTGAAATTATACCAAATGTTCTTACCTGAAACTCCAAGCCATGTTTCTCTCGGCAGTAGTCCTTGATACGGGGATAGCATTTGGCCATCAGCGTATTTCGTTCCATTGTGGTATCTGGAAGACATAAAAATTCAGGATTTAGAATATTTTTAGAGGTAATGTGGCGGCATCTACATCGCCACATGTGAAATACGTCACGCAAAGCGGGTTTACTGCTTGACTAGCATTAAGGCTCGTGCAAACAGACGCGATATCGCGGGCGCGACAGGCAGTACCTTTGTCGACAAAGATACCGCTGCCTGTCGCGCCCGCGATATCGCGTCTGTTTGTACGAGCCTTTATACAACGTCCTGACATCAATCGTCGGGCAGAACACCCGTCTGGTCGGAGGATCCTCCCTTTTTTATTACTATTTTTTTTTGAAGTCAGTTGTTTTTTTATCGATACTTTTGAGCCTAACACCTCGAATCTCGTTTATTTCAGCACTTGTCCTTCGTCGTCCCATTTGCACTACATTACCAATTCTGACTTTTCAATGTCAGATTTCATACCGATCTGATCAGATTCCTCTGTTCAGATTGGTCTCTCCATGTATGGGTTTTAACACTTAGGTTCGAAGACCACAGAACTCAAACTTTAAGCTCAATTAACCTTTCTTATTACAGAAACAATTAAACAGCCATTGTGTCTCGCGATCCACATTCGAGAGGGTTAAGAGTCGTAGTAAGTAACTCCACTGGTAATGAAAACGCCAGTACAGTGCAGAACGTGCAGTTGCTTGCTATGTCATAGACAGTAAGTTATTGCATAGAAATAATCAGAACTACATAATATGTAATTTTTTCTTTTATATAAAACTAGCTGCGCCCCGCGGTTTCACCAGCGTAAGTCTCGGTCTCGTGGGAATATCGGGATAAAAAGTATCACTATGTCCTATTCCAGGTCATGGTCTACCCATGTGCCAAATTGCATTTAAATCCGTGAAAGCGTAACAAAAAAACAAACTCACTTTCGCATTTATAATATTAGTTAGTATAGTTAGTAACCGCTTCTTCGCGATAAAAAGAATGGGTCATTCCAAACCTCTAAATAGTCAATATTTTGGGTTTCGTGACCACATAATTATCTGAAACTAAACTTTAAGCTTAAGAGTCGTAGTAAGTATTACACCGGTGCTAACAACAACGCCTCGCTCCACAGTAGTGTGCTCGCTGTGTGCTATGCAGTCAGTTGACGCAGTCCGTTACGGAATTAGGTCGGTTCCTCGCAAACGTTGAGGTGGTACTGTGGCGGAATTTATATTTATCTTTAATTGTTCTGGGAACCGGGAAAGATGGGTTTGTGGAATTTTGGTGTGGAGATGATGAAAGCGGGAGGAATTAGTTAGAATTTTGTTACCATCAATTTTGATAATGATCTGAGAGATCTTAGGCGTTCGTAGTATTGTCAATATATTTTTATTAAGATACGAGAAAAAGTTATTATACCTTGCAAGAAAACTATCTAAAAATATACTAACTATCTGAAAATATACTCGAAATTCTAAAGTTATTATGAAGCAAGGTTATTTATGTTACTACACTGGAGTTATTGATTAAAATTAAAACTGTGTTATGTATCAACAATATATACTACTTCAGAATGATAAAGGTGCATTCACAACGAACTTACATTTTGTTGATAAACATTTTGCAACATGATAACATTAAGTTTACAATATAACTTTTAGTAAGTTTCAATTGGGCTGTCATTTGTGGATCTTTCTCAGTCGTTACGGGTCGTCAGAAGCCCGAAAGCCTGACAACCAGTCTTACCAAGGGGTATCGTATTACCCAGTTACTGGGTTGTGGAGGTCAGAGGCAGTCGCTCCGTTAAAAATACTGGTATTCAGCTGCATGCCAGGAGGCAGATTGAACTTTTAGTAAGTTTACAAAAATAATACTATTTGTTTTGAGTTGTTTCCCGCTTCATTTGCAAACGTTATTCCACAGAAACTAACTTCGGTGTGAATGCAACTTAAGACTTTTATAAGGATCTCATTAAAAAAATCTCAAGTTTTTTTTTTTTAAAGAAACTGCTTCATTCATTTACAATAATTAGTTTTGAAACAAAAATTATGAATAGGAAAAACAGCAGATATAAATCAATTTACACAGTACTCCTGCATCGTGCAACTTTTGAGTATTCGCACGGCAGTCGAGTGGCGGTGACAGGCCGACTAGGGTAATGCGGTACACTTTGTATTGTGCCTACCTGTGCTAGAGCCTCCATTGTACACCTACTTCACGGAAGGAGGTATTTGTAAAGCTAAGCAGCTTACCTGGATGAAATTAATGAAAGGGTATTGGTGTAGGTCACAATTTATTGTACCACGGTAAACTATAATCCATCCATAATAATCTATACAAATAAATAAACTAAAACCTTCCTCGAGAACCACTGTAGCCATTGGTTGGGATGTTAAAATACCTGGGTGTCCCTTACACCCTGTATTTATTTCAGAAAGAAAGAATAACGTTCATTTAATTGCTGCAGTACTATCGCCATAACGGAAGATCATGCTAAGTAATTTGAGGTAGGGTAGGTCCTTAAGAAGCTCAACACACACTTCCAAACCTTAAAACACTGCAACAAAATCCTCACTGCAACATTAAACCGTTCTAAAACACCGTCAAAAGTAAGTCAAGTAAAATTAAATTTTCCAAAACCGATCACTAACTGCTATCTGATAATATGGCTTTAATTAAAAGTTGTTCATTTTCACCCCTCCTCCCCTCTACCTCACCTAGAGGGGGTGTGTTTAAAATTGCATTTGATCACGATTTGAAGCGAGGGTATCAACTTGGTTCGATAAAAGATGTTGTAGGTAGATTTTGTATTAGTTTTGCGAAGCGGATTTTCATGATTTTCTTTGAAGAAAATAGAAAAAAAATTCTATGTACGTAGATACTATTTGATGTCTTAGGAAGCTATATTTTTGGACTCAAAGGTTGTGTCATAAATTCATCCTCCACTTACAGGGTGATTTTTAATTCACTGATATGAAAGTACTCATGATTATAAGCAACTTTTAATTTGAGACTAAATCTGAAATATCGAAAAAAATATCAGCTGTTTCATTAACTAGTAAGCACTATTTTTGGACTAAACTAAATTTAGACAAAATGGATCTTGTTGTCTGAAAATATAAATAAATAAAAAAAATGCAATATTTACCCGATGAAAATGTATGAAACAGATGTATATTTTTTTTCCTATTTCGTAGTTGGTCCAAAAGTGAAAGTTTTAATCATGAGATTCACTGTTAAGCTTTCAGGAGGTGATACTTTCACCCCCTGAAAGGTTAATCGTGAATGAAAAATCACCGTGTATAAATGCATTCACTGACAGACAAAGCGCTGCGGTATTTTTTTTTTAATATCGGATCGTTAAATTTTTATTTTATTTTTTTGATGAATTGTTATTTTGTTAGTTTTAAATGCTCCTTTTTTACTGTTTGTATTTCCTGTGCGTGTCCCAAGTATAATAATTTACTTTTTTTTTTTTTTTCTTTTCCGTTCTGTCGAAACCGCCTGGGTCTAGAAGCAAGAAATTTTGCACACGAATCTCTAATGGTGAAAGTGAGCATTCAGGAAGGATTAAAAAAAAAAATCACCCCTAATTGGGTTAAGAAGGGGATGAAATTTTTTATGGAAGATAGTCATTTTTTCACAGATACCGGTGGATGGGAATACCATCGGGCCTGTACTTAATTAATAAACTGAAACCTACGATATCATATTTTTCTTCATAACTATTGTTTTCTAGCTTATTTGATGGCTTGATAAAGACATCTCAAAATATAAAAGGATTAATTAAAGACAAACTACACAAATAAACTTAACTCTATTACTTAACTCTAATTGATGAACTTAACTCTAATTGATACAATAAAACCTACTCTAAACAAAGAAAGCCGACTATCCACTGCGTCATTCACCCCACCGCACCCCTACAGCGGGGGTCGTTTCAAATTGCACTTACTCACGTAGGTGAACGCAAGGCTATATCAAATCTTGTCTATTTACAACCTACTACAGGGTATTTTTCCAAAGGTAAGTAATAAAACATGGTACGGTTTCCCATTGTCTTTTCAACCTATGGCTATTTATGATTAGTTAATTGATTCAGACTTTGCGGAAATCCATTATAAAATACAAGAGACGGTAGATATATTTAGTAACTTATTCCTCAAGAGTCATAAAAAACTCTGTAAGCAAACGACACGTGTTTCACCTCTCAACGAGGCATCCTCCGGATAACGATTGACCAGTCGAACCCGAACACGACGTGTTCCCACGCCGAGCACTGGACGCAGAGTGAGTCATATCATGCATGAGCGGAATAGGTTACTAAATATATCTACGTCTATTGTATTTTACTTATGATTAGGATTTCGCAGTGGGCCAGCATAAGCATAATCAGCCTAATTCCCACTGTTGGGGAACAGGCCTCCTCTATATAAGAGGGAGCGGGCTGGTAGATGGCACACGTCTACGAATTTTTGATTCTAGGACATGCCGGTTATTTCATGATGTTTTCCTTCACAGTTTTGAGAGCAGTGGTAATGAAATAATTCACACAATGTTAAATGCCCGGCTAGGTTCAAACCTACAACCTACAGGCCTATCATCACGTTAGTGCACCGCGACATGTAAGAACCGCCATTGAATACTAGTACTGTGACGTGACATTCTGTCTACTCATCGGTGATTCGAGTTTGTAACTACTTTTGATACTTAATTGATTCAGGCGTGGCAACACGTCGTGTTTAGGTTCGCGACTGGTCAATCGTCATCTTTTGGATGCCTCGTTGAAAGGTGAAACACGTTCTTACAGGGATTTTTATGACTCTCGAAGAATAGTTAAACGGATTAGGTAGGTAACTAAATTTTATCTGCATCTATTGTATTTTATTGGTTACTTTTGAGTAGCGTGGATGAATGGGCTTCATCATCATCATTCCAGCCGAAAAACGTTTACTGATGGACATTGGCCTCCCCAAGCACCGCCACTTCGAATGGTTCTATGTTTTTCGCATCCAGCGGATTCCTGCAGCCTTCACAAGGTCATCAGTCCACGTCGTGGGGGGCCTTCCAACGCTAGGTCTTCCAGATGAATGAGCTTAGACTCTCTAATACTTAAAGGATAACCTATTTCGAATTAAAGCAACAAAATCACAAAGTACCAATATCGCGAACTCAAACGATTTAAGAGGCATCATTTACTAGTTGCTCTAAATGTGCTTGAAATGTACCGTAGTTGCTCTAAATGCCTGAAATAGTTTCAGGCGACGGAGCAATAACTTCTTGCTGGAAACTTGTAACGAAGAACAGATATTTATTTATAAAAGAAATATCGGGTGTGTTTATAAGCGTCCGACCAAAAATTGATTTCTATTTTTCTTCTTTCGGCTGGATATAGATGCGTTTGGTCTAACTTTTAGTTTGGCAGAAACATAAATGACAAAAAAAATATTTTGGTTTCTCGATAGGTAATTTTTTCGTAATAGAAATGCAGTGTCCATCTTTTATGATTTTACTAGCTGCGCCCCGCGAATTCACCCGCGTAAGTCTCGATTACGTGGGAATATCGGGATAAAAAGTATCCTATGTGTTAATCCAGGTTATAAACTATCTGTTTGCCAAATTTCATCCAAATCCATTCAGCCGTTTTTGCGTGATTGAGTAACAAACATCCAAACACACAAACACACTAACTTTCACATTTATAATATTAGTAGGATTTAACCGTTTAAACATAAATCACACGAAATATAAGTACTTTTCTCGAAGAAATAATTTTTAATAATCATAATATGCGAGAAAAAGCAAGTTTTCTGCATTTTCACAGATGTGTAGGTAGTTTACATTATTGTAACTATCGATTTTGCATGAATTAATTGAAAGTATTTTATTTAATAGATGCCACTCATTTATTATCGGATACGGCAGAAAGTACTGTTTATTTGTAGTTTGAAAAAGTAAATGGATATTTCGGCAGAAGAATGCCGAAAACTGGCGACGAAATTTCGTCAAACACTAGTTATGTTCCTAGACTTTCGTCCAACAGTTTGTGCAACAGCAAATTTTGGATCGAGTTAGATATTCCGGGAACGGAGAATGGAAATGTATTTCAGGAAGTGTATTTTATTCAGTGTTTTAAAGTATCGATTAGTGCAGTGTTAGTTTGGACCGTCGTGGTCATCTGGTCTTATGTAGTCTGCGGCTAGTTGGCCGTTGCGACCAACATGATTCATATCGGTTTCTATAGTTTACCTGGTCGCTGCGAGCTGCACTGGTCGTGGTCGTGGCCGTCTAGTGCACGAGATCCTTAAGGGTCCGATGTTTTTCATCACTCAGATGTTTTTTCTTTATTTGTGACGTAAGAATAACTTTGTGATGCGATGTTTAAAAAGATATCCAAACTTGCAACAATATTGTTCGTAGATCTTTATTATTTTGATCCTTTTTTTAAATCTGATCTGTTTTTTTGTATGTGCTCGTTTCTGTATCCTTACAAAGTCAAAGTCAAAGTCAAATAATTTATTTCAAATAGGCACATTAAAGGCACTTATGAACGTCAAAAACAAAGAAATAGAACTGATTCTAGTTGCCCCTTCCAAAAGGTAGTTTTCGTATGGAGAAGAATGGGCAAGAACTAAAGTGCCGAAAAACACAATGTTTTACCTCCATCCTACACATGCAGAAATCCATCCTTACTAACATTGATGTGAAAGTAATTCTGCCTGTCTATTACTATATGACGCTTTAACTGCTGAACGGATTTATACAAAATTTTGAGCTTGTTTGGTTTTAGGATATTTTTATCCCAGTAGTACGTTCTCGTGGAGTGATTTCCAACCTCCAAACGGGCAAAGCTGTGAGCAAAAGCTAGTTTTACAGAAATAAGATTTTCCTCACCTGTGAAGGTAGAGCTGGTGAAGATCCTGACAATCTTGGAGCTGACTGGCGGGAGCAGCTTCAGGGAGCCGCCGAAGATCAGGTCCACTGTACGGTCATCCATGGTTCGAGAGTAGCTGGTATCTGAATGAAGAAAATAACATATTTAGTTCACTGTTTATTTTTGTTTTTTGTGAACTTAACATACCTAGGTAAGTTTTGGTGAATTATGGGTAAAGGTACGCCTCTGCCTAACCCTTCATGCAAAACAGGCGTATTATTTTGTTGCTAATGTACCTATTAATTTGTATGGAAGAAAGCATAATCAGCCTATAGTATTTCCACTGCTGGGACACAAACCTCCTCTCTAAGAAAGGGAGTGGGTAATAGACCACGCGGGCCCAGCGCGGGTTGGTAGATGTCACATGTCTTCAAATTTTTGGTTCTAGGACATGCCGGTTTCCTCACGATGTTTTCCATCACCGTTTTAAGAAGATTTTAAGTCTCGTATAAAAAAATGCAGCAAAAAACAACACACAAAGCCTGTTTTTTAATCTCGTAGACTAATTTGACAAATGTCAAACTCCAAATTGAAAAAACAAACAACAATCACTTGAAATGTCAAATTAGTCTATGAGATTAAAAAACAGACCTTATACACGTATTAACTTAAGCTTTTAATTCAAAATGGATGCGACCGGTATCTGTGGTGCTTTTACAACGACTGTCATCTTTTTTTCGAAGACCCAAAAATTGTAAAACCACCTGCCCCCTTTTCTAAGCACGATAATTTTAATTTATTTTATGATACTGTTATTAATATTCTTCGTATCTCGTGATCTGAAGAAATTAAAGAGACGCCGAACCCCGTATTCTTTAGCAGCATTTCAATAAACAAATTATATAATTTATTGGAAAATCCTCAAGTTATTATCGTTTTCTAATAATTTGCGATTGCTTCCAAAAATAATCATTATAGAACTATTTATTGTGATTGCTTTATGTAATTCATTATATCGTACTAAAATCGCTATCTAAATTATTGAGAGAAATATTTAATTATTGTGTACCTACTTAAAGGAAACAACGTCGAGTGGTCGCAAGAGCTACTGCTTACCACGAGTTCATGGGTTCTATTACCGGGTCGGGCAAAGTGTTTTGGGTTTTTCCATCAGGAATTTCTCAGTAGCAGCCCCGAGTCTGGATTTGTGCCCGGTTGATGGCAACAGGCTCGCCCCAAATTACATGGGACTCAAACATAACTGGCAAAATTTGGGTGTAATAGAGGTATCACCTCTGCCTTACCCTTTGGGGAATACTGGCGTGATATTATCTGCTACCTCACTCACACAGAAACGGGTTATATTTCGTAATATACCCCATATTTACTAAAGCCGTGATGTCATCTTCAAAGGGGGAGATTTGCATAGTTCTAATGGAATACGAATAAGGTCATCCCCATGGATATAGGGTTTTGGTAAAGCAAGGTTTGTTGTAGCAAGGTCTGTACACGAAATAAAATTGTGGAAATTCTGTTTTTGATGATTTTTTCTTTATAAATTCCTTACATAATCAGCCTATAATGTTCCCACTGCTGGGACACAGGCCTCCTCTCTGTGAGAGGGAGTGGGCCGTAATCCACCACGCGGGCCCAGTGTGGGTTGGTAGATGTCACATGTTTTCGATTTTTTGGTTCTAGGACATGCCGGTTTCCTCACGATGTTTTCCTTCACCGTTTTGAGAGCAGTGGCGATGAAATAATTTACACAAAGCAAAGCGCCAGTCAGGGTTCGAACCGACCTACAACTTTTAAGTCGTGGCCGTTACCACTGGGGCACCACTGCTCTAAATTCCTTGTGCAAGTTATTTTAATATTACTTCAGTGTAGGAAAGAGATGAAGCTCTACAGGACGTATAGCTCCATCTCTTTCCCCCACGAAGTAAGATTAAAATAATACTGCTGTAAGCGGGGGTGGTAGGCCCCCAGAAGCTTGAGGCGCTCCTTCACCTGACGCATATATTCGCCTGTAATGTAACATTTACCGACGACTTAGCTGTGTTACCTCTACCTATTTAATTAATTATACAGGGTGTTAGGGTAAACACCGCTATCCTTGAAACCAGTGGTTTGGTTTCATTTATAGAACGTAAAATCAATGGAAAATGACAACTTTATTTTTTTAAAGAAAATCTACTTTTTACCACAAGAGTATTTCACCCTTTTACCCTAGGGCAACACACTTGCGTCTCAACGCGGGTAGGTGGTGTGGTACGTGACCTGACCGGCCACTAGCGTGACCCCTCCGTCAGTCAGTCTGCTGTTCCGCTAGCGAGCACGGTGTAGGATATAAACTTTTTAAAATTTAATGAAAATAACATTTTTTTTTTGTTGTTACTTGGTCATTTATTTTTATATTTAAGTCAACTACCCATGGTTTGAGTGACAATGGTGTTCACCCTTACACCCTGTATATGTTTTAATTTATCCTGCTGGTTTCAATTATTTCTCTACACTACTTACCAGTTGACTGCCTGCCCAGTCTACTTCCAAAGCCCTAGCCGTTACAGGAGAATTTTGGATTGGTACAGTACAGACAGGCGTTAGCTATCGGTGATGGAGCGCCTTTAGAGTGTTATAAGCTTAGCTGTTGCCGGTAGATGAAGCATTAAAGAATCCAATATTTTGTAGAATCTCAAAATGCACATTCATATTGGTGCCGATTCCCTTGTTCATAAACTAAACTAAATTTAAGTTCAGTGCATCTTTTTCTTTTTTTTTCGTTAAGAAGAGGACAGAAGATAAATTTTAGTTTAGTCAATGAACAAGGGAATCGGAACCAATATGTTCTTTTTTATTTTAGTAATGTTAAAGTCTAGTTTATAAATTAAATTACTTTAGCTGTAAAAAAATTATACTTAAGTATTTACTAACCATAGATTATGCACAGACAGAAGATCTACTTGTTGTCACCAAATAGAGTCGCTAACATGCTATTTTACTTTTTACTTTTTTTTTTTTTTTTTTTTTAATTATCATATATACAAAGAACACAGGATTAGATAATAGATAGCAATCAAAAACCACTAAGGTTTAAACTTATGCTATCGTGAGTCTATCTCATTATCATACTATACAATTAATAAAATCTTTAGGTCATTAAGTGGTTACAATCATTCCTTTAAAATACTTAAGTAATATTGCCTAAGTTTACATTTTATATTTTTAGGTGTAATACATTTATTTATTTCTGAGGGTAGACTGTTTATAAGTCTCGGTGTAATAAAACCGGTAGTTCGCTCGCCATACGTATTGTTCGCGGGCTGTGTACGAAGCCTATTCTCAGAAACTGCCCGTGTGCATACAGGATGCTCGATTTTATTTCTTCAGGATTCATTGAAAAATTAGTTACTGTTTACTTTTTATTTACCTAATTCTAATTTAGCTTTTACCCATTGTTAATTTATTACATTAAGTATTTATGCACTTCCTAGCCTGAAGCACAGGTTCAACTAATGTTCAGGCAAATAAGCAACTGTGCTCTATTTTATTTGTTAAGTTACTTACTGTAAATGTGTCCCTTTTTATAAATAAACCATTTATTATTATTATTATTATTTATTATTATAGTCCGCGCTACGAAAGAAGTCCCTCCCGCAGGGTACTGGTAGTCGTGCGACGGAACGTTACTAACCTCTATAGCTTTAGTATTTCATCATCTATCTATCTCTTCATCGAATTAGTTCCTCTAATAGCCGCGGGCGCTCTTTCGTGGCGCAGACTTTATGTGGTAACTCTCTTAACTACGTGGACGAACCCCACACGTTCTTGCATTGTTTCCAACACTCAAAACCATGCACAAAAATTGTTTTGCGTAAGAAAACAGTATCTAGACACGCGGCACCGTATCAAGCCAAGTTCAAGAAAAGAACTGGCGATGCTGCAGCCGTGTGTATTACACGAACTGACACGAGCTATTTGGAGCTACTTTTTACCCCTCATTAACTCAAAATCTATTTAAGATACACATGTTTGGTTTATTAATTAATACCCCTTAGATTAACTAGAACCCCTTTCATAATTGCTATGTATTTCTATTGACGTTTTTCCACTAAGTCGTCTTACTCCTTCTAAATATTCCCCTCAATTTCTGTCGTCAATCTTGACCATACCTGGGAACCTTTTGGTTACGGAGATGTTGAAGGTCAAAGTTCCAAGTTTTTCAGACATTTGATGTAGATAATGCGTAGTTGCTGTGTGATGGGTCTTTTTACACCGTGTATACAGGGTGTAAGGGACAGCCCTTCGCAAACTGACAGGGGGCTTTCAGCTCCTTATTTTGAATCATATTCCACCGGAAATTTTCTCCGGAAAATTTTCAGTTTTTTATTTTCTTTTTAGGTACTATTCCTTTATTTCAATGTAAAATTACATTCTCTTTACGCAGCAGTCTATTTATGTAAATAAAACAGCTAAAATACAAATAAACAGCAATGGATGTTGAAATACTATAGCGAACGACGCGTGAAGCTTAGAATTCACATTGATAAATCACGTGGCGCAAATGCGTCCCACACACCACGGGAAGTGCGGCTACGTGTATTGTGCCACGGTAACGATACATTGCGTGTGAGGTAATAAAACAAATCAGGGTTATTGGAATCCCATAACGTTCCTGAAATAATTTCATGAACCAATCGTAATTAGTATTATATACTGAATTCATCCCATGAGTTTGAGGAGGGCGGTCCCTTACACCCTGTATAATAGCTAGTACCATTATTCCTGAGTAATCCTATCCACCCGATTAATAAAAAGATTTAGCTGTTCCACACACGCGGGCAGTTTAATTCAGGTAGTGATAACTTATCTTTAGTGATAGCGGTGACTATTGATGGTGCAATTCATTATTGACCAGCTGATAACCTTAGCATGGTCTGGAACTGTTTTAATCTAATGACTGGTTAGTCATGGAGATGGATTTAAATTAATAGTAGCACTATTCAATTATAATCTTGTAGCAAGCGGTCTCATCTCTCTCTCTCCCTCAAGTTCTGTGAAGTTATGTTAGAGTCTATTTATCTCGTTTTCTACTTCTGTTACTGGAAATCAAGCATTCTATGAAGTCTTTTCTTATGTCCACATCTATATATATTATAAAAGGTCGCTTCTCAAGTTTATCTGTATGTCCGCTTTGTTCTTCTAAACCACGCAACAGATTTGGATGAGGTTTTTTGCGGAAGGTTTATGTGTTACGTTAATTTAAAGCTTCTGTCCAATTTAACTAAGTTTCTTTTAAAATGTGTCGCTATAGCATCTACCTGCGTTTTCCCAACTTTGTTAGGGTCGGCTTCCAGTCAAACCGGATGCAGCCGAATACCGGTATTTTACATGAAGCGACTTCCACTACCCAGTTACAGGGTAATACGATACCACTTGGTAAGACTGGTTAACAGACTTTCGGGCTTCTGACGACCCGTAACGACTGTCATAGATCCACAAATAACAGCTGGGACCAACGGCTTGGCGTGCTTTCCGAAGCGACCACGCACCGACTGTGGCAAGCGTAGTTTAACCAGATCGATCGTCCCGTGCGGCTGTTATTACTTAGCCACAAGCTCCTCCCATCCCAATGGTTTTAATACATGGTCCATCTTCTTTTTCCTCAATCTAATCTTCATCTACTGATCTGGGGACCTACCTCCACCGCTTAAAGCAGTATTTTTTATATTACTTTAGTGTAGGAAAGTGATGAAGCTCTACAGGACGTATAGCTCGATCTCTTTCCCCCACAAATTAAGATTGAAATAATACTGCTGTAAGCGGGGGTGGTAGGTCCCCTGTTCTCCTCTGGATCCTCAATGACTCCATTTCCATCTTTAGTTATTCATGTTTCCGATATAAGATAGAGGACACAATATATTTGTAGGTATCATTGGCATACACAAACCGTCAATGTATGTGTCATGACAAAACCGTCCCGAATGCACTGGTGTCCGCTAGTATTTCTGTCTCCCTCGTAAACCCGATCAAGCGTGAAGATGTTCCCCGCACATAGTGGTAAATAAAACAAAGTATAGTTTTATGTCCAGTTTCCTGAAGTTAGTCGTATGATGGGTGAACTGGACTTTGGTTTTATTATTTTAGTGCAATTTTTCCTTTTGTTGCATGTTGGTTGTCTTTGGTCGAAAGGAAAGGAGAGATATATGAAAGAGAAGGAGTAATTAAGGGCGTTAAGTAAATAAGAAAAGGAACTCATTTGGTTCAATTTCTTTTTCAGTAAAAGAAGTTGAAATTCTCACAGATTGTGTATTTCTATAGTCGCTATAACAACAAATAAAAAATAAAGTAAAGATTTTTATTTTCAATTTTTTTCAATTACGTAAACCATTTAAAGGCACTTTTGAATTGTCAAAGAGTCGGTCAGTTAGTCAGAAAGTTGAAGCTCCTTGCCCATTCCAAAACGTAGATCTCTATGGAGAAGAACGGGCAAGAAACTCCAAGGATAGGTACTTTTTTAAATATGGATATAGATATTACAAGATCCTGGGTACCTACAATAATCTTGTTGCTTCTAATGTTAAAAATGAAAGGGGTATAAAATGATAGGGGTATACTACTAATGATAGGGGTATACGACTCGCACTTGGGCGGTTTATTTTGTTTGAAGTTAGAATATTTAAAAATAGAGTTTACAGTTAGAAAACTTGCAGTCTCTGGTTTGCAATTTCACATCCATAATTTTCGGACCCTAAAAATATCATTTAAAACCAATAACCACATTTAGACGGACGGTTCTCATAAACCGTAGCTCGACAGAAAGTCATAATTATTTTACGAGTTTCAAATTAGTATTTCGCGGTGTTCACTTCCTGTGTTACTGCTTCTTATGTGGTGCGTTTGATTTATATTAGGTTTTTGAACATGTGTTTCGCGTTTGGGAGTTACAAGAATATGGTCATGTTTTGTGGTACCTAATAGTTCATGGCAATCTAGTAACGTACGTCGTGATCAGTTCTGAATATGGGCAGTTAGGGAATCAATAGATCTTTCCACTATACGAGATCCTTCAGTGCCTCTAAGTCCTTTTTTTATTTTATCGGTGCCATATTTTTTGACTGCGCTACAGTAAAAAAATATGGCGACTTGTCTGAAATAGGGATGTTCAGGCGCTATAGTGGAATGAACCCAATCTATTTCATAGTTTACGCATTAGGTATGAAGTTTTCCTAGATTGCCGGGCTGTCAATCTTGGCAGGTGAACGTTGATTAGCACACAAAAGGAAAAACATTCTCAGAAATAGGACAGGATAACTGTATCTTCTTTTAAAGTACCTAATGGCTCATTAAGTTTAATCATTGACGTCAGGTAGGAAATCATCATTTTTATTAAAACCAACTCACGTTTCACACAATTTTTATCTTAAACCATATAATCCTGATGTCACAAATGAGTCATGGTCTTGTAATCAAAGTTTCATTATAATACTTTATCACTATGTCATTATGTATCTCTGGGAAGCCATCAAAATCTACTCATTCTTATCATAATAAGGGCACAGAGATTTACTGTGTTCAGCTAATTTCGTTCAGTTGCTAAGGAAATTTACTCAAAGAACAATCTAGTGATCGAATTTTCATCTATTCCTAATGAAAAATGTCGTGAGGAAAGTTTTGAGTATGAATGGCTATTGGAGTAGGGGATGGCCAAAGAAACGATGGATGGACTGTGTGAAAGATAATATGGCTGGTAAGGGGGTGACTACTGAGATGACGACTAATAGAGAAGTATGGTAGAAGTAGTCATGCTGAGTCGACCGCAAATAAATTGAGATAACGGTAAAAGAACGATGCTGATGATTCTAGTATGACTCCCTGTGTGTAACTGTGGGCCTAAAACGGTCACATTAGCAATTCCTCTAAAAGCATTTCATTTCCGAATTTTCAGCTATCATTAGCAATTCCTCTAATTTGACACAAAAGCAATTCATATTGTGTGGACCATTTTACGAATCTCCATAGAAAACTGTCAAACAGATGAATTATTTCGTAATAAGAATTGCAAGCAGATCATAATATGAATTGTCAGTTTGTGACATTTTACGATGATTCATAATATTTTCCTATTATGATTCTGCCAAAGTGACTTTTTTAAGCCCCCTGATCGAATGATGGAGCCAGAATGTGGTTCCTATATTGCTTGCAATCTCTTATCAATTTGATGTTCATGTTGTCTGATAGACAAGCTCAGCACGTTGGTCGAAGCTGTGAATTCCAGGGCCCTTAGCAACAAGCAACTTAAGGAACACGGGTGGGTTTTAGTCAGTAAAAGTCTGACACGCCCTCCCGCTCCGTCCAGAGCGGGAGAAGTCATTTGAAGACATCCCACAAAAAGTAATAAAAACTAAAACCCGACTACTTACGACTAAAAAGGTATGAACAAGACACCCCAGACAGACAAATTAAAAATCCGGAGTCACACGTGTTAGGGCATAAATCGAACAGATTACGTGTGACTCCGGATTTTTAATTTGTCTGTCTGGGGTGTATTGTTTATACCTTTTTAGTCGTAAGTAGTCGGGTTTTAGTTTTTATTACTTTATTTTTTTTACATTATTTTGGGGTTATAATATATATATTTTTGAAATGGGTTCATTAAACCCTTTCATTTGATACTCAACATGGTACGATTAAACAATTTTTTTTTTAGTTCCTGACTTTATGTCCTCTAGAGGGCGCCATTTTTTATTCAATGTGACGTCACATAGCCTACTGTGATGAGAGGTTTAGAAGATAGGAGGGAACAGATGAACATACATACATACAAACATACGTACCGATCAAAATCATAACCCTCCTTTTTTCTTCGCCGTAGTCGGGTAATAAAAAAAATAACAAAACTGGTATATCTTTGACAGTCGTTACGGGTAGTCAGAAGCCCGAAAGTCTGGTAACCAGTCTAACCAAGGGGTATCGTATTACCCAGTACTTAACTGGGTTGTGGAGGTCAGATAGGCAGTCGCTTCATGTAAAATACTGGTATTCAACTGCATCCGGTTAGACTGGAAGCTGACCCCAACTATGTTGGGAAAAGGGTTGGCCAAAGGGGTTGTTAGATGTTGATAGTTGACACCGAATTGGTCAGCTGGAAGCCGATCCCTACATAGTTGGGTAAAAGGCTCGGCAAATGATAATGATGTAACTGAGAAGGACTAAATTCATAACCAAATCCTGGTTCGTTCCTTCTTCAATAACAAGCCGATATTTTGATCTGATAACTTCATAAATTCCTACTTCCAGCTCACGTGCCAACATTGGCCGTGGCGTTGACTTTCAAACTCAGCCCATGTCATGTTCTGTGCACGAAACGAGGAACTTCAACGGCGGAACTACTTTCATTTTCTTTTGTTTATTTTTTAAATAAAACATGGGATAATGTTTAAAATTGGCATGTATTTAATGCGGTTTAAAAAAAAATAGAGTGGGTACCATATATAATGGGTTGGCAGCTAATAAGGAGTATCGTAATAAGTAATAGGTAGCATATTAATATATCAGTAGTAAGCTCCGTTTTAATTTAAACTAGCATCAAGTTTTTCTTTTGGGAACAGAATTAATATCTAAGCGGAAACTTAATGGCGAAAATAAAATAGAAAATGGGCATTCATAAATAATATATTATTATTGTATTATTAGGGCAGGTTTAGATTTTCTATATAATCTAGTCGTTTCTGGCACTCGCCGGCCGCTACCACGGCACCGCTCGCTTCGCTCGCTCGGCTCGTGCGTAGGAAGTCACAGTTTTGACCTAACCTAACCTAACCATTAAAAAAATAATAATAACCTACTCTAACTAGACTGGTAATATATTATCTTTGCCACCCTACTAACATTATTAGTCGCCAAGTCATTATTTATAGCTCCTCGCCTAATATTTTATTTGACTGGTATAGTTTATTTGCTACCTAAACGCAGCTGCTAGTTTTTAGTTTTTATAACACCTTTAATTTTGAACCTTACATAATATAATAGTCGCGAAAATATTTAATCGCTGGCAAGTTATTTTATTTGTTGCAAACATTTAGTCGACTTTTAAGGTATTAGTCACTCGGAAAATAATAAACTTTTAAAATTTCAATGTTTTTTTTTAAACCGTCCTACTATTTAAAAAATGAATTTAAACTGACAGATTGGACTTGCCTGGTCTTTCCGAGAACGACATTATTATTTTGACTAAGGTGTAGAGTTTGTGAAGTTAGGGCTTGTAGAATTAGGGCGTGTAGAGTTAGAAGCTTGGCTCTACATGAGATCTGATAACTTTATGATAGTGCGAGCCATATGGTCTCGTTTCGGCAACATTTTACATGAAAATGTTTTTGGTGGGATACCTAACTCAAATCGTGTTTTAAATAAACTCGATTTTTTTTGTTCAATTTCCAAAGTTAAGGTGAGGTGTTCAATAGTTATTAATATTATCTATTATATTATTTCTGTGTGTATAAGTTTTTTATTGTGTGCGTCATTTAGTTATCATTTTCATAATTTCTTTCTTTTATCCATCGAGATTTATGACAAACTAGACGCGCCTCGCGGTTTCATTCGCGTAAGTGTCGATCCCGTGGGCACATCGGGTAAGTATCCTATGTCCTTTTCCAGGTAATGGTCTACCGATGTGCTAAATTTCATCTAAATCCGTTTAGCCGTTTAAGCGTGAAAGCGTAACAAACAAACTCACTTTCGCATAAAAAATATTTAAAGTTAGGATTAGGATTAAGATTTTTATTACGTTGATTAATTATTGTTCATTTAATTTTGTTTTAATTTATTTACGGTATAATATGCCTACGGAAATACTGAAGAAGCTTACCTACATCAATTCGAAAACATTTACACCTTTTATCAAATCGTTCTAACACTAATTCTAGCTTACATATTAAGTTAATAATCACATAAAAGCCTAGAAACTTACCTGGTTTAGTGCGAAACTTTAATCAATACATCAGAAGGTCATGAACAAAACGTTCAGTTAGCTTTCACTTTCAAAACGATTTTTATATCGATTACAACTCGATTAAAATATACCGATTCTAACTCTAATTTCGAACTATTTCTTTCTTATTTTGAAAATCAGATTCACTTTTTAAAACGCGTGGTTTCCGATGGAGATGTTTTGTTCCACTGATATTTATTTCACGGTTATGAAGACTTGTTATCCGGTTGCTAAGCAACGGTTGCATGCGATTGCCGGTAAAATAAAATGATCTGACGTCATCCAATATGGTTGAAGTGTGAACTTATAGGTTTTGATTTTGTGATTGTAGCTATCTAGAATAGTCTAGAATAGATCTAGGGCATAAAGATAGATTCTATTCAGTTTATTTTTGTTTTCACGTTGTTACAGGTGACTTACAATCAATCTGCCTAGCCTTTTCCCAACTATGCTAGGGTCGGCTTCCAGTCTAACCGGATGCAGCTGAATACCAGTATTTTACATGGAGCAACTGCCTATCTGACTTCCATAACCCCGTAACTAGGTAATACACCCCTTGGTAAGACTGGTTGTCAGACTTTCGGGCTCCGTACGACTCGTAACTTCAAAGATCCACGAATGACAGCCGGGACCAACGGCTTACCGTGCTTTCTGAGCCACGGGGGAGTCTCGGTATGTAAAGATGGTCACCCATCCACGGACCAACTCCGGTAAGCGTAGCTTACCCTATGGATCGACAAGCGCGGCTGTTATTACTTAACCACGAGCTCCTCCGATGATCTTCAATAAACGATGGAAAATGGATGTGGTCGCCTAGAGGTCCAGCCTTCAATACAAAACCGGCTAAGTGCATGTCGTACCATGCACAATGAAGGGTTCCGTAGTTGGGATGAATTTATGAAACAAACTTAACATTGCAGTTTAAAAACTTGTTCTCCGATACAGAATGTATGGGAGAACAACTGCAAATTTAAGTTGGTCGATTATTACTCGGTAACTTGTGGAGCCTACGTAGCGGTGATAGTTTTCCTTTTAATTTCGTTATATATACTACTGCCGTGAATTTTTTCACATATCCAAACCCAACCATTTAGCTGGCAGGGGGGGGGGGACACTTATGGCTCTAACAAAAATTAGCACTTGTAAAGCTTAAATAGTTTATATAGATATCCCATACCATGGGATTGACGAGAAAAAAAAAACCATCCCCACTTTAAGTGTAGGGGAGGGTACACTAAAAAAAAAACTTTCTTACGATTTTTTTTACCACTTTGTCGGCGTCGTTTATATGAATATTCATACCAAATTACAGCTTTCTAGTACCAACGATCTCTGAGCTAAGCCGCGGACAGACGGGCATGGCGAAACTATAAGGGTTCCTTGTTGACTACGGAACCCTAAAAAAGATTTGTTCATTAAATTATTTTCTTCCCCTTTTTAATAAACTCGGAGTAAAGTTACAACGAGCATTTTCCCGCATCGTCGTCTGCGTACAGGTTGGAAATTATTTTAATTATTTGGTAGATAATTATAGTACTTATAGGTATTTGAGTAAGAAGTTTATCCAATGAACCTTTATATTTTTATCGTATTAAAATTAATTTACAGAGTTATATAAGGTGGATCTTTTCATAAGTACAGTCACGGACTTTAATTGATGACCCACCTGGCACTGTTCGTATTTTAGCCGTGTAATGCAAATCGGGTTTATTCGGTTCCCGACACGGAAAGTCATTTAGTCTTCGTATTAGTAGAAGAAAATTATATTTAATAACTTTACCGGTTGGCTAACCTGAGAGCCAGAACTACAAACTTGACAGCAGAGTGACTACCCAAAGTCAACCAATTATAGGTCTAGCAACAGTAACCTAGCAACGATTGTTTAAGCGTAGCGATAGTAACGTTAACGTACGGAGAAATATCAATAGTCATTTCGGCAACTTCGAAATTAACGTCTCTGACATCGACATTTCAACTGTCACTGTCTTCAGTTATGTTTTCAGAATAACCGAGTTAATGAGCTCTGATTCAAAGGAGGTCAGTATCAAATAGATTGGATAACCTTAATGCAACATTTTACTTATTTTTATCATTGAGAACTGATTAGTCAACCTCTATGGATAAGACTATTTCCGATTATAAGTAATTTATTTGTCATCTTGTTTACGAGCGTGCGGTTTGAGTTCGTGTTTAATCGTGTAATCTCGTGAATGTATGAAACTGTAAAATTGAAAAGTTTGAAGGTGGCTTATCAATTAAAGTCCGTGACTGTACATGACATCCGACCCTGAACGCGAAAAATCAGCAGGTTTTCCCTACATTTTGACGAGCTATGCGAACATAAAACGTAGGGAACAGCTGAGAATTTTTCGCGATTTCAGAGTTGGGCCCGTAGAGAAAGTTGTTCATAATGATGAGTACAATGACCCCAGAGATTACATGTATAAAAAAATACACCTTGTAAAATGTTGATTTCTCACAATTTCTCAAATTCAAATTCTCAAATTTTACTTCATTTTTCTTCTGTTCGTCCCTATCATACCTCCATAACTTTTTCAGCTCAAACACCGTGATGCGATACTTTCTTTCCGATGACGATGACGTCACGACCAGTAGGTACCTACCTACCTACCTAACAATGATAAACAACACAAAAGGCAATCCATTAGTAACAGTGTATGCATGCCGCACCTTACCGCGACTGCTGGGTGGAGCTGGGGTATGATGCCAGTGATAAGCGGCAGCGGATTTAAGGCTAAAGATGGTGTAGGTGTTTAGCGGAAAATGGAAATATTAATTGGTTGCTAGTATGAAAAAAAGATTACCTACTTTTCTAATAAGGTATTTGCTAAGTGGTCGAAATGTCTGGCAGGCAAGTTTTTTATTTTTTTTTGAATTTGGGAAATCATCAAATGACTTCTCCCGCTCAGTAATAAAAACTAAAACCCAACTACTTACGACTAACAAGGTATAAACAAGACACCCCAGACAGACAAATTAAATATCCGGAGTCACACGTAATCTGTTCGATTTATGCCCTAACACGTGTGACTCCGGATTTTTAATTTGTCTGTCTGGGGTGTCTTGTTTATACCTTTTTGGTCGTACGTAGTCGGGTTTTAGTTTTTATTACTTTTTGTGGGATGTCTTCAAATGACTTCTCCCGCTCTGGACGGAGCGGGAGGGCGTGTCAGACTTTTTCTGACTAAAACCTACCCTTGTTTCTTCAGTTGCCTGTTGCCAAGGGCCCCGGTATCCCTTTCGGGCTTTCCCGCAGCTGGCATGCATGCTTAACGTTAACATTTTTTAAATGGTTTATTAATGTTAAAATTAGTTTATTGAGTTTAATAGTAGTTACTTCTATAGTCCTAGCCAGCTCTTGATTATAATATATTAGCGACTCGCTCCCGCTTCGCATGTTTTTACGACTTGACAAAACATCGAGATTTCTTAGTTATATGTAACTTTAATACTAACGTATTATACACATAAACCTTCCGGAAAAAAATCTCTAAACGATGGTGAATACCTCATCAAAATATGTTGCGTGGTTTAGAAAAACAACGCGGACATACAGACATACACGAAAAGCGACTTAAATTTATATTATGTATAGATTTCATAGACAGCTAAGTAGAAATCTGGTTTTATTCCCCATTCGATAATATTCATTTTATAAAACCGAAACCCCACTACAGAAAATAAATAAATGATGAAAAGCACGAAAAAAAAACTTTCTTAAATCATAGCCCTGATCTTAATCCGCCATAATACATACTTTATTGAAACACAGGGATTATAAAATATATGTAAGCAACTCACGGAAGAAACATTACCTACCTTTTTATAATGCAAATAAAATAAAAACACATTTTTTACACAACAGCCGAGTGTCCTCTTTGCCCTTATTACTAGGCTAACCTAACAATGAGAGAACCCTAGAGCTAATCAATTACATTACAGTGTGTGGCACACCTAGTCTGGTGGGTGCAGCCGTGGTGGTGCCAAGTGGGAGAGGCGGCGGCTTTGATGTGTTTGTTTTCGTACACTGCAGTGGAATGATGGGGCGTTTAGCTGTTATTTTTGTAGAAAAGTGTGGGTGTTTGGAAGAAATGCCGTTTTTTTATGGAATATTACGCGTAGAATATTATACAGTAAACGTAGTAGCGAAACGCTGATATTTTTCATTCCGGGTAATCTGAAATAAGCTCAATTGTTTATTAAAAAGATAGAAGAGATAAAAGGTGCTTTTACTTTATAATAATGAATACTTCTAACTTAAAGTTTGGTGCAGAAAATCAATACTTATTTAAAAACATGGCAGTTGTAACGAAAGTATTATTTTGTAAGTGCAACATAAAAATAAGAAAACTATGGAGAACTGATAAAACTAGTTTTATTACGTTGACATTCGACAAGTGCTTGCTTAAAAAACCAATAATTTTAATAATTATAAATAATTCTCAATACTAACTTTACAAAAGAAATTGTAACATTATAATTAATTTAAAAAAAAAAAGACAGCCATTATTATTAGTTAGAGAACGATAAGGGACTACTAATGGTTGTCTCGCTTTATTATCTTATTATAAAATCAATCTCTGATCCCCTTTTATTTTTTTTGAGGTTGGGATATCATCAAATGCCTTCTCGGGGCGTGTCAGACTTTTACTGACTAAAACCCACCCGTGTTCCTTCCGTTGCCTGTTGCCAAAGGTCCCGGTATCCCTTTCGGACTTTCCCGCAACCCTGGCAGAATCTCTGATCCCTAAATCGCCTTCTAACACACCTTGCACCACACCCTAACGGAAGCGCGTCTATTTTAGCCGCGATATGTACCTGCTTTTCCACGATTAGACTTTAGCGTGGCGAGTTCCGGTGCGGCTCGCTTTCAAGCGATATTGACGATATTGTGCGAATTGATGCCCAATGTATTCAGGAGTATTAGGGTTATTGGAACTGGTGTGAGATTTGATGGTGGAATGAAACGTAGGTATTTGAACTTTTCAGTCGTAGAGGAGCTCTTGGCTAAGTAATAACAGCCGCACGGGTCGATCCATCAGGTTAAGCTACGCTTGCCGGGGTTGGTCCGTGGATGGGTGACTGTCTTTACATACTGAGACTCTTCCGTGCCTTGGAAAGTACGTTAAGCCGTTGGTCCCAGCTGTCATTTATAGATCTTTGACAGTTGTTACGGGTCGTCAGAAGCCCAAAAGTCTGACAACCAGTCAAACCCAGGGGTATCGTATTACCCAGTTACTGGGTTGTGGAGGTCAGATAGGCAGTCGCTCCATGTGAAATACTGGTATTCAGCTGCATCCGGTTAGACTGGAAGCCGACCCCAACATAGTTGGGAAAAGGCTAGGCAGAATGAGTCAAGTAGATTAAAATAATCTATCAAAAATCTAGAAAAATCAATCTAGAAAAGAAAGACTATCATAAATATATTTAGACAGCGCGATGCGACTCTAGTAGAACAATTTCTATGAAAACTTCATGGAGATTCATCTACCAGAATCGCATCGCATCGTCACGTCGCGCCTATCTGCGGGAGCCTTAACACTTTGTCTGAATGGTACCTGTAATATTCACTGTGATTTAGAGGCCAATATGAATTCATCAGCAATATTATCCTTGTAATATCAAACATTTATTAATAGGAGTCCATTCTCTAATTCTTTTGAAAGTGACAATATGACCAAACAAGTATGTATCAAGATTATATATTCGAAAGTAACTCTGTCTGTCTGTATGTTACCGTTTCACGCCTAAACCACTGAACAGATTTCGGTAAAAATTGGCAAGGAGATAGATGGCATCCTGGAGAAGGACATAGGGTACTTTTTATCGACATACCACGTGGGCCAAGCCGCGGGCGGAAGCTAGTAATAATATTATAAATGCGAAATTGGTTTGTTCGTTTGTTACGCTTTCACGCTAAAACGGCTGAACGGATTTTGATGAAATTTGGCACATGAGTAGACCATGACCTGGAAATGGACATAGGCTAATTTTCATCCTAGATCGCAGTCGCGGGTAACAGCTATTCTAATATACAGCAATAGCCGGACCCAGAACAACTATACGACAAGTACGAGGTGCCTTGTGATTTTTACCTGTTTCCAAGAAACAAAGAAAAACTAAAGGCAATGAATGTAATGCTTATAATTTCGAGATTACTGAGGTGTCTAAAGAAGAGTGGTAAGTGGACCTAAAACGGTCACATTAGGAATTCCTCTAAAAGCATTTCATTTCCTAAATTTCCAGCTGTCATTAGCAATTCCTCTAATTTGACATAAAAGCAATTCATATTATGTGGACCATTTTACGAATCTCCATAGAAAACTGTCAAATGTATGAATTATTTCGTAATATGAATCGCATGCAAATCATATTATGAATTGTCAGTTTGTGACGTTTTACGATGATTCATAATATTTTCATATTATGATTCTGCCAAAGTGACTGTTTTAAGCCCCCAGATGTATTTTCCAACATGTAAACATTTTGTTCCGAACACGAATCGATTCCGCGCGACTTAGCCTAAAAGCTTAAAGGTGAATTAGTCAGTCACTGCTCCAACCGTTCCGTCAAACCACAGAACTCATCATTTTCTCTTTAGTTATATTATGTATTGTAAAAGGTGACTAAGGTATTATATCAGAGGGGTAGCACACCCCATGCGGCCATCGCTAATGCGTTTGTAAAGTGCGGTGATTATGTAATGACGTTTTATTTGCATCGATAATGGAGGTGTAAGATTTGCTGTGGTTATTTCTGATACGGATTTGTTGAGGAGCTCGTGGCTAAGTCAGCCGCACGGGTCGATCCATCAGGTTAAGCTACGCTTGGCGGGGATTGTCCGCGGATGGGTGACCATCTTTACATACCGAAACTCCTCCGTGCCTCGGAAAGTACGTTAAGACGTTGGTCCCGGCTATCATTTGTAGATCTTTGACGGTCGTCAGAAGCCCGAAAGTCTGACAACCAGTCTTGCCAAGGGGTATCGTGTTACCCAGTTATTGGGTTGTGGAGTTCAAATAGGCAGTCCCTCCATGTAAAATACTGGTATTCAGCTGCATCCGGTTAGACTGGAAGCCGACCCCAACATAGTTGGGAAAAGGCTAGGCAGATGATGATGATTTTAGATATGGATTCTTACATCATCAGACATAAAATTTTATAAATTCGTGACTGAAACAAATGTGGCTTTACAGAATTATAATCATTACAATCAGAAATACAACTTCATAGGTTAGACCTAGATGTCAAACTCAAAGCATTTATTTTAAACTAGCTGCGCCCCGCGGTTTTACCCGCGTAAGTCTCGATCCCGTGGGAATATCGGGATGAAAGTATCGTACGGGTTGAACCGACTGTAAAAAGGTTTGTTTAAATGTCTTATCTTATTTAAAATGGAGTATAGTGTTTTGTTTATTTGTCCAATTAATGGTAAGGATTCATTGAGACATTATTAAATATAGCAGATATAAGTCTAGAAGAGTATTCACGTACATTGAATCTAGACCTAGCTGTATACCACCAGGGGGCCTAAACCGGCCACATTCAAAAATCAAAATCAAAATATTTTATTTCACATAAACCTACATGGGCACTTATGAAACGTCAGAAGCTAGGTGCACGGTTCCAATTGGTCGTTTCCTATGGAGAAGAGCCGGCAAGTAACTCCACGGTTACTCTTTTAAAAATAATTGAGTTTTACAATATTTTCAAATTACAGTGTTAGTAGGCATGGGAGGACAATGTAGGCCTTTCAACAAGTAAGTACCAGGTACTTAACAAAATAGAAGATGTTCAATAAATCTACAGTCCAATAAGCCTACAAAGATTTCACATTCACAAAATAGAGAATAGAAAATAATCTGTATAAAAGACAAACAATAAAAAAAACCTATTTCAACCAAATGACGTGATTGCTATTACAACTGTAACAAATTGAATAATTATCATGTCCACAAAAGCCACTAAGAGTTGAAATTAAATTGGAGGTATCTATAATAGTAGGAATAATGTCAAATACATTAGCAATTCCTCTAAAAGCAGTTCATTTCCTGAATCCCAGCTGTCATTAGCAATTCCTCTAATTTGACATAAAAGCAATTCATAATTTGTGGACCATTTTACGAATCTGCATAGAAAACTGTCAAACAGATGAATTATTTCGTAATATGAATTACACGTAGATCGTATTATGAATTGTCAGTTTATGACATTTTACGATGATTCATAATATTTTCATATTATGATTCTGCTAAAGTGACCGTTTTAAGCCCCCAGTTCTGTCTTCCAGCTAAGAACGTCCATTTTCCTACGAATTTCTCTGTTCTAGGACATGAACCGTAACCTCAAAAGTCTGGTAAATCCAACGCTCAATGCAATTGAATGCCCCCCCCCACACACAACAAGGAAGACTTAGTAGGACCCTTTTGAAAAAAAGGGAGATTTTCTACCAAGGCCCTATTCATTACAATGTAAAAGCAAATTAACAAATTAAGTATTAACTTGAACCGTAAACGAGATTTATGTTATTACGGTGTTGTACGGAGGCTATATATCGTGGCCTTTGGCGAGGGCCTGGCCAGGAAGACTTTGGACTAAGATTTTATTTAAATTTTACGTTTTTTGTAAGACAAGGTGTGTTTTGGGGGTTCTTAGCAGCAATAGACTGAATTTATTTGTAGTGGAGCTAATATCGTGGTTTGTACGTAAGAACGCGTCCTAACTGAAAGCGACTGTGTTTATATAAATGAATTGAAATAAAAATGATATTGTTTATTCTGTAAATAGGATATAGAAACACTTTTACACGTCATATTGAAAAAAAAAAAATAGCTAGATGAGGTCAGCGTTTCCTATCTCAGACCGAAACAAACTCAGAGGCCGCAGTATCACAGTGCAGACATAATCTTGGTAAGGCCTCTATATGAGGACCATGTAGATTAGTATCTGAAATGGTCTCTTGAGGAAAAAACCATACAGATTTGAGTAAATATGTGCAGTCAGTGCAAGCATTTTCAGTAACCGAGGAGCTCAACTCAAAACTTCAGAGCTTAACGACTCGACGAACAATGCCAAAGAAACGACATTTGGGTGAATAATATGACATCATCATTCTCCTGCCCTTATCCCAATTTATTTGGGGTCGGCGCAACATGTCCCTTTCTTCCATACTTCTCTATTAGCCGTCATCTCGGTAGTCACCCCCTTTCTAGCCATATCATCTTTCACACAGTCCATCCATCGTTTCTTTGGTCTTCCCCTACTCTTATAGCCTGGTTTTCCCCTACTCTTATAGCCTTATTATGGTGAATAATATGATATACCTGCGCGATTAATGAAATCGCGCATGAACGTCCACTATTCAGGAAAACGATCGCGTAATCGCGTATTCCCGCGAAAGTCGCTTTCGGTTAGGATGCAGGGTAAGCCAAATAATCTGTAGTCATCTGTACCTAATCTTAAATATCATTTGGTAAGAAAATAATTTTGAGTGAGGTAATTGAATTTATATTTCTAATTAATTGATCAATCAATCTGCCTAGCCTTTTTCCCAACTATGTTGGGGTCGGCTTCCAGTCTAACCGGTTGCAGCTGAATACCAGTATTTTACATGAAGCGACTGCCTATCTGACCTCCACAACCCAGTAACTGGGTAATACGATATCCCTTGGTTAGACTGGTTGTCAGACTTTCGGGCTTCTGACGACTCGTAACGACTGTCAAAGATCCACAAATGACAGCCGGGACCAACGGCTTAACGTGCTTTCCGAGGCACGGAGGAGTCGCGATATTATGTGAAAATGGGGTGACCATTTTCACATAATATCGCGACTCCTCCGTTAACGGATCCACGGATCCACGGATCCACGTCCACGGATCAACCCCGGCAAGCGTAGCTTAACCTGATGGATAGACCCGAGCGGCTGTTATTATTTAGCCACGAGCTCCTCATTTCTAATTAATTGATATTAATAAATAATAGAAAGTAATTAATAGTAAACGATAGGTGATAATAATTTAACGTTAAAATTAACTCATAAAATACCAACGATAAGTTTCGGTTCTAATAAATTTCCACGTACCCAGTAATTAAGCTGAACGACGAAAGATTTTGCATAAAGTCTCTTACAGGTGCGTCGCGACTGACGGTGCTATGCGTTTCTAGTAGAACAATTTCCATGAAGTCTTCAAAGAAATTGTTCTACTAGTTGCGTCGCTACCGTCGCGTCGCACCTGTCTGCAGGAGACTTAAGGTAACAAGAAGAAAACATACCTTTACATGTACACACGGCTACATAATTATCAAGCTGTACATATCCAGTATAAGCTGACCTCTCATTTGTCGGAAATCCTAGTATATATGGAAGCAGCACAGCTTGATTTGTAGCCGTGTGTAAAAATCCAAATCAATCGGCAAACCAAACTATGGTGCCGATTCTCTTGTCACAAAATTCTCTAAACTAAACTAAAAATCACTAAAATTTAGTTTAGTCCTGTCAAACGACCAAACTCATTCTGAAATAGATTACCTATATTGACACAACTTAACTATAATTTAGTTTGACAGCACTCATTTTAGTGCTGTCTGCACTGAGATATTAGTTTAGTGAAAAAGATATTCTGAATCTGACGATTTAACTTAAAATTTTGTCCTATATAAAATCCTCTAACTAAATCTGACTATCGTTAATCGCGATTAAAAATGTGTGGAATAAAATTAGATGTCATGAACTAAAATTCAAACCAACACACCGCGACTTCAGTTGCATAACAGTACTGTATCTTTTTCTAGTTTCTTTTGCTTATATCTTGAAAATGGCGTGTCCTATCGCAAAAATTATGAAAATTTCCCTGAGACTCAATACTTTGGTTTTTTTTTTCTATATTTTCCATACAAGAAGTGAAACAATCTTTAAAAAACACGTAGAAGCTGCTGTCCCTGCGCGCCTCCGGATCTATAAAAAAATCACGGGGTAGGGAAAACCAAGTGCCAAGTGGAGGCGCGATTGTCAAATTCGATTATAGTTGCGTCAAAATAATGTTTAAAGGAGAATGCCACAGTGTCGTACCAACTTGGGAGCTAGTCTGTCACAACCAAATGTAGCTCATAAAAATACTCCTATTTTTTTAATCCGATTTACATTTTTGTTATGAAAACGATTCCCGGCTTTCGGACACGCAAAATAAAAGTATTTTTTTACTTGTATACGTACGTATTTTCCGCATAATTATGTGATGTCACTATCATTGCACTTTTTTTTAAAATAATGTTTTATTCATGACCGTAGATCCAAGAAGTCTTTCAGTCGTAGAAATAAATGTCATTTCTGAATGTTGCTACTACTTAACAAAATATAGGTACCTGCCAACGAACCTTAAATAAAGAAGATAATTATGTAGGTACTGATTTGCTATTTAATAATGTAATATTAGGGTATAATAGGGTATAATCGCCGCCGTTAGTGTGTCAAACAAATCTTTAGGTCACGCGTCGCGTCGTAATAATTTATTTAAATTAAATTTTATTTAAATTAATACACTTGCATTTAAAGAAAAGAGGACCGATTCAAAAAATAAAATGCTATTTTTACTGTGACGTATTGCATTAATTATTGTTCTGTGGCGCCGTCACGGATTGTCACGGATGACGTTACTTTTAATATTGGTTTCATCTGAACTATTTGATTTTAGTTATAATACATAAAAATATTAGCAAAAACGGGGGTTCAGGTGCTTTTTCATAACGTAGTCTTTGTGTGATAATCGTCAGCGATGCCTCCATCTTGAGTAAGACATCGGCGAGCAAGTCAGCGTCGCCGATATATAAACTGTTGGCTGGTATTGTAAGAACAATTTAGAATAAATTACAAATTAGAAAATAATATCCGCGGCTATGATCGTTTTTTAACATCATAGATTGCACCGGTAAGCCGGCCTGTAAGTATTACCTCACCTAGTAGAAGTATTTATATTATAGTTAGCTTCTAAAGTACCCGGGACTATTCGTTCAATTTAAGAATTAAATACCAGTTTTTATGCTTTCAGATCAATCCTGGTACCTAGTACCTATTCATAATGTTACGAATGCTTCACATTGATACAAGAAAAACTCCCTTTGGTTCCGAACTGATACCTGAACCATCATTCGGTCACAATGTGCACTGATATGTGCTTTGGATGTGGACAGTCCATGCTACATGTTGCAAGGCGTTTCCGAGTGCCACCCAAATGTCGTACCTATTGTTTTATTTGTACATTTCTTTTCTCTAGTGGTCGAGGTCTTATACATTATGGAAAAATGCATATTATATAATTTATTAATTAATCTTAACTACGTTTTTCATTTTTGAGGTAAGTACCTTAGTATGTACTAACAACATTATTACCTTATTATTATTAAGTAACATTTCAAGTTCGAGAAGTGGGTACCTATAGTAAATACAACTCTGCCTAACTCTTCTGCGAAAACAGGCCTGATGTTATGATAGGATTTCAAGACATAAGGAATCAGTAAATACAGTACTAATTGATTACTTATTCAGACCACCAGCTGCACTTACTGCGAGTGAGTAGGTACCTACATGATTATTGATATTCATTATTATTATATTTTAAAAAACTGACAACAAGAATTATTATTTACTATGAGTTTTGTATTGTATAATCAATTATCCATCAGGAAACTATCACCAAATCAAGAATAAAAAGCGACCGATATTACCACCTTACATGTCACCAACTAACTAACATTTCGTGTCATTCACTTTCTCGAACTTAACCTCAAAATAAAAATAGGTAAATGGTAAATAAATACGAATTGCGGGAATCCATGTAAAAAATAACTAACAATATAGATACAGCATTAAATTCTCCTCCAAATACACGGTTTGGTTGTGGCAGCGGACTTTTCGGCTTGGTACAGGGTGCCCTATATTAGGGGGCATTGTCCTTTAGAGATTTTTTTTGTCAGAATAGCGTTAAGATTCTCATAGCCAAAAGTAAGGAATTTTAGTGATCGTTTAGTTAGTTTAGTTCGGTGTACAAGAGAATCGGCACCAGTGTCTATGTAAATTCGAAAATCGAAACAAACTCGCTATAGTCGGCGTTCACCAAGAGCAGAGCATTTTCTGAGACTACTGAAAAATGAATCTTATGACAGTTACATATACTACAGAATTAAATACACGAACACGCAAGCTCGAGAATCATCAAGTTGAACGCTCAATGCGCTGACGCTTCCGATACATGCCAGGTTACAAATCTATGTCTATTAAAGTATTGCCAAATTAGCATGTAAACTGTATGCTAGACTATCTAAAAATGAATTAAAGATAAAAGCTGGTGTTTAATTAATTCACATCCTGAATCCTGATACCAAATACGGATTTGTTGTACAGTCAGGCGAATTATTTGCTGTTTAATCGATTTTAATCTAATCAATTTGCCTAGCATTTTCCCAGCTATGTTGGGGTCGGCTTTCAGTCTAACCGAATGCAGCTGAATACCAGTATTTTACATGGACCGACTGCCTATCTGACCTCCACAACCCAGTAACTGGGTATTACGATACCTCTTGGTAAGACTGGTTGTCATACTTTCGGGCTTCTGACGACCTGTAACGACTGTCAGAGATCTTCGAATGACAGCCGGGGCCAACGGCTTAACGTGCTTTCCGAAGCCCAATTTTTTAATTTATCCGTCTATCACCACGTCCCATTTTACGATCTTTCACAGGAGCTCTTCTCTTTAAAGACCTTCAATCTTTTGAAAAGTAGAATCAACTTTTAAACTAACAATGATGACTTTTCCAGCTAGGAATTACTTGCACATAGAGAAAATTCCTTACTAGAAGAAGCAAAGTTCGTATAGAAGTGTCAAACAAAAGGCAGACTTTACTTAACTAAAACTAAACACGCTTTATACAACTAAAACAAAACTTCCCGCCATCGGCATAGATTCGACATGTTGCTTCGTTAATTTGACAGGCAGTGTATGGTTGGTAAGTAATTTGACAGCTGATATTTTAGAGTCTCGGGAGTGTAAGTACAGTGAGAAAATGTGTGCGTCTTAATAATTTGGTGCAGATGCAAAAGAATTCTAGTGATGTATAGATTGAATAATTAATTTTTGAATGGTTAGTTTCTTTTAAAACATAAGATAAGGTTACTAAACAGACCAAAAACGGCTCATTAGTGACACTCACGAATTTATTCAGATTAGATTCGCCCGTTGTCAGGCGAGTAAATTCGTGCGAGTCACCCATAAACCCCAAAAATACAGTCCAAATGAGCATAATTGAGTATAATTAACGCTGCTAAAAAGTGAGTCACTGTAATTACGCTGCATTTGTATATAGCGTGAGCACTCAAAATGAGTCAAGCGCAAACGCCTCGACTCATTTTGGGCGACGTAAAATGAGCTTGTCTCGTGCCACTATAATTTAAATTCAGTGTTATAATCAATAGGTATTTTAGACAGTTGTCTAGCCATAATTCATATTTCCATACAGTCATATTGCTAAATTAATCAAAACAGCTAAATATTTGACAGTTATTTATTAAATAAACATTTTGAACTTAATAAATGAAAAGACAAAAACAATGTCTGATGTTTTTTTTTAAAGTAAGCACTGAACAGATAGGAACTGAAAATATTCCTTTAGGTATCTTAATAAACAGAACTTAAGCAAACAACTAATTCGTTCGAATTAGCTCGTCATAAAAAATCAATTCAATCCTAGCGCAATATAAATGCACCTTACTGTACTAGCTCAAGGTAATCACACGCATTCATTGACTGTCACTGCGACTGTCGTGCGAGGCATGATAATGTCGTTATGTCACTTTGTGCTGTACCAGCGATTGTTTATCAGTGTGCTAATAATCGGTGTTAGATACCTTAGATTCTCAGATACTGAATAAAATAATGAATAAATCATTCTTTATCAGCCTAGCCTTTTCCCAACTATGTTGGGGTCGGCTATCAGTCTAACCGGATGCAGCTGAATATCAGTTTTTTACATGGAGCGACTGCCTATCTGACCTCCACAACCCAGTAACTGGGTAATAGGATAACCCTTGGTAAGAATGGTTGTCCGACTTTCGGCCTTTGACGATGTAACGACTAAGTAACGCTAGCCGAGGTCGGTCCGTAGATGGGTGATCATCCATTGTATAGCGAGACCTCTCCGTGCTTCGGAAATCACGTTAAGCCGTTGGTCCTGGCTGTCTGAAGATTTTTGACAGTCGTTACGGGCAATTGTCCGAAAGTCTGACAACCAGTCTTACCGGATGAAGTGGCGGTGCTTGGCAACAGTGGACGTATTTGGGCTGAAACGATGATGATGAAACTGTATAATTTAATACGCCCCTTAGCATGTCAATGGGATTCAGAAATCTTTAAAAAAAAACTGGCCAAGTGCGTGTCGAACCACGCAAACTGAAGGGTTCCGTAGTTATAGTACTAAGGGTATCTGAGCTAAGCCGCGGACAGACAGACAGACAGACGGACATGGCGAAACTATAAGGGTTCCTTGTTGACTACGGAACCCTAAAAATAATCCAAGTAACAATGACAACCCAACTTTTGAAACCTAATTAATAATTTAACGATATTTTCTAACATGCCAACAGCTCGATAAAGAAAGAATCGTGAGAATTTGTACAGGCCTAATGATAAATTATGAACGTCTGTCCTTGTGAACAGCAGCACCTGTTATTTCATTCGCTGGCCGCTATTGTACCTATGTGAGGGTACCCGCTACATGAAACATGCACGATGATTGCCGATGGACGGTTCAAAAAGCCATTTATGTGACTTGCGAAAGCATTCTGATTCGGGTCGAATTTTTTCACTTTGGCATTTAAAATTGGTTTTTAGGGTTCCGTACCCAAAGGGTAAACGTAATAGGGTCCCTATTACTAAGAGTCCGCTGTCCGTCCGTCACCAGGCTGTATCTCATGAACCGTGATAGTTAGACTGTTGAAATTTTTACAGATGATGTATTTCTGTTGCCGCTATAAAAAAATAAAAAAAACAACAGAATATAATAAATATTTAAGGGGGCTCCCATACAACAGACATGATTTTTTTGCCGTGTTTATAGATAATGGTACGGAACCCTTCGTGCGCCAGTCCGACTCGCACTTGGCCGGTTTAGGAGTATTTTTTCAGGAGAATTGTGGAAAGACATTTTGTTGTTTTTTATATCTTCTCAATCAAGCATTTCCCGACAGAAATCTCACAAGGACAAACACTTAGACAAGGAAAAAGTATTGTGGGAATCGAACCTACAACCCTAATGGACAGTGTCTAATACTGTCCATACACACGTCGTGTGCATGCATGCGTTAGGCACACGATAAAAGGAACGGTTGCCCGTTTTCACGAACACGATAGGAGACACCTAAATCAAATATAATTGCCCTGTTAGATTTTCAACTCTCGACGCTGAGCCGAGCATTGAAAATTCAACAGTGCATTGCAGTTGGTATTAGGCAGCTAAAGAGGATCATTTGCTCTACTTCGTGCAAGCATTACGGATGTGCCGCGTTCACTCGATCAAGGTGACTTGCCCGGGCGTGACTTGATAGTCACTGGCTCCACTGTCTCACGACAATTTTAACTAATCAACTAATCAGGGGGCCAAGTCTACTAATTTACAAACGTGTCAGTGGTCTCACAATGATCAGTTTTTGATAGATATGCCATACAAAATCTGTCAAAAACTGATCATTGTAAGACCACTGACACGTTTGTAAATTAGTAGACTTGGCCCCCAGTTTTGTGTATTCGGACGAAAAATATTCAATAACCGAATAAAACAAAGCGATGGAAGCATGTAGGTAGGCTAACATAATTAAGACACGCTAAGGTTACCAATGGCACTATGTGCAATTGTGCAGTGCCAGGGTGAGTTTAGAAATCGCGGGAAATTGACACAAGCTATTTGCAATGCCTTCATTTTGACAATACAACAACATTCATTGCGATAATTACGTTGTCAAGCAAACACTATGAAGCGACGGAATGGAGATTTTGAAGGAAATCGGAATTTCTTTCAAAATCTTGCGGATTGTGATAGAAAAATGTATTAGGTACACAATTGGCGTGCTGGTTAGCTTTTGTAGTCGTAGAGTGTTGTTTTTATTTAGTACCAACTGTTTTTATAACACGAAAAGGTGGTGGCAAGTCGTACCAGCAGCGAGAGGCTGCGAATTTAAAGGTTCCACGTATGCAGTAACTTTATGCGGTGAGGCTCTCTGCTTCAATCGGTCCATCATTATTGAGGAGAGTTACTATTGTACTAAAAAAGCTTCCATCATTAGTGTAGTGTACATATTATATTAAGTTAGCCACCTATGAAATCAGCGTTCTGTATGGGAAATTTTAAGAAGTTGCATTTTCATACTAACATTTTCTTAATTTATATAACAGCCATGAACACTAATGTTTAAAAACTTTTATGCACTAATGTTTAAAAATTAAGATAACGTATGCCACTTGGATTTAGCGACACAAATAAGTTTTGGATTAGTTAAAAAAAAAATAGTAGTCATTTCTGCTAACAAAATGAGGAGTAAATTTTAACCGACTTCTTCAAAAAGGAGGAGGTTCTCAATTCGTCTATATGTTTTTTTTTTTTTTTCTTTTTTTTTACGCCATTACTCCGCCAATTATGAATAGATTTTGATGATTCTTTTTTTGTTTGGTTTCCCACTTAGTGTATGTAGATGATATATTGTTTGACTCCGTCACTGTTATTTACATAGCAGGTAGTGTATTCGAATTTGTGTAGGGTAGGTACCACAACTAAAAAGTGAAAAATAAAAACTTTGTACAAAAAAAAAAACAACCGACTTCCAAAAAAGCACAAAAAATTTGAAAAATAACTTTAATTTCGGAAGTCGGTGGCAAAAAACTTCCGACATTAAAGTTATATTTCACGTTTTTAGTGTTTTTTTGGAAGTCGGTTGTTTTTTTTTTGTAAAAAGTTTTTATTAAGGTACTTTTTATGTTAAGAAAACTATAAGTAATAAGGTTTTTTTTTACTAGGTAGTTGTCCATGATCGTCATTATTCGATATAATATCAAGCAATTGATGAGTATTTTAAATCATAGAAGTGACGAGGTTCTCTATTTGTGAGAAAAAAACGCCAATCTCAACTCAATATTAGTTAAGTAAACACTATCTCATGTACGTCAGCAGTGAGGTCGCTGTCACTAATGTCAACTGTCAGTTCACCACAAAATGGCGGGAAACAGTTGAAAGTGAGGCGGTGGTGTGGTGAAAATGCCTAGCATTAAGTCCACCTCTGTACATTTGTGTGCTTAAAGTCATCATCATCTGCCTAGCCTTTTCGCAACTTTGTTGCGGTCGGCTTCCAGTCTAACCGGATGCAGCTGAATACCAGTATTTTTCAAGAAGCGACTGCCTCTCTTTTCTCCACAACCCAGCTACTGGGTAACACGATATCCCTTGGTAAGACTGGTTGTCAGACTTTCGGGCTTCTGACGACCTGTAACTGTCAAAGGCCCACGAATGACAGCCAGGACCAACGGTTTAACGTGCTTTTCGAGACACGGAGGAGTCTCGATATGGTCATCCATCCACGGACCAAACCGGGCAAGCGTAGCTTAACCTGATGGATTGACCCGTGCGGCTGTTATTACGTAGCCACGAGCTCCTCCTCCTTGTGTGCTTAAAGTATTAAATAAATAAATCACCAGGATTCTACAATTAGAACTGCAGAAAGTTTTTAGACGATCTGTGGGCCTAAAACGGTCACATTAGCAATTCCTCTAAAAGCATTTCATTTCCTGAAATTCCAGCTGTCATTAGCAATTCCTCTAATTTGACACAAAATCAAATCATATTATGTGGACCATTTTACGAATCTCCATAGAAAACTGTCCAACAGATGAATTATTTCGTAATATGAATCGCACGCAGATCATATTATGAATTGTCAGTTTGTGACATTTTACGATGATTCATAATATTTTCCTATTATGATTCTGCCAAAGTGACTGTTTTAAGCCCCCTGTTAGATATTTCTCATAAATAAAATTGTCATTTTAAAAACCGTGCCGCGAAACAATGTCCACTCGTGGTCTCAAACGGTCGATCAGATGACTTTAAAGGCGAGTTCATTGTACTGTTAGTTAAACAGCTGTTTTTTTTTCTGTCCCTCCTACTTTAGGCTAATTTTACTAAGAAATCAATATTAATATTGTCAGGCAGTGACAAAGACACGTGTTTGTTTATTACCCGACTAAGGCGAAGAAAAAAGGAGGGTTATAATTTTGACCGGTATGTATGCATGTATGTTCATCTGTTCCCTCATATCTTCTAAACCACTCCACACAATTTGACAAATGAGGTATTATTGGAAGCGTCTTGATTGTCCGCTGGTTAAAGGCTATGTGACGTCACATTAAATTAAAAAATGGCGCCCTCTAGAGGACATAAAGTAAGGAACTGAAAAAAAAAAAATGTTTATTCTTACCATGTTGGGTATCAAATGAAAGGGCTTAATGAGCACATTTCAAAAATATATATAACATATATATTTTTATAGTAGTATAACACCAAAAGAATTAAAAAAAAATTGAAGTAATAATAAAACCCAACTACCACTAAAAAGGTATAAACAAGACACCACAGACAGACAAATTAAAAATCCGGAGTCACACGTGTTAGGGCATAAATCGAACAGATTACGTGTGACTCCGGTTTTTGATTTTTTTTAAATTATTTTGGGCAAATTGTGATAAGTCGTTTAGAAGATATAAGGGAACAGATGAACATACATACATACATACCGGTCAAAAACATAACCCTCCTTTTTTCTTCGCCGTAGTCGGGTAAAAAAAATACAGACGAACATCCTTTTTTTTGAAGTCGGTTTCTATATTATTAATTATCAGGTAAGTACTCAATTCCCGGGCTCTACAAAAAACCGGATTCGTTAACGTAAATTAACCGGATCCGGTTCTCTATACTAACGAGATCACGATTATGTAAATATATTACGCCTACTTAAAAAACTATTTGCAAAATTATTAATCAAGTTTTAAATTCTTTTGCTGTGTAATGAGTCAGTTCGTAAATCTTAAGCATGCGCAGGCGCCTATTCTTGATAGGTCAAATAAAAACTAAAGGTTGATCAAAAGCGTAGGTAACATTATAGCACCACGCCTGTATTCCCCGTAGGGATATGCAGAGATATCTAATGCTACGGCTACATTGTCGCGCAAAGATTCGTGCCACATTATCGCGTTAAAACTTTGTGTTCGATTTACGACGAACTACTACACACATCGACAAAATTAGAGGAACTTACTTACAACGTTACTTTTACAATGTTTGTAAATGTGTGAGCACCATGTATCTATCACATATTTTTATTAATCAATTTATTTGTCATTGCTCCATTTTTAATTCTTTTTACAATTTGTGGTAAAGTAATCGTATTCTAGGTGCATCGTATTCACATGTAATTATAATTGATTTATACAAAATATTGTAAACCATTTTTTTTTAAAGAGTAACGGTGGAGTTTCTTGCCCATTCTTCTCCATACGAAAACTACCTTTTGGAAGGGGCAACTAGAATCAGTTCTATTTCTTAGTTTTTTTGACATTCAAAAGTGCCTTTAATGTGCCTATTTGAAAAAAATGATTTGACTTTGACTTTGAACACAAAAAAAAGTGTTTTTTTTTTAACTTGTGGGTATTTCGACAAGTTGTTCCGTTATTTGAATGATTACCCATTTTTCATATACATTATGGGCTTTTATACATTTTTCAACCTTCTAACAGAAATTGTACCCTCTTAAGTGTATGTTTACACTTTCAGCTTCTAAGTGTTTTTGATAAGAAAGTTGGTTTATGCAGTCAATGGTGGCCCTAAGCTCATTACCTTTGTTTTGTCTGGAGAGTTAACATTATATTGCATACAGAATGAGTGATTTGCCTGCAACTGAAGTCGCCAGGGCTGTAACAATGATTGAGGAAGGTCACACCTACCGTTTAGTCAGTCGACCTTGGGTGTATCAGTATCCGTGATACACCGTAATGGCAACGGTACAGACAGACAGGATCTTACGTGCGCAGGCGAGGGCAGGCCAGAAATCGTGCAACCAGTGCCATAGACGACCGTTTTATAAGGGTGCAAACTTTAAGAAATCGTCGTCAAACGGCTGTTCAGACCCGAAATGTCTTATAAGAAGTGCGTAACGTACGTGTTTGTGAACGAACAGGAGGTTAAATGAAGTTGGTTTAAAGTCATACGTGCCAGAAAAAGCGGCAAAAATTGAGGTGAGTCATCGAGTAGCAAGATTAGCGTTTGCTAATTATTTACACAAAGTAAAGCGCCTGTCTGGATTCGAACCCATGACCTACAACTCGTAATTCTGGGTCATTACCACTGGGCCACCACTGTTCCATAGGACTGTTGATTTATTTTTATTTACGGAAAAAATGCTCAGCATTATTATGCACGTCGGTAGTAACCTTGAGTCAGCCTAGCGTTAGAACGGAGTTTCAATACAATAAAAGCCAGCTTAGACTAACTTTGTTACCACTGTCGCGTGGCTTACCGTACCTATTAAAACGCCTTGCATCTTTGATTGATTACACTCCATGGCTAATAATAATACTATTCTATTTATGTAGATTTATGTACCTATAACTGACGGCAGACTCCTACATGTTAGAATGAGTTAGTAATCCATATTTGGGTGTACACGTGCAGCAATTTCCTATTATTAATATTATAAATGCTGAAGCGAGTCTGTCTGGTTTGTGTAAGGACTAACGAATCGATATACTTAGGTATGTTCAAGTCGTGATTTGATGGGAATACATTATATAATTTTTCAAAGTCAATGTCAAAGTCAAATCATTTATTTCAAATAGGCACATTAAAGGCACTTTTGAACGTCAAAAAAAAACTAAGAAATAGAACTGATTCTAGTTGCCCCTTCCAAAAGGTAGTTTTCGTATGGAGAAGAATGGGCAAGAAACTCCACCGTTACTCTTTAAAAAAAATGGTTTACAATATTTTGTATACATCAACATACATGTGAATACGATGCACCTAGAATACGATTACTGTACCACAATTTGTAAAAAGAATTAAAAATGGAGCAATGACAAATAAATTGATTAATAAAATTATGTGATAGATACATGGTGCTCACATATTTACAAACATTGTAAAAGGTACCTATACAATATCACAATATTCCTTACATTTTTTCATTACAAATCATACTAATAAGCCAGTGTGTGAGTTTAAGTAATCGCAAAATGTGTAAAAATCTATGATATACAAATAAAGTAAATTATACAACTAGATTAGAAACCAGTTTGATTTTGTCCAGACTCGAATATTGTCCTATGGAGCAAGACCAGCATGTGTCCATGCATTCTTATCGTGGATATAATCCTCTTATTTGTAATAGGCTTGTTTACAAAGTGTACTTTTAATATTATGGGTTTTAAATTTTCTTTCATTTAATTGCAATATATCACAAGGTATTTTGTTATAGAATTTAACGCAGTACCCCATAAAAGATGTTTGTACTTTAGCTAATCTGAAAAATGGTTGATCTATTTTGTCTTTATTTCTAGTATTAAAATGATGTCTATCACATATTTTATTAAATAGATTTATATTTTTTCTAACATACATAATATTCTCATAAATGAATTGGCAAGGTACCGTCATAATATTAATCCTTTTAAATAGTTCCCTGAGAGATTCGCGGCGACATAGATTATAAATGGCTCTGACAGCTCTTTTTTGTAAATTAAAGATGGATTCAATGTCAGCAGCCCGACCCCACAGTAAAATGCCATACGACATAATGCTGTGGAAGTAACTGAAATAGACCAAACGCGCGGTTTCTACATCTGTTAACCGTCTTATCTTTCTAACAGCATAAGCGGCCGAGCTTAGCCGCCCCGCAAGAGATGTTATATGAGGTCCCATTGTAATTTCTCGTCAAGCGTGATTCCCAACATTAGGTAATTTAAATCGAATGTATTTGGTTTTTTTTTCATTTAGTACCAAATTATTTACCGTAAACCAATATTGAACCTGAAGAATACAGCTATTTACGTCGTCAAGATGTTGTCGACTTAGATCACAGAATAAGCAACCTAAAGTGGCCATGGGCCGGCCATATTAGCCGTAGAACCAATGACCGTTGGGGTAGACGTGTTCTTGAGTGGAGACCGGGAATCAGCAAACGTAAGGTAGGAAGCGCTCAGGCAGGTAGAGCGACGATACAAGCAGGGTGGCTGGTAGCAGCTGGCTGAGTTGCCGAGAATCGAGCTGAATGGCGTGCAATTGGAAAAGCCTCTATCCAATAGTGGTCTGCTATAGGATAATGATAATGATTTTATAATTGTTATGTTGCTCTATAGCATTACAAAATTAAAAGAAAAGACGGAAAAGCACTGTGCTTCTGCCCATCCTTATATAAATATTACCCGTCTCTCCACTAGTCCATTGCTTACTCAAGGATGCATATCCGGTAGGTTCGCAAATCCCTCCTTATCCCGACGGGCACGGTCTTCCCTACCATTACCCGCGCCCTTCGGTCTACTCCTTGATATGCAATGGCCTCTGCAGCCCCATGAACCATGAGGCTCCAGGGGCTAGTGCAAATCCTGGGGTTCATTCGATTTATCGAGTCTGGTTAAGCCACGCTGGGGTCGGTGCATTTCATTAATTCATTCATATGTGGCTCTATAGCATTACAAAATTAAAAGAAAAGACGGAAAAGCTCTATGCTTCTACTAAGCCAAATATTCTACGAGTGGGAATCAAACTCACGACCAGTCGCTCGCCATTCCAGCGCTAACTATTGGTATATTTGTCTACTTCGTTTCTATTTGTTGTCCCGAATCCCACGCAAGCAAATACGTAGACTAAAACTAGTAACATAAGCTCAGGTTTATACGTCATGCTTGCGTCGTGATGAACCAAATAAGGCTGTTTGATCATGCTGCGTCGGAGCATGACATAGTCTGTGGTATCTATAAATATGGAGAGTAACATTTGAGATGAATGTCAATGCACACGGTACCTTGGTTCATGATCAAAAGGCTAGCCTTTTTTAGACCTAAAATATAGTAGGTCCTCTAGCATTATTTTCGAAGTAGTATTTCGTCGAAGTCACATCATTTCGTAGATAAGTCATGTCGAAGCAACGTCTTTTCGGAGTAGAGTAGTGTCGGACTTAAGGCATGTCGAACTAAAGTATTGTCGAAATAAAGACGTGTCGGAGTTCCGTAATGTTGAACTAAGATCATGTCGTAGTTAGCGATGGCCGTTGAATCAACGAACTAGTTGAATCAACCGTTGATCTCCTGTCAACGCATTAACGTTAACTGTTTATGAATCAACTAGTTGAATTCGTCAACGACGTTGACTCGTTTATTTCAACTAAATCCATCAACGACGTTGACTCGTTTAATTCAACTAAATTCGAGAACGCAAACGCAAGTTAACGCAACGAACTGAGCAAAAAAAAAACTTCCGTTGAAAATGACATGAATTTGAACTCTAAGTCAGAGACTAGTTCAACTCGTTGAACGTCGCGGCGTTGAATGAATTAACTGTGTAAGTTGATATTAACGATTAACTTTGTAAGTTTACATTAACGATTAACTTTGTAAGTTGACATTAACGATTAACTTTGTAAGTTTGACATTACTGCACGTTAACTCGTTGACGAATTTAACTAGTTGATCAACTAGTTGACGAACGTAAATCAACGTTGACGTTTCGTTAACGGAAAAACCGTCAACGACCCATCGCTAGTTGTAGTACCGTTCGTCGAAGTTCCGTTTGGTAGTCCTCTTTTGTATTGGCATATGGATTTATAATTTTGAAGTATAATAAATAATATAGTCCATGTTGTGGTTGCATGCATATAGCCAATGCGGTAGCGGTTCTGACAGCTCAGAGAGAGAGCTACAAGAGTGTCCGTGGAGTTTCTTGCCCGTTCTTCTCTATAGGTACCTATTACGCTTTGGAATGGGCAACTATATAGCTACATATTTCTGACTGACCGACCCCTTGACAATTCAAAAGTAATTGGAATGCTTTGAGTTTGAGTTTTTGAGTTTCAGGATGTAGGTACTATGTATATTGATGGGTTCAATGATTATAATTACGTAATTATTTTATCACAATTGTCACGTAATTAATTCTGATCAACAAACAACGGCACAATTTGCAAAAAACTTGAGAAATGTTATAAAATAATTTATAATTGGGTTATTTTTTTAATTCGGTTACTTTAAACGAATTACCATAATTGTATGGATCAAATGATGTGATCAATAGTCGACGTTGAAAGCTTTTCATCAGGTAAACCTCTGGTAAGTTTATCACCCACGTAAGGTGGATGCGCTAGGGTAGCCCGCGAAATTCAAATTTTCTTACGTTTTTTGCATTTTTTTTTTTTTTTTTAAACGTTTCCCCACACTAGGAATTTCTTCCTGTATCGTGGGTGCGTTTACAAACATAGAAACTCACATACACTAACAACTAACTAACTAACTATTTGCAGGTCAGTAATGAAAATTTCATGAAATCGTCAGTCGATGCACTTACATGAACTTAGAGAGTTGTATTGCTGATTCTTATGTTTATTTTCTGTTAATCCATATTTGTTACGCCCGCCAATAATATTTAGATCAACATACAACCTGATACTGACTTGCAAATTGCAGAAAACGTAAGAAAATTTGAATTTCGCGGGCTACCCTAGCGCATCCACCTTAAAAATAAGCGTGAACCCGTAGGTCGTTGCAGCAGCCGTTCTGATGGTTCCATGTTCAACAGTGGTGTTGGTTGAGTTGTTCTCAATAATTTTGCAATACGGTCTTATTTGGCCTTTTCCGGATTACTGGGTGACAGTTTACGTTATCTAACATTTAGTCAAATGTCAGTCAAAGAGGTTAATGGTTGGGACACGATTTTCATGTGTCTCAGTTTAAATAGTGTGGCGAGTCGTGGAAAATAGACGTTGTGTGGCCTTTTTGGAAAGTTTAGTATTACAAGCTAATTAACATCAAAATTTAAAAACCCCCGACAAAATCAAAGCATCTAAAAACGTATATTATTTAGCTAAGAACACTCTCGATCAAGTCACCTTTCAAACAAAACCAAAAAAATCTAAATCGGTTCAGCCGTTTGCCAGCTACGATGACGCAGACAGGTACACACGTTAAACTTATAACACCCCTCTCTAACGGGGTTAAAAACTAGAATGAATGATCTTCTTATTTGCTAGAATAAAAGTTAATTACTAGGCACATGGTTTCAGTAGTGCAACAGAGTAACAGAAATCGATTATAAATGCAATAGATTAATAAAATTACGTCGAAAAGTAAAATTTCTACCTCTGAAACTGATAGTGTGACGAAGCTAATTTTACAGTTAAAGGAACTGTAAAATTAGCTTCGTTACAGAAGGACATTGGAAACCAACCAACGATTACTGGAAACTACCAGAGGACCAAACTGCAAGTCGAATACCAAACCACTGCCAATACCAATATCAGCCTATAATGTTCCCACTGCTGGGACACAAGCCTCCTCTCTGTGAGAGGGAGCGGGCCGTAATCCACCACGTGGGCCCAGTGCGGGTTGGTAGATGTCACGTGTCTTCGAATTTTTGGTTCTAGCATAATCAGGTTCTAGGACATGCCGGTTTCCTCACGATGTTTTCCTTCACCGTTTTGAGAGCAGTGGCGATGAAATAATTAACACAAAGTAAAGCGCCTGTCGGGGTTCGAACCTACGACCTACAACTCGTAAGTCGTGGCCGTTACCACTGGGCCACCACTGCTCCAACTGCTCCACTGCACCAAACCACTGCGTGGAGATTAAATGAAAATCAATTTTGAGTAAGTCGGTAGACCGGAATATCTCTTACCGTTTCTGAGCGGTCCACGCATCATTTCACTATCATCCAATGCGATAAGCTGACCTGCACCCTAATTTCGTAATACACGATCAATCGCAATCTGAATCGTTTTGAAACAGATTCCTAATCCATTGCTACATAACTTCGGAAAAAAAAACTGCTCAATAACGTAATTACCGCAATGTTGTTGAGCTGTCAAAATCGTATCGTACATCTACAACGACTTTCAACAGGATTGACTTAGGGCAGATTTCAGCTATGAAACTGAACGCAATCAGCATTTAAACCGCGTTCATGAGCTGTCAGTGTCATCATTTCGGTGGAATATTGACAAACTAGCTGCGTCTGCGGTTTCACCCGTATAAATATCGATCCCGTAGGAATATCGGGAAAAAAGGATCCTATGTCTCAATCCAGGTCATGGTCTACCCTTGTGCCAAATTTCATCCAAATCGCGGTGATTTTAGCGTGAAAGCGCAACAAACAAACAAACTCACTTTCGCATTTATAGTTTTAGTAAGGATTTTTCCTAACAACGCCCCACTTTCGATGTCATTCAGGTACCAAAACGTCTTTAAAGCACTCCAGCTAGAATTTAAAATGTACATTTGGGTGGAAGATATTTCAAACCGAGGTGATGGTTAACCATTAAATGGCCCATTAACTCTTATGACGGCAGCAGTAAATCTGTACTCGCCTCTATAGCATCGTAACTATTTAGCCATGCAAGCAAAATGGTCCGTTTTGAAATACGAGTATGCTGATCTGTACTGGTTTATATCTCGCGCGCTAGACGACGACGACTCTGGCGAATTGTGGCCATCTAGTGGTATTGTAGCCTGGACTAAAGATCATTGAGTAGGTATACTTTAAGTACTTACCGCAGGTGTGACATTAAAGTTTTGAGGTATGAGGAACAGGGTGTAAAGTTCACTCATCCTTATAGAAAAGGGAGAATCCTCCGACCAGACGGTTGTTGTGTCTGGCGGGCAACTGCCCAATGATTGATGTTGGACTCTTGTATATAAATGTCCATCGCGAGGTAAACTCTAATTGCGCGATGCAGGATTTTATGTGACGTCAGGATTTTTGTGTGTCGTCAGGTTTTTGATGCATAGTTTGCATGTGGCGACCAGGTCATAGAAATCGATATCGCTCCTCACCGTCGCGCACTCGCTGCTCACCAACTCGTTTTTTTTATCCAACAACTAGAGCCATCTATGTTTAAAAGGTGTTATCTCCAGTCATATGACTCCATCTTTTTTTTTTACCGCAAATTGTCATACATTTTGCAGTAGGTATACATTATGTTAAACTACGTTATAACTATGGTTTAACAAAAGGCTGCTAGACAGTAAAATAGAAACTATTAACTCTAGATTCATTGTTTCACTGGTTAAGCGTGAACGTTGCAGTTTAAGTAGAAAATTGATGGTTTTATGAAATGTCTGCTTGGGAAATTATGTCCTTGAGAAACGTTTTTATCCAAAAATAGGACGTATCTTCTCTTTTCGTGGATTTTTAAATCAAATCATTTTATTTCGGACAGCTAAAATATCCATAAATTGTAAGTAAAAGGTTTGCACTAAAAACCCAATGTTAGTGCCTTAAGGCGAAAGCTTCAGCTTCATTTTTTGCATTTTGCAAATCAGTGTCAGGTTGTATGTTGATTAAAATATGATTTGCGACCGTAATAAATATGGATTTTCAGAATTATAAACATTATAATCAGCAATACAACTCTCTAAATTCATATAAGCGTATTGAAAGACTATTTCATAAAATCATGACATTTGGCAGTTATTCTAACTGAAGGAATTGACCGAGAATTTGGTTGAGTTTTAGACTGTCCTACATGTGTATAATTCTGTTGATACTGAATATTCAATTACTGAAAGAGGCGAAGCCAAATTGCCAATTAAAGTATTCCATTTTATAATCCAATTAGTCATTTCCCAAATCCTCGAACAAATCCAACATCCTACAACATACATAGACTACGTAGGTAGGTCGCTAACAATGCTATGACATCACCGGCCTGACAGCGAGCGTGATCTGAATGGACGGACGGACAGACTGATTATGTAACTAGTTTGCACACTATGCTATACTAGGATTACAATATTAGTTAACGGTTAATATGAAAATCTACCGATCGTTTGGGTAGACGTGTTCTTGAATGGAGACCGCGAATTGATGAACGGTACGACGCCCTCAGGTTAGGTGAAGCGAGGATGCGAAGGTTGGCTGGTAGCCTCTAGACACAATTTGGTATTTAAATTCAATAAGCTCTCATAGCTTATTGAATTTAAATACCAAATTGTGTTAAAAAAAATCAAACCGTCATCAGGGGGCTTAAACGGCCACTTTGCCAGAATCATAATTGGAAAATATTATTAATCATCGTAAAATGTCACAAACTGACAATCCATAGTATGATCTGCGTGTAATTCATATTACGATCAGGGGGCCAAGTCTACTAATTTACAAACGTGTCAGTGGTCTCACAATGATCAGTTTTTGACAGATATGCCATACAAAATCTGTCAAAAACTCATCATTGTGAGACCACTGACATGTTTTTAAATTAGTAGACTTGGCCCCCCTGTTTGACAGTTTTCTATGGAGATTCGTAAAATGGTCCACAAATTATGAATTGCTTTTGTGTCAATTATGAGGAATTGTTAATGACATCTGGGATTCAGGAAATGAAATAGCTTTTAGAGTAATTGCTAATGTGTCCGGTCTATCCCCCACAAAGGGTTAGATAAAATTCTAAGGTTTCAAATTTCAAATAGCCTGTAATAGCAATATTAAAAAATGTATTTTTACCATTAGATTAAATTAAAGGTTTAGACATCAGAGAATTCTCTAGATTGCTTTGCTCTTTAGCATAGGCCTCCCCCAGGCTTTTCCATAGCTCATAATCGTGAATTTTTCTCCTCCATGTCCCTCCCTCCCGCAGTGATTTTCAAATCATCTTCTCATCTTTGGAATAGTCTTCCTATTTTCCTCTTCCCTTCCATGGGATACCATTCTGTTATTTCTCTAGACCATCTACCGTTTTTGTCCATGATGACATGACCTGCCCACTTCCATTTTAGTCTTTTCACTGTGTAAGTCACATCTGCTACGATCGTGTTTCTTCTTATAAGATTAAGTCTAAGATTTATTTAGTCTATAAGGTTAGACAAATATTTCCAAGTCCCATGTTATTGATTATATCAATAACATGGGACCCATGTTATTGATTATATCAATAACATGGGACCCCACAGTTTAAAACTCTAAGCTGCTAGTGCTAAAGCCCTCATGAAAAAATCCAATAACACTGTTTGCCCTGGGAATCGAACGTAAGACTGCATACCAAGTAGTCGTGGTGGCAGTCATAAGACCAAGGAGGCAGACATTTTCGTCACAGTAACCACTGCCGCGAACAACCATCTTGCCAAAATTATACGGTGTGATTATTTTGACGCGGCTAACTAAAGGTTAATCGTTGTAAAAAATATGTGCCCGCGAGGTCTACTGTTCGCAGAACTACTAGTATACTAAATTGCCAATCATAAATACAAAAAACAACATAATTTATCATCAATCAGGGGTTAGGCAGGGTGTATCTATAGTACACCCACATTGCAGTTGTCCCATGTAATATGGGGCGAGCCTATTGCCATCAACCGGGTGAAAGTCGAGACTACGGGCTGCTACTGAGAAATTCCAGATGTAAAAACCCAATAACACTTTGCCCGACCGGGAGTTCTGGGAATCGAACCCTGGACCTCAGGCTCAGCAGTATCGCTTGCGACCACTAACTGAACGAGGTACCAAAATAAATCTCATTAATGATGCCGTGCCAATAATTATACAAACTCAAAATTCTGAAACGAAGAAAAACCTCTGAAAACTGCCTATGTCTATACCACCCAAAAAATGAAAAAATACTTTCAGTGCTGAAAATTGTTGAAAGCAAATGAAAACGGAATGTGAAACGTCATTTTAAAAGTATCGAATTGGTTTCAGAGAATTTTCAATTGAGTTTTCATTTTAATTTGCAGCACGAATTAATTAATTAAATGCAGTAGGATGGCTTGAAATTGTACGGTTTTGAGTACCTTGGTGTATTTTTAAAGATACTGCTGAATATGAGGTCCTGGGTTCGATTCCCAGGATGAGCAAAGTGTTATTGAGTTTTTGCATCAGGAATTTCTAAGTCTGAATTTGTGCCCGGTTGTTGGCGGGGTGCCAGCATGGGATATTACATGGGACTTAAACATAACTGAAATGGTGAAATGAGGGTGTACTATATGTATACCTCTGCCTAACCTTTCAGGGATTACAGGCGTGATGTTATGTTATATTATGAATATAGGTTATGCCATGGTGACATGACTCCATGGCAGTTGGGTTAACAGTTCAGGATGCGTCACACGTTCATATTATTTATATACTCGTGGAGATTTTATTAACCGACCTAAAAAAGGAGGGGTTTCGTATTGTTTGTAATTCGTCTGTATTTCTGTGAAATGATTTCTCTTTAATTTCCAATTCAGGTTTTTTTTTACAAAAATAACATCCGTTCAGTAAACATAAAGTTCTTAAAGTTCTTTGAGTTTTTTAGTTAATTTAGTATAATATGTAACTCAATGTATATATTTTATCATATTAATAAATACCCTAAAATCTTACGTATTGTATTGATTTTGTAAAGCTGTGAAACAATGCAAATAAAACCACTGCGAAACCGAGCGAAAAAAAAAAAGGTCAAGGAATTTAAAACCAACGACATCAAAACATGCACGTTTTTCTTCTCCACCAAGCCATACAATAGCCCCGTCAAGATGCAAAGCTATTAAACTAGAACTACCCTCGAAACCGCCCCTAACTGGCTCTTATTAAAAAAGCTAGGCATTTCATGGGGCCATTTCGACCCCTTTACGAGTACGAAAGGGTAAAAAAATATCTTCCAAAAGTACCATAAAATGACAAAGACTATAAACCAGAGAGGTCTTATTATTTCATATATTGCCTATTCGTAGATGCTTGGGGGTGTCCCCTATATTCACGCTGTTGATTTTTATGTCACCTGGTGGAAGGGTTAGGCTAATAAGGTAGTTTGGGGAATCGTCGTCAAATTAGGGATGGGGGCGACAATTTGGAACGGGTTGTGAGGTAGTTTGTAGTTTAGAAATGTTCCGTTAGCGCATACGTCATAAATCTTGTTAAGAATTTTATGATCATAGCCATTTTGTTCAAACAGCATGTCATCAGAATGGTGGGGTCAAAATTAGGGACACTCCACCAATTAAGGGGTACACAGACCGAACAACATTCTCAATGGGACGAACATCGTAATTGCGAAAAAAATATCAACTGTCCCATACCAAACTTCAATACCTACTTCACCCAAATGAACAGCTGATTATTTTTTACGCGATTACGATGTTGGTTCCCTGGAAAAAGTTGTTTAGATTGATGGTCTGTCATCATGCTGTTTAATATTAAGTTATAAAAACTAAACCCAACTACGACTAAAAAGATATAAACAAGACCCCACAGACAGACAAATTAAAAATCCGGAGTCACACGTGTTAGGGCATAAATCGAACAGATTAAATGTGACTCCGGATTTTTAATTTGTCTGTCTGTGGGGTCTTGTTTATATCTTTTTAGTCGTAGTTGGGTTTTAGTTTTTATAACTTATTTTTTTTTAAATTCTTTTGGTATTATAATATATATATATTTGAAATGTGCTCATTAAGCCCTTTCATTTGATACCCAACATGGTACGATTAAACATTTTTTTTTTGACTGACCTTATGTCTTCTAGAGGTCGCCATTTTTAATTTAATGTGACGTCACATAGCCTATAACCAGCGGACAACCAAGACGCTTCCAACGATACCTCATTTGTCAAATTGTGATGAGTGCTTTACAAGATAGGAGGAACAGATGAACATACATACATACATACCGGTCAAAATAATAACCCTCCTTTTTTCTTCACCGTAATCAGGTAAAAAAAATAAAGAGACAGAGAGAAAAGCTGCAAGCACCACTAACATGGAACCCCTCAAAACAGACAAATTTTCTTTCGAATCACTTTAAATGGTTAAGCTATCCTTTTTTCTTTGTAGAATTTGGGTCTCCTTGGGTCTCCTCTTTTATTTATTTGTTAAAACTTTATGCACACGTAAAAAAATACTGTACAAAGACGGACTTAATGCCTGAGACATTTTCTACCAGTCAACCTTAGGGTGATGCAGAAACAAAACATGGCTGGTGCAACATACGGGATAGATAACTCGAAAAAGAATACATACATAATATGTATGTATGTAACTTTGTCAGGAGAAACAGCTGTAGGTAGAGGAGGAGGAGGTATTTTTTCTGGCTTTTAATAAGACAAGGAAAATAATAAAAAAGGTGGTTCAACCTCATTAGAACATAAAGATTAGATAATATAGAGTCTATCCTTCATTTGCCGTGGAATTATTTCTGGGGTAAAATTGGATGAATGTAGTTGTCTGAAAAGTATGCCATATTTCTTGCTGACGGTAGCAAATGTAGGTAACACAACAACCTAGAATTTTCGGGATATATGAAAAGTTTACCAGTCATTTTCAGCGAGTATTCTTTACAAACCTCACTGGGGTTAATGTTTAATAAACATACATACACTCACGCATTCAGGAGCTCGTGCCTAAGTAATAACAGTCGCACGGGTCGATCCATCAGGTTCAGCTATGCTTGCCAGTGTTGGTCCGTGGATGGGTGACCATCTTTACATTCCGAGACTCCTCCGTGTCTCGGAAAGCACGTTAAGCCATTGGTCCCAGCTGTCCTTCGTGAATTATAGACAGTCGTTACTGGTCGTCAGAAACCCGAAAGTCTGACAACCAGTCTTACCAAGGGGTATCGTATTACCCAGTTACAGGTTTGTGGAGGTCAGATAGGCCAGTCGCTCCATGTAAAATACTGGTATTCAGCTGCATCCGGTTAGACTGGAAGCCGACCCCAATGTAGTTGGGAAAAGGCTAGGCAGATGGATTGATTGATAGTCACGCATTCTTCCCATGGGAGTAGGCAGAAAGGACAGAAGGCCACCGCGGCTGCGATCCATACATACTCCTCTTGTTTTGTTTACATTCATACAATATCTGGTCATACACGCACGCCGGTTGCGAATACTACGCACCTAACTTTTCTGAAGAACATCAACGATAAGGTCACTATTTCTGTCCTTCTAGGGCGTTTCCACTCACATCTGCCTCGTAAATACATTTTTTTATTCGCTTTTCATTCATCCTCTCAACATGACCGAACCATGTAAGTACTCTTTCAAATTTTTGTCACTAGATCATCTTCTTCTATCTTCTAATATACAGGGTGTCCCGTAAATAATGGATCAAACGCAATGGGTAGGTAGCTTACCTCATTTCCAACAACTAATTTGAACAGTTTAAAAATAACCGGTAAGGTAACCAAGATATCATTTGCAGCAACAGCATTAAAAACACTGAATTCTGGTAGAGAAAATGGTAAAAATCGAAGAAATAAATATCTTGGTTATTTATTTATTTATTTAACAAAAATTGCTTGCTGCACTTACAGTAAATACCAAAGCGTGCAGCAAGCCAACAAAACCTTATCTTACCGGTTTTTTTTAACTGTTCAAATTACTAAGCTACTTATCCGTTACGTTTGATCCATTATTTACGGGACACCCTGTATAAAATTCTCGTGTCACATTGTTAGTAATTGCCATACTCCTCCGAAACGGCTTGACCGATTTATACGTATACCTATGTATGCTCTGAGAATCGGTCGTAATCTATTTTTCGACTCGGGATCGAGACTTACGCGGTTGAAATCGCAGGGCACAGCTAGTATTTTAGTATAAGTAAAAAAGCTGAAAATAAAGGCAATGTCAAGATGTTTTCATCATAGATGCTTCTTCTGTTTGACCACCATTCTCTGGCCCTTATCCTTTAATTTATTTGTCGTCGGCGCAACATTTAATTTTGTCTTTTTCTTCCATATTTCTCTATTAGTCGTCATCTCGGTAGCCACCCCCTTTGTAGCCATATCATCTTTTACATAGCGCCTGCTGTTTGCCATCAGATATTTTCGATTCGAGGCTTTTATAAGACCTCCTAAAACATTCGATGCCATCTCATCATTATCATCATGTCATTCTGTTATGTATGCGTTCTATTTCATCACATCTTCTAAAACATTTATTCTAAGCCATTTTAACTGCCATCGTAAAGCATCGCACAGAATAATAATCTTTATAACTATCCATTTACGAACAACAGTCGCCTTGTTTCGTATAGCAGTATAAAATCATTGGACTATAACTCTCTGGGTGATATTATTATGGTTAGTGGGCAAAATACTTGGCAAGATAATATATTTTTGTTTGTGTGTGGTCTGGGGAGATCATGCTATCTCTGTATGGATGAAAGCTGATTTGGCTATTATAATGAATGCACTGTTTTGGTGGATAAATTTAATTTATCAAACAGCGCGTTCTGATATCATAAAATTGGTTTATCGACGCTTTGTGGAGTCGCCTTGAGTTGTGAGTTGGAAACCAGGAAAAATGCAACACTCGCAACAATCTAAGAAGTTCGTTTTGACGTTTCGTTCTCGTACATGTAATAAAACGTTAAGCCTTGAGAATCAGTTTTTAACCGACTTCTTCAAAAAGGAGGAGGTTCTCAATTCGTCTGTATGTTTTTTTTGGGTGTATGTTACGCGATTACTCCGTCAATTATGAATCGATTTTGAAGATTCTTTTTTTGTTTGGTAGGTCATGCTTCAGAGATGGTCCCATATAAAAAAAAAATACAAAAAAAAAACAACCGACTTAAAAAAAAAAGTGAAAAATAACTTTAATTTCGGAAGTCGGTGGTAAAAAACGAAAATTGAATAGCAAAGACACCGACTTCCGAAATTAAAGTTATTTTTCACTTTTTTTTGTATTTTTTTTTGAAGACGGTTGTTTTTTTTTTTGTAAAAAGTTTTTTTAGCGATGTTGATAAGTCGTCGATTACAAACTCTGAGTATGTTCAATCGATATGTCTCGAGAATGAGTTTATAAAAAAACAATTTTTTTTTTCATCGCTACACAATGTATTTTTATAGCTATCACAACGGACTTCTTAGATTGTCGCGAGTCTAATGATCAAAACCTATATACCTACTTTTGATCTTGGAAACGTTTTCTATAATGAATAAAAGTAAAACATTTCAGAAAACTATGTCTTAATCCGCATGTGCTCATCAATGGTCCTTCTCTTTACGAAAAGCTCAGAAGAATGACAGCTATGAATATTGTGTCCCTCACTCCCAAAGGGGATTTTAACTGCAGCAGCTGGGGCTCTCATCCTCCGACATCCTTTATTCTTTTATCGATCAACTAAGAAATATGCTAGAAAAATCAAAGTCTTATTTATTCCATTGCAAAATAACAAATGAGTATTGTATTTTGTATAAGCAGCATATCTAGGATATTGGAGCGCGGACCAGAAACGTCTGGGTATTGAAGTCAGTACAAAGATCTGTTGTTTTCTTTACATAATAAATTATATACAGAGTTCTGTTAGCTAGAAAATGTGGAGCAGACGAATTTATGACGTGAGTTACTTTTAAAAATGAATAAATAGGGTTTAAAAAAATACAATAGTCGTAGATATATTTAGTAACATATTCCGCTTATCCGAGCGCTGAACGCTCTCAGCGTCGAGCGCAACGGCAACACGTCGTGTTCTGGTTTGCGACTGGTCAATCGTCATCCTGAGGATGCCTCGTTGAGGCGCCGATTGAAAACCTCCTCATTTTTGAAGTCGTTTAAAAACTGGAACAGGTATTGTTTGACCTACATTTTTTGATCTAGGTCTATAGCATAGCATAAACTCAGCTTATAATGTTCCCACTGCTGGGACACAGGTCTCCTCTCTTCGAGAGGTAGTGGGCTGCAATCCACCACGCGGGCCCAGTGAGGGTTAGTTGATGTCATAAATGTCTTCGAATTTTTGGTTCTAGATATCTATCCTAGGTCAATCAAAAATACACCTCCACTAATTACTCTTTAAGTTAACAGGAACAATTAGGAGGAGGTGCTCGTGGCTAAGTAATTACAGCCGCACGGGTCGATCCATCAGGTTAGGCTACGTTTGCCGGGGTTGGTCCGTGGATCCATCTTAACATAACGAGACTCCTCCGTGCATCGGAAAGAAAATTAAGCAGTTGGTCTCGGCTGTCATTCGTGGATCTTTGTCTGTCGTTACGATTACGGTTACGTTACCAAGGGGTATCGTATTACCCAGTTACAGTTGTAGAGGTCAGACAAGCTGCAACCGGTAAGACTGGAAGCGGACCCCAACATAGTTGGGAAAAGGCTAGGCAGAACTAGACTAATATTCTAGTGTATGATTTAAACTTTTAACAAACCCCCTTGGGTTTAATCAACAAAGCATTGGAGAAGACTGAGCCCAAGTCCGCACGGGCGCTGTTTTAACGCGACGATTTTACAACGCACACTGGATTATCAACTCTCGGTGTTGAGCCGAACATTCAGAATACAACAGGGTGGATCCCAGCGCGTCAAAAATATACACCGTTGGATTTTCAACTCTCGTCGCTAAGCAGTGTGTTGAAATTCCACTGCGAGCCTAAAAGATCACCGCGTTTAAAAATCGCCCGTTGGGTCGAAGGCTTAGTAAGTCTGTGTGAGAAGTAGTTACGTTACAAGCCTTCATCTTGGGCTTAAGTTATGCATTAAAGTTTTAATCAGTTTGTTATGGAAAAATGTGAAGAAAATGTAACAGTTTTTTTGTAGTGAAGAAAATATGGGATTTTTCTAGTTTTGCAGCTCAATTTCACTCGCCTTGTGTGTACATTTTTTGCATAGAATTTTGCATTTTATTTAGCTTGACATATTTTTTAGTCTAGGTATCTTTAGTCTATGTTATATTCAACTTTTTTTTTGCAAAAACTCTTTATGATTCACGCTGCACAACGCTTCAGCATGTGAGAGTGCTATACTATCGATTGTCACTTTGTCAAAATGTTTCAACATAAAATCGTTTCTATACTCTCAATTCTACATGGAATAAATTCATGAAAATGAATTTAAAAAATAAAATGTAAGGAAGTTTTAAAGACTAGAGATTTGACATTTTATAATTAACATACTTATTTTTAGAAAAAAAAAAAAAAAAAAAAAAAAAATGCTTGTAGTGCTTTCAGTTAGGAAGTGTGTCTGTTTGTCCTCACGATTCACGTCGTCACACACAATGGATTAAGGTTGATGCGCTAGGGTGGCCCGCGAAATCCAAATTTTCTTACGTAGCGCATCCACCTTAAGCTAAATCTTCTTCTATAAGTTTTTTTTCAACCCTATCATAGATTGATAGTATTTAAAAAGCCCTATTGATTTTCGTTATCAAACGCAACCGTTAAAAAATGGTTACAAAAATCTATGATTTTTTTTTCCGTATTTATCGTCAAGATTATTTCTGTCTATGGCGTGCACTTTCCTTTTTTCCAATTATACACATCTTAAAACATAATGATTATTAGCTCAACTCGACAGCGATTTATATCATTACAATTATATATTACATAATTACAATGATGAATTTTTATGCCTGTAAAGAAAAAAATACCGTATAAATAAATATACATATAAAAGTCGCGTTTCTTGTCTGTCTGTGGGACCGTGTTTTTTCTGTAGAAGAACCGTTGAGTGAGTTGAGTTTTTAACATCATTTAGATCATTTTATTCCGGACAATTTATGTATATAATACAACTTTATGTAACTTGTAATATAAATAAAGAAATCTTCATGTTTTGTCAAGTCATAAAACCCGTGCGAAGCAGAGGCGTGTCTTTAGTACACAATAAACCACATCTTCTGTTATCTTCTCTTCTCTTCTCTCGCAGAAAAGTAGGCACTAACACACCTGAAAGTTTGCTCACCTTGATTAAAACACAGGTTCGAGCAACAATTCAGGCCCATCAGTGTACCGTACTCTCTTCTTAATCTTCTGTAAGATTCTTCTCTTCTGTGAAATTTATTTCTTTCTCATTTTCTTTCTTCTTTCAATATACTAGCTCGTACAGTTCACAGTCACTGGCTCTTCAAGTTTTAGAAAAGCGCAACTTTTTAGAGGATTAATTGTCTCGATCTGACACTCCTAGGAGTGTGATATTATGATACTTAATTATTCATTAGTGCAATTCATATGCTACGTTTTAGTCCATTAGATAGCGATATTTCAAAATTTTATTTACAAATTATTTGACAGCTAAGTATTTGCGTCGTTGCCAGCTTTCTGAATGCACCTAATGCAACTTCGTTCCTATATAAAAATAAATAAATTAAAACAAAAACCTATAATTAAGATGGCGCCCGAAAAATGTCAGAAGACGCGCCTTAAAATTAGGTTATAAAAAATGGACGACAAAATGTTGCAACATCAAATTTTTAATTATAGCATTGCAAGACTAATTACTACTTCTTATTATTAATAATATATCTGACTAGAAGTCAATCATTCAATAATAAATGATTGATTTGATAAGATATTGTAATGGATCCAGTTTTCGTTCTGCGCGTGAGTCATTTTGTTTTGAAGGTAGACTGGTCTGGGCGTTAAGGTTGTCTAGTATATTATATTTCTTTTGTAATTGATAGTCAAATAAATTATAATAAGGCATGTTGTTATAAATCACATTCACTTGTTAGTTTTTATTGAAATAGTGAAAGGCAATTTGTTGGAAGTTGTTCATAAAAACCATAGTTTTTACCCGACTGCTCCAGAAGGAGGGTAATGTTTTTAACAAAACTGGTCTTTAGTAAAAATGTGACCACGGTATTTATAAAGATTTGCTGTTCAAAGTAATTTTAAGTAACTCATATGCCAAAACTAATTATATTCCCAGTTTTAAAACATATCTAGGTCAGTGGCAGTGGGTCGCCTTAGTACTTACCTACGTAACAATCTAAGCTCTAGTAGAAATAATAGTGTTTCCAATATTTTATAAATTAACCAAAATCAGTAAAAACAATATCGTCTACCTGAATAGTCACAAAACAAAATAATCAGAAACAAAACACACATCAAACACGACATTATCAACAAAAAAAATCAACATCATTACTACACTGACAGAAAAATGGCGCGAAAAATACTTTTGACATCTGTCAATTACGCGCGTTCGGAAACTCGACACGAACGAACACAAGTTTATTGCAAACAAACAATCGCTGATGCAGATTGGCTTAGTTAGAATGGCTGTAGTATTTGTGTTAGTTTCAATATAATAGCTGTCCGGTTGTTAAAGTATTGACACTAGTTGCGTGTGGCGCCCGCAGCGACGAGTATATTTAGGTTAGTTTGTATGTTATTAACTTATTAGATTTGGTTTTGATACGATGGCCGTGTTAAAGGACACACGACGTGTTAAAAATGTCTTGAATTCTTATTCAAAAACATAAACATAATGTATGCAATTATGCATAATCAACAGACACAGCTTCTTCTCATTGAGCGGGAGTTGGCTGTAATCTACCACGCGGGCCCAGTGGAGGTTGGTCGATGTCACATGTCTTCAAATTTTTGGTTCTAGGACATGCATTCTAGGAATACATGAATTGATTGAATCCTCGAATGATTATTGAATCCTGAATTAATTATACGAAGTAAAGTGCCTGCCTATGTTGGAACTCATGCCAATTTAAATCGTACAGTAGGAAACGATGAAATCTTAAGGAAAGATGAGATGATAGCTTTAAGCTTAGGTAGGCTACTAGGCGACTATAACATTTATCTAAAATCTGTGCACGGAGTTGCCTACTCAAAACGTTAAAGATAGTCTCCTAAGAACGTATTGCTTTAGGTTACGTTACTTATCCTTACTGCCCCGTCTCATCCATCCAACCATGTATAAACTGGTATTCAGTACCTTTACAAAAATCTCTAAATATCAGGTTATAATTTTCTACATGAAAACATGCGTCCTGGAAATTTCATAGCTTACGCGTGTATGAAAAATCGATAGCCCATCCCTTTTGGTGGCCCCGCTTGCCCCAAAAATGTAATTGGATCGCCCATAGTCCACCTAATTATATGTATAGGTATTGTAATATAATAAATCTACTAATGGATATTGGATACCGATCATTCTTTATATTTAAAAAGCTAATGTAGTTTCGCTGGAAACATTTACCTACGGGAAATATTTTGCGAAAAAGGGTAGTTTTGGAGCCAGAATACCTATTGTCTTTTATATTAGTTTTTTTTTAATCTGAGGAGCTCGTCGCTAAGTAATAACAGCCGCGCGGCTCGATCCATCAGGTTAAGCTACGCTTACCTGGGTTGGTCCGTGGATGGGTGACCATCTTTACATACCGAGACTCCGTGCCTCGGAAAGCACATTAAATCGTTTATCCTGGCTGTCATTCGAGGACCTTTGACAGTCGTTACGGGTCGTCAGAAGTCTGAAAGTCTAACAACCAGTCTTGCCAAGGGGTATCGTAATACCCAGTTACTGGGTTGTGGAGATCAGTTCGCTCCATGTAAAATACTGGTATTCAGCTGCATTCGGTTAGACTGGAAGCCGACCCCAACATAGTTGGGAAAACGATAGGTAGATTGCAGATTGATTCGTTTTGTTTATACAGGGGGAAATTAAATGCATGGGCATTCTCTTCATTCATGAACATCTTTTACTATGGGACCAACATTTTATAGGTTATAAATGGCCGGACTAGCATTCAACAAACTGAAGATCCTAAATACCTTGCCATCCATATTATAATAAACCACAGCTCAAATACAATAGTAAATTTCGCGCCACAAATAACCAGGGTTGCCCAAACCAATAATGAGATCGAGATCAATCCGTAGTGTTGCCAACGTAAATATCTATATCTGCCAACATTCAGTCATAAACACGCAAAGACGTTTATTTTAAATCATATTTTATCCTCCTTTGTAAATTGTTTATGAGAAAAGCGTTTATGTAGCTATGTGTTTAATGTGAATTTCTAGAAATTTTGTAATGTATTAATAGTTTTTGTTTTATTGGTTTGAGTTGGGAGTTGAATACCCTAACCAACTGCCTCGGTGGTCGCAAGTGCTACTACTGAGCACGAGGTCCGATTTCGATTCCCGGGTCGGGCAGTCGTATTGGGAGTCATAACTTTGTCTATAATTTTTTATGCAGACTTTTCACTGATAGGATGTCGTTAATATTGCCGAAAAATACTTGCAACACCATGGAATTTGTTAGGGCATTGCAAACCTTTACATCAAAACTGAATTAATGTCTCATTTGTCAGTAGTATTTGTTATAGACATCAGGCCGACTATTCTGTAAAAACAGCACCGTGAAAACAGGTGAAGTGAGCTTGAAATGAACTGTCACTGTCAATATTGTCAATCTCTAGCAACAGATGGATTGACAAGCCCACTTCACCTATACTCCATTTGAAATAAGATTAGACATTCAAACAAACCTATATATAGTCCGTTCAACCGATTTTGACTTCTATACCCTAGGTATAAGGATGGCATTAAAATCAAAAAAGGTTACACAATACCAACTGTCTACTGCAGCTGCCATTTGTCATGCTAACAACGCAATAGAAGTCAAAATCGGTTGAACGGAGTGTAAAAAAGGTTTATTTAAATGTCTAATCTTATTTCAAATGGGGTATAGGTTTTCACGGTAAGATTTGGACACAATCGACCGGCTGTGATACTAAAGATTGCCACTATTGACAGCTCACTTCGCCATAGTTTTCACGTTGAGATTTTTTCAGGATAATAGACCAGCAGGTTTGTTATGTAACCACATTATGAGGACTTACAACATTAAAGTTATCTAGGTCACCACGTTACTAAAAAAGGAAGCGTCTTATACATACAGGGTGTAAGGGTAAAACACCGTTGTCACTCAAACCATGGGTAGTTGACTTAAATATAAAAATAAATGACCGAGTAACAACAAAAAAAACGTTATTTTCATTAAGAGAAATTAATATGTTTCTATCCAACACCGTGCTCGCTAGCGAAACAGCTGACTGACTGAGGGAGGGGTCGCGCTCGCGGCTGCTCAGGTCACGTCCCGCACCCCCCACCCGTGTGGAGACGCAAGCTCGTTGGCCTAGCGCATAATACTCTTGTTGTAAAATGTAGATTTTCTTAAAAAAAAAAGGATAACGGTGTTTGTTTACCCTGACACCCTGTATATAGCGATATTTGTATAGCGAAAAACAACCGTATCTACACAATGAAATATCAAGTTTTTTTCTATTGAAAAAGTAAAAATAAACATCGACTTCCATATAGCCTCCCCCACAAATGTTTATTAATAAATTCACAACAATAGTCTGGTAGGAATGTGTTAAAAATACTTCTGTGTTATCATTTCTCCTACGCCCACTGCTGAGAAAAATACTCCATATTATAGAACACCCGTAAAGGAAAATTTGTAATTATCACTAAGCCTGACAATAGAATATTGGTGAATGGATATATACAGGGTGTTTGTTAGAAGGGTCGACACAATTTTCTTAGGGATAATGAGCTTATATCCAAGTTTTCAACCATAAAACCAGTGTCTAGTGTGACGGTAGGTAATTGAGATAATAATGGGTTTTTTGTTTAATTACCCAAAATGTCGTTCAACTTTCTTGTTTGTGGTGGTAATAGAACGCAATATTTTTTTATGTTGTCGGCAATAACATTTGTGTACGTTTGGTTTAAAAAAATGAGTTTAGTGCTTATTTTAAAAACGAAAAATAGATCAATTTTGTGCTACCAAACACCCTGTATCTATTAATATATAGGCCAAAAAATACGGTCTAGAGGACTTTTTCTAGACCGTTTTTTGGGCCACGGCAGCCAATGTCAAAGGAGACTAGCCTTCGGCACGGTAGATATTATTTATTATATCACCTGGTGAATGGTTATTGTGAACACTGCAACATACTGCGAACCCTTTAGTCACCGATATTTTGATAAGATTCTCCTGCATAAGCATAAGCATAATCAGCCTATAATGTTCCCACTGCTGCGACACAGGCCTCTTTTCTTTAGAGGGAGCGGGCCGTAATCCCCCACGCGGGCCCAGTGCGGATTGGTAGTTGTCACATGTTTTCGACTTTTTGGTTCTAGGACATGCCGGTTTCCTTACGATGTTTTCCTTCACCGTTTTGAGAGCAGTGGCGATGAAATAATTTACACAAAGTAAAGCGCCTGTCAGGGTTCGAACCTACGACCTACGATTCGTAAGTCGTGGCCGTGACCACTGGGCCACCACTGCTCTAATACCAATTTATTTGGAATAAGCGCAACATGTCTTTTTTTCCAATCAATCAAATCAATCGCCATCTCGGTAGTCACCCCCTTTCTAGCCATATCATCTTTCACACAGTCCATCCATCGTTTCTTTTGTCTACCCCTTGTCATAAAGCGATCCACATACATAGGTACTCAAAACTTTCCTCATGACATTTTCTTCATTCCTCATTTATGGTAACTATAACGTTTTAACCTGTAAATACTGATGAATATGGACCCCCTTCAGTTTCCTTGGAACCTCCTCATCACCACAAAAGGCTTACCAATTAGTGATCGCAATATGTAGTTACTAGGTGAATCAGAGGACTGCTTCCCGCCCTCCTGATTATATTCCTTCGTATTAAAAGCCTTCTACATCATTGACAAGAAGAGAAGAAGTGGTGGAATTTTAGCACAGTCATCGACATTCATACTTGAATCAAAACTTTCCTCACGACATTTTCCTCTTCAGTTTCAGAAACAAAAGAGCCACGCATCGCCAATAGTAGCTAACTTCACATAACACAATCACCAGCGCCACTCAAAATACATAAAACACAACGAAACAAAACAATTTACAGGCGAAAATGGACACTAAAAAACACGCTACCGTTGTACGTTGCACTGACACATCATTTATCAAAGGAAAATGGCTAAGGCACTGCTCCACAGCAGCCCACGGCTAAGCTACACAGGTGTAGCTTCGGTTTGTACGAAACTGTGGCCGGAACGTCCACTGCAACCCACGGTGAACTACGCACGGATGCTTGGCTGGAAAACAAATGAATCGAGCTGCTAAGGAGTACTACATCTTCGTCGGCACACATTCTATTCGGCCATATTTGTTGTTCACAAAGCCGACCCGAATCAGTCTATTCATATTCGGTTTTCATGCCGATTGGTTAGCTCCGTTGGGCATCTTCGCTGAATCATATTCGGGTTGGCTCGGCACAATTCGAGATAAGCCGAGCGACTTTTTTCCGAGCTGTGCCGAATCATGCCGACCAAGAGTGTAGCACCTTACGTGGCAAATCTCTCCGTGCATATCCTACGTAGCAGTATGGTAGCAGTGGACAGTCAACTTTACGGCCAAATTTTCATCCTCCCAACCTGTTGCTGAAAACAGGAATATTTCAACAAAAACATGGGAAATATGGCACTTTACTGTAGCGAGGACAACTTGAAATTGAGTACAGAGAAACTTCGGAAGTTACGTGAAGTTAGATGGACAAGTTTTTTTATTTTAAAAGTAATAATAATGATGTACCGGATTTATGACTGTTATATTGATATTTAAGTTAAAAAGAAGTCATATTACTGTAACGTGGTAGCTCAGTGGTAACGGCCCCGACTTACCGAGTTGTAGGTCGTGGGTTCGAACCCAGCCAGGCGCTACTTTGTGTAAAATTCATCACCAAACGGTGAAGGAAAACCGGCCTTGTTCTAGAAAAAATTGGAAGACATGTGACATCTACCAACCGGCACTGGGCCAGTGTGGTAGATTACAGCCCAATCCGTCTCGAAGAGAGGAGGCCTTTGTCCCAGCAGTGGGAACAGGGGCTGAATCTACTGATAGTCTTCATAAGGAACTGCAATATAGTTTGCATTGGCTCTTTTCTTTTTAATCACAATTATCAGGTCTATCAAATGTCAGTGAAAAAAAATCAACTGACTTCCAAAAAAAAAACACTAAAAAGTGAAAACGAAAATTGAAAAGCAAAGACACCGACTTCCGAAATTAAAGTCATTTTTCACTATTTTGTGGTTTTTTTTTTGGAATTCGGTTGTTTTTTTTTTCTAAAATGTTTTTTTTTCTATACCTATTAAATATAAAATTATCGTGAGGAAGTAGAGGTCTGAAACCACCAAGACGCAGTGAGGAAGCGCGGAGATCAATGTTTATCTGTTAGAAAAATTCTAGTCCTTTTCAATTTTGAGGATAATTTTCAAAGTTATGCTACCAGCAACTATTCTGAAATTAGCCAAGAATGTAAATGACCACTTTTTAAATAGAATCTGACCATAAAATATACCCTATCCCATAAAACAACTCAAGTTTGGACAGAACACGCGAATTCTGGTAACTTTCCTACACGCTACCATAGACAGTATAAACTCCATTTATTGTAAGTACCTATGTCTATGGTTCATTTAGGTTAATACCACCACACCCGCGGCTCGCGTGACCACAGACAAAGTGCTGGCACTACACATAATTGAATTAGCCAGTATCCCCTCATTCACTTAAAGCTATCCATTCGGCTGATGGTTATCGCAAAATGTGCAGCCGTTTTCTATCTTTAATTTGTTGATAGTTATAATTGATGGATTGGTATTGATATGGAGTGTGGATTCTTTTTTTTAATGGTGGTTCTTTGTTGCATTTATGTTCTATTTTATCTTTTGTATTTTATGAAGTTTTGTAGGCGTTCATTTTGTATTGGAGTAGGCATTCCGTGGTCGAATGGGGTGGACTTTCTCAAACTTGTAAAAGACGTTTTGAGAATTGGCCATTCTGCGCCTAAAACATATCTTCTCTACTGTCTTCGAATTTATTAGGCTTTGACTTGAAAGTTTCAGAATAACCAAATATAATTGTAAACTATTACAGAGGAAAAATTCAAAGCACATACGCCAATTTACTTAAAAAGGAAGAGAGTTATATAGAGGATTTGGTACAAAAAAAAAAAAACTATTTTTAAAAATATTGTCTGTTTCGAATTATAGTTTTAAAATGTATATTGAAATATTTTACGTTTCTTATTTTTTTTTATTTGTGTCCTAAATGAAATGGTTCCTACGGAAGTATTTCAACTTTCGTGCAATTTATCTAGTTGTTAGGAGCTTTGAACTTTGCAAAGTTAATAAATACCTTGTAAATGAACTGCCTAGTAATTAGCTACTATTACAATGTCTGGCAATAAAAAGTGGCCCACTTTTCTATATTAATTGCTTTGGCCTGGATCTTTACAATTTGAGCACTTATTACTAAGATCAATATTTCTTCGTTTACTTAATTGGTAAGTTCCTTGGTACATTAATTGGTTTTGCGTTTACTGGCTTCGTTAAAGATGTTTTTTGCTGCATAAATATTTTAACAATGATCTTATCTATCGAAGAGACTAAGTAATAACAGCCGCACTGGTCGATCCATCAGGTTAAGCTACGCTTGCCGGGGTTGGTCCGTGGATAGGTGACCATTTTTACATACCGAGACTCCTACGTGTCTCGGAAAGCACGTGTAGCTGTTATCCCGGCTGTCATTCGTGGATCTTTGACAGTCGTTACGGGTCGTCAGAAGCCCGAAAGTCTGGCAACCAGTCTTACCAAGGGGTATCGTATTACCCAGTTACTGGGTTGTGGACGTCAGATAGGCAGTCGTTCCATGTAAAATACTGGTATTCAGCTGCATGTGGTTAGACTGGAAGCCGACCCCAGCATAGTTGGGAAAAGGCTAGGCTGATTGACTTATCTATCCAAGACAACCAGGTCCATTCAGTTGTCATAGGAACACATTTTCATAAACAATTAAAACTAATCTGTTTAATTTTGACAGTTCAACAACATTCATTATTTACGTTGATGTGCAGATTTTTTCGAACTTAATATGCAATGTTAGCAATCTCTTTCAAACGTCAAAGTCGTTACGCAATTATGGTGCTGCACATTGGACGAGATCTTTCACATTGAGCTCTAAAACCTACTATTGCGTTTGGGTTTGAATGTCACGACTACCTCTGGGCATCTTGGGTACAAGCAAACCAGAACTGTTATATGCGCTTCGGTAATCTTCGTGTTTCGAATTAGCACGAACATCTCGCCACAGAGGCAATTCTTCTAAGTGTTTTACAGCCATGCTTTGTAATAGTGCATCTATAATTGCGCATTTGCATGAAGTTTTCTTTCTGTCGGGTTACTTACTCCGGTCACAGATCGTCATCTGTCATTCAAAAGTATTTTTTTAAATTGCACAGAGTTGTTTGTCTCTAATTTTGTAATCATGGTAGTACAAAAGTGACAGATGCTACTATAGTTTTAACAGCTGTATATTAGCCCTTAATAAGGCAAGGGGATATAATTTCCCACCAAGTCTTCTTTTGAAAAATATTTAAGTTTACATGACGTTTAACCTTTTTATGAACACAAGTTTAATTATCAGCTTCTTGTTTAATTTACAATTTCTAAACTGGCAATACTTTTGGTAATAATGTCATCTTGTGGATGATAAGTCAATGTCAAAATGACATGACGTGGAAGTAGTGACCGACAACGGTTATTTTTCGGAGACCTTGAAGAAAAATATTCAAATAGTTCAACAAAGATTTCTGTAAGTAGAATATGTTTTTTATTTCGTCTAAATAGATTATTCCAGCAGTGTTTCGTATAGTTTTCTTATGGATTCTAGCGATCTTTACCCGTAAAAAGTTCAAATTACAAAGTGGGAAATTATTTCCCTTTGCCCGATTGCGCCTGCACTTAGACACGTAACTATTTATATAAAAAATACATTTGTCAGTACCAACTCCTCCTAAAAAATTTTTCGTTTATGGCTGTTTTTGTGAATGACATGTTCATAATTTTATATATTCACCTACAGGTTTTATAGACCATGAATAGGAAAAATAGGAGACTTCAAAGCATGGCGGAGTTGGAAGCCATCGTGGACAACCTGTCTGATTTATCTGACATTGACTCTGACGATGATGCCTATTATCAGACAGCCGCTGTTACCAGCCCAGCAGATAACCTAAATGTGATTGAAGACTCCATTATCGAAAGTCGTCTTGAGGAAATTTTAGGTGCTTCTTATAGTTTAGAAGAAAATATTTAATGTACAGGATTATATTCGGAAAGTTCTCTGAGAGATGTTTTGGAAGGAAACAGCACGATTACACAAAAAACTGTTTTAAATCCTTTCATGAGGCTTCTCCTCAAGAATAGTTGAATTCTTTTATTATTAAATAAAAATGTATTGCGATATCGCTTTTTATTTAGCATGCATGACAATATTTATGTAAATACAATAAAAGTTCATAACCAATTTCAGTAGAAAAAAAAATCTTTATAAAAGTAACAATCGAAACCAGGGGAAATACTAGTATCTGAATAACAACAAAACTAGGGCAAAAGTTCGTATCCTAAACAGGCAAAGGGAATTATTTTCCCACTTCGAGACACAGTGCACATACATAATCGGGCAAGGGGACATTATTTCCCACCCAAAAAAGGGGGGGGAAACAACAACCCCCACCTTTTTAAATTACTTTTTTAAATTCTGCAGTATCTATTTACCCTATTTCCACTCTAACTTACTTTCTAGCTTTAACACAGGCTCGCGCCTTATTAAGGGTTAGATGTCATCATCGCGCGTTCGTATCTCCGAAGAGAGACGATGATTCCCGAAGTGCATACTTGTCTCGGTATAACTGTATTTTGTTCACCTATTAGTTGATCGTGTCTTGAAGACATCAAGTCTTCCAAATAGGATAGACAGGGAGTGGCCTATTTCCATTATATTTCATCAAACTCAGCAGGGAACAGAGAAACACAACAGTAGTTAATATATCTTTATAGCTTCGTTTAGCGTTTCCATTACGTGTTACGGTCAATGGTAAAAATTAGGTTAATAGACAATTTACGGGTTGTCTGAACTAGACAGTGAGTCATGTTGCTGTTCGTAGATTGTTATAATTTGTGGAGATGGATGTGAGTTGAATTTTTGTGTTTTTTGGGTCGGTTATAGGCCCATTGTTGAAGTCATTCAAGAGCTCTTTTTGCTCCTCATTTAAGAATTTTCTTGTTATTTTTATAGCTTATATTTTGTCCCACTGCTGGGCTATTTTCCTTCCAAATCTTTCTGTTTTGTGCGATTTATGCATGGCCATGTTGGCCCCGCAAACATGATTAGACGGTTTTCCTCGAAGCCGATGTCCTCCTTCAGGCGTTAAATATTATAAAATTAAAATGTGTGAACTTAGTTTTCTATAGGAATATAGATGCCCTGGACCTAGACAAGTGGCAATAACTTTCAAAGCGTTTTATATTTCTACAATGACTTTCAACAGGATAGCTTTCGGTATATAAGTCAGACCATGCATTTTTGACTCTTAAATTATCGTTATCGCTGATGTCACTTTGTCTATGCCTTCTTTGTTAGATTTGATGAGATGGGTAAAAATAGCGCTGATTTAGGGCATCAAGCAAGGAGCAATATTGTATTTATTTAGAAAACTAGGACATAGTCGGCGTAAGCTTAAAGTTTTGTTGTCAATCTTGATACAAAATCTTATTGATAAGTAATATCATGATTCAAAAGAGACAGTCTACTTTCAAATAAGAAGCGGATAAACAAAGCAAATAAGTCCAGAAAGGACCTCCATCTTGCCATTTATCTACATCTCTATGTAGAAAAAACTTTTTTAGACAAAAATATCGGACACAACCCAAGTCGTCCCGATATTTCGTTCCCAAACCGTTATATTTCAGTATTTCCATCGAACCGAACAAAAGTACCGTTCGCAAAAAAATCTATAGAATACAGTTTATTATAATATCGTAATCAATATTCTGGAAGCCAGCCAATTTTGCCCTTCTTTGGTTATAAAATGTGATATTCTGATTCCTTGAAAGTTAAAAAAAAAATAGGTTAACACAACCGATTACTGGGAGGTTGCCAATGTTCCAACCTACTTACTTTTGCAAATTTGTTCCAAGTCAAACTTGTAGTAAGCAGAATTATTTTAAGTAGCAATTAATGCATTGCAGTAGTACGATTTATTGTAAAATTCCAGAGGAAGGTTCTTGGCACACTTTGAATTAGATTAGCGCATTTTATAAATGTCTGACTATTGTGATAAAGCGAAAAGAAACAAAGTTTTTTAGCAACTCATAGTTGTAACTTTGATCTTTACTGCTCCTAGTTCGAAACTTGAAATAGGTACATAAGAAGAATAAAAAAAATTTGACTTCGCCGTTTCGGTAGACCGCGGCGAAGGTGGTGTGGCGATCTAATCATCGTTGCGGAGCCAACATGGCCATGCATAAGGGCTCGTACAAACGATACGCGATATCGCGGGCGCGACTAGCGGTACCTTTGTCGACAAAGGTACCGCTGCCTGTCGCGCCCACGATTTCGCGTCTGTTTGCACGAGCCTTAAATCACACAAAACAGAGAGATTTAGAAGTAAAAATGGAGCCGTTTGCTCAGCAGTGGAATAAAAAGGCAATTTTTTTTAAATCCTGTTTCCAAACGTAAATCAAGTTTTTATTATTATGATTACTTTTGACGAGACATTTTCACTATTTCAACTTAATCCAGGTAAAATCTACTAACCATTTACGATAACACAATTCTACAACAAAAGATCTGTCAACTTATGGGTGAAAACAACACTAATGAAAATCTTAATCACACGTAATAATCGTTGCCACCATGTGTGATGTGCGTAAACCAGCGCACGCGCAACGCGTATACGATCGTCTGACGGATACGTGCCATATGTTGAGCTGTGTCGGCGAGCTTTGTAGTGCATAGTATGCAGTGCACAGTCAGTGACAAAAGTCGATTAAATTATCATTTTGTTATGTTGATATAATTATGATTTAATCTAACCTAACCTAACATTGTCGGAACTGAATAACCTCGGGACAGATTTTGACGCGCCTTGGACTGTTTAAAATAAAGACCCCAATTACGGTTGTAAATGTATGATTAATTATCTACTTTTGCTAAGTACTTATACTTTTCAAAAGTTTGTTACAACTATCTAATACTTTTAAATCAATTAGGTTTTCATTCATAACTTATCCTTCAATAACAGATAATGTATCTACAACTTTTTTGATGACTGTGTGGCGGAATAAGCATCACACTGACGTCACGCAAAATCCTGCATCGCGCAAGCAGAGTTTACCGTGCGACTATATGTAACGTCCCGACATTAATAAATCGTCGGGCAGTAACCCCAGTACCCCACCAGACACGACGAGCTTCTGGTTGGAGGATCCTCCCTTATCTATAGATATTCCTTATACTTCTATAACTATTTATCTAAGTACCCTTTCACTGCGTATAGTTGGACTTTTCTGGTAGAAGTTTATGTTGCTATGTGATGATGTTGAAGACAGAGGATCGGGTACTAAAGCCTCACATACATTGTTATTATAACAGTCCAGAGTTTTTGGACTTCAATACGTTTAAAGACCCAGTATATCGTGAACGACGCGTGCGCAAGTAATCTTTTACCGGATATGAGCCACATGTTCAGTTTATTTGATGAACTTTGAACGGGACGCTCGTGTACGGTCGGCCATACGATAGTACTAACACTTGATCTACTAAATCCGCCTTTATAGCGATGAAATTAAAAAATAATTTTAGATATTCAAATTAGGCGGATCATCAGCATTTTTGAACGAAATACTTATTTATTTTATTTAACCATTTAAAGAAAAGAACAGAAAAATACCTACAAACGTACGTAGATGTACTCACTCTTCATAGAAAAATATTTTTTTCCTATGAAGAAAGCTAAATGAAGGGCTTCCAGAAGACTTAATGAAGGGCTAAATGAAAGCTTAATGAAGGCTAAATGAAGGCTATATGAAGGCTAAATGAAGGCTAAATAAAGTGCTAAATGAGTGCTAAATTAAGGGCTAAATGAAAGCTTAATGGAGGGTTAAATTAAGGCGAAATCAAGAGCTAAATCTTCTAGAATTGCCACTGGCCTGAAGCTTCTTAGATCTATAGCAGTGCCATAATATACCACAGACTCTTATAAAAACCACCCAGTAACAACATTCAACGTTTAATTCACTAGTGGCAGTAACCAGTAAGATCGATCTCACATTAAAGTGTATTTCGGGAACGTAAGATTAATATTTTTTGGCATAAACTCAAAGTTTCCATCCGTCGAGTGATGCTGCGCAGACGGCTATCATGTTATTATTTCGTTTTTTTAAATATTTTATTGGTATTACAGACTGTGTAAGATTTTAAGGCTCTGGTTTTTGTTATGGAGGATCTATTTAATGGGTCACTATTACTAATAATAATCCTCCCGACCGATTTGTTCACGGTGGCCAATCTCAACGGAGCCAGAGGGCCTAGATAAGTGACAATCGCTTCGAAAGTGTTTCGTATTTCTTCGACGACTTTCAACAGGATTGACATAAGCTTTTCGATAGCTTGAGTTAGTCCTATACATTTTTGCCTTTTCCATTATCGTTATCGCTGATAGAATGTCAATTTGTCTAGGGCCTCAAGTACGCAGGAGATATTAAAGACCACAAGTGATTGTGGAAACACAGGTGCTCTCTCTGTGCCTCTACTTTTATAGTCCGATGGGACGGAAATCTGACATGACTGAGAGATCAGGCGCAGGACCAACGGCTTCACGTGCTTTCCGAGGCATGGGGGTGTCACACCATCAACTTCCAAACTCCGGGCTGTTACTGAGAAATTCCTAATAGAAAATCCCAATAACACTTCATCCTACCTGGTTCACCACCTGGTAACACAATTATGGTAAGTCACCTATAACGACATTATAGGTGACTTAGAAGATATGGCAGGCAATACGGTTCTCGTCGGGAATCCCAGGCGGATTCCCGGCCACCATAGGCGCGGGCTTGCGGACGGCGAGCAATGGGTAGCTCGCCCTCCGATAAGGACCAGGCCCGGGTCGATAGCGCGTCGTGTTCCACGCGCGCCTCAATGAGATGTCAGCACACCTGACGGGGTCCGTTAGGACCGATGCCTGCCAGGGTTGCGGAATAGTCCGAAAGGGACCCGGGACCCTGGCAACAGGCAACTGAAGGAATACGGGTGAGTTTTAGTCAGTAAGAGTCTGACACGCCCTTCCGCTCCGCCCAGAGCGGGAGAAGTCATATGAAGATTTCCCACACAAAAAAAAAAAAAAAGGCAATACGGTTCTAATTTATGCTTTTTATTATTTATTTTAATACTTTAGCACACAAACGTACCGAGGCGGACTCAATGACACAGACATTTTCTACCAGTCAACCTTTGGGTGATACAGAGACAAACAGTGGTAGGCGCAATAGCTAAAATTGTGGAATAAAACATATTAATTTGAATATAAGGATATAAATATATACCTAATTATTATTGCTGTTTAGCCATCGAAGAAATTTAATTGAAGTAAATTGTGTTACACAAAATGTCAAATATATAGAACATTAGGAGGATAATGGATGATGAAGGTAAAACAATGATTCTAGATAGAAAAGTATCACCCAGTCCTATTTACATAGTTAATGAGGTTATCACAGCCACAGATTATATTAAGTAAATCATAACTACACAAAAAATAACAGTCAAAGAACTATTCCGTTAAAATTACGTTAAAAAAGTAGAAAAAACAGTAAAAATTTACTTTGCACTCAAGAATTTGCTTATAAGGAAAAGAGTTATGACTTACCAAATCTTCAACCAAGGTATACTGAATCCTATATTTGTATCATTATACCTGCAAAAAAGAAAACATTTCATTAGTATAATTGATAATTTAAAAAAAACCGAGTCGGGCTCGCGCACGAAGTGTTCCGTGCCATTCTCTATAAAACGAGCAAAAAAAATCACGTTTGTTGTATGGGAGCCCGCTTAAATATTAATTTTATTTTGTTTTTCAGTAATTGTTGTTATAGCGGCAACAGAAATACATCTGTGAAAATTTCAACTGTCTAACTATCACGGTTCACGAGATACAGCCTGGTGACTGACGGACAGACAGACAGACAGACAGACAGCGGAGCCTTAGTAATAGGGTCCCGTTTTACCTTTGGTACGGAAACCGAAAAAAGTTAGTCTTCACCAAGGGTTATCGTGATACCAACTGGGTTGTGAAGGTCAGATAGG